>CM026199.1:5860144-6460144 GCA_014839995.1 Xenentodon cancila | reverse complement strand
ATCACTTTTTTTTTTTGTTTTTTTTTACCTCTATCTGCTTTCATCACTAGACTTTTTTCTTTTTTATCCCTCCAGTCAGACATCATAACATGTTTGGTTTAAGGTAACAGTCCATTTTTATTTTATTTTTTAATAAAAAGGTGCGTACTTGGTTTTGCCAGATAATTGGATCAAAAACTACGTTTTATATTTGACATAGCAAAGTTGAAAAGTTCAATAATCAGCAGTGGTCTTGGAAAGGACTTTGGGCAGTTATTTTGTGTGAACGAAACAATGTCCTCCTCTTGCGTAACAGTAAAAAGGCTGAATTTGAGACGGCTGAGAAGCTGGCGGAGGCTGTGTTCTTGGCAAAGGCAGCGTCTGATCTGCCAGAGCTTGTAACCGATAGGCCGGCAGGGTTTCAGCTTCTGCCCGGTTTGAGCTTAAGCATCAGCCGCCACATTAGAAACTGTCTTCAGCAGGACACGGCCACCGCCGCCTTCTTCATCGTCCTAATTATGCATCGCCTCTTTGTACGTAGGGAACAAATCCTACCTGCAATTTCAAAGGTCACGGCGGCACAACATCAAAAACTGCACATGCAGGATCACCATCGAGAAAAACTAATGCCCAAAAATGAGAAATCAGCTCAAAGTGAGAGTTAAAACATTCATCCCTCGTCTGTAAGTGCAAAGTTTCATGTCTTTCAAATATTGAACACTAAATTAACAAACCTCTCAGTCCACAAAGGCTAAATCTCAACAAACACATACTTATCATCTGATGAGCTGACAATTAATTTGTTGTCTATGAACCATCACGCGCCCCAAACCTTCTCCCATAAATATGAATCACACTATGTATTCAGAAAAGTACCAAAAGATGTAGTTTGAGGGAGAAAAAGTCATTTGCTTTCATATAAATAATCAAATCAATAAATAAACTCGTCCAATGAGCAACAAAACCACAAAATACAGCCAGTTATTCTGTTACTCTGACTAAAACGTTAGTGCGACTGAAATGATAATAAATCATATGATGTTCCTGCAGGAGGCTGAATCACTCCCCCGAGTATGTGCTCAGTCGGAGCGAAGCCGGCGTGGCGCTCTGCACATGCTGTACGGTTCCTGCCCCGGGCTTTGACCCCAAAACCGAACAGAAGAAGGTCCTAACAAGAGAGGACAAACGGTTTCTGAGAGACAGCTGCTCAGGCAGTCCAAGTAAAAAAACAGACCTGCGACAGCACACTCGTTACGGATGTAACGCATAAACGCTGTTCCCGTTTAAATATTCATGCTTTTTCTGGACTCATAATTGTGCCTCTCTGACCTCCTGGTGCCAAACTTACAAGAGAATAACAGCCAAACAGAGGAAATGAGAGTGATACGGTTAAGTTATGCAATCCCGTCTGTGTGATTGTGCTGGACCCCCTGGTGTGTTTGGCAGAAACAGCATTGGGCGCTACGGCGCCAGTTTGCAGCAGCTGCTCAAATTACATATACAACACTGACAAAACATGACGAGTGTGTGAACGACAGTCGACCGCTTACATGACTTATATTCATGCATTTACCATCAACTCAAACATCAGAACTACATTGTACACGCATGCAACACGCATGCAACACGCATGCAACACGCATGCAACACGCATGCAACACGCATGCGCCTTTATTGGCATTTCACAACAATGCATAGATGGAAAAGAAGTACATGTTTGTGCATCTCATAGAGCCTACAAAGAAGTGCATGCTCACAGAAGCTAAAGGGGATAAAACCATGGTTCGACACGAAGAAGCACAAAACAATAAAACAAAGGCTTACAACTACACGGAGAACGTAATAAATGAGTTTCCCCGAGTCCCTCCGGGCTGATGGCATGAATACACAAACAGCTGTCCGGCCTGGACCAAAGAGGATAGTCTTTGAAAGAGTATGTATGTGCGCGTGCACGTGCTGTTGTGTATCGAGTTAATCCCTGATGATGGTTCGCAAACAGAACTGCGTGCGTGTGGTGTTTGCAGTTCAACACAAGTCACAAGTCACACGGAGGTCCGTGCGTCTTCAACTCACAGGGGTTTCATGTTTCAACAGGACGTTCTGGAGCAGACGCGTGTCATCTGCGTGAACGCCAAACCTGGGTTCCGGATCGGAACCACGAGTCCTGCTGAATGCCGCAGACTCAGAAAACACAAGTGCTCTCATTTGGCCTTTTAAGCTGCGTGGATGCGGGGACGAGTGCGAAAGCAACACCAGCTTGTCACACAGCTGGTGACAGATGCAGCTTAACTGATGCTGCTGATTTAAAAAAAAAAAAAAAAAAAAAGTTGTTTTCAACCAGCCGTCTCTGTTAAACTATAAAAAGCTCAGATCAGCTTGTATTTCATCTGCCTGCAGAAGGTGACACGACAAAGTCAGTTCACTTCATTAATAACAAAATACTTCAAACACCATTACTGTAAGAAAAATGAAAACATTTATCAGATGTTTCATGTTTGATGCTCATGCTTATAGGTTAGTTGTGTTTTGAGATTCTTAGAAGACCCCTAAAATATATATATGGATGTAAATTAACAAATAGCATGAAATACAGTATTTTGGATTAGTTACAGAGAAGCCAGAACGAGTGTTGGATTAACTGTATTCTTTGTTTATTTCCACATTTGGACTGGACATCCTGGATAGACTGGCGACCTGTCCAGGTGAACCCCTGCCTTTCGCCTGATATGCGTCGGGATAGGCTCCGACAGACCCCCGTGACCCGGAAACGGATTAAGCGGGTACAGATAATGGATGGATGGATGGACTGGACATGCAGTGAGTTGTACTTCACACATTACTGGGAATCATAAAAGTACTGCTGGTTCTGTTTTCATGGGTGGTTCTGGTAAATAAATGTTGACGCAGTCATTAAGAGAATCCCTCCCTGCCTGGAGACGTCGGAGGACATAACACAATTTAAAAACACGTGTCCTGCATACAGCAGGAGGGTTTGGAGAACGTAGAATGAGACGAGTTTCTGCCTGGGAGGATTTTAAAATAAATATATAAATATATATATATATATAAAATCTGTGTCAGGTTTACGACGGTGACGAGTTTGGTCCCAAGAAAGGTTTGCACAGTCGAGTCTTTGTCGATGATGGCGCCCGTGGTCAAATTCATTTATCCTGTGGGGAACTGAAATCCAGAAGATTGTTTTGGCAATGAACCGTGCGGGTTTGAGACTTTTGCCCAATCCAAACCCAAACCGTAAGCCTGGAGGTGGACGGCGAGACCATCCAGAACCAGTTATTATCAAAACCAAAACCACCGTCATTCAAGTAGAGTCATGGTTTCAAAATCGTTTCCATTTCATTTTTCAGTTTTAGTGATTCATTCCAGACATGTCAAAACTATTGTGTAAAGCATAACTACGTTAACACTAGTATGAATCTATGAATCGAACATTTTGAACTGCTTGTAAATAAATGAATCTGTTATAGGGCCTCCTGACAGCAACACCCACAGGCCAGCCCAAGCCCCTCCCCCCTCCCATTCAGCGGGTTGGGGGCGCCCCCCAACACAGGCAGACCCCCCCGCCGGGCAGTGGAGACATCCCATCAGCGACGAAGAGCGGCGGCAGGCGCCGAGCCCAACCTTGAGCATCACTACCAAGAGCAAATCATCAGCCTAGAAAAGAATAAACCCAACAAAAAAGGAGGTTGGGCTGGATCTTAATGCTCGCTTCATGAGCACGAAGCAGTGACCCTGGCACATTAGATCCCCCTCCATCATTAGCCTTTTCCTGGAGCTTACACTGAGCACTGACCCCTGAGTAACTACTCGCTAAGCTTGTTATTTATTTATTGCGATGGGTTCTTACCCCGGGACACAATGTGTCTAAATACAAATCCTCTACGAAGTCCACCACTGACTAATGAGTAAGAGGCTAAGATCATAAATAATGAGTCAGGAACAGCTTGCAGGGCCAGAGCTGCTGTTCTGCCACGTCAACTCTCATTAACAAAAGAATTGACAAGGCCAGTAAGAACGGAGCAGGATCGCACGTCTGGGATCACAACGTCCGTGAGCAAGCCGCCGTACGTCAACACCGGAAGCAAAGCTGTACTGGAATAAAAAGTCCTGCAGCATCCGAAGAACAAGTCGGCGCAATCCGGTTTACAACTTCCTGTACTGCTGTGCGGCGCCAGGTGTCATCACGACGTCTTTAACAAAGGTGGTGTCCAAAGCCCATGTAGTTTATTTGCTTTTGCAAAAAAACTCAAGGAGCAATGCTTTATTTCAATCATTTAAGTGGTAAAGACACTAATAAAACCATAATTTCTATGCATAAAATGTTTATTTTGCTTCTGTGGGAAATGATCTTTCAGCTTTATAGTAAATGTGTAAAATAAATGTAATACAAAATAAGTTGTAAATATATGTTCCTCTGTTCTGTTTGCGGGGGGCTGCTGCCCTACACGTTTTACACACTGGACTCATTTTTTGGTAAGAAATCTTTTTGTGCGGTCCACCATAACCATGGCTTTCAGTGTTTTGGATTCCTCATCCTAACAAAGTGCAGATGTACCAATAGAAAAAGTGCAAGCCAATTCTGCAAACAAGGACTTGATGCCATCGACGGTCCCAGGCTGGGTTCTGTTGTTCCCACGAGAACGTGGTCAAGGGCGTGAATGGGCAACTAAAAAAAGAAAACACAGAAGGACCAAATTCCTGCCACTAAAAGAAAACAAGTCTGTTCTTAATTAATTTTTTTTCCAATGGGACACCCTCATGACATCAAACTATTGATAATACTTTCCCACAATGGAAATTCAGCTCAAAGTTCCGTCGTCCATCTTCAGAGGTGAAGAAGTTCATGCAGTCATGGATCAGCAGTGCAGGTGTGTTGACCGTCACGCCGGTTTTCTACCAGGGTTTGCAGAAACATTGAAGCTATAGTCAACACTGACCTGAGACTGAGGTAGAAGTTAAAGTTTCTAACCCCCAAAGCCTTCATATCATCAAGTAAAAAAGATTTAAAACTGTGCAACATTGTGGTGGTTTCAGTGTGAGACTCCGACCCTCTGTCCCTGACACTCCTGACACGAGGCTGCTCGTGTCTGTTTTTGTCTCTGAAAGCAAGCAAAAAGTAAAATTGTGTGATGAGTTATGTTATTCCTGTCCTTATTGGACAGCGAGACCCCATTCCTGACAACAGAGGGGATGGAATTCTTTCATCGCAGTTCTGTAACTCAGACTCTGCTGCAAATTTACAACCACAGTGTTATACATAATTTAACACGATGGCCTTTGCATCGGATTGTTCCAGTTTGTTTCCGTGAAGTGCTCCGTCAGTTAAAGTTTATCCAGCAAAGGATGGAGTATAAAACAGAGAGAGAGAGAGAGAGAGGGAGAGAGAGAGAGAGAGAGAGAGAGAAACTGCAAGCAGAGCGTGAGGACTGTGAGAGCAGGCGATAAACAAGAAGAGTGATTTATACAGGAAGGAGGAGGGAGTCCGACCCTGACATTTATGAACTTGAGGAGCCGGTTCTGTTTTATTCAGTTGCCTCGATCATCATGCAGCTTCTGCCCTCGTCTGCTAGTCACCTGAAGCAAATGACAGGACGGAGGACGGCGTGGTGATCACTATTCCACGAAGGCAACCAGTCCAGACAGAAGTCAGGCTCCAGATAAACACCGACGGGCTCCAGAGCTCAACAGTCTGTTTGAAACGAGATTTATTTTAAACTTTGAGAATAAAAGCAATCAGCGGCGCTGAAATGAGATGTAACAGACCCCTGTCTCGTCTTCCTTCAGACGATCTGAAGAGTTGTTTAAACGTTGCTGACGCAGTATTTGGAAATGAGCAGTTAATTTGCTAGGATAAATGTGCACCATGTCAACAACATATTAACCATGTCTGCTGCGACAGTAACCAGGAAAGCGAGCGCTTTCGGAGCTGGTACTTGAAGTAAAACACACTTTTAGCATCCATACCGCATAAAAAGACCAAAAATAAGAGCCAGCTTCTGCACGGTCCAACGTCGACCTCTGTTCCCTTAAGCTGCTTGTTTCCCGTTGAACACATAAATCTCTTAAGCACAAGTGAAATTAAAACACTTCTCTATAGAAATCTGTGATGTTTTCGTTTTGTTTTGCCAGTCGAGTCCCACACGCATGCTTCCCTAGAGGTTTGTACGAGGGGATAAACCCTGGAAACAAACTTTCCTCTAAAACAGCTGAGGTACCACTGTCTCAAATCCTGCAGTGACTGCAGGACTTTGAGTTGGACTTTCAGCAGCTGCCAGATTATTCCAACGCATTCGCAACAGGACCTGGGTGGGCTTTATGTGACGACTCACACCGGAGCGTCAAAGAGCCAACCATGCAGAACTGTTAAACCACCTTGCATCAACATAGTTTCTACTGCAGAACCACCGTTAAGCAGCATTCCTACTCAGCTGCACAACATTTTGAAAGTGGTTTATTGACAGTAGTCAGCTTCTTGCTCTTTCTTCCTCAAATGCTTCATTGCTTCCATATCTAAAGAGTTTGTTCAGCATCCATAGCTACTGCCTCTGGGAATTCAAAGCTGAATTCAGATGAAGCAGATTAATCCTTTGCATCAAAGAGGAGAAGGCCACATTTTGATTGCCCCATCTTGTCAATAACTGCATATAGACAAGTGGCCAACGAATGAAGCGTTGCAAGATATGGCAGCCAAAGCTTGTGGCAAGTGACCACCAGGTAGGAGGACAACCCTCTGAAAAGAAACTTTAGTTTGCATGTAGCTGCAGAAAAGACCCACAAACTCTTCATGCAGCTTTAGTTCTCCCTCTCGGGTCCCACGGTAATTATTTCTGAAATGTTCGGAGAAATCCAGCTGTTGATGGTAAAGCTTGACCGTGGCCTCTACCAGGGCGGCTCGGACCGTGACAGTCAGCCTCCTCCCAGAGTGCCTTTTCTGTCACAGTTCAGTTAGGTGTAGGCAACGTGAAAAAAAAAGTAAAGTAAAGCTTTTAAGAACCTTTGTACAAGATACTCTCAAGCTAGAAAGTCAGTTTGTCCGTTTGTCTAAAGCAGAGCTCTGCATTTTCTTATTGATGTTGACATGTGAAAGACATGTGAAGCCAGTAAGACGTGCACACATGTGCATGTGCATATGTGACACGTGACAAATTGTTTCCATTTCATTGTCTTTCTTGTACCTCAGCCAAGATGGTGAAGAACTTGGACTTCGCTCAGGGATGTCAGCTGAGGACTTTGAAGCAGCCCGGTCATCAGCTCAGGTGGGAGAGAGGGAGCACCATCACACGAGGCAGCGAGGCTTCACCTGTTCACCTGGACAAAAAAAAACTAACAACAACAAAAGAAGCAAGGTGGGAATCTGGAAACGTGGGAATGGTTCATTTGGCGTTGTCCTCATCACTTAGGATCACAGGAAGGACATCTGTTTATCTATTTTAGTCTCCTGTTTTCCATGTGGGAAGGGCTCAGTCAGAGTGGAACATTTTACAAACTATTACAAGAAAGAAAGAAAAACAAAAAGTAATCAGTGATCAAACCCTAACGCGGTGATGTAACCGACATACCCTGGAACTTTCATGGAGCCGCATCCTTGTCAGAAGTCCACCTTCATGTTTAGGTTTAGTTTTGTGTGATCACGTCTAAAAACATCGTCTTCACGGTGGTATCGTTTTAAACAGTGAGGCAGTCGTGTCAAGAAACAGCATCTGTCATATCACCAAACATCGCCTTTGTTATGATGAAGAACGTTGCAATAATTGGGCCAAAAGCTATCTTGTCTGAGAAAAAAAATAATCACGTCTCGACTTTGGTGAACAATTGGAAAAAACAAACATATGCATAAGAAAAGCGTGGCAGCGGTCCATTAGTACAACAGCACGACAAGCAATATGTTTTAAACAAGACCGATTATGAGTTATAGATGTCAAAGTGCACCAAAAACATTTGGCCCCAAGTTTAGACAAGGTAATGACGGCTTGTTGTCCCACTGCAACCACAGACGCACAGCAACAAACAACAATGGACGAAGCATCAGGTCACGTGACCCTCTGGTTCCTGAAGAGTGGTTTCAAAGCCCATTTTTATTTCTACAGGTTGCATGTCAATCAAAGTCGGCTTTGGCTACCAGCTCCTTCAGTGGATCCCCATCAACATATCCCGAGAGCTGCCGGTAGACGTTTACAGCAGAATATACGGCTTAATGTTTTCAAAAATTACCGTCGCATTTATTTGACTCTGGGTTTGTACAGACGGTTGGTTGCTTTGTTGAGCGCTGTGGCGTGACGCTTACGGATGAAGAGATAGTTGGTAACCATCGGCTGAGCCAACTGTCAATCTTATTGGAAATAAATGTATTTCTTTGAATGAAATGATTGAGACCAAAGTGGTTTTTATAAGCAGGCTGTAAATATGTTTATTTCTGCACCGAAGTTGGACTTTTTAACGTGGGAGTCAGTGGAGGATAGACTCGCTCTTGCAGCCAGTCGAGGAACTGCAACGAGTCTTAGATCCACATGGGACTCAACTCGGAAGGCTGGTGCTTGACTGCAACGCCGGAACAACCCCCCCCCCCATAAATAGGCATGAATTTGTGACTTTATGTAATTGAAACACATTGTAAACTTATTTCTCGAGTGTTATCAAACTCGTTCTTGGAGCCAGCTCCTAATGACGATTCAAGGAACTGCAGTTTTCCATAATTCCAGGAATGCCTCAGCCTAGCACGCCAGTCAGCAGATGGAATTCATACGGCCAGCCACGCTCCTACCTCCTGGTACAGCATATTGAAGAAAAAACCTCTGCTATTAGACTTTTACTGTCAGTAATGCACTGAAACCTTTTACAATGCAGCCTGTGAGAGTTTGATTTAAAGACAGGAGCCTGCTGTTTCCATCTACCTCCAGAGGTTTGCTGAGGTTGTTCCTGCACCGGTCCACGCTACCCGACAGAAATGTAAACTCCAGGTTAAACAACAGCCAGGAGTCAACACACCAGCACCGACAGAGCTACCTTGACCGCATGCTCCTCACTCCTGTCAGAGAAAATAAATCTAGACGTTTCAGTTTTTCAAGCTCTACCAGAATATATTTACCATATCTGTGTGTGTGCGAGAACGGGAGGTGGTAGTCTGGAAAAGTCAATCAGCAATAACATTTTCTCAGCAGAATGCTAAATGTTCCCAGAAGGAAAAGAGAAAAGAGCTGACAGGCTGCAGCAGAGCGAGTGTGTGTGTGAATGTGTGTGTGAGCTCACGAGTTCCCACAGGTGGGTGTAATCAGGGATGAGCGCCAGAAACGTATCAATCATCTTCTACGGATATTTGAAAAAGCTGATGCCTGACACCATCCGTGAAACGCACACGCGCACACACACACACACACACAAAACCATTTCATTTACACACATTCATTCTGTAAAAAATAGTTCTTTTTCCCTCAAGCAAATGTAGTACCATATCCTCTAAAAGTATGATTATGTCACTATATCATGCAGTCACAGATATTAAACTATACAGCTAAAAGTATCCGCTCACCTGCCTCGACTCGCGTATGACCTTAAGTGACCTCCCATTCCTGATCCATAGGGTTTAATTTGACCCTCTGCAGCTATGACAGCTTCAACTCTTCTGGGAAGGTTGTCCACAAGGTTTAGGAGTGCGTTTATGGGAATTTTTTAACATACTTCCAGAAGCACATTTGTGAGGTCACACTGATGTTGGACGAGAAGTCCTGGCTCTCAGTCTCCGCTCTAATTCATCAAAGGTGTTCTGTTGGGTTGAGGTCAGGACTCTGTACAGAAC
This sequence comes from Xenentodon cancila, assembly GCA_014839995.1. Lineage (NCBI taxonomy): Eukaryota > Metazoa > Chordata > Actinopteri > Beloniformes > Belonidae > Xenentodon > Xenentodon cancila. The sequence continues at coordinate 6,450,354 of CM026199.1, read as the reverse complement.
AGTAAAGTTCATCCACACCAGACTCTGTCATCCAGGTCTTTATGGACCTGCTTTGTGCACTGATGCACAGTCATGTTGGAAGAGGACGGGGCCAGCTCCAAACTGTTCCCACAAAGTTGGGATCATGGAATTGTCCAAAATGTCCTGGTATGCTGGAGCATTCAGAGTTCCTTTCAGTGGAACTAAGGGGCCAAGCCACGCTCCTGAACCACAACCCCACACCCTGACCCTTCTGGAACATCACCAAACTTCATTTTTTAAAATAGTTTCATTCCAGTGCACACGTGTCCATTTACAGCAGAGTTTGGGTTCATAACTGCCGTCTCCTCTGGTGCTTTACCTGTCAGCAGCATCTGTGGACATTTGCTTGTTTTATTTAAGCAGTCATCTTTAAATATGTACTTTGCTCCTTGGCCAATCAAAACGTCCAGGGCCATCCAGGCGTTTATGCTGGTTTATGTTTGGCTTTTCAGCTGATTTTAGTTCCAAACACAGACTCCTGTTTCCAGCTTTCCTTCTGTTGTGCATTTCCGGTTTTCAAGGCATATTGCTTTGAGGTTTCTGTCCTGTCACTTTGATCTCCTTCCTAGGTCTACCTCTATTCCCTTTTTCAATCTTTCCATTTTGCTTGAACTTGCTTCAAAATTTAGCTGATTATTTTGCACAAACTCTGAATTCACTGAAACCATGACTGTTTCCACACAAATCAAGATGCACATGTACAGAGCTGCACATCTGGCCACAAATGCTGTGTACGTTTGACAGAGGCGGAGAGGCGGAGTGGCGGAGAGGCGGAGTGGCGGGCAGGATGTTCACGTTGTCAGTAGCCTCACCATCTTATTAAACAGCAACTGAATAGAAGGAAATAGATGCCGCCTTTCCTCTTCCTGCCTGCCACTTCCTTTTTACGATATACATCAGCTGTATGTGTGCATATGTAACGTGGGAGTTTACAACCAGTTTAACTTTCCTTTTTGGCTTTCATCAGCACAGCTGGAAATAGTTCTGCAACAGATGTTCAAAGCATGAACTCTCACTCAACCTCAATACCTCAGTGAAGACGGGCGTCGCTTCATTCACATCCTGTGGAGAGATATAAATAATTTACTTACTTTTACAGTGAGTGGATTGGGAGCCCGCTGGAAGTGTAAATGTTTTACATAAACATACAATATTTCTCACATAAATGCGCGTCAACCATGCCAGTTTATTAAAAACAGATGAAATCATGCGAAACATTCACACGAACTGCCAGAACCTGAGAATTCGGAGGAAATCCCAGAGAGGCATCCGCAAAAGCCGAGTCTTTCTGGATTCGACCTGGAGGTGACTAGTAATGGGTCACTTCAGACTCACTGAGCTGATGCATTTATAGAAATTACACGATGCTTTGCATGCAGTCTGAGTTTAAATGGCCTTTGGAGCTGAATTTTAACATCAGTTATGAGCAGTCCACATGATCAGATCACCCAAGACGTGCCTTAGTGCCGAGCCTGAAACAGCTGTGGGTATTCTGATCAAGTTACGGCACAAATAACTCAAACTACAGGCTTTGGAATAATCCCCTGGAGGTACCTGCAAATCATCTTACATTAGCTGAAGAGTCCTTTCTACACAGCAGGGATGTTTCCTGTCTGTAGCCTGTTAAACACTTACGAACCCTCACATCTGTCTCATATTTGTCACGTCAGCACCCGAAACCTATTATGCATTACACATTTAAAGTATTTATTCCTGCTTCTGTTATGCATAAAGCTGTTCTTGGACATTCGCAGGGTTAGTCCACCAAACACATCAGTCACGGTGCTGCAGGGATACTGAGCTCAGAGGGGCTCCCCTCCACCTTCTCCTGGGATAAAAGAATGTGATTGCAGATTAGTTCAACCGGGAGGCTGTCGGAAAACGGCTGGAAATCATTAACATCCAGTTACGGATTACGCTCTCTCCATTCCTCACACATATTTACATCTGGTAAATATTTATTTAAGACTCATAGGATATTTTTTAATGCAATTTTCTTTTAAAACCTGATAAGTTACATAAAACATTTGTGACATCAACCTTCAAGCCATCCTTTAGTTGCATATCTATGCAATATATTATTATCAATGACTACACTGTAGTACCTTATACTGTACACTTTGACAAACTCATACTATTTCAGCAAAATAGTAATAAAATATAAATTCAAAGAGAAATGAATGCATCTAAACTGAATGTACACAAAATCAATACCTTACTTGATCTATCCAGAGGTGTCTGCATCTCTGGGCTCAGAGATGCAGATTTTTTTGTCTTCTGGACCAAAGACAAAAAACCCCATCTAGATTTATGTCAGCAAAAAGTCCCACAGCCAGACTGACGGTACAGGGTTGCATCAGTGCCCTCAGCAACCATCATTTACACACAAATAATATATATATATATATATATATATATATATATATATATATATATATATATATATATAAGGCATTTCTACTTCTCACTACGTGACTCTGAGGATCCTTTAGACATCTTTAGGCTTTCTATTGGAGGAAAAAAGTTTGCAAAATGCTCCACAGTAATAGAAAAGTTAGTGAGCAACATGAATAGACAAGTTTTCCGTCAAGGAATCCAGCATACGAGGAATTTTAAATCTTTGCCTCGTGAGTCTGGTGGGCTGTTTAGTAAAACGTAAAGTGCTTTGTTAAGGGTAATTTACTAACTCGATGGTCCATGACTTGTGCTTTGTCTAGCATTCTCTAAAACCCATTCATCCCTTTTGAAATCTGAAGTGTACAGTCAGAGACACTAACAGGGAACAAAACCTTAAACTCCACGGTGGAAGCAGTAATGACGTGTTGTCTTCTATCCACCTCCCTAGACATCCAAAACAGTAATTTTCCACTGGGACTTTTTCTTTTTTATGTACATCACAAAGGTGGCATAATTCTCATAGTAAATCCTACTGGAGAGGGAATACAATGTATAACATTTGGACTGTAAACATGTTCATTTTTATGCCCAATTAATTATTACCGATGTGAGTCTGCTCGGGGTTTTAAGACTTGTTGAACTTAAAAACAGATCCTCCTGTCACAATATTTCAGGAACTACAGGACAATGTGAGTAACGTATCCGAGTTGATGTTTGAGTACACTTTGATGTGTTTTACACTTTACCTCAGAAACATTTAGGGTCCACAGGTGTGCGGTGCGGTGAAACCGACCCCAACCCCAACCCCCACCCCCACCCCTCCTCAGGCGCTCTGACCTGGCTGCGAGTACAACTCTGATCCTGAACTGGAGGCTCGAACTGCTGAGGGCAGAGGGTCCACTCTGTACATTCCACTGCTTTTAATGGTTAACTACTGAAATATTTCACACTGCATGAAAAAAGATGGTGTGAACAAAATTGTTAAAGGAAGGGAAAGAAATAAAGAAACATGTTCCCACTATTAGGAAATCGGCAGGCTCTGCAATTACTAAACCAAGTAGTTGTCTGGGTCATCCATCCATCCATCCATCCATCCATCCACCCAAATCCAGTAAAATTGGTTTTCTGTCTGTCTGAAATCATGAAGAATAAAAGACACAGATGAACCCAGCAATGACAGTGTGTTTTTAAGTAGTGTCAACACTAACGTATCATTATAGTGTTGACAACTAAACACACAAGCATCTGAAGGTGTGTTCAGAAAGACCACATGCAGCACGTCTGCAAGATGCCTTCAGCTGTCAAGAATTCTCTGTAGACGTTTGGCAAATGTCTCTTTATCTAATAATCTCAGTATTTCCAGCCTTACAGAATCATTTCTTCTCATTTTTGTGCCCAATATAACATGATTTATTTACTAGAAGTAGGGAACTGAGGCGTTGACTTTAAACTACCCTAGTGTATGAGCTGAGAAGGACAAAAGCACAAGTGTGTTTAGGGGTCTGACTGGAATTATTCCCGTTTTGACTCATTTAAAATGGCTCAATTACAGAAAAGCTGTTTTCTATAACAGAGCAAACTTAAGCTTGTGCCCCCCTGAAAATAAGTTTTTTTTAATTTTGTTCATTTTGATTTGTTGGTGTAGACATGCATTACACACAACAGTCCTAAAAAAAAGCCACAAACAACCATTAGAAACATCAATATTTTATTTGTGTCAAATATCTAAAATAACTTTAAAAAGTTACTCCTTTACTCTTTCATCTTTAGGAATCAATTAGAAAGATCAGTTAAAAAACAGTAGTGAAGTCGATGCACACGGCTGTGTTACCACAGAATTACATGTAATACACAATTTAAAACAGAAGAGATTTTCCTGTCTCGCTTCACAGCGAAACATCATTTAGTCACGTTCGCCGTTCGGGAATCAGGTTCGCCGTCACGTCCTGATGTTAAAATCGTCTCCGTTCATCAGTGTCAGATCAGCTTCGACTCTCTGACGTTCCTGAAGGGTACACTGGTCTGATGTCTGGATGACAACTCTCTGAACGAAGAAGAAAGAAGAAGTGCAATATAAGAAAACATTTTCCTGAAAAACAAGATGGGCTTTAACAATTATATTTGACCGGTTATGAATCCCTTTAACAGGTCCAATGTATTCATTCAGAATAAAAAAAACAAACAAAAAACATCTAAATCAGTTAAATTTTTGTATATTTGAGGCCCTTTTGGAGTTATAGTTAAACAAAAATGTTTAAAAACATGACGAAGATAGATAAATACATGTATAATTTAAAAAAAAAAAAAAAAGAAGAAGTTACTTGGTAGAACCTCAACTAATTAGATGGCGAAAGACTGGTAATATAATAAAAGACATCACGAGGTGAATTAAGCTCCTAATTTACATTAAGCAACCATTAAGCACTAGTTGGAGAAACTGTGGCCCATAATTCAGCAGCAGCATCTTTAAATGATCATTTGTTTGTACGATGTGGAGGAAATTTGGCCAGCTCTTCTTTAAAACGTTGGTTCACTTCATTCAGGTTTGTGGTCATTCCTTCATTCCAGAAGATTATACATTTACATCCATTTACCAACACAACGTCCTGGTTGGTTTGGCGCTCACACGCGAGTCTCAGTTCACTCCCACACAAACCGATCCAAATGACCACTGAAGTCATAATCCTTGCTCACACTCTGCTCACACTTTGAGCCCAAAGACATTTTCCTGAACATCAATGCTTTGACGCCACCTGTCGTCATTTGTCTGAGGCAATTATTTTTGTCTTCATGCAAGATATACTTTCTGTTTTGAGCTCACATGGTGTCGTATAAGTAAACGATTAAGTTGCTTTTAAATTTGCTCTTGTTCGGCCTCCTTCTTGCTCCTTTCCATCTTTACGTTAAGTCCCAGTCACCTCTGCTGAGATGTCCATCATCGCCGTTCATGTGTGACATGTCAGTTACTTTGGCTGGTTTGTGCTGGTAACAGTGACGGGAGACTGCAAGAGCAGGACAATGGATCCTGAAAGTATTATTTTAGCATGAACAAGTCATTTTGTGCCACTTTAACTTGACTGTGGGAAAGTTGGACACTGTTCTCAACTACAAACATTTCACACGTATCCTAGAGTGAACCTTTCCAAAACTACCAAAACCATGAGGAGTTACATCCACTTGGAACAGCCTCTGTTGGAGAGTGGAGTTGGTGGTGGGGGGGTCTCTGCCCTGTCAACCTTTCATAACCCAGCCTGCCATACCATGAGCCATGAGCATGTCTGTTTCTCGGATTAAAATGTAAGGACCGTCTTTGTGTGTTTGAGTCTGCCTTTCCGTTGCTGAGAATGAGCTTCAGTGTGTGAGGAGTGATTAGCCTGAGCAGGTTGGCCACGGCGGCTTTAGCTGCATGAGTTTGGAGACAGACTCAACCTGCTGCTGAACAGCCAGTCACTGTGACCAACACGCAGTCTGGCTTTTCTACAAGTCGAAAGATGCAATCCAGTGGAAGAACAGACGCTATGGTAATTGTACTCAATACAACACCAGCTCCAACCCATGAAAGTGCACAAGCATCTGCGACTTTACATCCATTTAAATCTTCCTATGAATATACAACCCTTCAAGTAAAAGCGACTCCGACCACACACTAAATACACGGACCAGTTTTCCACATCTTTGTGGGACAGGATGATATACGGTCATTTTAGAGAACAGTTTATGTCAATTATAATCCAAACCCAACGTTCATAACGGGAGCAACTTGAACTCTAAGCAGTGTCATCGAAAGTAATCAATATATGATATTTTTTAGGGACAAACGATTATCTGTTTTTCCTAAAATCAAAAGAGGAAAACTGCAGGTCAACCAGGCTTTTGCCTCCAAGATGAGCAGGTAGCTTGAGCCAGCGGCGAGCTTCCTCGGGTTTCAGAGATTACCGGAGCTGGGCGTGGTCAGTGCAACAAGGGAAAATGTCATTTTTCCACGTAATGTTACCCAAAGGGGGCAATAAAAAGAGGAGACTCACATACGAGCACGGTTAAACGAGGAAGTGGAATCATCGGCTCCAGAACAACACGGATGAGTTACCGTTTCGTGTGTTTGAGATCACATGGTATAAATGTTTACAGTTATTGGTAAGATGGTCCAGAAAATTCATTTGAGATTAAATCATGAAAAGGGCATTTTGTTGGGAAACTAGACTGAGTAACATTTTATAACGTCTTAAATGTAGAAGCTAGGAATAGGAACAGTTTAAGAAGAAAATCCTTAATTTGTTTCTACTTCGATGAGTAAACTGGTTCCAAAGCAATTATTTAAAGTAGAGTATGAAAATAAGAGAGAGCCAACAATGTTAACTTGTACAATTACAGATATGAGATATCTGATTTATCAAAAGAGGACTCGCCGACACTAGTTTTGGCCAATTCATATTTTCCTTCTGTTATTAAGAGCATCCATTAACTTAAGAAGGAAGCACAGCAAAGCCTGCAGACTGAACTTCACACTGAGCATGCTCAGCAGGGCGATGCTGTTGGAAGTGCAGGAACAACTGATAGTTTGAATAGTGAATGAGTTAAAAGTCACCTGACTCTGCATCTCTACAATAAATGCAGCCTCCGTTCAGAAGATGCAATGACAGTGGTGCTACAACATTTAGGGAGGGTGTCAAGTTGAGACCACCAACAGTGGAGAGTTAATTCTGAGATGGCGTGACAACAGTAAGGTGAGGCTTTTCCTTGCACACAAACACTTGCAGAGTCGGCCAGGTAAAGTCTATTGTGTGAGTGAGTGAGTGAGTGAGTGAGAGGGGAAGTGCTATCTGGTGAGCATCAGTCAGGTGAACCAAGTTCAGCCTACTTCAGTTACTTTGAGGCGGTTTGAAAAAAAAATGTGCACACAACTACAGTATTAAAAAAAGAAAAGATGCATACCTGCAGCAAACAACACGTACTGTATGTGTAGGCTTTACATATGCATGTATACACTGTAGACAAGGACGACATATTCACATATACCTTGAGAAGATTACCACTTTACTCCAGCAGAGTTACACTGTGAATAATTTATATTCAATTACACTGCAGGGAGATGCAGGAGACTGGAAACAGTAATGTGCTGCACCAGTAAAACCATTTTCTAAGCTGTGACCAAGCCAGTGGACTCAGTTACTCAGCTCTTTCTGCCTTCACTGACCTCAGAGCACCGTGACACCTGAGACCAGGGGCCAACTCGCTCCTGAGCGACGCCGTTTAAATGCAGTGTGGTACTGTGGACCACCAACGTGTATTCCATCAAACACACATTGATTTTTTTCATCATCGACGCGGCCATTTTATTTTTTTTTTTCCAATAAAAATGTTGAATACCACGTGTTTGATTTCTGTGAACAGCGAAGACTAAAGTGAGGCTTTAACTGCAGCATAGTAATCCAGTCTCCAGTATCAGTGACAAGTGCAGAACTGCAAAAGCAGTTCAACAAAACATTTAAAACTTCAGTAAAAACGATTGACAATGGAGTCAAAAACTAGTGAGTGCAGTCTTTGAACTGATCGTTTTGATTGTTGTTGGCATAATACTTTATTATATACTTTTATTTATTCAAGCCCAACCTTGGAACTCCGTCCTAACTGCAGCATCTACTCCCTGATTCGTTAACCATGATGGGAGCAGTAACAAATGCAAAGTAGTAAAAGTAAAAGCTTTTTCCCCCCATGATCACTTGTCTTTGATATGAAAACATTAAACATTAAGTTAATAGTGGGTGTTGGAGAAAAAAGTGACCAGAAACACTAGAAAAATGCCCTGGATGTGTAAAGCCTGCAGTGGAGTGTTGCCCTGATAACCTATGTGAATTAAAACTACACAGTTTCACGTATCTCAGCCAGACATTCATCTGTCAAGCCACCTCTCCGTTTATAGAACATGTAAAATTTGACAATGAAATCAAAAATCGACTAGATTAAAAATCCTTCCAAACAAAAGTCCCTACATAGTGAACTGTAGGAGTGAAGGACAATGGCTGAAGGTGAGGGCTGAACTCCAAACAAAAGTGACAGGAAGAGGGAAGAGGAAGATAAGGAACCGCGGGGTAGTGTTACTGGGGGTTCGACTTTAGAAGAAGAAAACTCATTCCTTTCTTTGATGGTCCTCAGTGACAAGGACCACTCACCGACGCTGTGTTGTCTTGATGTTTTGTCAAAACTTCCCTTCTTTACCTGTCTGCTAGTTTAACTAACATATATCCACTTGACAAGTCAGTGACAAGTTGTGCCTTTGAAAAGCGAAGACAAAAGACTCTGTCATACACCGCCAAGCTTTACAGCGGCATCTCCCCCATCCTGTCCTTAGCAGGTGTTCACAATAAGGTAGGAGACGTCAGATACAATCTTAGGTATGGGTTATAGGAAGTAGTGCCAACTTACTAAAGAACTGTAGCATGACAGTTTATTTAAAACAAGAGGCGTGTAGATCCGGGGGAGCACTGGCAGTGTGGAGAACTGCAACCACTTCTACTGGTGTCAAAATACAACCTCTGTTTTGGTACTTTTACCTCATTTCTTCACTGTATTTGATAATCGTTGAAACATGAGTAATGTGCAAATCATAACAAGCTGGCTTCTTCTGCCTGTAAAACCTGTAACTCACAGCACAGCAGCTAGACAGCAACACACACACACGCACACACACATGCGCACACACACGCACGCGCACACACACACACACCTCTGGAGGTAAAAAGAGTTTGGACATAAGCTCAAACAATGCTTCGACAGAGGCATGCCATAATCTAGACATGGATCAATATGATATTAAAGAGCGAGACTTTAATTTATACAATCAATTTTCTAGTTTTGGATGAGACTGTATATGTAAAAGCCCCCCGGGTTGAAGTTTTGACGGTCCTGAGTTGCTGGTGTACTGCAGCAACCCTCCAATAACAATAATTTTTTTTATGTTGCACACAAGATTTGATGATTTTGGTTTTAACAGATGTGTATTGTAGCAGAAACCTGCTCTATTTTAACTTTTGGATCGAGAGCCGAGCCTGTGCTGAAACTTAGGGATTTGGGGAACTCATTAATGAGCTTTGCCAACAGCTTTACTTTGTTCTTCTGTTTAAAATTCAAGAAAACCTGTGGTGGTGGGGGCGGGGGCACTATGTCCAAGTAAATTAATCCCCAGAACATCTGCTTAACGTGATCACTCACCAGCTTCGCTCAGGTCTGTGCACGTCCCATACCCATAGTCGTATACCAGTCAAACGTTTGCTGCCAAGTGCTGACAGGTTCACAAAACAAACAGCAATGAGAAATATGATTTTTGTTATTAATAAATACTGATTGATAAATGAAGAGTTCCTCCAAAACACTGCTCCCTTTGCACCACTTAGATTATGCCTCGTCCCTTTAAAGGAAATGGAGCCCAGATAATGTTTATAACCTCTAAAGGCGTTACCATAATAGCCATTAATTCTGACCTTTTCCATTCACTACAGTGACTCAATGAAACCAAACCCCTCCGTTATGATGAGCTACAACCTGTGACATGTTTCTAGGTGGTACCACAAAAGCAATGTTCTCTCTGCTTTTCAATGGGGAATGACAGATTCTTTGTCACACTTGAAGAAAAATGAAGTGTACTTCACAGAGCAATCCATCCATGTTATTCCCTTCCTTGACTGCAGACATGAGGGGTAATCCTTTCCATTCAGCTCAAAATACAGTGGGGTGTGGTCACTCACGGCGCACTCACTTCTACAGGTTAGTCCTCCTTTCTACAAAAACAGTAAGTGGTGGCGGTGAAATTCACTTGCAGAATTCTTTTGCTTTGAGGCTGAAGCCCTTTCAGTCCAAACTTAACTTTGGGAACTCAGGGTTTACTAGAACCAGATCATAATCTTCAGGGTTACAGTCCCACCAATCCATCATCTGGTGTCGGCCTAACAGGAATCTATCTGTCAGACAAGTAGTCAAATTCACAAACACGAGCCAGCCAATAGTTTAAATAGTTTAACTCATCCACAAGACTAAAAGAACAGGCAGATCTCAGTCACTCGCTCACACACTAAACTAGTATATGATATAAACACTCGGCTCTGTGACAGAAGGAACACAAAGTTCTGAACGTGCAAAACCTGTTTGGCCAAAAGAGGAGGTGCAGTGGAACAGCCACAAAAACATTTGGAATAACAAACTCAATGAGACATTTTGAACGCCACTCGCCTGTTGATTTCAGGGGTTTTACAAAAATAAAACGGCATCAGTGCAGAGCGAACACAAACCAGCCGCCTCTGCTGATGAACTGAATCGCACTATGTTCCACTTATAGATGACTTGTACAAAAAAACGACGTGAAGGAAAGAAAGAAAACATGCAGTTTGAGAAGATAAAATAAAAAAAGTGTTTTCAGATAACTGGCGAAATGAGAAATTCAGTTTCATAATGGAATTGGTTGATGAAATGAATGTCAAATACTACATATCTATATTTACAAGCCCAAATCAGGAAAATGTGGGAACCAAGTAAAAAGTGCAGAGTGCGAAAAAGTGCAAAACAGAGACACATAATTGTGAAGCATTCACTCATATACAACAGTTGATTTTTTTTAATTATTATATTCTATTTGTTAATATGAAGACAATTCTTTTCTATGACTAGTTGAACATGGTAGTCGTAAATTATATTATATATTTCTCAACATCTTGTTATAAGTTGTATTTCTCTGCATGTTCCTGAAAAGCTTAAAGCCAAAATCAAAAGTGTGGCACATCAGTGGGAGGTTGTTTTTTTTCCAGTCGCGTGTGACCCTCAGAACTTTATCCTTCACATGTTCAAACTGGAAGACATGCACAACCGCTGGGAATCGCTGGGAATCTGGATGTCATTAATGGTTCACACTGGAGTGGTGTCGTGTATCGAGGAAACAATAAAAAAAAAAAACAAGGTTCCAGCACATAAAATCCAAACAGGTAAATAAATAGAAGGTGGAGATAATGATGCAGAATAATTTCAGCATCAACTAAAGCCAGCGAATTTCACAGGTGAATATGGAATCAACCAGCTTATTGGTGTTTGTCTAAGGCACAACGGGAACATTAAGGAGAGCTGTTTGGAAGTTTCAGAAGGTATTTTGCTGGTATTACATTATACTCTTAATATAACAACACTAATACACCATTTCCCGTTTGTTTGTTTGTTGTCTTGTCTTTGTCTTTTTGTTTGTGTAACCTCTCATGTCTTCTCTTTTAGAAATGTATACTTTTTTACAATAGTTAAAAAAAAAACAACTAACAAAACAGCAGGAGTCGTGATTAAATATCTGTAAATTTCTAATGTTTTCTTATCCTATTTTAAGACTTTTTGCTGTCCATTGTACTTTTTAAAATTTTTTTACAAGAGATGCTTTTGTTTCGCATATGAACAACAGTGTTATTTGAATTTAAAGATTTAAAGAACAAACTTATATTTTGCTTCCCTCCGGGTACTCCGGCTTCCTCCCACAGTCCAAAAACATGCAGAGTAGGTTAATTGATCATTCTAAAATTCTCCCTAGGTGTGAATGTGAGTGTGAATGGTTGTTTGTATGTGGCCCTGGATAGACTGGCGACCTGTCCAGGGTGTACCCCTGCCTTTCACCTACTATGCGTTGGGATAGGCTCCGACAGACCCCCGTGACCCGGAAACGGATAAAGCGGATATAGATAATGGATGGATGGACTTATATTTTGCAATTTTTTTTTTTTTTTTTAAACACAGACATCTTATAGTTCTGACTTGTTTTCAATAGTCAGTGTCTTTCTTTAACAAGGACAAGCTGTGAGTGCGATCACTCAGCATCGTGTATCTTTCCAGGTGTGTTAAACGCCACCACTGCACCTGCACTTGTCATATACTCACCAGCCACGAACCCAGGTGCCCCTGGCATGCCTGATAAGGAGCGACATCCAGTAGGTGATATGGATTTATAAGTACAGCACCCATGCTCGATCCTTTCACAAATATACATGCCTGGATTTCTCTTTACATCCTTCCCTGTCACATGAAGTGTGAACAACTCAAAGGCACATGTCCGTCAGCGTGCACATGCCCATAAAACGTGTACACAAACAGATTTCCCCCAGGGGGGTAGAGGTGAGTACAGGGTGTGATAGTAGCTCCCATAACTGCAAGCATACAAGCAACAACGCTGGGGGATCAGATGACAAGATTCATCTCTCTCACACTCATAAAAAACAGATATCCAAATGAGGATTTTGCGTCGACTTTCATTCACTTTGCACAGCCCAAAACCTAACCTCACCCCTCAGCCCTAATCTTAACCGGGACCGTCCTACCTCATAAGGACCAGAACCGTAAACAGTATATCAAGAGTCAAATCCCCCTTTTTTTTTTTTTTTTTCTTTCACCCCACCTAAAAATAAAAAGAAGAAAAAAGAAAAAGAGTGTGTACCCTTCTGGCAGGCAGCAGTCACATATGCTCTGATGTTATAATCTGGGAAAATTATTGCTCTAATTGGGAGAATATAATATTGTTGTCCACATGCACATTTGAAGCGCTTTAGTGTTGATATCCTCCATCTAAACATTGTGTAATCACTGTCCCGGTCCAACTATCTATCCTGCACTGTCGCACACACATGCACATACCTATCTGTTTTACATGGCAAGAATACAGTGGTCTCTTTGTTAGGCTTGGACAAAAGCTTGAATAACTACCAAGCCCGAGTCTCAGCCAAGTATATCCGTCTTATCTGGGAATGCATGAGGGAACTAAAAACAAATAAACGAAATAAAGAGAGAATATGTAAGGAACTCAGGTTGCAACTTGATTTAACTGGAGAAACATTCAGTTCCTGTGAAAACAAGACGACATGTATGCATGACGATGTATTTCAGTGCATTGCTGCATAAAACACATAAAACAGGCACTATAAAGAATATGAAACACTCCAGCAAAATACAGACTGCATAATACAGAAAAGCAGCGTGGGTTCATGTCACAGAACAGTGTGTTTGTGTCTACAAGAATGCAGGGAGAACCAGTTTCTTGGAACCTCGTCAGTCATAATAAATATTGCGTCTCATCTGTAAAGCACGTTTCCCTGCCAACCAGTCTGTCAAGCACGGAGCTGCTAATGTTTTTAAATTGACAGGCTTGTCTGTGGCCTAAATATGATGCATTACAGGAGAGTCCTTCCAACCCCATCGTATTCAGTTTTAGAGAAGTAAAATGAGTCCAGGAGCAAAAATTTGATAGTAAAAATTAAAACAAAGATTATTATTAATAATTTTAAAATCGTTGACAGATCCAATAGTGTTAAAAAAAAAACCAGAGTAAAAATATGATAGTGATTCTTGCATCTGCTTGCTATTATACATTATATTATACCATTTCTTGGTAAATTATTTTTATTTCAATCAGCAATGCAGCAAAATCCATCATTTTCATCCACCCTCACTTTCCTGCACATCAGACCTTTTCTCTTAATATTATCATTTACATTGAATACATGTGGAAAATAGAAATGAAAAAGCCCCTGTGTTCCCTGATGACGTCCTTGCCTGTGGGATCACGTGCAGGATTTCATGGCCGGGTGTGCCGGGGCCTCCACCAGACAGACAGTGTTGACGTAGTAAAGACAGAGGAGAACCTTGCTCATCTTCCTGTGCATGTCACTCGCTTTTACCTTTTTTGTTTTCCTCTCCTCAGGCACAGATGCAACAAGCACATTCCACTAATTTCTTCTTACCAACAGGTTTACCTATACATATTTGCAATAGAAAAATCAACATTTAAAAGAATTTTGAACCGCTCACAAGGTGTGAAACCCACTAAACAGGAAATATCTATTTTCAGGATGCAGTGTCCCCACCCTATAAATGACATGAACACACACACACACACACACACACACACACACACACACACACACACACACACACACACACGGATCTACAGCTCGGGTTGACATGGGAGCAGACGATCGGGCTGGCTTGATCTGCACTTACTGTTTTTGCAATTCCAACTGGTGCTTTCATAATTACAAAGTTATTAACAAAAAAAAAAATTGAAATGAAAGCTATAACACCTACAAACTTGATATATGATGGCTTAACACAATCTGGAAAGTCAAGAATTATCAATTAGCAGCCACAGAATACACGTCAGTGTAATGGTATCTGGAGCAAGAGGGCATTTGTGTTGAAATCCTGAAAATGTGAAAGCTACAAAATGATGAACCAATTTACTGAATTAGATGTCTATTAATAAAAGGGACAGAGGTGAAAAAACGCAGCGACACCAGCACTTCAAAAATCACATCAACTACTTCTCCTGGCAGATAATCATGTCCACATGTTGATTTGACAAAGATTTGTTTTGGTTGCCTTTCCTGACACAACCTTGCCATCTATCCTGACGTGGGCGCAGCACTGAGAACTCCGGCTTGGTACGCCTCCGTAGATTGGCTTTTTGCCATGTTTGGTTCATTGCCCTGCCCGAAGGCACTTCGATACATAACAGGGTTTGGGATTGTTAATCGAGCTTCTGTTTGAAGGCAACTGACCATTTCAACAAACATCTACTTCAAATAATGGAGTCAAAATGTTTTGTGGTTTGATTTAAACTCAACTACAAGGCAGGTTTACATTTAAGATCATGTATATAATGATAACCACGCAAATATTGATAATACTACAATTATAACAATCTCGTTTTACTTTTTATAAAGTATGCTTTTGCTGATTTACATTTTTTTCGTGGTCTGACTGATAGCATGTCTTTAAATATCTCATCTTAGACTGCATCTCATAAGTGCTATACAGCAAGACTGGCAGGTGCTTTTTACTAGTAGATCTGCTGGGGGCATCATGTCTGATTCTGTTCATATAACACAAGACAAGTTCATTTGTGGATCTCACCTGATGAGGGCTGTGTAGGTCGTGTCGTGTTGCCCCCCACTCTGAGAAACACCAGTGCTTTGAGCACTTGAAGCTGGGATGGAGGACGATGGAGGAAGGGTAGACGACCGCGGGGATGAAGGAGGAGGAGAGCAGGGAGGACTTTGGCTCAGCGGGCCCTTGCCGTTTTGAACGTGACGGAGGGACTTGTCTCTGACATGATGAATGATGCTGTGGTTGCTGGAGCGCTGGGCCACCTTGCCATCAGGTCCCGCAAGTGATCTCTTCATGGTTTGTTCACATCTGGAAACAAAATCATGAAGTGCTTTTGTAGTTTCAAATTACTTCCAGGATATTTCTTTGATTAATATATAAAAATACTGAGCAAATAATCATAGACATATATATGACCAGCAGATAACACACACAGCTTTATAAATGGTAAACATATGAACTGACTCCAGTAAACAGGAAACACTTGCCTTATTATGGAGTTATTATGTGCACAACAAATGCTCTGTTTCTAATGTATCAGTTGGCCACATCCAGCTACAAATCTACAACATACTTACAAACACATGAATGCATTTTAATACAAACCGATGCCAAGTCCAAATTATGCATCCTGTCAAGTAACAAAACTATGGCAAAAAGCTGTCATACTTGGATACAAACTACTGTAATACTCACTTAAAAACAGCAAAAAGCAACTTTAAACTATTATGAATGCTGCACATCCAGTTTCAAAGTGAGAACTGCTTCCTGTCAGAATGCCTTTCCTAAAAACTGATATATTTCTTGTGCGTTTTGTGGGGCTGTAAGCAAACATTTGAGAAGAGTTGGATGTAAAATAAACTATAATGGCCTTTTATCTGGGGATAAAACATGAAGCTGTGGGGAAATGATGCAGATGCTTGTATAGTTCTTCAAAAGAGAAAAACCACAAAAGACATTTCGTAGCAGATCTGGGGTCCTGATATGAAGATAACACGTATCACCCGACAGTCAGTGTACAAAGTGCGTATAAACCTGCTGAGGCAGGTAAGAGAGCAGGGGAAATTCTCAGACAAATCCCACAAAGAGGAACACTGTGAATTCCTACTATTGTTAGAGCGTTCTCCTCCTGTACCTTCCTGTTTTGTCTACCAGTTTCCAAACAAATTCAACACGGATGACAGTAATTATGGGGCCCGTTTCAAACAGCAGGTTCAGCCCAACTATGACCCTTAAAATATTCATGTGCTTAATTAGCAAACATTTGTGTCAAATCATCTTTCATCACTTTTCTCCTCCTTTGAACTCAACAAACCAGTCTCCATCTCTGTCTCCATCTCTAGTAGTAGTTCATACAAGATGTTGCTCAACTGCCATTAAAGGTCTCTCAAAGACGGGGTGAATTTTAGTCCTGGCATGGATGAACGTCCGGTCCCATCATCTTTGGCCAACCTGCTGCTTGATTACAATAATCCCTCTCCTGACCCCCGACGACGCCGGGTGACCCACAGCTCCTTTCAAACAACCTGAAGCACTTGGCACAACGAGCAAAGCTTTTAGGAATGACAGGTTTGCTTGAAACATGTGCACAAACACGTGCATCCAGACACACGGAGGAGGCTCCACAGTCAAACACACATGTCATTAGCACAAGAGCGACAGTTTTTTTTTGTTTGTTTTTTTTTTATGAGCAGTGTGTCGACTGGAGGGAAAAAAAAGCAACATTGCAATGAGAGGATTAGAAGACTATTGTGAAATTCTTAATGCCACTGGAAAACATAATGGTTTCATCATGGAGAAACAAAACTGGAAGAGCTGACAGTTCTCATTAAAACACCGGATTCGCAAAGAAGGGTTATTGTCCAGCCTGTTCATTTGTTCTGAAACAGCAGCGCACATGGTGCATTACTGTGTGCATGCGAGTTAGGTCTGCTGGGCAAACACGTCGTCACGGAGTAACAACTTAAAAAGGTGAGAATCATGAGGTAAAATTTAAAGCCATGCCATTTCCTTTGAACAGGAAGCATCACAGACATGTGTACTGAGTGAAAAGGCTTAGTGAAGAAGCCCAACTAAACGAGGCTAGTACGTTTGCAAACGTTAAGCTTTGTAAATATGTCCCAAGTTGTGAAAATGGGACAGATCAGGGCTGGGTGCCAGACAACCCTTTTACTGTACCATGTTTTCTCAAAAGCACAAGTCTTCACTTTCCTGGCCTCTATTGGGGTCAGTAAAAATAAAATCTGGAACAGCATGCACACATGTGTGTTTGCATGCAGAACAACTAGATGTCAGTTAATTTCTATGGGAATATCTAAATTATAGCCACTTGTGAAACTCCACCGCTTGTTTTTGACGCTTTAAGAATGTACCTTGAGAACGTGGAACTTCAACTTCCTTAATGAATTGGTAGTGAGGCAGTGCTATGGATGAGAAATGAAAATAAAAAGTGCATTTGCAAAGTCAGCGGCTGTTGGTTAACGTGCAGTTCCAACATTTGATGGTTAATTTCTATTTCTGTCGCAATGTGCTGTTTGACAACAAGAAACGAGTAAATAAGTAGATACATTAGGATTTCAGTTGAATTAAAATAGACCGACAGAGCAAAGAATGCAGGAAAGGAACAAAATCTGTTGACCGCTTTCAGTAGGTTATATAAATATAGTGTCAAATATATTGTCAAAAACTACAATCAATGATATCAATATAATAACGCAATCACATAGAAAAAGGTAACAAATGGGCTTTAAAACTTTGCTTTGCTTGCAATGTTTGAAGTGTGGCTTCACCTTTCCGTTTTCCCACAGCCAGCTGCTCCTCTTGCGGTGACAGCAGCAACGTTAACGGCGCCGCTGCTCCCCTGCACGGCTGACCGGCGAACGCTGCCTCTCTGCTGGATCCGCCTCCTCAATCTGCTCTGAAGAAAAAACAAAAAAACATGTGGTTAACTTGACAAGAACAGATTGATATACCTATTTATCACTTTAAGAACACAAAATATAAATCCAGATCATATGTGGCTCTATGAATCACGCTTTTACACATACAAGTTAGTGTTTCTTGTGTCACTATATGGAGTCACATATAACCTTGTTGTATTGCACCAATAATCCTCTGGGTACTGAGGAATAGTGTGAAAGTGCAGTTTTGTAGGACAGAACTGAGCTGGACCTTCAAAAAAGCCTACCCTGGACATTTATTTCATGACTAGTGAGATTTTAGATGCTGCATTCATTTTATTTCTGCAGCTTTCTCTAGCTGCACCAGAACATGAGGACATCATTGTTACGGATTGAATTTCCCAAACATCATACCTATTAATTGTATTTTCTTGAAGTGATAAACATAAAAATATAAACCCAGATCATATTTGGGTCTACTGATAAAATAAGTTAGTGTTTCTTGTGTCTCTAAGACTACGAATTACTACATGGATATGCTACCCTGTTGCAGCTACTGTGCTGGTAGTGAAACACACAAACACCTGAGTTTAAATGTTCAATCCTTTCTTACTAAATATTGTGAATGCCAAACAAAGTAAAAACAGTTAAGCCTATTTGTGTCAAACACATTTTATATCCAATGCCAACATTGTGTGCTTTGCTCCTTATTCTGGTTTCAGCAGAAGGATTTGGCATCTAAACGAAGCTGTTGAAACCAGCTGCCCGACACTTGGTGCTTTGTCTGAGGCTTTCAGGCTCCTGCTTCTCAGGGGATCACAATCATGAAAAAAAAAAAGCTGCATAAAAGCTGTTACTACTCAGGAAATAAACGAGGGGAGTTGCAGATGGCAGGCATAAAGATCAATCTTCCAGACAACTGAAGCTGAAGTGAAAAAGTACACCATAAAAGAGTTTAAGTATACCGTAGTGCACTACAACAAATGTTTAATTTCAAATGAACATTTAAGACTTAAATAGAAAGAAAAAAAGGCTGCATAAAATATGGTTATGTGCAAATAAATTACAAGCACGCCCACCATTTTTGTACTGATACAGATTGACGTCTTGGGTCAAGTGAAACATGCCTGAATGTGGAATAATAATGGGATTATAGCATTGGGTTGTATTTATTTGGACTCATCTACTTACTTTCACTGTAAAATTCTTCTATATTACTTTTCTTTCAAGATGGCTCAACACAAAAACTGAATTGAAGAGATGTACGTGTGGCTTTCCAAAAGACTCGAACACATGGAGGTGTTAGGAATCAAACCACAAATCTTCATACTGGAAGGCGACCTCTTGAGCCACAGTCCCCCCTAACGCCTGATGTTATTCTAGATACTACCCACTCGCCATTGTGATTGTAATTTTCCTGTACTGTAAAAACAAATACAAACAACCCAATCGTCCAAAAGATGAAAGCAAAAGAGAATGATATGTAGACGTATCGGATATAGAAGCTGCAGGTAAAATGTATTACCTGAGACTGTGTTACTGAAGCTGAGGTCTGACGCCCGCAGACTCTTGAAGGACTCTGCCGTCTGGCTGTGGCCTCTGGTTGTGAACTCTTCTCTTCAGCGTGCCGTTTGCCCACAGGGTTGAAAAGGTACCGCTGTGCCATGTGCATGATGCGCGTCAAAACACTTAAACCTCCCGCAACTGAAAAAACAAAAAAAAAAAAAAACGAACAAGGAGTCAGTATTTGTCTGTGTATATTTTAGTTCTCTGCCAAGAAGAGCCCAATAAAAGCCCTCTGTTTGTGTTTCTAGATTGTAAAATGGATAAAACGTCATTTAGGATGTTATGAAACTGCTCCACTATAATATAGTCAGAGCTCTTCAGCAGACATCTGGGGCAGGAGCACCACTGAGGACAACGTTGATGATTCAGTAGTCTGCACAAAGCATGACACTTTCACAAAATAAGATATTATTCCACTAGCGACCTACCCCGGCTGAAAGGAATCCGAGTGTATATACGCGTACTCTGGTATTAGAATGTGTCCTTGTTCAAAGTGAATCTTATCAGCGACTCACCATGTTTACTCAGGGGACAGAATCCGTCCGTCTGCTTAGGCGAGTTGTGAACACAATGACTATCCATGTTTGTGTGCAAGTACACTCATGCATACAATCAGTCATGGACTCCAGCGATGTATTATGTCTATGGACAGTGAGCGATTGAACCCCGGGATCACTTTCTTTTCCTAATACGACGAGTATTACAAGTGTAATCTGATCAAATTTATCATCGTAAGGAGACAACAAAAATACAGCAGTGACTTAGCCGAGCAGATTTTTGTTCCCGTTTTGGCACACACATTCAGATTTTGAACCAACTCTGGAAACTCTCTGTGGAGAAACAGAGTTATACAAATGAAAAAATATTCCCGCAGCCCTGCAGGTTATTCTTTACATTAGGCATCTGTGCAATTTCTATTCATCACATGCAACATGTGAACTCTCAATAAATTTAAAAAAAAAAAAACAAAAAAAAAACCTGACACCAAAACTGAAGTGCATACCAAGGATTGTTTTTATACAGCTAATAAATATTGCACTCCTTGGGGCTGCGACAGTAACTTCAAGGAAAAGGTAAAGGCGTTGCTTATCACAAGCATGAGAACAGAATGCACATAAAAGCAGCAATTCTCCAAGTACATTTATTTTTAATCATAGAAAAACACAGATTACGAAGCAAAATTACTTGCTTAAATTCATGTAATACCAGCTGCTACTTGTCATAGATCCTTAAGCGCCATTCCTCGATGAAAGTTTTTGATACGTTTTGAAGGGTGCATTATACATTTATTGGGGATATCATCATTCATATTTTCAGTGATGATGTCTGAGAGGGTGGAGAAATAAAACGTTACCAAATGGACAGTCTGGATTTGGAAAACCTACAGGGATCTCAGCACAGCTCTGGGACTTCCACCTCATACCTGGCACAGCTGTTCCTTTACATTATCCAGACTTGGTTGTGGTGTTCTATGTATGCCATAACTACTTGCATCAGTTACCCTGACGTAACATGTTGGATCGTCTCCTCCTGGGGGCTTGTCTGGTATGGTAGACCCAAATCTCCTGTGACCTTGTGCTACCATTAGTATTGCTTCGGTGGCGTCCTGAGGTTGGTGGTACCCATTCCTTCAATCTCCTTGTGGCACATGTCATGCATGGGTATCATTCTGTATTAGTTTCTTTTCTTTAGGTTTCCTTTTATCCCAGGTTTCATTTAAAAGTCATAACAAAAGTCCATCTAATAGGCCAGATGTTTTGTCCCGGCATAAAAATAGTCTCTCAAGACTTCGGTTCATATTCTTCGTATTGTAAAAAGATTTTCTACTGAGCCTTTTAAACTGTTCAAACACACACAGCTTTTTCAAAAACAAATATACAGAAGTTTGGATACTTGGCAGCTTAATGACTTTTTGCTGGTATGTTCTGGGACTTTTTAAAATCTTTTATAATGTGTAATCATGACAAGCCATCACCTAACAACATAAATCCTGAAAGGATTAATTCTTTACGTTACCTGATGACTTTATCAAGAATAGTCTTGCAGTGAAACCGCTAATAAATAGTACCATTAAGCAGGCTTGTACTTGTTAACGTCAGCATTGCACTCTTCCCTGTTGACAGGTCTAACTGATTTAGTGCCACTGACTGATCTCCCGTTAACAGAGAGCGTTCACCAGTGAGGCTGGGACCTACAGATGTGAGGTTCAGACTCCTGTACTGAGTAATGCACGAACACACTACAAAGCTGCAACGATAGACGTAGCAAACGTATAAAGTAGCTTCACACATACGTGGACACAACGCACACACTCACCCCTGTCAGCCGCCTTTTCTCCCTCAGTTGATGTCGACAGATTTTCTTTCCGTTTTCCTGCTTCAACTTGACTGGGAAGTGTGGCTTTCTGCTTTTCCAACTCCTCTGAAATTAAGGATGTCATTGGTCATTTTTGATACAGTTCATTAATATATACTCTTTTTAAATTGTGGGACAGTGTGATGAGATTTCCTTAGACCAGATAATGCACATTAACTTAAAAAACCAACAGTAAGCTTTTCAACTCAAGTTTCCCAATATTGTGTTTCAAACTTTTCTGACTATGGGTTCCATTGACACGCAGACCACCACGAGGGATAAGGAAAATGATGTATTTAGGGCGCTTTAGAAAGGTTTTAACAATGAAACACTGAAAAATCTCACTTGAGCATGAGAACCCTTGCACAGTACTTTGTTAAAATTCAGGCAAGGCTGCCTCGGTATTCTTAGGAATGGTGTCACTAGCCTGGCACATTTTTTCTTTTGGAAGTTTCTTCTGCTCTGTGCAGACACGTGAAGGGTCAACCAGGTTGGACAGACATTTTCAAGAAGTTTGATACTTGGTTCAGGTCCAGGCTGACTGAGCCCTCTACAGGACATTTCCACTCATGGTTTTGTTAAAATGTTTGCCTTTGTACCATTAAATCCTGGACATTCTGAATAAAGTTTTTATCCTAGACTGAAAATTATTTCTCACTTATCTTTCGGTCTGGAATGACATTCCTTGAGATAACTCGTATCTTTCCTCCTTAGCATTGTGTGATTTGGTGCTATAAAAACAAAGGTGATCACATTTGCTGATGATCAATTGGGACCAGCATTATGAAAACAACAGCTTCTGACCCCTCAGTGTTCACAAGCCAGGTTTTATGTGATTACAGCAAATAGCTGTTTGCTTCACTATTAAGGTTTAAAATGTTGTATTTGGGAACTTTAACTTTAGGCATTTTGGAGCTCCGTTCATCTGTGACTCATTTAACCTTTCACATTGATACCACCAGTCTCTGTGCATGCTTTGTTTTTTGTCCCCTCAATGGTTCTGATCCGGTTTGAGTAAGGTCATTCTTTTCTCATTTGTGTTAAATAGAATGTCTGAACGAATAAAGGAGAGCTTAAATAGCAGTTCTTGGTCAAATGACAAACTGGCTTTGGATACACCCCTTACATCATTTTTTTTACTTGACTAGTTCATTATTCCTTGCTTGGAGGAGAGATGCACGTCCGGTTGTGGGTTCGTGTCATGTGGGACAGCAGGCTTGGGAGGGCAGGGGTGACGTAGACTTATAATTTGTAAGAACGTATATCAGTGACTGAACTCAAGCTTCAGGGATAAGGTTTCTGCCTAACAGGAAGAAGCAATGATAAAGTGGAGTGTCTACTGGCCTAATGCAAGGCTTTTGCAGAATCCTGAGTAAGGTTATCTTTGATGTTAAAACAACTCAGTTTCCCAGACACACCCTCCCCCACTCCTATAGCCCATGGCTTTTCCCCCTCTGCCTCATGCCTCCCCTCTCTCCTTCCTTCCCACTGTCTGATCCATCTCAATCACTGTCACACATCAGTTAAGGAAAGGTTCCCTTACACAGCCAAATTCAAAACACTAACGTGTCACAGCATGTCTTCTGTTAACCACCCAAAGACTCGTAGGAGTAAAAAAAAAAACAAACAAAAAAAAGAACAAGACTTGAGCTCATCCACTGTCTGAAGGAAAAAAAAAAAAAAAGAAGGTAAATAATTAAAGTACAGCAGGTCTGACAATATGTTCACTGTTGACCCAAATATAAAACCTTTGTAAGGAACTCTGATGATCTCAGGCACTGGTTTGAACGTAGGACAATAAAAGTACTGTAGCAATCTTTGCTTGTATACCGCAGGCAGTTCCTTTTGAATATTTAAAGCACTCTGTTCTCTACATAACTGATGTTGCATTGAATGAGACTAGCTGTGATAAAAGTTAAGCACAGAAGTTGTTGAATCACATACAATGAAGCTGGGGATTTGCAACTCTGGTGAGCTCACCTGCACCACTTCTGGATGACTCAGGGTTTTAATGAGTAGGCATCAAGGACTGATTTATTGCTACACAGTTTTACCTCCACTAGTGTGACCTCACAACACACTCAAACACAATCTAAATTGAAGAAATAAAAAGGGTAAAAAAAACAAACAAAAACAAAAAAAAACACAACTTTAGTCCAGGACAAGTTAATTTACCAGTAGGAGGCTGCTAATATAAGCCAGGACAGTAGCTCCGACGATGCACTGGAGAAGACACCGTTTCGACACAGGCTTGCCCACGTGTGGTTTTGCCCATGATACAAAGAGCTGGTCACTGCTCCTAAAAGACTGGGTCCTGTCCACGTATATCCGCAATGCACAGACCGGACATAGAAAATGCAAATGCCGGTGCTCTTCTGAGACAAAAGGCGGAGGACAAAAAGCAAGTGAGCTCCATAGGAGAGCAGGAGCTGAAAATATAATATAAAAGCTGGGTTAGGCCTCAAACTAACCTCTGTGTCACTGGTGGATAACTAAATGCACAACTGATGTACAGACAGTGCATTAATCTCACCACCTGCTTAACAGATGCAAAAACAAGTAGTAAAACCATCTTTAAAGACAACAGATTCAAATCCACCTGGTCTAAAAGGTCAAATTGGTAACCGGAGTGTATTTAGAACAGTGGAAAGCTCCAACGAAGGAGCCAGAGGCCTGGATGTGGGTAGAACGACACACTGAAGGGTGCAGGCCAAGTGTTTTCCTTTCAAAGACAGGCTGAAATGGCTGCTAAATAGACCTTAATGTTAAAGTTTTTCCTTTCTCAAGCGGGTCCTGCAAAAGATATGGTGTTTGAATGACTGACACCAGCCATCAAAAACATGCTCCTTTTGATCGTGCAGCCTTCTTGTTGATGTTGCTTGACCACACTGAATAGTGTCAATAACATTATTTGGGAGGCCAGCTGTATTCAAGTTGAACCACTCACAGGTCAAAACCACAGAGCCAGCCTCTCCGGCTGTGGGAGGAATATTTCCCCGAGCCTGAGACAGCAGGTCCCTCCACAGAGGTAATGGCCATGGAGGGCCGCACAACAGCTGAATAATCTCCACCAACCAATGTTTTCCCAACCAGTGTGGAGCTATCAGGATCATAGACATGCCCTTCCCTCTTCACTCTGGCCAGAGTTGGGGGGATGAGAGCCACAGGAGGCAATACATATAAGGAGGGTCTTTGGCCACTTTTGTGCCAGTGGATCCATCAACAGTGGGGCTGTCTGATCGTGCAGGAAGAAAAACATAGGACCCTGGCTTTCTCCACTGATGCATAAAAAGGTCCATTGTCGCCTGAACGAACCTCAATCAGATCTGTTTCACCACTTCCGGGTGTAACCTGCAGTCTGCATAAAGTGGGTTGCGCCTAGACAAAAAGGTCTGCCCCACAATTGCCTGGTATGTGGGTTGGCCTCTGGGATTGCAGCAGCATGCTGCTCCAGACTACCAGTTATATGTGCCATTGTGTGCAACTGAGGATATCTCACACCACCTCTGTTTATGTAGGCCACAAGTGTGACCTCTCAGCCAAGGGAGGAAATGCTTCAGAACCAGATGCACAGCTCGCAGCTCCAGACAATTAATATGGGCGGAGCTCATTTGGGGCCCCAATGTCCCATTCACAGTTCTCCATTCATAGGTGCAGCAGCCATTCCATAACATCCCATTCCAGACCCAAATTGCTCAAGTGTCACACTACAGCATCTGTGTGACATGGCACATCCTGGTGGGTGAGGGATGCTGCCACCCGGTCATCGATGTACGTAGCTACTATGGCTCCCCCGCTCCCTGAGGGAGGCTACTGCTACCTATGTCCATTTCAAACACCCTTGGACTCGGCAATAGGGGGATAAATAGGTATGTGAAAATAAGCGTCCCTTCGGTCGACTGATGTGAACCAGTCCCCTACTTGTACAAACCGCTGCAGCGAAGGCATGTGTTAACATACAGAATTTGTATTTCTTCATGACGGTTTAGCGCATCTCATGGCTATCATGCACTGTCAAGATATTTCCTCATCCCAAAGCCGGGGGCGGGGTGGTTGTCTTTGGGATGAGGAAATATCTTGAATAAAAACTGCAGTGGGTTTCCTCTGGAGGGACCACTCTTATTACACCCTTCATACTCAGAGAGGAGAGGTCCAGCATAATACTGGAAGACAGAGGATTTTTCTGAATCGAGGGGGCGCGACTCTGAATTGAAGTCTGTAGCCCCGCTTGACTGTTCGTAAGACCCATTTTGACTGAGTCCAGGAAACCCAGCTCTCCATCCCATAAGGGAGAAAACTGACCAGCTAATTTGTCAAAACTGGTGTGTTGGTTCCCTCTTGTGGCTGGAACGCGCAAAGCACACCATTCGTGCACACAGTTCCAGCCGGCAACAGAGGCACTCGGGGCGCCCATGTTATCACAGCCACAGAGATGGCCTCCACAGACTGTTAGAGGCGCAGATTTGTTGTTCAACCTGTTTTTGTTTTTTTTGCATGGGACAACACCCTTGGCATTTCGCCAGGATGCGCATGTCAGGACGCATTTATTACACAGTGCATGAGAGAACTGCTTGTGCAACAACTGTGGGAAATCTGCTGCCGAAAATATGGCCCGTGAAGTGGGTGAACTGAACTCACTGTTCCCCGGTGGGGAAGCAATTAAGATGAGTGCTTCTCCTTCGTCCCAGGCGCAGTGGCAGCAGGAGGTGGAGGGACCGTCTGAGGTCTGCCCTGCGGCAATTGCTTCCTCCACAAGCCTGTGGAACCACCACTTTTAGAGCTTTGGGTTCCCTAAACGACAAAGCCGGCTGAGACGCGGCCTGAGCATATGATTGGTGACAGCCGCACTGAAGAGACCATAAGGAACAGCAGCGGTGAGGAGCTTTTCCTTCTTTATTGACAGCTTCGCCATCCCAACCCAACATGCCCACTCTTGGAGAACCAAGAAGCCAATGGCTCTTCCACTGGTCTGTATCGCCACTTTGTGTAGGCGGAGAACATAGTCTGTAATAATGCAGATAATAAAAATGCACTCTGCCTGATAAGCCATCAGTATAGAAGAAGCATTAAGGGTTCTAGTTGAAAAAGGTGCTGCCTGTAACACTTGTCAGCGAGATTTGACTGGAAGCAGTCCACCTTGGACCGAAGGGATGTGCCAAAAAAAGACAGGGCAGTCTTCTGGTGAGGATGTCTAGCCACCACTGGCTTGATAGGCAGCCTTTGCCATAAAGTCTGAGCATTCATGCACTCACTACCCAAAAGTGACCTTCCCATGGTGGGATGTTTCTTGTTGTATGGGTTGACTTTCCAAGTAACAGCAATTTCTTCCAGCAACTCTGGGAAAATGGGCAGGACTTCTTTGCTATTGGCACCTTCTTCCCATCAAAATGGGATCTTGCCTCCTCCATCTGCACCGTAGGCCACGGGACGTTGAGCCTGGCAATGGCCATCTCCTCATGTTATGCGTGTCGAGATCCAGCGAAGATGCCGGGGTGAACTTGTCACCACCCGCAGCAATGGGCTGAATCGGGAGAATCGTGGAATCTTTACCATCAGACAACATGAGCTCTGAGCCGATCAACTCCCTATCATCATCTCTTTCCAGGTTGGCAGGAAAAGTGAGAAGACCTTCGCATGGATCCTACATTTCAAGCAATGGAAACACAGAAGCAATAGGTTGAGGGTCTGCCCAGCTTGGACCAGTTGTGGTGGACAAGTCTTCCGGTATTTCCATCCCTTCCTGCAGTGCTGCAGCCTCACCAAGAACTGGGTCCCCGCCTGACAGGCTGGGCTAGCAAGCCAGTTGGAGGTAGGGCAGTTTACATGGGAGGGGCACACAGCAGATACCGTCGATGAGGTTAAGGCAGCCTGGCTTGGGCTAAATCCATGCATGCTGCACGCACGAGGTGACTATCCTAGGTAGAAATTTTTATGCCGCAGGGGTAACCCCTTCGGACCAGACTCGCTTACGCTGGATTTTTCAGAGAGAGATAGACAGTTAGCCATTAGGCTACCGGTATATAATTGCTAGCGGGCTGCGCCAGTAAACTTGTGCAGCTTTCATGTGGGGAAATACTGCTACTTCCTGCTAGCATGTGGTGAAAAGCGGTAGTGCTACCTGTATTCAACAAAGTGTTCACACTGCTGCAGGAAATATTGCTGTTCTCCGAGGTGAAAGTATATCTACTCAGCCTCAGAATTAGTTGTGGAAAAGTATTGATACTCCCTGTTCACTAGCTAACAACTATACCGCTAGAAACTAGCATCCAGTGACAGATTACTTATATCCATCCATCCATCCATCCATCGTATTTGTGACCTCATCAGCAGCTCAAAGGAGGTGTTCCCCCATAGAGACATGAAATAAATGCTAAGAAAGAAAACTGCAATTTACTTTTCTTCTCTCGTCTGTCATCGGTTGATTTATCAACTGAAAAAAAATTTTTTTTTTGTTATTTATTTTTTTTAAATCATAAGAGCAACACAATTTATTTTAACAAACATTTCAATGGATATTGGCTCACGACCAAATAAATATCTTTGAATCATTTAATCTTGGATAATAATCTTTGTAACACAGCCAAGTTGCCCTTTGTATTGCTGTTCCCACATACAGTAGGCTCTTGTACTACACGTTTTTCTGTCACACAGAGTTTAATCACTAGTAGGAGGGCTGAGTGCCACTGCTAACTGAAGAGAAAAAGCTAAACAATTAAAAATAATTAATGACCGACATTGGTTACTTTTTTGAATTTGGCTCCCAATACCAGAACCTGTCTAACAACTTACTCTGTAAACAGTTTGGACCTAGAAATGTAGAAACATAGCACTGCTGAATATGGGTGTTTCTGTGAAAGGGTAAATAAATGTAGATTATTAGGTACTTTGTAGAACAAGGATAAGGTTAGAATGCTGCAATAT
This sequence comes from Xenentodon cancila, assembly GCA_014839995.1. Taxonomy (NCBI): domain Eukaryota; kingdom Metazoa; phylum Chordata; class Actinopteri; order Beloniformes; family Belonidae; genus Xenentodon; species Xenentodon cancila. Next base: position 6,421,300 of record CM026199.1, on the reverse strand, counting down.
AAGTGCTCAACCATTTACAACCATTACACTTCTGTGTACAGCTGGTCAGCATTGAGTTTATATCATACACTGATACAGGTTAGACTGTATTATTTAAAAAGAAAAAAGCTGTTTGCCTAAAGGAGTTTCAAGGCATCCTGTATACAAGGTCACATATGGTATATTCACAAATATGTACAAACATTCAAACACAAATAAGTTATACAACATAGAGGTGCAGCAACTTGTAGCCATTAAATTATAGCATAAGCCCTAACTGAAGACTGACTCATAAAACAGTTGAAGTCTGTGAGCTCAGCGCCAGGCTTTCTCTATGACTCAGGGAAATAATGAGACGGTATGAATGATGCCGTGTGTTTTTCTGCCCTCTCTCAAAGTCAGTCTCGGATGACAGAGTACTCTGCTGATTCCTCAATGTCCAGGAATTAATGCTGATGACACGAAGCCTTTTGAAGGTTGCGTTTTGGTGCGTTTGAAGCGTCTACTGTCCTCTGGGAGTTGGCAGGGCAGCACACCTGTAGCTGGGATTGAATAAGCTCTAATGTAAGTGTGAGCTCAGCAGATCCTGGAGCCTGGGACCTCACAGACACTGCTCAATGGCAGCTTTGAAGTGCTGATCATTTACAGAGGGGGGGGAAGTACTGGAATCGTTACAAACTTCTCGAGGGGAGAAACAACAAAACAAACACATTCCTCTCCCCCGCTCACCTGAACTTAAGAGTATAAGAGAAAACAGGATACGCGCAGCATTTACAACATGCATTTGTAACTTGAGTGACAACTGAACATGAGATCTTCAGTGCTGTTATACCAACAGACAGTGAATACGCTACAGAAATTTGATCTGAACAGAAAGGACAAGAAATAAAATATGGAGTATGAAAAAAATATTCACCATGTCTAAAGATTGGACAACAACCTAACTATCAAACTTTTTATTGCTTTGTTGCCATTTTTTAGCACAGACGAGGGATAATCTGTAAGACAAATTTGATTCCAGTACATTTAACCTAAATTTATACAGAGTGTGTGAATTAAACAAGATGCCTCTGAGGGGTAAAAGTTCATTTTAAGAGTATGAATATGCATCAAAAAGCTAAAACCCACATGTTTGTTCAGCCTAAGTTATAGACAGCATTTATAAAGTCTGCTAACCCTTCATAGCGTCTGTTGTGTGACACCTTTGTGCAGTCAGTAACGTGACAGTAACTTGACACTGGGCCACATCTCAGAACAAATACTTTGGATTTAAACAGTGAGACCTCTGTTTAAATGTTGGTCTGTAACCACAACAAATCACTAGATGAGTCACGATGTGTTGGATTCAAATAAATCAGAACTTACTTCATATGCTGAGAAAAGACAGCATTTACCAGTTGAAAACAATAGAATAAAATGGTTTGAAAAGCAGTTTCATATTCATTCCATCCTTTCTCCATATGTGCTTCAATCCTGTTCAGGGCTACAAGGGTCTGCTAGAACCTGTTTTGCTCAAAGACCATTTCTTCATGCATGAACATGTTTATCAATATACACATTTGTGGAGTCCTGAAGTATCAGCTGCTGTTTCAGTTTAAACTGTGGATGGGTGGCAGTGCAACAACAACAAGCTATGTAACCAAAGCTTCTGTCATTTATTCTCTTTATTCTCTTCCAGCCTTTACGGCAGCTTTAACAGTAAAAAGGCCCCAGTACCCTCGAAGAACTTCATATCCAGCAAAATGCAGCAAATTTTCAAGCTAAATAACTGAACAAAAGGCATTTGTTCGTTAACGCAATTGTGGATTAAGTTTATCTTAGTTCTAACAGATGTGGGCTGGATCTGTAGGTGCGTAGTCATTTTATCTGCTTTGCTCATCACTAAAACCAAAGTTGTTTATGGCCAAAAGCCCTCAGACGTCACCCTCAAATTCCTCCAAAATCACACTGGTTAAGAAAGAACCATGGACACAAGAAAAAGGATCCTTGAAAGAAGAAATCAGGGAAGAATTTAAGTTAATGACAATAACAAAATAATTTCCCTTTGTCAAAAAAAAAAAAAGGCGAAAGACTTGAGGGAAAGCAAATATAAAGAAGCATGGAAACAAAAGTAAAACAGATAAAATGAAGTCAGAGATAATGAGAGAGCAGGGATTTCCAGAAGGAGTGCATGGTCCACTTAAAGAGAAACAAAGGAAAGAAAAACAAAAACCTATAATCTCTACTGACAAAAGCAAACCTTTTCCCTTACCCTTTTATTCCCACTCAAACATTTCTTTTCACTGTAAATCATCTTTCTAGTACAAGCCGTCATGACCACTGTGGAACGTGTTTATAATTGTTTTCAAGACTTCAAATAAACGCTTCAAGTCTCTTTTTCTAATCCAAACTGTGATGTCGACGCATTCGGTGTGTGCGATTATCTTTGATTTGTTTTTTTTGTACAAGAGTGAAATATCAGAAAATAAAAGCTGCAGAAATGTTAAAGGTCAACAGACGGAGGCACAGAACAACTTTCTTGTTCTAGGCTGCAACAAGAATATTAACTTGTCAAGAAAACCAGCACTTTTCTGACAATGTAAAATTACAAAATGTAAAATAGACACGTTTTGACATTTGGTGTTAAAGACAAAACTGTAATTTTGTTTTGTGTGGTTTTCCCCCCGTGTACTTGCTCAGGATGGGGCATTGCACTGTAATTAAGGTTTACTACAGTCTGGTGGGTTTCTTAGCTTTGGTGCGTTATTCTATTTATTTTAATGAATTTGTATTATACGAGAAAGATTTACTGGACAAGGAAAATGGTCGAATGCCCTCTTCAAGTTTGGGAAAAGGGTTACCTCAAGTGTGGGAACTGAAGTGTCTCTGGGTTTTGTTCATGAGTGAGGGAAGAATGGAGCAGGAGACTGACAGATGGATCAGGGCAGCTTCTGGAGTAACGTAGACGCTTTTCTAGTCTGCTGTGGTGAAGCGGAAGCTGAGTCCGAAGGCAAAGCTTTCAGTTTACCAATCGTTCCACGTTCCTACCCTCACCTACGGTCATGAGCTTCGGGTAGCAACTGAAAGAATAAGATGGCGGATACAAGCAGCTGACAGGGTGGCTGGGCTCTCCCTACGAGATAGGGTGAGAGGTTCAGCCTTTTGGGAAGGACCCCTCCCTCAGGAGGTGTCTTGGGCCTCTTCAGATGTGGATTACAGCACATACAGGCAGAGGTTTTTCCTTCAAAGCCACCAGGTGCTTGCTCAGGACAGGGGGTTGTATCAAAGAGAAGTTTTGATTCAGTCTGATCATCTCCTTAGAGAATCATTATTGTTATTTTCATGCAGTTTTTATTAGTTTGTCCAATTTGGAGTTGAATTGTTTTATTGAAGCTGAATTAATTCCATTTAATTTTCTTCTATGTTAAACACTGTTCAGAAAGGTGCTATACAAACAGTTTAAATGTGAGATGAAATGTGGAAAAACCTGAAATAATTTTTAAACTTTCTTTGTAAAAACAGAGTTGTTACTCACAGGGCTGTTCTGGCAACATGTCAATAGAACGTAATCCAAAGCGTAAGCAATGTAACCACATTTGATGCCAATTGGTTTGTTGATAAAATAAGGACAAAGTTGCCTGTATGACAACACTGAAGTGAGGTTGTGAGTGTACAGCTCAACTTTGGCTGATGAAAGAGTAAAGGAAGGGATGGGGCTGCCCCAGAAATGTCAGATATTCCAAACACTGCTATGGTTACACAGAGAAACAATTTAACTTTATTAAATTGACAGAAAATCTGATTCTAAAACAACTCTTTTTGAAGCTTAAGAACAGAAAAGGGCGTTGGAGATTACAAGAGTCTCTATTGGTGCAATTCCCATCCCGAGTTATGAACCAGCTACTTTATTCCAGAGGCAACAATGGCTAAGCTCTGGATAATTGAATATAAAAAAAGAAAAGAATTGTTTATAGTGAAAAAAGGAAAAAAAAAAACAACTTCTCATTGTGTTTGATAGCACATGCTCGCAAGATGAGTTATGAGTTAATGCCCACACACACTCTTGTACTTGCCTCAACAGTCTGGTTTTACTTCAATCCCAACAGGGATCAACTTCTAATCTTACAGACCTTATCAATCAAAAGAAGCCAGCAGCTAAATTATTCCTGTGGTTTTGTGTTTTGGATTTGTGAGAACTGACAAGCTCTTTGAGGAGTGTACTCTGAAATACACCCACACAATACCGCCCCCCAAGAAAAATCAGTTGTCCATTCCATGTATCAATAAATCAATAGTATAAGAGGTTGGTGTGGTGGGTGCTGGATAACTTACATAGAGAGACAAGCAGGAACAGGGCGGAGTATTGGTGAAAAGGAACCAGTTTCATGAGCCACACAATCAAAATGTACAAAACAATAAGAAAAGGAATTTTGAAAGGCCTATTGAGATCCAACCTTTACTGCATTATACTGTAGTTTACACTTGCATCTGCATAAACAGTTTGCATATTGGACCTAAATCTATTAATGATTTACATGACATGATTTAATTTAGCTTTACTCATTGTGATCCAACAAAAAAAATTGCCTCTGTTGATTTGATCACCGCAAACCAAACATTTGTCGTTTGGTGTGCAGACAAAAAAAATCTAATCAATCAGATTTTCCTATGCATCTATTAACAAACAGATCCCAAGAGTGTCCCGGAGGTGGGAAATGAGCATGCGACAGCAGCATTCTGAACATTCTTAGGGTGCGATTAAACCTGTGTGCCTCATTCATGTAGAAAATGCCAGTTATTTTCGAAAACAAGCTTCACAGCTTTAATCTTCCATCTATTGGAATTTTATCAAGAAAGCTGCATTGATTCAGGTGAACATTTTCCTAAATGCCAACAGCTTTTTAGACAGATTTCAGTCTGGCTTCAGACAAAAATCACAGCACTGAGACAGCACCAATCAAGGTCTTAGAGTACATTTATCTGAACACACATTCAGCTAAAATATCCGTTCTTGTGCTGCTGGAACCTAGTTCCGCCGTCCATACTGTAGACCATAAGATCCTTTTTGAAAGACTGGAAGACTGGATGGGGTTATTAAGTCCAGTTCTCTGTTGATTCAGATCATATATTGAAGGCAGCAGCTTTGTTTCAATACATGTGAGCTTTTTCTCATGACCTGTGGAGTCCCTCATGGGTCAAGTCTTGGACCGCTGTTATTCAACCTCTACATGATTCCCCTAGGTCAGATCATACATGACAATGAGGTTGCTCACCACAGCTATGCATGTGTCACCCAGATTTACTTCTCTTTAACCAAACAACTCTGGTCCGTTAGACTCTGTCAGTGCTTGCTGCATTTGAATAGCTGGATGCAATCAAGCCAGAAATAATTATATTTGGTAACAAAATAGTAAGAATAAAACGTGGTGCCTTGCTTGAGCCCAGAGGGCTCAAGAAAAAAAATCCAGGCTGAAATGGAAATATATATATATATATATATATATATATATATATATATATATATATATATATATATATATATATATATATATATATATATATATATATATATATATATATATATATATATATATATATATATATAAATAAAAAATAAGTAAAAGAGTTTTAATGGACTCAGGCCAAAGCATACACATTCAGGATGTCCAGAGAAGCTCATCCATACCTTCATCTTCAGCAGACCAGAGTACTGTAATACTCTTCTGTCAGGTCTTCCCAAAAAAGTGATTCTACAACTGTCTATCAGTTACCAACAGAAAAGACTCAGCAGAAAGTGGTGGTGTTTTTTTTTTTTTTTTTTTTTTTTTTTTTTACAAATCCAAAAACGAACGTGGGGGCAGAATGCCTTTTTGATGAAAATATCATCCAAGATCTTTAGGAGGCAGTCAGCTGGTAGAACTACTAGTAAAAAGAGTGGAGTAAAATTCCTATTAATATTAAATGTGCATCAACTCTAGACACGTTTAAAAGTTTAAGGTAAACTAAAATGTCATGCCTTTTCTTCAAGAATTAACTTCTAGGATTAAAAATATGACTTTATTTAAATGCACATTAATTGAGAAACACTGATTTAGAGAAAGGGGCAGACATCCATGGTAAAAGGTGCAACACAGGATAAAAAAAAGAGGAAAAAATAAAAGACGGGGATGGAGAGTGAGATATAGTCCAAAGAGTGGAGATATGGAAGAGAGGCACATACAGAAAGGGAAAAGACCCATTCACCCCCTGACCTTTATTGACCTTTGGGTTTAAACCCCTTCCACAGCCCGTCACTCAAGACCTGCATCTTAATAAGTTCCAAAACCTCCTGAAAGGTCAAAGTTCTTTCCAAAAGGCCAAAAGTTCAACAGGGCCTCCAGAGGCTGGAGAACGTGGGCAACAAATACAAAGAAACTCAATTAAAAAATTTTTTTTTTCTAAGTCATTCTGCTGCCCTGAAACAAAGATGAAGAGGAACTCAATGACAACAACAGAAGCAGTTTGGGGTTTAGTGGAAAAAGCATACCAGAAAGCACAAACTAGATAAAACACATGCAATTTATAAAATCTACCTCACAAAAATACCACATTTGGTACTACAACTAATGCTTGAAACTCAGTCTTGAATTAAAGATATCAATAATTCCCTCTAATTCAAATATATCATGTCAATGTTTATAAAAAGAATACATGCTCTTCGTTGTTGCATTAGAAAAGCCAGCACAGGAAGTTACACAATTCTGTCTTAACTTCCCGTTTTGAGTCGCCAGGTGGAGAAGCGGTGGCACACAAGTTGTTGAGCACAAGCAGACCATCAGCATCATGTCAGCATCATGGGGTCATTTTAGGCAGAAAAATCAGAATGTGCTCAAATGAAAGTCTGGGGTTTCCAGAAGTGCCACAAATGTTGCTCAACTTAATGTAAGCAGCATTATAAGTATTCAAGGAGCCAAAATATAAAACAACAAACAAACAAAGGATTATGAAGTCAAAGGGAAAGAGATGCAGTGCAAAAGCAAAATTTGGAGTTTGCCTTTCAGAAATAAGAGAAATTCAACAAAGCCAGAAACCTAAAGCTTTGGTGAGGAAAACAAACAAACTGCAGAGTTCCTTGCTCTAGATAACCAGCCCTCGTGTCTCTTTGAAAATGTTGGATTTTGTGGCAAATTTGAACATTTAGAGCTGCTGTAAAGTTTACCAGGTCAGAAATACAGAAAACATTTGAGGTGGCTCAAACATTTCATCAAATTTGTCCTAAGACAAGAATAAATATTTCAAATTCATGCATAACATGCAACTGTTGTTGATCCACTTTAAATGTTGTCTAGTAAATCTCTGAAACTGGTATCAGCAAACACTGACCAATCACATTTCACGTCAGCTCAAACAGGTGCAGCCAATCTGGTTTGTGACGGACATTTGAACCCTCAAGGTGTTAATACGAATGCCTTCAGACATATTTGTGGCTGCACTTTAATCTTATATCCTGGATTTCTCTAATATCATCTTTACTTGATGTTAATTAAAAAAAAACATTGTTTCTTCTAAAAAAAAAAAAAAAACACAACAACAACAACAACAAAACAAACAAACTACATAGTACTTGGCATTGGCCACATGCAGAGGGTGTCAGTTGATTTACATTTCCATCTTAAATTCCTCCAGATTCTTTGAATGGCTTAATGATGGAATTTCTTTAGGAATTATTTGCTTCTCCTTAATGCCAAGTTGTCCCCATATCAAGTTTTTTTTATGTTGTAGAGTTGAAATCAAAAATGCATGTTAACAAATCAAATGAAGGTAAAAAGAAATAATACATGAAATCGCCTAAGTTTACACAGTAAAGTCAAAATACTAATTTTAATTACTGAATTTGTATTTCACTTGGGCTGGAAGGCTGCCAGATCAACAAGCCTCCGTCATGTGCTGAAGTTGGGAAGGACACAGTATCTCGCATTCCCCCCAGTTCAACTGACCATTAGCAGCTCACAAGTGGGTGTTCCCGTAGTGTTAATCCCAAGCTTGATTAAAATGGGACAGATGTGTAGGGAAGGGCAGCTGAAAACCCCCCTAAAAACAATGACAAATCAATTATCGGAACACAGTGGCAAACCCCTAAAAGCATAAACTGAACTCAAGTTTTTACATGATGCAACATATCTATTTGGGAGGCAACTACAATGAATAAACTTAAAATAAAATATATAATGCACTATGACAACTGTAAACAGAATGTGCTGCCATGATTATCACCCTTTCTTGAGGGCAAATAAAAAGGTCTTCACAAATTATGTCCATTTCCATTCAGGGCTGTTGTAATTACATCAAAGATTATGCATGCTTAGGGCAAATAGCTATTTTTGATGTCTGTATCTGAAGGTGCATTATTACTTTTATAATAGTACGATGAACCACAAGGTCTTTAAAGAGCCATGCTTTTTGGTGATTCTAAGGAACGAAGCAGTTGTCCTCAGTTGAGTGGATACGAACTGCTGGACTACAGCCAAAATTATTCAGCAGCAATGACCTGTATATTTCAAAATCTTAGTTAAGTATCTGACAGCAAGCCTCCCAATCATTTTTCATCTCTCTGGTCTCATTTTCATGTCAGTTTAAATGTCAAACCAAGTGCTGTTGCACCTCCTGAAGCTTTTGTCATTCTAATAGTCATTACACATGTGTGGTTTTCTATCTACGGTCATTTTTCTTACCATAGAAGTGGATAAAAGCTCTACTTACCTAGTTTGCCAAGTCAAATATAACCTCAATCTAAGAGTATGCAAATCCTCCTAACCTCTTTACATTTTAATGAAAGTCAGCATAATTAAGGCAGGCCATTAATAATTAAGATTGTACATTACCCACCTTAAGTCTGAGAGCCAGCTCAGAATATCAACAAACAGTTTATGTAGATGAACAAACACTTTCTCATACACCAACATACTTGGCACACATTTCAAGCCAAAACTTCAAGGAAAACCACAGATTCTCCACAGGATGTCACAGAAAAGGGTAAAAGGAAAACACAAAAGCTGTATAGGTGATCATCTTGTAAGAGCAGGTTATACATTTGTACGCACGCACGCACGCACGCACGCACGCACGCACGCACGCACGCACGCACGCACACAACCAAGCTGTAGGGAAAATCTTCAGGGTCTAACCTGGAGAAGAATTTGGGGGGTTTCACAGGATGTGAGCCAGAACTACTTTCCTTTCTTCCCATCTGCAGCTTCTGAGCTCATTATCTTTTAAACAAATCCATAACCATTTAATTGGTTCTAATTTAATGAAGGGAGGTTAAGCCAGGTAAAACTCCACTTATAAAGGCTGTGGACTATTCTTTTACAGTGATGGTATGAGTGAGAAGGAAAAGAAAGATAGTTTTTCACGTAAATTATCCAAACCTAAACATGATCCTGCTGTACAGTTTATCAACGTCGTGAAACCAGGCTGGGTCACTGCACTGGCACCGGATCTTTGTTAAGGACTCAGTTATTGCCCCAGTGATTTCCCCGTGCAGTTTCCATCAAGCCAGCATTGCACAACGCAAGTGTAGCATGAAAATTGCATTTATATGATATATATCATATCTATCCCTATCATGTACACTTAAACATTCCTCAAATTCACCATCCCCGTCAGAATATTCAACCTTCAAATGGGTTTTTAGAAAAAAGCCATGAAACATGATCTCCATATCCACACAGTTTTTCAGTGACTTCACTGACGTAAACCACAATACTCTGATTAAAAATCAATTGGATTAAGACAATACTCAGTAAGAATACTGAATCAGAATCAGCCATGTAAACAGAAACCTCACTGTAAGGTCATAATCAAGAGTAAGCAATAATTTCAATAACGGCTCATAAAGTGTTAATCATAGTCACATTATGAAAGACATGTAAACACCTTTGTCCAAATACGACATCCCTGTGGAGTTTTTGCATCAGTAAATTCCATGAAGAAATCTCTGCTCATCCAGTTCTGCTGAGGTCTTTGCGCGGGTTTAGAAAAGTTGCAGAATGACAGTACAGCGATCTAGTAGCATTACACAAGTCAACTCCTTTTTTAGGTCATTCAGTGTTCTGCTGGGAATGGCGAACGTCAAGCGTAACGACCTGGATTGCCAGATCACGAGAGAAATAAGCACAAAAAAACAACAAACCTATGTTTATTAGCTTTCTTTATTGCGACCCTTAATGAATGTCAAAAGCAAGTAACAATCAACTGAATTTACCCCTTTGGCCACTAAATTTTTTGACTGGATTTTTAAAATTGAAAGTCCGTGTGGAACAGGGTTTGGATCAGAATGAATCAGTGAGGTTTCAAGGGTTGCTGCAAGAGTCGAGAAGCATCAGGGCGAGAGATCGGTGTGTTTATGTGTGCATACTGGCAGGAGTGAGCCAGAATAATATTCCGGCCACAACAAAGACAGCCGTTTTCAATGCCTTGATTTATATAAAAAGGATGGAGGTGTGGTGTGTATAGTGTGTTTACAGCAGGTACAGTAACAGCGTGAGAGATTTAAATGCCTCTGAGTAATAAGCTGCCATGTGCTGCAGAAACTTTAGTTACATTTCGCTTGCAATCACATTAGGTCAATGTTGCACGTAGAGATTATATTCAGGGCAAAGGAAAGGCAGCATATACGACCAAACCCAAACAAAGCCACAGTTCTGAAAGACAAGTCCAAAATCCCACAACCCACGACTTATTTTAAAGCAACTTCACCACATAAGTACAAAGCGGCTTATAATAAGCAGAACTGGCAACCCTGGTAGTGAAGTAAGCAACACGCCATTAATCAAACTTTGCTCTCTTTAACACGTAAACCCAGATTATGAAGTGAATATTCTTAAAATACACAAAAGAAAATGCCCCCCGAGGGACCAAACAAGTGTTTCCATCTTGGGCACTGTACAGCCTGGTGCGCACGAGTTTCCAAATACCTCCAAAAAAGGACAATTTCCTGGTTCTACAGACTCAAGATAATGCCTCTTTACTGTTCACCATGTCCGTTGCACTATGTACAATCAGCTGCTCGCTTCAACAGGCTGAACCACAAGCGTCCCTTCGGGAGTGGAGCCAGAACCAAAAGCTCACTTTGATGCCTTCAAGTCCTTGAAAGAGTTAAACAGTTGGTACAAACAAATGTTCTAAGGCCTCAAACTTCTAAAGTTCTAGAGCTATGAGAAAAAGCAAGTTCGCCTCATATTCCTCCCACTCATGCACAGTGGGAGCTACAGACAGTGATGGAAAACTGTAAAGCGCCTCCTCAACAAAGCTCAGTGAACCATGAATGATAGATCATCATCGCCCTGGTCAGAGCCTATTGATGTCCTCGATAACTCTTGACAGCAACCTGAGTCTCAGCCCTATTCTGTGGCCCAGAACATCCATCAACGAAGTCAAATATTTTAACTTTACACAACTCATTTCAAAGACATCTGATGGAGAAAGATAAAAAGACACAGGCATTGATCATATTGAAAAGAGGAGGCTCCTCGGTACCCATGCACCTGGAGTGAGGAAGATTCCTTTAAGCCTTGAAAACCTATTAAACCTCCAGAACCGGATTATAAAATGATAAAGTCTGACAAGTCTGCTTCTCCGCTTGACCCTTTATAGGGCAGTCAATAAAATACTTAAAATTTCAACTCTAGAGGGTTATTGGAGAATATTAAAAGGACGTCTATAAACATTCTAACTTTTTTGGTAATAAACCATATAGACTGTAGTTCTACTGTTTCTGCCCTGTAGTAAAGGGTTAATAAGGACACGTTGCTCATCATAGCCAAGCCTTCAAAAAAAAAAAAAAAAAAAAAAAAAAAAAGAAAAAAAAAAAAGTCAATGATGCCTTGACCTTCAGTTACTAGAATTTATTTATTTTTTTAAATAAATAAATCCAGTGTTTTTAGTAAAGAAAAATATATATAAAAGCCCAGTTAAATAGCCAATGACGCCTCATACAGACCAACCAACTAAGCAGCAGTACTCTCTAGCCAATCAGCTTCTCAGCAAACAAATATTTGTAATAAATCCATCACAAGGTTCTGCATCTCCTGGGAGAAAATTGCTACTCTTTCATCTGGAAACTTCAAGCATGACATCTGCTTACTCCTTCCACTGGTTTTCTCATCCAAATCTTTTATACTAAGACAACAAAACCTAACATAGGCCTCCTGTAACCTCCCCTTCATAAAAAAGACAAAAAAAAAAAACAAGAAAAAGAAAAATCTATTTTTTCCATTGATACATTTTCTGTGACAAACCTAGACAAAGTTAAAAAGCCACTATATGCTAGTTGTCCGTACATCCACTTTGAAAACAGTCAGATTAAACTACCACAAGAAAAGCTTATGGAAATGCATTTATTAAAACTGAAAGTCAGTCAGGAAACAACTTGACACCAATGACTCAAAGTACTTGGGCTATCCTACTGCACATTTCCAGCTCCCTTCACACTTGTGGAGCTCATCAGTGCAGGTTTCACTGGGGTTGAAAGATGTTGGTGAAAAGGATGCAGAGTTTTCATCTAGGGTTATTTACTATTAAAAGATGTCCAAAAAAGGAACCTTGTTCCTTTTAGTACACAAGAAGCAAACAATTTGATCTTACAGAAAAATAAATACTTTGTTATATCACTGGCTGGATAGCTTACAATTGCATCTAATTTTTAGGTTTTTAGGTAATTAAATGGCAAAGGTCCTACACAGAAGACAGGCCTCTAATGATGGGAGTAGGTCAGCCCCAAGGCTGTTTGAGCAGATGGCATTCCTCCTGAACGAGCAGAAACAAATAAGATGAAAGAATGAGGTTTACTAGGAAACCAGCCTGAGTTAAAGCGTCATTATGTAGAGTAAGTACCCACAAAGGTGAGAGAGGTGACATTCTTGTGGGACTAATCGTTAAAATCAATCTCAAATGGTGAATCAAGACTGCAAAAAATCAAGAAAAAGTGACCAAATTATTTCTTTCACCTCCACTAAAAAAAAAAAAAAAAAAAAAAAAAAAAACACAGAAAAACACAGTTGATTGACAACTACTAAAATACAAACCACCAAGGTAGAACAACAATGAGGACAGTCGTCTTCAGGGGATGTCTTTAAAATCAATCAGAGAATCAATTTATCTGTCACAATGATTCATCAGCATGTATGCAGTGCACAGACTGTAGACTGAATAAAGTCCAGCAGTAAAGAACAAATCCTATTATTGCAAACGCATCCATGCAATGTTTTTATGTTTCAAGATACATCATGAAGAAGGGGGAAGAAAAAAAAAAAAAAAAAAAAGTCAATCAACATTGCGATTGTCAATTTCCACTATAAATCTAAAGAGCGTTGCCTAGAGTCTCTGAAAGTGAAGGTCAGCCCATAAATACATCAAGCAGAGTCTTAACAGGTCGCTACGTTGTCTGCGTTTCCCTATGAGGCACAAGCTGATTACAGCGGTAGGTCACAGTCCACATTATGACCCCTGAAACATCCTTCATCGCCCTTCTTGTACTTCCATCCATCTATTTGTTTGAATGTTTAGTCACTCCAATCCAGAATTCAAGGCCATTTATTCTTTTAAGGGCATGTTTTTTTTTGTCGTTTTTTTTTTTATTAGACTCAAGACACCAACTTAAATCCGTCTACAGTCAACATATATTACCATTTACTACACCAAGGTAGGAAATAGACATACATTTCAGTATTATGTCCATTATTATTGTAGGAAATAGAAATGAAAGCAAAAGCATGAAATATGGAAGACACTCAGCCATTAAGATACCATTCTCAGTCTGAATCATTTATCATGAACCAGAAAGCAAAGAGGGGGCAAACGGGTCGGGCTCTGCATTCACTAAGTGATTCTAGATGGATTCTGACACAGCGCTCCTCCCCACACCCACCCACCCATCCACGTATACATGAAGCACTGCAGTGATTCTGGTGGTGCTGAAACAAGATGAACAGAGGTCAACACGATGTGAATAGTGGGTTTTAAAAAGAAAAAAAGATTCAAAGAATAGGTAATGATAGAGTTCACTGAACAGAAGCAAAAGATTATACCATATGTTAAAAGTAAGCAAAATACTAAAAATTATTAAATAGTTTATGCCGCAATCAGAAAAGGTTTAAAAAAAATAGCAATTCATTATTAAAGCATTACAAAACAACATTAATAAAAATTAATAATAAAAGTTTTGTGCAAATTTAAAATGTGCAATAATGACTTGATAAATGTATATTTAAACAATCTCCAGTGACAGATGATTTCGTAAGAGTTCTTCAGCATGGACATAAATTGAAAAAGAAAACCACCATCCATAGTTTCCACCAAGCGCACAGCCGGTAGCAGTCGCGTACTGTTCAATTAGCTGTTACAGAGAAAAGAAAAAGATGAGTCAGGTCAGCACAGCTAAGATACCAAATGATTAAACCATCTTTTTATTGGGTTACTAGTTGGATTGAATTATTGTCTAATGGCCAGCCAGGGAAACGGATGAACTAATGGGAAGCTGTGTAGGATAACCCGCAAATCTCATTCATTGTCGCAAAACTTTATTATTAAATAAATGACATTAAAAAGGCTTTTGGTTTTAAGTGGTAGGTTAAAAACGCATGCACTTTGCTCACAGCATTTGATACTGAAAAGCCAGAGCTCCAAGAGTTAGAAGTGAGGAAATCCTATAGAAATGTAACCGCAGTTAAACACACCTCTGCTTTTTCTGAGTTTTATTTGACTAACAACTCCGACATAACTATCTGGACAGTCCAGTTAATCAATAAATGACACTGCAGTTCAATTAAATACAAGGGCATATGCACATACCCTAATAAAGACAAAATGCATGCAGCACCAGCTGTAGGAGGTTGTTTGGGGGCACTGGATAAAATGAATGCTGAGTCACTGCACTAAGGCTCAACCAGGAGGCGGACAGCAAGAAAACAGTGCAGGTCTCAGGGGAGCCTGCTGAGGAGAATGGGGCTCTGGACTCCGCTACTACGCAGGGGGGAGTAATGGCAAAAATGATAAATGCATTAAAACGACAACAACAAGAGATGGAAGAACAGTACCGGGAAGAGTAAGATAAGAAGGAATTAGGTTAAGTATAAGGATGGGAGAAAGAGAGGAACAAGAATGAAGAAAATGAAACCAAATGAGGGGTACAGAAAACAAGGAGAGTACAAACAGAAGTACCCTGTAGAGGACGGCAGAACACTTCTTCTCAGGGCTTCTCAGGTCAGGGAAGACGGATCTGAAGTTCAACGTGTTTTATAAATGCTGACTCAGCCCACAGTTGGACAGGCCCCAGAAACTCCCTCGTCACAGTGCAACTGCTAATATCTCATTCAAAACCTGTCCTTCCTAAGGCAGTGGGAAATGTACAGATGGAGGGAGTGGTTTGGCGAGCCCGGAGGATCCCGCCTACTGTTAGACCAGAATACACGAGAACTGCTGTGACCCAGTCTAGATGTGGCCTGTAGACCATCTGGATCCGGCCTACACGTTCTTACAATAGAAAATAAAATTAATTAAAAAAAAAAACAAAAAACAGACATGCATTATGGACTGTTTTCATTCACTATCATTTCACTGCATTACTGCCCTGTGCCAGGACATGTTTAAAAATATAAAATGATGTGGAAGGCGGTGTCTGCTACGTCAGGAAGACTCCGCCTACACCACCAGTTATCGCTGCATGTTAGCTTACAGTTCCTCTTTAAGTGCAGAAGTTTAATACAAGATGTTTAGTGAGGTGAAGTGGTGATAAATGTGTCTAATGTACATTTTCTATTGTGTAGAAACAATAATTTAAAACGGATGCGTCACTCTGCCCATTTTGTAAATCAAAGAAACAGTTATCGGAAGAGCTAAGGTAAAAGGTATTACGCTGGTGTATGCAGCTCTTCATCATCATCATCATCATCATCATCATCCTGTTCTTGTACGCATGTCAACTCGGTAAAGGTTTTAAAAGTAGAGCAGGTCGTTCCAGCGCTCAACACACTGGCTGCGTTCAGTGAATCCAGCCATGAACAACCAGTTGCGTGCTTTCATTTCTTCAAAGTGATTAATGTTAAAACATTTACTGGGGGTCACATTTGCATGTGGTAGTGCAGTCACAAGTGTCTTTTAAAGAATAAATTCAATTTCATTACTATACTGTGATGGTGTTGCTGATTACACATAACTAGCCGTCACGTATTTAGATGTACCTAGGCTCTAGAAAATCTTGTAAAATGTTTTACATGTCTCAAAATTTGAAATACAAACCACACTGTTGCAAAAAGTTACAATGTCTGAAAAGTAAAACTGAATACAAGGTAAATCCTGTACTACCAGGTAAAGGGTTTACTGGAGGACGATGCATCATTCTGTGGCACTAATGTACCTCAGATGAAGAAATACCTTCCCTTAAAACTCAGTCTGAACGTTACCAAAAATACAATATGGCCCAATAAGGACAATGGAGAGCACAGATGAATTTACCAATGTGGAGAGGACATGTGCTTGAAATGGCAGGGGGGGAGGGAGAGAGGGATGGAGAGATGAGAGAGGAGTGATAAAACTGCATCAGAGGGGCAGTGAATGAGTCAGCTCCTTTTGCCAGCTGTCTTGAAGGCAAGGCAGTCTGACAGGCCAGCAAATAAGGATGACTCATCCTGATTTATTCACACACAGGTGGGCTCGAACACAGCCTCAAGGTGATAGATTATCCTCACCATAAAACATGTTTTTGTGACTTCCAATAGCCTCAAAAGGAAATTTCTCATGCTTTGACTCCCTCATTTTCTGAAACTCACATTTACTCAGATTTTTCTTTCACATTGTTTATCCTCACCCAGAGATCCTCTTACCATAACCACTAGCAGTGAAAGTCTAACCTTTACCCTTATCCAAATCCTAAGAAAATTCTCTCTTTGAGTGGAAAGTCCCTTTAAGACTTGTGGAGCCCTGCATTTTGGCCCCTGTAATACATTTGGACACCAGCGGGCCTCCACTTTTGAATTGTACAGACAAAAAACAAAAATAAATAAGACAAAGGAAAATGCACAGAGACATAATCTAGTCCTCTTCAACCCTGCAGCTGTCCCCACATGTGACTCATCTCTTAGACTTGTCTGTGGGTGCATTCAGAGACAAGTATATCGGCACACTCGCATTCACAAGACGCTGGCATTCCAATCTGTCTTCTCCGAGGACCAGACACCAGGGGTGAGGGATTTCTAGATAGTGCAGAGGTGATATCTGAACAGCCTTCAAAAGATGAGAGCTCTTTTGATCTTCCGAGTTACGCATACACAACACATAAGCATGTACAAATGCAGCACGGTGAAGTTTGTCAGGCTTCTGGATTTTAAACCAACAAATTAGTGGTTTAGTTAAAGGGCCACCTGCCACAACTGCATACATTCACCACAAAGAACCAAAACACAGTGACTGGTAAAGACCTTCAACTCACATTTTTTTTTTTTTTTTTTAACGACAAAAAACAAAAAGACTTGATGAAATAGTATATTTTTGAAGAACGACCTTTAAAATTTCAATTTAAGTTTCACGAGTTATACAACCTCTTGTGCAAGAGATGATTTCTTAGCGTTTTCCTTGTTGGTGTATTTGGACCCCTTAAGTGGCTTCTGATTGAATTTTTGCAAGCTTTCTGTGACAGGCACATGTGCTTCATGAGTGCATACAACTATGGCTGATCAAGAACAGGACACAGAGCTCAAAATCAATCATTGCCCCATTCACACGGGACTAGGGTTATCCCAGGACCTGGAATAATGAATTACACCGATGTTCACATGGGATAAACTGTGTTTTACTATAATTTACAGATATTCCCTGGATGCATCAAACCAGAAAAAAGTTTTACTTGTGGTCTCAAGTGACTAAAGATGATGACACAGCTAGTAGCTGTCAATTATTTATCTTTAAAAAATATAAACAATTGTCAATCATTCAAACAAGGTTCACACCCAGAATCCACGCATGTCAGACTTCTACTTTTCCTTTTAAACAGCTGCTGCTGCTTTATAACAAATGGCTCTCTCATTTATAGGTTGTTTGACAAAAATTGAAATTAAAAAGAGATACATTCTCCCATATTAGATTGATTATGTCTGGTCTCTGCACTACTTCACCTGCTGTTAAAATTCTCCTCCATCCAAACTCATTTTTTTAAGTGAAAAAAAGTCTAATTTTATGTCATGTCTGTATATAAATATAGTAAACAAATATACCTACATCATGTTGGGTTGTTGGGTTAGAAATAATGTTTTCCATATATTGCACTGAGGAGTTTGAGAGACTTGGATATAATCTGCCTGTTTTGCAAAGAAATACAATGTCAACTCAAAAAAAAAAAAGAAAAGGAAATGTCTTTATTTAAGAAGCAAGCAAGTATGCCATGTCCAGTTAAGATCAAACGCTCTGCGTTACCTGGTTTAGGTCCAGGGGGGCCCTCATCCAGCACCAGGCTGTTCATACATTTAATCTCCCAGTCTTGGACCTCGGTATTCCACAAAGAAGGAACCAACACATTGTACTGGGCCCTGAAGATGGATGGGAAGACAAAAAAAAAAAAAAAAAGATTTATTTCAAAATTAAAACAGTTTTTTACATATATACACACACACATTATAACTTTGAAGAAACAAACATATCTATACACCTATACATTTTAGAGAAAAACTTGACATGATGTCTATACATCTATAAATTTGCATCAAGTTTTAAAATTTTAGGTTCTTTTGACTTGCTTGATCTCCCAAAGGCCCGACATGTACACCCATCTATTTTCTACACCCATTTAATCCTGTACAGTCATGGGGGTCTGCTTGGGGCCTATCCCTACTATAAAGAATTTGAAATGTTTAAACGTAATGAACAGGTGATAAACAAAATAACCAATTTTAAATGGTCAAAGAGGAGGAAAATTAAATAAATAAAAGCCTTAACTGAAGCCCATCTTATCACCAAGAAGTAAACAAATGATGTGTCAACCTATCTAGATAAATGAGGGTGTCACTTTGACAATAAGGATGAATGAAGGCACAGAGGAAGAAAGGACAGGAAAAAAAGGAGAGAAAACGAGAATCCAAGGAGGAGGGACAGACCGTGGAGCTTCATGGGATTTCAGTATTGGAAAGGAGGGGGCTTGGGGAAAAGAAAAAAAAAAAAAAAAAAAAAAAAAAAAAAAAAAAGGCAAGTGAGAACAATGTGTACAGGGGGCGAGTGGGAGGGAGTGAGGGAGTAGAGGGGGAAAGAGAAAGACAGGACTGGGAACAAGACGTGTGGACACAAATAAGCCATGCAGATGTGTGTGGTACATTTTAAAATTTGTTTCACTTAAATAAGCTTTAAAGAAATTAAACAAGACAAATACTGTATCAAGCCAGATCAGGATTTATGCCATGACCACAAAAAGTTTTTTTTTTTTTTTTTTTTAAACTTTGACTTCCTCTCCAATTCAAATGGGCACTGACAGTCCTTATTTTACAGCATTTCTAATAAAAGATTTAAAAAAAAAAAAAAAAGACAACATAAAAGTAGGATAAGGTTCTGTGGATCCTGCCAACAGGCCGTTTCATGCTGTTGAAATGTAGTGGGACAAGAAATTACTTTACCATTTCTAGATTTACACACCACAATTTGTCCTAAAGATGATGTGCATTATGTGCACTTGACTGCCATCTGACGGTGATTTAAAAAAAAAAAAAAAGTATTTAAATTGTTAATCAATCTAGCACAAAACATTTAGATGAGTTGTGGTTCCAAAACAAGCTGCCACTTTACACTGACGACATGGGTGTGTGGGGTGTCATTGTTGCAGCCCAAGACTGAGGTGACAGCTGACTGACAGCCACGAAAGATGGATGAGCCCCTCAACCAATCATTAATCCTAGAGGCTTGTGTGGCAGCACCACAATACACATTAATACCGTTCAGAGTAGAATATTTAAGCTCCTCAAAGAAAATTAAGAGATGCTGAAGACGGTCTCTTACTCATTCTTTTCCCTCTTGAATGAACAAACCTATTCTCTCTCTCTCTCTCTCTCTCTCTCTAACACTCTATTCAACCCCCCTCCTCCCCCTTTCGTCATCAAGATGTTCCCAGCGTAAGGAGATCCTGCCCTCAGAGACAGTCCCACCACTTACTGATGACTTCTGACTGAGCTTTCGTAGCAATGCCAGGCAAGCAACAAGGACTTCTCAATGTGATGCGATGGCAGGCTGCCCACTGAACATCAGAGCTAGAACAAAACAGGTCTTTCACAGCTACCCTTGATGTATGCATGAACAAACGATACAAGACGTTCGTTCATGGATCAAAATAATCATCTCTGTCAATCAGTGCTTATGAAAGGTAGCCACAATATCATGCTAATAAAGGATTCTTAAAAAAGAAAAAGAAAGAAAGAAAAAAGGCAGTCAGTTTCAATCACTGTTGATATATTTCCAGCAATAATCCTGTGTGTCCTTCATTATACTCCGAGAAGGCTTTGCTGCGTACCTGGTACTATTCCCCCAGCTCATGATAAAGTGCTTTATCACTGCCTGCTATGTTTTTGGAAACTACTTTGCTGTGCGGCTCCGTTTGTCCAAGGAGTACAGATCTTTGTCCAAGTTAAACAACCTTATGTCCAAATGTTAGAACTTCACTGTAAAAACCCCTCAGAGGGGTAAATCCAGAGTAGAAGAAGCGACCTTATCAATTACATTCATTCAGCACGCACACGTTTTGTCCAAAGCAACCTGGAACAGAAGAGCTCATCAGGGTCAGTGTTGGATTTGGTATTTTTCCCCAGGAAACTTAAACATGTGAAATAGGGAAATAGAGGATCAGACCAGCAATGTTCCAGCTGAAAGACAACAGCTCTCTACTGAGCTATAGGAGCCTCGGCTAAAATATGATGAACTGGATGTTAATCCATCTGCAGCAGTCCATCACTCACATACACAGGCTGTACACAAAAAAAAAACCCAGTGACCCTGTTAAGTTGCCATAACTACAGCTGCACATCAACAAAACATGCCTGTCAACATGGGACGTTTCTATTCAACAGCGTAGAAGAGAGGACTCGTAGTGAAAGCAGGACAAGAGTAATTAATTCAGCTGAAATGACGTCCAATACAAGCGTACAAATAACATGCACAGAAAACCAAAGACACGCCACTTACCTAACAAATACTCAACGTACAAATATGCCCAGTCCTGATAAACTGGCTTTATTCATAAGTACCCAAGCAAGTGGGTTTTTTTTGTTAAAGCCTAAAATTGTGTACTCAGCTCTGCAGACTGTGCTGCACAAATAAATAGATCCTTCACTAGCATGTTCCGTTTTGAATGTGTGTCCCACAAAAAAAATCTTTAGGATTCTTTCTGGTGCCATGTGGTACATTTACATCCAAATACATGTTCATGTAAATGACATAAAATATCACAGAAGAGTGAAACAATCATATCTGTGCCTGCATACACAGTGGACAACGTGCACCTTACTTACACGTCCGCAGGTACCCTCAACAGCAGGGACAATACCGCTCCTTCGTCACTCAGGTCCATTATCTGAGGCTCCAGAAGCTCAGTGATGGTCAGAGCAGTACGAAACACAGCTGGACAGCCTGAGGACGGAACATTTAGGTTTTTTTATATAATTTATACATTAGACAGATTTTAGGAAACGCCCTTTTCTTTTTTGACATGACAAAAACAATTGCCACCAGAGGCCAGATACCATTTTTCTTTTCTTTTTATTTTTAATTGGTTTGGCTCGTCAACCACCAGACACGAATTCAGCACATAGCATTTCGTAAAAACTTGAAGTAAACTTTTTTTTTTTTTTTAAAAATGTGTAGAATTAAAAAGTAACATCTAGAAAGGTAATTTTAGAGGTGCTGGTAGGTTTATCCCTGCACTCTGAATCACCTTCTGTAGAATTGTGCTATACAAATACACCTGCCATGCAATAGTTTTACAGATTCAGACTCATGTTTTTTTTCCCTCTTTCGCTTGTTAACATGTGCATTGCATGTTGGCAACACAAGCAAATGTAAGTGTATGAACACGCGCGAGAGCACGGTTTTGAAAATAAAGTGTCTATGCAAGTGTTTTACTAGATTTAGAAACGCTTTAAATTCAAGATTGTTAGTTTCTGAATTAAGTGACAATTACAAACAATTATAGCCACAGCTGCACAAAGTTTCCAATCATGTATCGGACTATTACAATTACAATTATTACTACCATTATTATTACCATTATTATAATAGTATTACAAAACAAAGTGGTTGTTTGCTTTTAACAAGAAGAAAAAGACTGCAACACACATTACACCCTCTCTAAGATAAAGCAAAGTGTAAAAAGCATTTATGCTCTAGAGACATGTTTGTTTTTAAAACAAACTTAATGTACACCAAATATTTATGAAATGAATAAATAAATAAAAACAGAAGAAGCAACCCCTTATTATGAAAGACACCCCATATTTGGTTTTCTGAATTTTACATTTATGGATGAGAGTTCGTACACGTGTTCCAACTAACCAACCAACCGTATAGGAAGATGAGATCCCAGACAGCCAGAACAGTGTCCCAGCAGGGAAGGGAAGTGAAAAGAGTGAGGAACCATGGCATCACAAAGTGGACTGATGAGACTCCCACTGATTCCTGCCGAGGGTTTCAGAAAACAGGAAGGGTTGGAAGTGGATGACAAAAAATGCATTCATATATTTTTTTTTCCCCCCCCCCACAGCCAATTTCAGCCAAATACGTTCTTTACTCCTTTATAACTGAGGCAACCACCCACACATAACATGCATTTCTGTTAAAACTGTCTATTAACTTAGAGTCTGTTAACTGTCAACTCGGAGCGGGACTTTGTGGTTTCTGCCTTAAACAAGTCTTTCTTCTGTATGGTGTTGCGGCTTGGTAATAAAAGGAAACACATGAGAACAAAGTGTTCATGATGTCAATCTTTGCCACAAAAGACTGTGATGGTGGACATGTGCTGCAAAACAAAGTTAACTATTCAGCTCAGCTTTAAAATGAGTCAACGTCCCGTATGTCCATTCTGTTAGGTAAAGCATTAAAAGATAACGTGTGTACAGCTTGCTTACTTCAACTCTGCTCAATACCCATTTTACTACAGAAGGATTGACCTCAAATCACTAATAAGTTTTCTCTGTTTAAAGGGGAAAAACCACTGCACTTATCAAAAAAAAAACTTAAAAAAAAACTCAAAAAAACTCAAAAAAAAACAAAAAGCTAGTGTGTGTGGGCATATGCATGCAAAATGGTGGTGTGAGCAGCTTCTCTCTTGGACCTGCTGAGTCGCTGTAAAGTGTCAGAATCCCTTCAGAGTCACTTGAGCAGCACAAACAGTAGTAGGGAGAAAAAAAAAAAAATGTAGTGCATGCGGATATACATCAGAGACATTTTCAACTTCAGTTGGTTATATTCCCACAGGTGAGTTACTGCAGCACTTTTGGAAACTGCAACCATCACACAAATTAATATAATGCCAGTTGTTTGTGGGTGTTTATATATAAATATCCTCCTAAACTCCCGGCTGGGTGTTTTACGGAGAGGGGGGCGATATGGGGTTCAGAGTCCTGCCCAAAGACACTTCAGAGCGTGATAAGGCTAGGGATCAAGCCAGTGGCCTCTAGCACCAAACTAAGCACCAAGGTTTCTGTACCTAAATGTGAGGTTCTTTGACTAGATATTTTGACAGATTATAAAGGGCAGAAACATGAGCATTCAAAAGATTAGTTGCACGGCTGGCAAAGAGCACCATCAACCTGAGTGAAGCGTAAACACAGTTAATCATTTAGCTTGTTCTAGCCAAGAGGATCTCAGAGTGAATGCATTACTGTTGTGTTGAAGTGCTGAAGCGTGAGAGACAGCTCTCTCCGATCCCACACATGCTCCTAAAATCAGATGCATCTACTGCATTAGAAATTCATCACAGACCAGTGTCGTAAACTCGCTGTAAATTAGGATCAGAGTTTGAGACACGATGAGCAAGGCGGCATTAATCTAGCAACAATAAATATTCAACCCATTTTCTTTTTCCATAACTTTGAGAGAACATCTGATCTGTCAAGACTTCAGCCTTTGTGCTTTATGTAAAACTGAGATACTCACCATGTGTTGGAAAAGTTGAGGCTTCCGGTGTTTCAGCAACTGGTCAAAGACTTTCGCCTGATGTTGGACCCTGAATAGAAGTGAAGACAAAAAAACAAGCACAGATAAGTTCCAGAACTTTGACGCAGGAGATGTGCAAATTGTCAAAAAAAAAAAAAAAAAAAAAAAAAAAAAAGAAGAAAAAAAAAAATCCATTCCAGTTTTGCACTAAATTGGAATATCAACATGTCTCAAAAAAAAAAAAAAAAAAAAAAAAAAAAAAAAAAAAAAAATATCAGGAAAGCATAAAAAAGAAAAATTGTGTTTCTGAAGTGCAAAGCAATTATCTATAAATATGTATTTTTGTGAGGGTCTATGAATTAGAATAGGCTCCCTGCATGAAGGCACATATTAAACTAGTGAATGATAGGATGCATGTCTCCTTGGGTTGAAGAAAGTATTTAAACTCTTATTAAAAATTGCCTCATCACATTTAACCAAGAATGCAGTAAACGTGACTTCTAGTGGCTGATATGACTTTTTAAAAAACAAAAAAAAAACAAAACACTGAAATTGAGCTCAGACCACCTCAACTGCAGTTTGAGCCACAGCTACAAACAGTGAACTTAAACCTATTCTTACCTGGTGAGGCTGAGATCAAACAGTTCAGCCAGATATTTTGGTTTATCCAACAAGGCCGTCAGAGCCCAGAAGGCCTCCTCTTCTCCCAAATGCATCAGCAACACTGCTGCTATGTAGGACATCCCTGAAAAATACATATAGAATCCTATACATTTTTTTTTTAATGAGAAATGCATTCAGATGACATTATGTAATAAAGAGAGGTTACTCAGAAAAACGCAAAACATTTCATTTGGCAACATCTTAACTAATAAAATACTAGTTCAATATGACAGCAAGGTGGAAAAAATTAATTTGAGAAAACACTTTCAAAGTAAATATTGAAAATTCCACATCAAGTTCATTTTCTGCATATTGTCAAACGCCAAAATTACATAAAATTAATATATAATCAAAGCTCGATGAAGGTTATCAAAATAACTTCTGAACAGATCACAGAAAGGGATAATTTAGGTTTTATAATAATGGATCTCTACTTCCACCAGCTGGTCACAGTAGGTACTGCAACAATTTTTTTTCAAATAAGTGAAAGAGTAAACAAATGTTTTTAATCAAAATTTAATTTTGATAATAACTAAATAAATAAATGTCCGAGATTATTGTAAAACAAAACAAAAAAAAACCCCACTCATCTCTGGAGGCTGGAAGACTGTAAAAACCACAACCATTATTATTATACTGGTAAATGGTTCATCACCCTTTCCGTCAATCAGCTGGTCCTTCTGCCCGTTTCTATAGTGGTACATGCACTCATCTCATGCATATTCAGTGTGTGACTGGTATTGTATGCAAGCAGTGTTACCAAAAGAAAAACTATGACACGCAGACTGAGTGTGAGCGAGAGGATAACTGAAGACACACTGCCCCAGTTCCAGTAATGATTGACATGCAGATGTAACTATAACCAAAAAGTCAATCCCTTTGACTATGATGGGCAAAGTTAAATACTGTGAGGGGAAACGCCATGAAAAAAGGTTCAACCAAATCCTGTATATCCAAACTTCTAAAATAAACTGACAAATGTAGAACTGCAGAGCAAAAGGAAATAAAATATGCACTCCTTTACCTTGACTGTAACCAACCTCTGGGTTGTATTTTGCATAGGCGATGAGGACTCTGAAGAGTTTAGCCTGACCCTCGATGGCTTCTGGGCTCTCCCCCATCAGAGACCGGTGGGTTGGAAAGGAACGCTCTGTTAAGTCACAAGACACAAAAGTAAAATTACATTTACCAACATCATTTCTTATGATCTACCCCTGACAGGTACATGCAATACATGTCTTTAAAACTCACTACCACTAATGCACGATATATGAAAAACAAAAAAATTACACATTTTTTTTTTTTAAATGCATAAAATACTAAAAGGCAACAAATCATAAATAAGATTATCTAAAACCTGGAAACAATCACTTCTGATTATCCAACTGCTGAAACAGAATATGCAGGAATCTTAAAAACCCTTTACAATATTACAAATATAAAAAGTAAAAACAAAAATGTTCCCCCACAAAAGAATAGAAAAAGGAATTGACTTACGCAGGTCGAGAGCGATCTGTCTGAACAGAGTGATGTCATCGGCTGAGTAGCAGGGCTCAGCGCACTTGGAGGTCTGTTGTTGCTGTAAATCCAGATCATTCTGGGTGTCGCTCAGTGTGGCGATTGCAGACAAAATCCCATACTCGCTGACACCCAAATCCACAAGGGGCCCACGTACCTCGGACAAGCATATCTGTTGGGAAGAAAAAAAGGCAGTGCATTACCTTGTAAGAATATAGTTCAACATTATTAATGTCTGACAGTGTTAATAAAATGACATGCAGCTGTCCCACTGAGATGGGAATGCAACGTTACTTAGGTTTGTTCCTGCCAATACATACGAAAGATCCACTTAAAAGCACTGCAGTAAAGTAAGGAGATATTCCTTCAAATGAAACTAATATTTCAACATCAAGAAAAGTCATTTGTGTTGCTTTAAAAGGGAAACCAAGTTTACAAACAACACAGCCGCTATGGAGCAGGTAGATCATGTAGTGCATTGGTTCATGACTTGAATACATTGAAAATGGTGACATCTGCTGGACAAGTTATGAACTGATACACGAACCTTTACCGTTTATCCCAGTGCTTTGATTCAACGACTGGTGCCCGAAAAATTCAATTAAAACAAAAATATATCAAATCCTCGAATCAATCCTCTCATGTAGGAATATTGACTTTACACACAAAGACACACTTTTTTTTAGGAGTGTCCTGGTATAGACATATTGAGCTGGATTTTTTTTCTCTCTTAATAGGACAATGCAGGTATAAAACCAGGATGGATGGATGGATGGATGGATGTTTTACCTGGTAGTTGAAGTTACTGGTTTCGCTCAGATGGTCAACACTGAGGAGGCACTTCCACACTCTACCTCGCAGGCTTGGAGGAATACCCATCCTGATAAATCGCTCAATCTAAAACAAAAGAAACCAACATTGGTGCTGACAGCGTACCTTAAAAGAACCAGTACATGTTGAACACCGCTCTGGAGTTTATTCAAGCCTGACCTGACTCTTGCAGATGAAGCTGGCTCCATTCCAGTAGCTGAGCAGCTCACACAGCTCCTTCACCCTCACCGAGCTCAGGTGGGGGTAGCTGACACGACCAACACAACAGTCAACTTTAACTACTTCATCCATTTACTTATCTGGGATATGGTAGATCATTTTCAGTAAAGACTTTGAGTAATGAATTGCTGATGCGGCCAAGAATGGCTGATGACGTCAACTCTACTGCTGGGAAGTTTTATGTCTTTAGGTCAGGTTGCAACGACAGACACCAACGCAATTAGTTCAACAAACATTTCCTGAAATTAATTAAAGACAGCAGCTATGTGGGAGGATGAAATTGACACACAAACAGTGTAATACTTACTGTTTCAAACTGATAACCAAGTGTCTATAGTTTCAAGCTACCTTACTTAATTACCGCCACCCCGGCCCGCACCTGTAAGCGTGACATCGGTGATTAACTTTCTGCTCCTTTCTTTTGGCGAGCGCAAACCCGAATTCATCAAAACGCAGGTTCTCACTGCGCCTTCTTGTTGAACCTTTCCTGGCGGCGTTACTGCTGCTTCTCCTCCTCATAGTCTTTAAAATGACACTTGGAGCAAAACACTTGCGGTTCGACAATCACAACAGTTCAGACGTGCCCGCTTCCCTCCCTGCTGCTATCAAACTCAGCGGTTGTGTTGGGACCGCCCCCTTCGCGGCGTCGCCGTCAACTGAAAATGGGAGGTTCCAACTGAACCAGATTGAATGGAAGGGGGCGGTGACAGCCGCTTAAGGTTGCGTCATTACGTTTAAAAAGGTTAAAAAAAAAAAAAAAAAGTATGAATCGCTTTTGTACTTTTTTGACCCGGTTGTATTTAAGTAGCAGTCATAATAAATGCTGCCCTAAATTTATAAAACGCTAAATAAAGTATATTCAGCTCCTTCTTAAAAAAAAAAAAAAAAAATCTAATTTAGCATAAGAAAACAATGGACTATATTTTAAAGAAGCAAATGAGATAACAATGTCCGAGAAATCCTTGTGGCAGCAACGGTCAAACGTAGCATTAATATAACGGTAATTTATGTCACTAAAAATGAGACTAGGTTGAGTGTGAGCAGCATTAGGGAACAGCTTTTTTAAGTGAATTAAGTGAAGTAGCAATTTGAACTTACTATATTGTATTATAGCTGTGATATATACTGTAAATGACTCATGCTTAAGTCATATTTAAGTAAAGTCCCCCTAAATTTCTCCTGCAAGCTCTCCTCAGCGTTATGATATTTTCCTTTGAAGTAAAGGAATTGTGCTTCTTGCTGTATTATGGTCTTTAGATAACGTCCACCATACAATACAAAAGGACAAAATTTCTTTAAAAATCCCTCATAGATAAAGTACAAAAGTATTATCAAAGGTAAGAAATAGCTATTGTTAAATTACTAAATGTGTCCCACAAACAACCCATCAAGCACATTTCAGTGGGTTGCATCACATTATTATTATTATTCAATTACTATTCAAGTTCAGAAGATTTTTTTCTGGCATGTGGTCTCCTCTGAAGAGTCGCCATCATGATATTATATCTAGAACAGTTCAAAGTACTGACCCTTTTGTTTTTAAAACCTTTAAACATGTGAAAATGAGAAATGGTACACAATAAATAAATTCCACCTCCCAAGTGAGTCAATGTTTTTGGAGTTTGCTATGTGTAATTAACAACAATGGGACTGTGTTTGGTAACTATCTTTACAAAAAATGGTGCGTTTTATGATTTGTTTGATGCTTAAAACTAAATAACTTTATTCATGTTCCTCTGTATTTTATGTAACCTATCTGACAAGGTAGATAAGCCATTGGTTGTTCAGAAAACAGGTGTTTTCATCATAATTCTGATGGGCTGAGCCTTTAAATAGGACACCGGCTGCATTGTGAAGCTGGGGACTGCTCGGATGATGGAAAGTGGGCTGGGATTTGAAAATGGACAAATGCACTGTGTCTCTTATCGTTTCAGTATTATGGGTCCCAAATGGGAAGTCTGTGCGATACAAGTGTACTAAATGGCCATGAGCCGAGAGAGCGGAAAATTGGGCCCCATATAGATCCAGTAACATGTGCCTCATAACTTATAAAATTGGGCCCCACCAAAAGAAAAAAAAAGAAAGCCATAATCTGAATAAGACGTGATTAAAGTGACGGACTGGCTTGCTTTTCCTATGATAAAACAAACACACACTCACACACTCACACACTCATGCAGATATAAAGTTATATTACACATTATTACACACTGACAGATCGTTTTTTTTTCTTTGTTGGACAGTTGTAACCCTCCAGTACTTGTTTTCTGGAAACACAAGGTGGAGAATATTAAAGAATATTAAACAGTGAGAGTAAAACAGGCCAGTGAAACAGGATGAGACTGTATTAGAGCTTACTGAGTTGTTCATGTGGAATATGGACCCATCTAAGAAGCGCAGCAAAAAAGCCACATATCTCCAAGAAAAACATCCAGGACTGACTGAAATGTGGTAGGAAATACAAACATTGGATTACACAAAATCCAAAAAGCCTGCCTTACACTACTTTATTATGTAAATCACCTTGAATTGTCTTGTTGCTGAAATGTGATATACAAATAAACTTGCCTTGCCTTGCCTTGCCTGGCCTTACTTTGTGATGCATTCAGATGTCTATGTCAAATGCTTTACAACTAAATGTTTATTGATTAGCTGAAGCCGCTTGTCAAATTAATATAATATCTATTGACAGTTATTATCAAAGTCATCAAACAGTGTTATTATTCACTTCAAGGCAACTTTATAAAGATGAACAAAATATAAATGATGTTTATTGTACTGATACAAACTCTAGAGCCCATAAAAAGCATTAAAAAAACCTCTGGTTGATCTGTTTCTGTCATGGATAACCAAAGCAACAACACCAGCACCTTCTACAACTAGAACAGAATCAGGTATAAACCAATATACTATTATAATCATCTTGAAGTGTTTCCTTCTTGTAATTGTTGTGCTACTTGGGATTCATTTTTAATTGATTTGCCGGCGGATACTGGATCATTCAGTACATGTGGGCATCATTCCGCAATGACTTGATCGTTCCTGCGTGTCTCCACTTTGTATATGGTCTGGTAGCCGTCATCCCAGGCATACAGCTGTCTGTCTCCGGGGTGATAGTGGATGCTGCTGTGGCTGGTGTAACGCTTTGGGAAGAACATCACAGGACTCTCATTGCTGTTTGGGGACAGCACAGGAGTGCAAAAACATTACATTATTTGAAGAAGGCCTTCAATTAAAAAAAGACACTGCTTAGAAAATACATCAAATGACAGTTTTTCATTGATGTGTTTAGTGTACGTGTGGGGAGACAGTGCATATTTGCACTGTCGGGTGTGTGTGTGTGTGTGTGTGTGTGTGTGTGTGTGTGTGTGTGTGTGTGTGTGTGTGTGTGTGTGTGCCAACCTGTGGATGGTGTCATGAATGTCATACAGACACTGTATGGTGGAACGTCCTCCATAGCGTGTATTGTAGACCACATAAAGGGTCCCACACAACAAGAAGGCTCCTTCAGCATCCTGACTTCTGCACTGTGTATCCCAGGTATATTCTACCGCCAAAGTTCCTGATGCAACGACAAGCAAACAAAAATAATATGTACCACATAACATTTCTTATATCCTGTATGGTCTGTAATGCTTGTAAATGTGTCAATTGCCTTAATGTAAAAAAGAAAAGCAAAAAATCTTTATATCGAGTAGATATTTGATGTGAAAAACATAAACACTTTAGCACTTTGGTTAGAGTTTTCTAAGGCACTCTACTTCCAGTATAACCATGGTTCTTGGAGACCTTATTGCGGTTCTCATAAGGATTTATGCATGCTCCGTGTCTTTTTAACCTTTTTAACAGCAGCGCGTGATCATCTTTACCTTTATCCAGTTTGGTGATGATCAAGTTTCCTCCATACTCGAGTTCAGCATGCAGAACCCAGAGGCCGAGCTCATCGACTGCCATGTCCAGGTAAGTGTTGGGATTCAGACTGTAGACAGGAAGACGACCGGCTCCTGGAAGAAGAGTGCTGTCCACCACTGTGCCATTCAGCAGTTCTACCTTTACGTGGTAGAAATGTGCAGAATGAGGACATTTTAAACAATGCTTTCCTAGTAATGGTTGCTACCCTCTTTATCCTAAAGACATTCATGTTTATAAAGGATTGTAGACAAATCCAGTAAAATACTGAGTCAGTTTGATTATTAGTTTTGTATTCTGCTTTATTATTTGCTTTTTTTTTCTTCAGAGAATTAAGTTTTGAAAGAACCCAAAGGGTCATGGGAAAAATTAGATTTACTTGAACAAAAATGTTTATTTGGCACTGCAGCCTAACTGACCTCCCCTAACACAGAGAGGCAAAGGAAAAAGGACGGAACCTACTCCCCGATGACTGAACGTTCCCAGGGTATTCACACTCCTGCCAAAAACTGTAATGCAGTCCAACACAGTGTTGGTAGGAAATCAGTTTCAGATTGCTCAACTCTCTGCAGTGGGTTTTTCTTCTTTGTAATGCTGCCGAGTAACATCATTATAGTTCAACCGTTTGATTATCTTCCTTTCTTTGCTCCATAAACACAATGCAAGAACAAAGAAAAGCTTTGACAGCACACAGTACACAGAACGGAGTTATGACTGCATCACCGGAGCCACAGACCTTCAGTATTTGGTTGGGTGTATCTGCCTTGTGGCAGTACAGGAATCCGTTGTAAACCACATGACCTGTGCCCTGCCAGTGGAAAGGAAGCTGCAGCATCTTAGGTGGAGGCGTCGCGGTCTTCTCTATGAAGTTTTCCAAAGATGCGTACTCCAGCACAGTGTTGTTATGAATTCCACTGAGCAGGTAGACCTGAAAGAGGTTGGCAGTTGTGATGCAGGCAGAGGTGAGAGCACAGTAGTTTGTTTTTGTTCTTTATGCTTTCATACTTACCATTATATAACTGAAACAGTGCAGTGGTATGCAAGCAATTTAATGGCACCACGTGTAGGAATAACACTTTATTTTAAAAAAATCAACCAAAAGAAGGTCAGTATATCAAAAATTAACCATTTTGACACCATGTAAACAGGCAGATCTGTAATCTTGTCCCCAGTGAGCCATGACAGCCCTGATTGTGCTCCTGTAGTGACAGATTTTTATGAAATGGTGCAAGTCCTCTTTTTTAAGCATCAACGTGGCCAAAACTAATGAGATGATTGCAAATTTTGGGAAAAACCCTGCAGTCATCTCCCCAGCTATCATCGATGATCAGTCAGTTGAAGTTGTTAGCCGGTACAAATATCTGGGAAATTCAGATAACAGAATTTTAAGCCATCAGTGTTTTTAATTTGATAACAAACTCCACTTTTATGGAAATGTTTTATCCCCGTTTTAATAAATCTGTTCTTACATTTTCATTTGTCTGCTGGTATGGACCGATCACCTTAAAAAACAAACTGGTTGCAAGGTCTTAAAGGTTAAAGTATTTAGTTGCAGGACGGACGCTTACTAATCTGAGTGACCTGTACCAAGCCAGAACCTTGAAGAAAGCTCGTGTTTTTTTTTTGTTTTTTTTTTTGGACCCATGCCAGCTGCTCTTCAAAGAATGTGAGCTGTTTCCTTCCAGCTATAGAAATAAAGTACAGAGGTGTCGGACCAGCAGATGGAAGAACCTGTTTGTCCCGGCTGCTCTCGGCCTGTTAAACAGCTTACTCGTGTGTGTCCTGTCTATGGTGGTGGGATCCATTTTTTACTCCCTCTCTCCGCCCCTTGCTGATAATAAAGATATTCGTTCGTTCGTTCGTTCGTTCGTTCGTTCGTTCGTTCGTTCGTTCGTTCGTTCGTTCGTTCGTTCGTTCGTTCGTTCGTTCGTTCGTTCGTTCGTTCGTTCGTTCGTTCAAATCTACTATGAACCTTTGCACCTTAAAATGAAGATGAGGATGTTCTTTTGGCTGAGGACATTTTGTACTTGCATGTCGATCCCGTTGAGAGATCGATCGAGTATTTAACGTCAGGTTACGAGGTTTACAATTCACAATATTTCACTGTGGCTGAACCTCAAGGCAAACGTAAAAACAGAAAATCAAAAACATGTTCAGAGTAACAGAAACAGAACAGGATGGTCGACGCTTTCTGACAGAGACTCTCAGCAAATAAGACTGAGACGTGACGCCGAGCTGGCAATGTTTCTCCTACATTTGTTAACTATTGCTGCTAATGTATCCTCGTGTTTACGTTAAATAATGACATGAAGGAGCTTCTCTTTGCATCATATTTCTGCAGGTGGGGAGGAGAGTGGGGAAGACGTGGTTACCAAGCAGCCCGTTGTGTCTTATGCCAGAAGTTGATCTATTAACTTTTTCCTGATATGCCAACCTAGGACCAGAGAGCATGACCTCAAATCAATGAAACGTTTACCTCACTTATGATCGAGTAAATATTTCAGTATCATTGTGATTTTTAAAGTACTACAAAGTGTGTGGTGCACTACATGGTGAGCGGGTGATTTAGGT
Source organism: Xenentodon cancila (assembly GCA_014839995.1). Taxonomy (NCBI): domain Eukaryota; kingdom Metazoa; phylum Chordata; class Actinopteri; order Beloniformes; family Belonidae; genus Xenentodon; species Xenentodon cancila. The sequence goes on along the minus strand of CM026199.1, from coordinate 6,387,478 downwards.
GCTGAAACAGCAGGGTGGTGCTGAAACAGCAGGGTGGTGCTGACATTTGGTCGCTGAAACTGTTTTTCTCTACCATTTACATTTCACTTCTCTTTGTTCAAAGCCATCTTCAGAAAAGAAAAAATGTGTCCAAGGATTGAACACAACTTTTCTTTGATGCGAGCTGTTGGATTTGCTCCGTTATCTTCATGTTTGGGTTCTCCTCCACGTTGCTTCGATGTCCGACTGGACAAGGCGTCACAAGCAGCATTATGTTTATAAGGGAGTAATAATAACAGAATTAAAGTCAGAAAAAGAAAAAAATAAACTAACATGGGCAAGTCAGAGGTTCTGAATCAGGTTCTGGCCTGTTTTCGACAACATTTTCTTAGATGTGGTTTCAGGAAGAGTGTTTCCTATGCTTTGAGCTCTCTTCTCAGCTCCATTTTTATGCCACTATTCACAATTTTATTATTCTTTTCAGCAGCTCTCCGGATAAATATTCATTCGTAATGTATCAACAAGGCGCTGCACTGAAACCAGGGTAGATGAGGGCAACGAAACTGACCTGAAGTATTAAAATTGTGCTTTAATAAAACCACTTTATCATGTAATATTTTAACAAGCCAGATAATGGATGTTGCCGTAAACAGGGTCTACAGCAAGCTAAAACCCACCATTAATTTCAGCTGTTATGACTGTGTGTAAGCAGCCGTACGCGGATAGTGAGACGGAGGAAAGCCTGCTGCTCAGGAACAAACCCAAAAGAAACAGAAGTGACAGTGCAAAAACCCAAATATTCCAGACCTTAGATGATCCTTCAGAGGTGTCCTTGAACCAGAAACCGTGACTGTCTCCCACTTTCTTCACGATCTTCAAAGACTTGATTTCACTCAGAGTTATCCTGCAGTCTGAACATGTTGGAGAAAGGACTGGGCATGAATAGTTTCTAAAAACCTCCTGCACACCATTTCCATCTGTTTCAGTTTTGTCTGGCTTGGATTATTTGTTCCTTCCCTTGTAAAAAAGTTATTTATTTATTTATTTATTTATTTGTCTTTACGGGAAACTAAACCTTGACCACCAAACACATGCTGCACACTCAACAAACCCGCTTCCTACCATCGTGCACTTTGATCTTGGCTTTCTTTTTCAGCTGTTCCAGCTCTGCCGCCTTTATCTGTTGCTCCAGCAGTGCCTCCTCCATCTCAATATCAGACTGGGTGGGAATTTTATTTTCCAAATATTCCAGCTCTCTCTCCACTCGGTCCACACGCACAGACAGACCGTCCATGTGGCTCTTCAGCTCCGATCTGTTGAGGATACAAACAAAATGTGCTTTTAATCCAGTTTATGGTTGTTGTTTTTTTTCTTTGTTACATTTCCAGCAGTCACGTCTTACCTCAGAACACCCAGTGTGGACTGATACCCCCGGATTTCAGAGGAGATGTCATAGGTTTTCTGGGTGGCACTCACTGCGTTTTGCTCACACTGATTCAGGCGGTCCTAATTTCATTGACAAACAGAAACTGATGAAAAAGTAACAACACTTAAATAACAACTTAGCTCTGTTCAATAAAGTTTTGCTGCTGAGGCTCTGCTTGGTGTTTTAAGACCAAAAGGTAATGGCGATCACATGATGGAGCCCGAGCATATGTCTGATGCTCAGGTGGAAAAAAACAAACAAAAAAAGAAGAAATCTAAAAGCCGTGTCCTTAGATTCTTGTGTGCCCACCGTTTACACAATCCGAGTCCACGCATTTGTAAACTCTGTGCGCTCAGTTTCCAACGAGCAGTTCATTCTCCTTCAGGACTCATTTTGGGGATCGTAGGCTGAGCAGCAGTCTTTGTCTGACGCTCAAAACACTGGGAATGCCTTGTACACAAGCCCCAGATGAAACTAAAACATTTGCAACTCAGTTTATTCATCACAGAAATACAGTATGCTGGCAGAACAGAAGGACTTATAGGAGTAAAATCTCCCGTACAATAAACAAAGTCATGCGCACAGTTATGTGTGTGGAGAGTTTCTCATTATGAACGGTTTATAAAATGGCGATAAACATCAGCCTGGTCACACTTTTGCTGACCGTTAGACAGGATGAAGTTTATTTCCATTTTCCGACTCATAACTACCTTTTATTTACAGTATATGTTCAACAAAAGAAGTATTACTTTGAAAAAGCACAACTTGTCACTGCAAAGTTAATATAACCAATGAGAAACACCTTACTAACCGTTAACTTTGCTCTTGTCTTGGTCTCATGTGCATCTCATGAGAATCTTATTGTGTTTGTTAGCAACTATTAACCTGGAACTGCTTTAAATTTTAGGTTAACTGACTTTTATTAAATTGTGCTGAGGCTTTAAACTGTAAATCTCCTGATATGGCGTGTCTTTCCCTGAAAATACCCAAGAATTAAGCAAGAACTGCATTTTAGTACTAAACATAGACAATATTGTATTTCTATAGATGCAACAAAAAGAAAAGAAAGATAAAGAGATTAATGTGGCTCCTCCAAAGTCTCATAGCAGCATTCTTTTTTCTAAAGGCATTTGGGCAGCTGATGAGACGCCAGAAACATTGCAGCCAGATGACCTGACAGAAGTGTAACTACACAAGACTTAAAGTGATATTTTCACAAACAAAGTAGAAAGAAATGTCAATTTTGAAAGAAAAATGTTTAGGGAACTGAATGAGTAACATTTTCAAACAATCGATAGGAAGTCCTACGAGGTTGATCTTGTAGTTTAGGAGGCTGTTTGAGGTAAAACCGAAGCAGCGGCATCAACTCACCTCCATCTGAGCCAGTCTTCTCTCCAGGTACTGGATTATGAAGGCATCCTGGGAAGAGCCCTGGCTCCGGACTGAACTCAGAGACAAACACAGGGATAAGAGACACAGAGGAGCCACTCTGCCTGACATTACTGCTGTCAGTATCTCGGCTGCAGGTCCAGTGAGGTCTTCGGTGTTTCCGCCTCTGAAATGGACTGATCTCTTACTGTATTCCTACAGTACTTCTGCAATTTAAGTCTTCAAAAAGAGAGAACGTTAGAGTTACAAGTTAAAACAATCTTCCAGTCCTTATTTCCAGATGAGCTCTCTCTCTCTGTGAGGGTTTTAGCTCTTCTCTGCCTTGCGTCTCTGATCAGTCGTTGCTCCAGAGGGTTTTGGACCTGAGTTAACCTAACCCACAGCCCATCCCAGTTTCTTCCTTCAACAGACTCTCCCTGTCTCTCCTACACACTTCCCGTCTCTGGATTTGTGCATCAGTGGTATGAGAGAGAAAGCCAGGAGAGGAGGGGGATAAAGAAACAGAGAGAGCTGAAAATAACTAAGACAGTTGCACCATATTGGTGCACGATCCAGCGTTTCCCAGTAATCCTCTCCAGATGGCCCGTGGACACGTCGTCACTTCTCCTAAAACAGCAGAAGCTGGCTCTGAAAAGTTTTTGGCTTCGTGAAGTGGCGAGATCAGTGACATCCTGTGTGAAAATAACATTCTCAATTACAAACCCAATAAAAATAACAATAATAATAAATCTTGACACTGCTATAAAAGTACATAAACCTATTAAAACTTAATACACGGAAACAGAGTACAATGTATATATATTAAAATATCATAACAGATATTTTTGCCATAACAACACAGAAAAATGTTGAAAGTGAGACATTTGATCATTTCATGAAAAATATTAACTGACCTTTTTTTAATTTGATAATAGCAACTGAAAAGTCTGGAGCTGGGCAACAGCAGAAATTTGTACTGCAGATGAACACCTGGAGGAACATGGTGGAATGAATGAGGTTAATTGGGAATGGAGCAGGAATGGTATGACTGGGAATAAGAAGAGCGTCACTCGTCTGCCAAAAACTGCAGCGACAGTGTCCGTCAGTCAAACAGTTACAGAATAATGTTCCTTAGGGCAAACTCATTATTTGCGTACAGAACCTCACCGACAGATTCAGGGACTGTGCAGAAATCTTTCTCTATTAACATTTTGATGCCCATGATCTTTGGGTCTTCAGGCATCACTGCATTGAAAACAGACACTTCTCTATTCTTTAATGGAAACCACTGCATGGACTCAGGAAAAACAAAATCCCCAATTTACCGTTTAATCATGCAGTTTGCTGAACCATCTAGAATCTGCAGCGTCCATTAAGACAACGTCTCTTTCAAGGACAGCCCTGCATCCTGCAGCGAGACAACGCTAAAACCACACGCTGCATCTGCGGCAAACTCGTGGCTGCTGAACCGGCCCGCCTGCAGTCACCAAGTGAGAACATGTGGGGCATCTTGAAATGCAAAAAAAAAAAGAAAAAAAAAAGAAAAACAAAGCGAAGAGGAGCCCAGGCTGCTGAGCAGCTGGAATCCAACAGACAAGAATGGGACAATGTTCCTCCGGGAACTGGTTTCCTCAGCTGCTGGATGTACACTGAGCAACACAAAGAAAAGAAATAAAATTAACAAAAAAATACACAAACCTCTTATCAAACTACAAGTAACTTTTAATACCTGTACTGATATAATATTTCTAAACTTCCCAAATACAAAGTTTAGTAACTTTAAAGCAACATTTACTTGTCTGCTGTGTAATTTTTTTTCTTACTCCTGGAATAAACTATGATGTTTAAGACATCCTATTAGCTAATTTATTTATTCATTTTTACAAAAAATAAAACATAAATATAAATATATAAAAACAAATCTAGTTTGCTTTATGTAAGGTCAATTTTATTCTATTGTGTTAAAAGCTATTTTTACTGAGCAGGAAATATGGTGGTTTCACACATCCGTGGTTATTGAAATGTTTTAAAGGATGAGAAGTTCCAGACGTTTGAATAAAAACATTTTGGCAGTGGGGTTTCCAGCCTGGTGATCCCCACAGCATTCTGTCTGATATTGGTCCAAACGTGGTCGCTTCCTTTTTCCTGGTTACTCGGTGCTCTTTTACAGCTTTTATGTCCATCTGGTGCTTTTTAGAGACTCTTGGATCAATTTCCTGGGCTCTTTGTGGTGACAGACAACATATGGTTGTCTTCTCTGTGTGTTAGACACAGAGCTCTGCTTAGAGAGTAAGACCGGAGACGAAGACCCCTGACATGCACTCAAAGCAACATGCATGTTCAAATCATCCTCTGTGGAAAAGAAGGAGGGAGGGATGGTCATTGTGTTAGAATAAAAAGGGCCTAACAGCTGAACATTCTGAAACTGTAAAAAAAAATATATATCAAACTAAAATATGTAGGCTGATGGCATTTTTCTTTAGATCATATAGAAGATAAAATGACCTCATAATTGCATTTCAGTAGAGTGGATTGAAATTTTGGACACTTTTCTTCTATTCTTCTTATTCTTCTATCAATCAAAAGTAGGCTTGGTGACGATAAAGTCATTTTTCAGGATAATGAATCTTTTTACTGAACAAAGAGTGTTCAGGAAACATAAATCAAGTCAAGGACGTGGGCAAAAAGTCAAGATATCAATGTAAATGTAAATTTATGGAGTTCATAGGAATAAACAAACAAAAAGGTCCACGCTCTATCCAGCAAGAAATATGTAAACAACTCAAGAATTTGAGAAAGAATCGAGGCTGTCATAAAATTAACTGTGATTTTTGTAAAGATTCAACAGTTATTAAAAAAACACAATTAACAAATGCCATTAATTACAGATTTAAAAAAAAAGCATTAATTAATACATTTTTTTTTTGTTATGTTTTACAAAACCAAAATGTTAAGCTGCTTAATCAAATGGATTTATGTGATCTAAGTGACCTTTTTTAATGTGGCCCTTCCACATTCAAATAAATGTATCGATTTATCTGTTTGTGCCAAAGGTTGAGTCTCAAACAGCGACAGCGGATTTCTACCAGAAGATGGCGCAACATCCCCACAGAAGAATTTTGACACGGACAGCCCGCCTGACTGACTGACTGACTGACTGACTGACTGACTGACTGACTGACTGACTGACTGACTGACTGACTGACTGACTGTTTTAGAACAGCTTCCTCATCACCACTGACACTTTGCATGTTATCTGGATTTAAAACCCGCTCTTAAACTCTTAAATTGTAATGACCTGAATGACAAACAGATGCTGGGTTTCCAAATCAGACGTTTATTGCTGCATGACTACAGCTCTGTTCCCATCAAAATAATTTGTATATTTTCACAAAATTAAAAGCCAAATTCAAATGTATGCATGTTTGCATCTGCAACGATCATGTGACCCCCGGGAGCTGAATGGTGGAGGTAACTGATGGACAGGAGAAGGGCAGTTATAGATAGATGCCCCACATTGATTCACTGGAGACGAGAACAGCTGATATCTATTTATTTATTATTTCCATCCTATGTTGTCAGTTATGTAAATAAAAATGTGCTGTATCTTAGATTAGTAAAATATATTTCATAGAGAAGTATTTTAATTGGTATGAGCTAACGGTCATGAATTCACCAGGGAGTGTCTGTTACTCGGCCCCTGATGACTTCCTCCACCTATTACATGTTCTCCAATAATAATTGTTTGCACAGGTTTTAAAACTGCGTAAGTAGTCGTTAGAAAACCTCATCAACATTCCTAACTTCACCCTTGGAAAAGCAAACCTCTCACTGAAATACAGACATATAATGAAGACATATTCTGAGATCCTGGGCAGTGACGAGCAACAGTTTCACCCCGTCCTGATTCTGATAGAAGCGGCGTCTGTGGTTGTGGGATGCTGGTGAGGTTTTGGAGCAGCAGCAAGGCAGAGAGCTGAGCGTAATTTTGCTCTTCAAATACACTAAAAATCTTAAGTGTAATTAAGATGAATCATGCAGAGGTTGCCTGCCTAAACTACCTTGCAGGTGTTAACACGATACTTTAAAAGTCATACTGAGGGTCATGAAAAAAAGTAAGTTTGTTGTCATCTGCAAGAACTTTTTTACTATTTTTTAATTCATGCATATCTGAAGACTCACATTGACACCAGATGTGAAGTCCTTCCGAGGGTGTAGATGCTGCATTTACAGCATTTGTGCTCATTAACATGATTATCTTTCTGTCATACTTGAACATGTTAATATGGGGAAACAGCAATCTACACATAAGTTACACTTATTAGACATAACACCCTGCAAATGCCAATGAGAGGTAGGTTTTTTGTGATTACGTTTAACGGAAATGTGTCGGGGAACGCTAAATAATCTGTCAAAAAAAGAGTCACATCTGAAGTAAAATTAGTAGGGAATAATCTTTCAGTGTTTGTGCCTTTGCTTGTAAAACTTTTGCTTATTTATCTTAGGAGTTTGTTGTTTTTTTTGCCAGAGGTTTCAGGTGATCACATAACACTTAACCACCACTTTATAATCTCCCAGCTGCGCACCACGCACACACGTGGGAACAAACTACACAAAAACACAATGAAATGTAACCTCATGAAAATTTCATGACGATTTGCAGAGGAGTCTTATAAAATATCCATGGAGTCTCAGCAAGACATCTGACTGAGCTCACATTCACAAGAGAAACAGTAATCCCCGGAGCACGACGTGTGTGTGTGTGTGTGTGTGTGTGTGCGTGTGTGTGTGTGCGCGCGTGTGTGTGCGTGTGTGTGTGCACATCGATATATATTTATGTAAGATGTTTACAGTGTGCAAGCATGAATGGATAATATTGATTTTGGTGATGTTTTCAAATGCACTTTTGAAAATGTCTTTATCCGTTAATTGGTTTGTAACACTGGTACATGTCTGGCGTTACATGTGTGCAGCGTTTTCATGCATGTACGTGTTCCGCTGCCGAAGCGCAGCCGCATGCACGTGTGCTTGAACATGTGTGCCTGAGTGATTGAGGGATGCCAGCTTCCCACCACCCTCGGTCTCTTGACCTTTCCAACAAGTCTTTGTGTTTGGCAGATGATGAGGTTTTAATGCCAGTCGCTGCAGACAGGAAATCAACATGGGCCCTTCAATTTGGAGACCCAAAGAGGATGGCAAAAAAGACAAAAACAAAAAAACTTTTTTGGTTAATATCCATGAACCGCATAGTTTCTGTTTTAGGTGAGACAAAAAGATTTTGAAATGTTGGCCCAAAATTTCCCTCTGCCACCACTTTCATGGATATTTTTCATAATTCAGCCAACTAACCAAATGTTAAAAAGAGGAAATCTTCTTTAAAAAAAAAGAAGCAAAAAGCAAAAAAAAACAAGATATCCCAGTCTGAGGAGCATTTATTTCTGTCTTGATCAGTGGGTTCTGTCTGTTTTGGTTTTTCATGGCGTTCACTGTGTCCGTTGTTGGAATGTTAGTCTCTTCATGTGAATTTCCATGGTTCATGCTTTTGTGTTGCTTTCTGTTTTATTCTGAGACTGTTTCTTTTTTGTGTAATGATCTTGGTTTTCTTTTTTGCTGTTCACCCCAGCTTTGAATCCTGTTCTGTCAGTTCCTCGCTTAGGTTACACTGCTTCGGACAACCTGATGCGACAGTGACTCTGACTTTGTTTCTTTTCGCTCACTTGCCTTTTTCTTTGAGCCCACTTCTTTACTTCATACCAGTCTTAACAATTACAAACACCATACACATTTCGTAAATATTTGCTATGAGACTTATTTTAGAAGGTGACCTATCCAGGATGTACCCAGTTGTCATTGCCTGATGGCCTGACAGCTGCGACAAGGTCTTGCAGACCCCTGCAAATCTGAATAGCATTGAAGGTATAGAAGATGGATGGATGGATGGATGGATGGATGGATGGATGGATGGATGGATGACCAATTTCAGAAATCGTCCTGACGTGTTGGTCCAAAAGAGAATAAAAAGCACAGCAAATCAACAGTCACAAGTGTATACATTACTTTGATACTTTTTTTATATCAGTAATTCAATAAACTGAGATATTTTTGATTTCATATCAGCTTTTTTAGATGTATAAAATTAAATCAAAGCTGAACAGTGCACAAAGAAAACATCAGTATGTAAATAGACATCAACAAAATTAGAACCGAGTCCTCGTCTGTTCCCTCTGCATTTATTTCTCCGTCATCGTTTTCCCTATGCTAAATCACCTGGCTCATTATAAGAGGAATGATGTGCTGCACCAAAGCTGCCTTTGTTCATAACATTATTTCACAATTGCTCCCTGACCTTCTGTCACTTTGTCTCTCTCTCTCTGCAGGTCGTCAAATGTCCTGTGGTTATGGTCTTAAAAATTTCATTACCGGGATCTTCCCTAGTGCATCAGGCATCATGAATGCCACGTCAGCCCCAGGTAGGGAAATTAATGAGGCTTAATTCAAATGGAATTAATTGTTCGTTCGCAGGAGCATTTCCATTGTCGAGAAACTCCATCCTTTCCTTACCGTTGTCTACATCGCAAAGCCAATTAGTAAGTTCTAAATTTGGATTTGCATGTTAAGATGTTTTGCAGATAAATTATGAAACATAAAAACTGAAAAACCTTGAGAAAATGTAATTAGAGCAAACATAAAAAGACTGACTCCACTGACTCTTCAAAGAGAACCTTTCAAAGCATTTGCAAGCTAATATACCAACTATATTTCTAAGAAGGAAAAGACATAATGTACTATTTCCTCTCTCTTCTTCTTTTTCTGTATACCTTTTTTATGACCCAATACAGCAGAAATCTAAGAGAAAATAAAAAAGAAAAAAAGTATTTTTCTTTTCAACTTTTGCTGCATGTGAATGAGAAAAACACTTTCATTTTAGTTCATAATCTTCATACTGTAGCTTGCTGACTCTTGGAGGTGAGTTATATCCAAATTCAGAGTATTTCCCTATGCTTTGCTCATTTCAGGCAGTTCATTTCATTAATATGTATTATATACTGTTTATAAGGTTATACTTTTTCAAAGTGTGCTTTTGTTTTGTTGATTATTTATAAGTAGTCTCTTACCTGCGGCAGACAGGTTAGACTAGCAGTGGACAAAGCCCTTTTCTGAACTGAGCCACACCCATCTCGAATATGTATGAACACGTCCACCTCAGTTATGCATAAACACGCCCACCTCGGTTAAGTATAAACACGTATGAACAGGCCCACCTTGGTTATAAATTAACACGCCCACCTCTGTTATGTATGACGCTAGCCAACATTGACTCTGATCAAATCTGTCATGTTGAAGGTAAAGTGAAGATTGAGAAAGTCCAATCGAGCAGAGGACTAAGAGCCAGCAATCCCGTTGTGGACCTCCTGTTTCAAGTGCTGTTTTGATAGCAACATCATGTGAGGTGCACATCAGGACCAGTTTGTTCCAAATTTTGTTTTGGTAGCATCATCAGACTGTGGGTTTGTCACAGGTAGGTCTTAATGGAGGTCCTGGCAAAGTTAATCAATCCAGAAGGATTTCTTACTGCTCGGATGGAGCAGCCAGGACTCAGCAGATTGCAAGGCTGCAGTCATTTAGCCAGGGCGGCCTGCTGCAGATAAGCTTTATCCTCTGACTCTTCCAGGCCAACCCACAGCTGTCACAGTAGTCATGTAGATCAATTAAGACTATGACAAAACAAAGTCACTTTAAGGGAAGAATGACTATGCAGTGTTGCAAAAATCTGTCTGTGTATGTATATATATATATATATATATATATATATATATTAGAGGTTAGTCCCATAATTTGGTAAAAACTGTATGCATTTTAATCTTGGAGCCAATGTTAGTTTTCTTAAAGTGCATGAATGTGTGTGTCCTTCACTGTTCCTCTCAGACAGTCTAGTCTAACATATTTTATTAACATCTGGATTCCATATGACAGAGAGGACTAAAGTCACCAAAAGTGAAACGCAAAGGAGAAGACTGCTAGAAAGACAAGACAGTGATGGGTGTAGTGTGTGTAGTGTGGTGACTGCTATGTTTGTGTGATGTGTCTTAGTGGTTAAAAGTGTTGCAGTAAAAGAAAAAGATTATAATGCCAACATACAACAAACAGACATAAAAAGAAAAGTGTGTGTGTGTGTGTGTGTGTGTGTGTGTGTGTGTGTGTGTGTGTGTGTGAGAGAGAGAGAGAGAGAAAGAGTTGGATGTAGGTCTATAAGGTCTGTAAGATCTGTGTTACATGCATACATGTATGATCATACACACAAATATAAACATGCAAGCATGAACTTCTACGGATACACGTACAAATATACAGTATATTTACATCAACACCACTCCTGCCAAATTCCAGCAGATGAAAGATAAAGAGGGAGGGAGGAAGAACAGGGGCAACACAACCGACACCAGGAGGCCACGACGGTCATCGCCCACCGACCACACCCAAATGTGCCCAAATGTGAAATTCATGCTGAGGTGTTTTATTTACAAAAAATAAACAATATAAAATCCAAGACTATCAACATTGGGAGGTGCGCCTCAAATGAACAAATGCACACAATGAACCTAAAAGCAAACACAAGGCTCAGCTAAGCTATCAGAAAAACAATTCCTGCAAACGGGTAAAACTGTTGCCTCAAGGACTGCTGCCCGTGAATGACGGCCTCTGAATCCTTTTTAAAGAAGAATCTGATGCCAGTAACGGGTGCCGATGGTGAAGATAAAATCTTTTTATGTAAAGAACTTTGAATAGTCTTGTACATGAAATTTGCTATACAGACAAATTTGCCTTGCCATGTTCAAATTTAATATAGACACTTTTCTTCGTTTATCTTGATGCCTGCTCAAAAATGCAGCAGGTCCTTGTACTGCCTTTATCCTTTAAAAAGCACCAAGTTGCTACCCTGTGATAGACTGACTAGATATTTCTGTAAAGGAATAAATCCAGAAGCGCAACCAATAAAGTGGCAGCGACTGTGCACCAAGTACAGGATAAAAAAACAAACATAGACCATGTCGGATTTTGTTGATTTTTAATTGGGTGCCCCCCTCCCCCCCCCCCCCCCCCCCCCCCCCTCCCCCCCCCCCCCCCCCCCCCCCCCACACACACAAAAAAAAAAATTTACACACAGATACAGAATAAGTAATACAGGATAAATAAAATTGTAATCATATGTCACCGTACTTTAATACCAGTGCTACGCGGTTGTAAAGGGGAACAGTTTCTGGGATTTTATGAGCAGAGCTGTATTCTGCACCTAGATGAAATGACCTCTACTAAACAAACAAACTAAACTATACAGAAGTCATTAATCATGTCGTCATTGTCCTGACCTGTCATCAGCATACACGTGGCTCCTCTGACACAAGCTGTGACATTTTCCCATCAAAAACTGTTGCTGGCAGGATGTATCTGACTGGATTTTTCACTTTCTTCACCAATTATATCAACGGTCCACACAGCAGTGCTAGAAATTGCAACAAATTCTTGAAAACAAAAAGCAGAACAGCTTTTTTTCCCCATTCACTCTGGAGGATTGAGTATCCTATATAAAATAACATATTCTTGCAAGACTGTCAGACTGTGAAGACAGTGTTTGTATTTGAGATGTTTTGCAAACAAGAGAATTCCCATCATGTCTGCTTTCCTGAGAAATCATTTTTTAAGCAGTTGTTACTCCATGTCACCCCTCTGGGTTTCCTTCATCTCCCATTTACCAGAATGTGAGACAGTTTGATCCAACACCTCCAGACTTGAGCTCTAAACAGAGCAGGCTCTAAAAGTACAGGTTACATCAGACGTGCATTAGGAATGGTGGGGAATGGTGGGGGATATGTCAAATGCCTATTAGTATTGGAGTGTGTGTACAGGACTCATGAGGCCAAAAGATGAGACACCTGATTACTATTGCAATGTCAGAATGAATGTTGGATTTTATACATGGTGGAACAATATATATTTTTATATTATCCTGTTTAAACTCGACTAATCTGAATGAAAGGTCATTTGATTGCCTCTATCACTGAGATCGTTTGTTTTCTTGGCTCCTTTCTATCTTTATTTGGTTTCTATGCTGTCTGAAACCATGGAAACCACAGCGCTAGTTGTACCTGTGTACAGGCAGTAGAAATACCTGTCTAATTTCTTTAGTTTTCCCCTCACTGCCAAGTCTTTATATGGATAGCACAATTCCTTATAATGTCTTGTAACGTCGCAAGCACAGTCCAATGACAAACGACAATGATACAGTGGAACAGGACAGTGAGTGACAGAAGGCATCGAACACTTCTTGCATGAGATTGCAAAGAATAATTTAAAAAAAGATGGATTTTTCAGAGAAAGAAGACATAAGTTACCACAGTGATGACTAGCATTCAATTCAGTTCAATTTTATTTATATAGCGTTTATTACAACACAAGTTGTCTCTAGGATCTTTCCAGAGACCCAGAACATGACCCCCGAGCAATTATTACATAAAAAACGGCAGGTAAAAACTCCTAGTGGGAGAAAAACCTTTAGCCAAATGATGGCAAGGAAAAACTCCCCTTTAAGAGGGAAGAAACCTGGATCAGGACCTGGATCATAAGGGGAGACCCTTGTGCTGAAGGCCATCCTGGTATAGCAGGAAAATGGAGATCAGAAAGAGAGAATGAAGACCAGAGAGAGGAGAGACACAGACACATCATCAAAATGACGGATGAGGCTTATGGGTGTATGGCTGGAAGAATGCAATAGCTAAGGCCAAAGCACACCTTTATAAGTGTACAACCAGATGAGAGTATAACAACACCACACAAGCCAGAGCTTTATTTGGTGACCTTTTCAGCATTTTGCTGAGCCACAAATCACGATGTGAGTGTCAAAACACCTTCTTTTGCACAAGGAAAAAGGTTGCTGTCATGGTTGGACGTCTAATTGGGAGTGGAAGACTTGCACTTTTTAAATGTATTTTCTGGCGACCCGTCCAGGGTGTACCCGTGACTGTTGGCTAAGGCGAGCTGGGTTAGGCTTCAGCAGACCCCCACGACCTTGAATGGGAACGAACGAACGAACGAACGAACGAACGAACGAACGAACGAACGAACGAACGAACGAACGAACGAACGAACGAACGAACGAACGAACGAACGAACGAACGAACGAACGAACGAACGGTTCGGTTTATTTTGTGTACTGGTAATATGTGCAATAATAAATGATGACATGAGCATGAATTTGGTACCCTGCATTTATTAATACATTAAATTTCTTACAAATAGTGTGAGAGGGTTTGGATTGCACTTTTCTTGCTGCAGTCAGAACATCATTCGTTATAACTCTACTCGTCAAATATACGTTTGAAGATACTTTGAAAGTCATGGCTTCATTGTTTGTTTTCATCATGACATGACAGATGAATTTCTAAAACGTCTGAACCTCCTTTATAATCAAAAAAGGAAAAACAAAAGGTTTTACACAAATCCAAAAAGTATTAAAAAAATATAAACAACTAAATAAAAAAATACATAAACTTATTTAATGCATTCATAATGATAGGAAAAAATAATTATTTAGAAATTGGTAAATACAAAATTGAAAGTGCTTTTCATTTCAATATATAATTAACACCTTTAAAAACAAATAACAACAAATAATAAAATATTTTTTGGGGGTCTTCATATGTCAGCCATTGAAGGGTTAAACCTGCTCTTTTACTTAATTTTCCACTTAATTTAGGAACAACGCTGTTGCCCATAAAATTGAAACAATTCTGTTTTCAGAAACATAATGTTTTGTTTATAACAATTTTATTAGAAGACAAAAAGTCAAACTTTTTGGGCAACAGTCTATTTTACAACCCAAAATTCCAAAATTAAAATAATAACAGCATTTTCTGGTCACAATTCCCCAAGAAAACCATATTTTACACTCAAAAGAAAAACTAAATATTTTCTTTATCCAAAGCCTCCAATTAGGGCCTGGTATGGGTGATATTGACTCTAACTGACTCTTTGCTTACATTGCTTTTTATTGAAAAAGTGCTATAGCAAGACATTTGACTTAATTTGAATAGAATTTGATTGCAGTTGGATTGAATTGCACTATGTTTAAACAGACTTGTTTTCTCTGATAAGTAACCTGAGTGGATGCTCTTGGTGGACATGCAGGAAACCACACCTTATAATATAATATATTCTAGTAGTCTAATAAATCTGAGCACAAATAAACAGGAAATCAGCAGCGGGATTATATTTCAGTGATTTAAAAGCCAGTGACTAGTGGTTGGATAATTCCTGAATTCCTGTTCCCTAAATAGGAACAGTAGAGTAAGTGGTGAAAAACAAAGTAACTCCACACTTTTCAGTGAATCACACATGGCAAGAGACAGAGTTCAGACTATTAGATAATTTATAGACGTGTTTATGTTTAAAGAGCAAGAACCACACATCTTTAAGAAATGAGAAAGTGACAGGCAGAGAGAAAAAGATATTCCAGGTGGATCCTTGATAGGATAAAATGACACAATCATACTTAGATTGCATTAGACAGACTAGTTTGCTTTTGATTAATGTATAAAAACATCTTTTGAAAAATATATTATTGCATACATAGCAGGCGCATAGTAAAGTCAGAACAGTGGGGTTTCAAAACCTGAAGAAGAAGAGGGCAATGTTCCAAAGCAGAGCTGCGATTGAGAGAAAGATGGGACAGGAAGACACCGACTAAGAAGACTCAGATAATTCTATTGTATTAGAGGCGATTCAAAGCAGATATCTTGGTTTCATCAGCAAGGGAAAGGCTATTAGGAAAACCTAATTCAATTCCTGCCTAGATCACATTATAACTTCACTCCAAGCCATAAAAAAAGCTTTCAATTCACAGGGTGTGCCAGACACTGGAGATGATGCTCAGATAGGCCAGCGCATTTCCCTGAAATTACAAAATATTATATTTTGTCACATATTTTCAAATTAGGTTAAAGTCTTTATAAGTGACAAAATAATTATTGTTTATTATTTTAATAATTGTTTAATGCCGATCTGAAACGAAACACAACTGCATTTAGTTCATCTTCCCTCCACTCTCACACAGTGACGACACAATCAATACCGCACTTCAATTAGCTGCAGTGCAGAGGATAATTATAAGATGGGTATTAGAGCAGGGATGATGGTCATTTTACTGATTGGTAGCACATGCACATCCTATGCTCATTACACAAACAACAATGCAGGAAGAAGCAACCACATACTACAATAATTAATTTTTGCATTGTCTGTATCTATTTACGAGTATGTGCAAACAAGTCACTTTAAACCAGTGCTGGTAACCTACCCATGAGCCCTTGCGGTTCTCTATTTTCTGCTTTCATTTGGCCAGCAGTGACAACATTGCTACCATGGTAAATCAGCCTGTAGAATATCCCATTTTACACGTCGACTCGAAATCAAAAAAGACCGTCGCGTTAAGCCGACACTGGGTTTGTACAAAGTACTGACTAACTGCAGTAGCATGACAATTACAGATGAGGAAGGGATAATGGCTAGTCATTGGCTGAGCCAGCTGTCAATCAGTCATGTTAGAAATAAATGTATTGCTTTATATAAACTCTGCTGACACAAAAAAAAAATTCACCCCCCCTCAGACTTATCATGGATGTGAAATCAAACAATAGAGACCAGAATTAGTTTTTTAACTTGACTAAAAACTTTTTTTTTTGCTCTAAATTTCAACATTTTAACTAGGAGTCAATGGAAACTGACCCACGTTTGGACCCAGCCTCTAGCGGTCAGTTGAGGAACTGCAACAAATTGTGGTTGGATTTCCCATAGCATGCCAGCATTGCAGAGTCATTCAAGAGACGGGAGCATCGTTGGTGATACTGGTGCTTCCTGCACTGCCAGTTCACTCTTACACACAGACCTCATCTGCCCTCAGTTTCACCTCTGTTACCAACCTCTAAAGACGATGCAGAGGTGCAACAAAATTGTCCCCCCATTTTTACCTCTGGGCAGTACACACAATTCAGAATATTACTGAAAATGCTCCTGCTTTAAGTGCTTTGTGAAAGGGATTAGTGGGCTGGTACAATTGTTGAATGGCTCCCATCCATAATGTCAACTAATCAATTGGTAGTAGATATGAGATGTGGTGGTTGGCCAATGTGGTTTGTTTTTGTAGGATTTCATGAGCTCTTGTCCAGGACATTCAGTTGGACAGGAGACATTTGCCTGAGATAATGAACATGGTCATGCGTCCTGGGAACTTATGCGAGACACAAGGTTCCAGGTGTCCAAGTGGGCTTACAATATAACCTTTGTTTTAAATGGACAAGTACAGTATACTCCCCAGTATCGATTAAGAAATCTAAAGCTGTGGGTTGGTGAGTGGAGGTGCTAACTTAGCAGGGCCCCTGAAAAAATCTAAATGACTGAAGAGAAAAGCGTACTTCAGTGACAGACACGTTTGTAAAAAGGTTTTGCCTCCAGAGCTCCAAATCAGATTCTGCAGATAACAGGAGAAACATCTGAGCGTACACCATCACATCTGTACAGGTAACATAGAGCTGTTACCTGCTAGTTTCCTAAAACCCAACAACGGAGCCAAACAGTCATAAAATAGTTGCGTTTCTCTAGAAAAATAATAAAACACATGAAAGAGCAAAAAATGCTTGAATGCAGACACAGCTTTTGAGACTGCTGATGATATGCAGCAGTGTTTCTTCAGGCCACTGGCCTAATGTAACATTGATTGCAAGCACTTTCAAACACACGCCTGTGTATTAGGGATGTTAGATTGTTGGCAGGAGTTTGTGTCCCACTGTTTCTCTACCTTATGACTCAAGTTACAAGGCAGATTAGGACAACTATCGCTAGTGAGTGTTGGATCAACAAAGAACAATCAGGGTTCTGTTTATAAAATTATGTGGTATCAGACGGTGCATGGACATAAATGCTGATGGTGAACATGTATACATACATACATACATACATACATACATACATACATACATACATACATACATACATACATACATACATACATACATACATACATACATACACACACACACACACACACACACACACACACATACACACACACACACACACACACACACACATACCTACATACATACATACATACATACATACATACACACACACACACACACACACACACACACACACAAACACACATACACACACACACACACACACATACACACACACACACACACACAGACACACACACACACATACATACATACATACATACATACATACATACATACATACATACATACATACATACATACATACATACATACATACATATATATATATATTTCTGTTGATTTACCCATACATAATTTAATGCTCTATACCTACGCATGAATATTAATGTAGTACACAGCACTTTAGTGAAATACTAATCCAGGAACTAAGGAAGAGGAAGACACATAACGACAATGTCTATGTACTCTTGAAACAGAGTCAATGTATTGACTCTGTTTCAAGATGAGGAATCTCGTGCTTAATGATTTCGGATCTCGGAAGTGTGTTGTAATGCAATACATGTGGAGCTCATATTTTTGTAATGGTGCGCTTGCTGGTCAGTCAGCTGTTTTATCATCTGCAAGAAATCCCATCATTTAAATTGGCCTGAACGCTTCACAACAGAGTAATTAAAACTGCCCAAACAAAATCACTGGCTGTCATCTTTCCTCCATGAAAGACATTTCCAGGTCACATTATCTCAGTAGAGCCACCGTCATCACTGAGGACTCCACACACCTAGGTCGCTGTCCTCATCGCCGCTGCCTCCGCCTTCTCCCCTCCCCCTTCTCCCCCCCCTCCCCCTTCTCCCCTCCCCCTTCTCCCCTCCCCCTCCTACTCCTCCTAAAAATCCACATTCTACGAGAAAAAGAACAACAAAAAGATTCTCAACAATAGATCAGACCGAAATACAAGAATGCGCATTTTAAAGAGCTCATCTGCTTGTGAAGCCGTTTCCGCATTACTCAGTGTGTAAAAGGGAGAGCGAGCAACATCTGGTGAGCTGATCTGAGAGCCCGAGCAGATGTTTGAGTGGTAAGAGTGTCAGTAATATAGAACAGTGGATGATTTAGAAATGCGTATTAACATTTTGAAATTAATTGTTTCATGCAATGGGTAATCAGTGCAGTGAAGCTACAGAAGGGATGAACTGCTGAGCTTCAACATCGCCTTTTCAAGCGTGCCCTGGCCAAGACAGGCCGCAGCTGAGCATGACATTAGTTACAAAAGACTTATCATTATTACAAAGTTGCAAACATACAACAACAACAAAAATGTGGATATTTACCAAATCTATATACATTTTTACTCTTGTCTGAAAATGTAATATCCACTGTAAAAACAGCCACTCTAGACATACCTTAATGCTCCTAAATGTAGTAAGAATGGTCTCATTTTAAGTAAAAATATAATTGCCAGCGGGGTAAGAAACTTTTTCTTGACTAGAATTCTGAAAAACTAACAAAATAGTCTAAAACAGTCTTCTAATTTTTTCTAAACAAGGTGCTTTTACTTTTGTAGAATAGAGTTTTTGCAGTGTATTAGATTAGTAAATGGAAGATGACTGTGTGCCGTATAATTTCATTAACACAGCTTATCATACCTTGTTATCACAGGGGATGTTTGCTTTGTTGCTGTGCTCCTGCCTGTTTCTATGGTTATACATTCATTTCATATGCAGATTGGTCCTCCAAGCTCCAAACACGGATCGACCCAGCCCATACATCTATGGGGCCAGGGATGCGATTACGTTCAAAAAGAAGCATTTTCACTGGCAGTAGCATGTGTGATTCAATCACAAATAACAGCAAGTAGGGGGAGGGGAAGGCCAAGAAAGGAGCTCGCCACAGCACAAAGGAAATAGAAGGTTTAGGCTTCTGACAGATCCAGATTTATGAGCCGCAATCAAAGTTAAAATACTCTATTGTGGTGCTTCATCGACATGACGAGGCCTTTTTTTGCCACCTGTAACACCACACGGTATTTATTGAACACTTTACAATTGCTTTTTTTTGGTTAAATTTAGAGCCTTAATAAGCTGGTTAAATTTAGGCATTACAAATGATCTGTTAAATTTAAGGAAATTTCTAAAACAGACAGAGGGGTTTTTTTTTGTTTTTTTAAATGTCTGCGTAGGTGTGTGCAAGTCTGTACCCTTCACCCGCCCTCATAACAGTCTGAGTATTTTTTATTGATCATTGGAGAAGAGAAAAAAAAAGGAAAAGAAAAAGAAAAAGAAGAGAGGTATAAATATTCTGCCAAAGAGGGCTAAAAATCACCGGGTGTGGAATATGAAAAGACTAGAAATAGAAAGACCAAGAAAAAAAGACGAGACAGTGGTGGTGCGGTCTGGTGTCTGTGTTGTAATGTGTGTTAAAATGTTCTATAACCTGTTGTTTTAAGAGTAAAGATGGACACAGGACAAGTGTTACAAGCAAAAATTTTATTTGTTTTAAAAAATGTACGTGTTTTGACTGTGTACATGTATTCCCTAAACAATTCAGTTTCAGCTGCACGTATCCTAAAATTTATTTTTCAAATTAACTCATACATTCCAATTATGTCCAAAACTTTTACTTGGGAAGGTCAGGAAAGTCTGTAAGAGCATCAAATAAATTATCAGACGCTAATAAGGAACAAAAAAAGCAAGCAAACTGGAACCCAATCAATAAAAGAAAGTTGGAGATGTTTGCCAGAGAAACTTTTACACAAACTTTTAGATTTTGCTAATTACTAGAAACACCTGCTGATGTGAACTATGCCTCACAGCAAAGAAACCTCTGAAGACTTGCAATCAATAGTGGATTTGCATAACCTGAAAACAATTACAAAGTAATATCAAAGATTCTTATGGACCCACACTGTCAAACTAGTTCTGGGTCGGAGGGCCGCTAAGATAACTGCAAAGGTGCAAAGTATAAACTCTTAGTGTGGTGAAAACAAAGTACGGACATCGTTTCTTCATGAATCTCCCACACAAGTCACTGAAACAGCCAATGTGTCCATCAAAATGCATGTCTGAGTAAGCCCCTGCCCTCCCAAAGCTTTCTATTACTATTGCTTAGTGGACCATTTGATGAGGGGGGCTGTCATCCAGTGCTATTCCGGGTAGCGTGGATCCAGCACCCACTCCATCTCCTGCACCTAGTGCTGCATTTGCCAGCTCTTCTGATGTTACTGAGACCAACCAAACGGAAAGCTAAAGCTTGAAACTGGGTTATGCAATAGCACAGTGACCCAAAGCACAACAACAAATCTACACGAGAAGGACCGAAAACTAAAAATATGAAAGTTTTGGGACTGCAGAGCAAACCCCAGATGTCAACCCGGCTGAACTCCCGTGACTGGACTGTGGCTCAAGAGAGCTGTGGATAAATAAATGTCTTAAAGCTTCAGAGAAACAATGTAAGGTAAAAAAAAGAGTGAGCAAAAAATAAAAGAAAAAAGGAAACATTTTGGCTTCATTTTTGGTGGATACACAATGGCACAGCCATTCTTTATATACTGTGCTGTCTACATTTAACCAGCCACTATAAAATTAAAATACAAGGCTCCCTCCTTGTGAGATAAATCCTCCTCTGAGATAGGATAGACCCCACCGAATGAATTATACGAGCCATCTTTGACCATAGTTTCTAAAATATGGACACCAACAAACAGGAGGGGGACGTTCTTCCAGTAGTTGAGGTAACTATGAGAAGTTTTTTGCACCATTGTTTGTAGCATTTTCATTACATTACATTTATCAGACGCTTTTATCCCAAGCGACTTGCAGCTGAGGAAAAACAATCAAGCCAGACTAAACATACTAAATTGCAGACTAAGTGCAGTTCAGAGAGAGTCCATTAAATCCAGGGGTTTGTTTAGTTTTTTTTTTTTTATAAGGATTTCAAATGTTTTATGGGTGCGCTAAATAAAGACACCATCAATAATGACTGTTCATTCATCCTTGGCCTACTCGCATTATGTTCATAATTTTGACTTAGCTGAAAATCAAATCACGTCTTATGATCAATTAATGCAGAAAACAGAACAATGTCAAATCATTGGCATGTTTTGTTCATCCGACTGTGAAGCCACAATTTTCTCTGGTCTCTTCGAGGAGGGTTTTATATTGCAGTAGTTACTACTGTAATTGCCTTCTCAGAGCTGTTACTTAATGCTCAGTCAATTTGAAACTGCCTCTTCAAGGCAGGGTTCAAAAGGCGTTATGCAGAGCTGTGCTCGCAAGGCAGCACAAGATACAAACCGAACAACTAGCCCTCAAGCAACCTTACTGCCTGTGCACATATAGTCTTTTGTGCTGAAATTTTTCCAAGGCTTACATAAGTTGTGTACTAATCTGAATAAGATTGCAACGTTCAATGTGTTAACATGAACCAGCATGATGAAAGTCTTAAAAGAAGACATAGATTTGGCTCCCGTGCAAGGTGGCGAGGGAGAGCAAAGGCAAAGGTGAGCAGTGCAAGGCAACGCGGCTGCACGTAGTCAATCTCACTCGCTTTCTCTGCAGAATTGTGCCGACTCCGAATGAGCATGTTTCTGATCACTGCCTGGCAGTAAAGGATTAGTGACGAGTTAATCGTGGATGTTCAGGTGCATCTGTATCTGGAAGACCTCATGGCGAAAACTGGTGCCCAGCTTGTTTCCCAGCACAGTTGGCAGATCTGCAACCACAACTGATAACAGCTCTGGGTCAGATTCCAACTTAAGTTGCCATTATGTGAAAAAAAAAAAAAAAAAAAAAAAAGCGGCCAAGAGTTGTCTCTGCTGACAGATGAGGATGTTTACCCAGTTGGGAGCCATCAGTTTCTCTTCCAAACCATCACACACAAGATGTCCACAGCCTGAAATCCCAAGTCCTGGATATTTACTCTAACTTTCCATTTTAGACATTCAGAACTATGTCTGCTGGAGTCATTTTTTAAGAAAAAAACACGCTGCTTGATTTGAAGCTGATTAAAGTTACAAAACAAAAAGAAGGACGCTATGAAAAATTTCAAGGGCCATCTCACACTAGTCTGCCTCCATTGTTAAATGGAAATGAACCTTAGATTTTTATTTTTTCACTTGTGTTTCTCTTTTTCAGACCTTACATCCTGCTTTCTAAAGGCCAACGGCTTCAAAGACTCGTTTGTTTGCTCGGACAGAGCCAGCATTCCTGCCGTCCTTTAAACACTACCTCACTGTTCGCTTCTTTTACCTTTTGCCTCCTTCTTCCTCTTCATATTCTCCTCTGGTGTTCACTCAGTTTACATTGCTATTCTCGAAACAGATACTGCATAAACAAGTAATATAAAAACCTTTGCAAATAAAAGCAGTAACAGAAATCTGTTTCATGTGACCCACGGTGATCTGAGGAACAAGTGTCACTTTTTCAAATACATCCTCTTTGATTTGATCTGACTAAAATGTATTTATGAAGGATGTGACTGCAGAGTGTTGAAAGGGCATAACTGTGCTGTTCAATTAATTCAAACATAGAGATTAGAGCAATAGTTGTGCCCCCACATCTGTTTTATAGATTTTCTTCATAGGCAATTGTATAATGTGAGCCCACTTATACAAAGAACTGAAGAAAGCTGACAATGTTTACTCTGTCTGTGTCAAGGTTTGGTGTGTTCATTAACTTTATGGGGTGATAAACAGCTGCTATGGGACAGGCGAGAGTATGTTGTTGGGATTAAACGGACAGCTCTAGGTTGGTTTAAATCATATCTGTCTGATAGATTCCAGTTTGTTCATGTTCATGAGGTTTCTCCAGTACAGACAAGGGTCTGCTATGGTGTCCTGCAGGGTTCAGTGCTAGAGCCAATCCTGTTCAGCTTATACATGCAGCCCTTGGGAAGTATTATCCAGAAACACGGCATTCATTTTCATTGTTATGCTGATGATACGCAGTTCTATTTGTCTATGAAGATGAAACAGAACCATTGGTCAACCTTCAGGCATGTCTTAAGAACATCAAGGACTGGATGTCCACTAATGTTTTTGCTTCTAAATTCCCATAAAACAGAGGTTGTTGTTTGTGGTCCCAAACACCTTATGAAGGGAATAGATAGTGTTGCGATGGTCTCCAGTACAACTGTGTGACGCCTTGGTGTTATTTTCGATCAGGAATTGTTATTTAAGCAGCATATTAATCAGGTTTGTAAAACTGCGTTTTTCCACCTCCGTAATCAAAGATTAGGAGCATCCTCTCGCAGAGTGATGCCGAAAAACTAATTCATGCGTTCGTATCTTCTAGACTAGATTACTGCAACGTGTTGTTGGCTGGATGTCCAAGTAATTCTCTGAACAGCCTCCAGCTGATCCAAAATGCAGCAGCGCGAGTGCTGACAGGAATCAACAAGAGAGACCACGTCTCTCCAGTTTTAGCTTCCCTCCATTGGCTCCCTGTAAAATTTAGAATCCAATTCAAAATTTTATTACTTGTTTATAAAGTCCAAGATGGCCTAGCACCGCGATATTTGCAAGACCTGATAGTACCGTACGTTCCTAATAGAGCTCTCTGTTCTCATGGTGCAGGTTTACTCGTAGTTCCTAGAGGATCCAAATGTAGATTTGGAGGACGGGCTTTCTGTTATCAGGCACCATCACTCTGGAACCAACTTCCAGTTTGGGTGAAGGAGGCTGATACCACCTCCACCTTTAAAACCAAACTTAAAACATTTCTGTTTAATAAAGTGTAGTGTAAAGTGTAAAGCCAGTAGTCAGAGCTGCAGCTGCAGGACTAGAGTGGAGCAGCTGGTCTTCAACACAGCTTCATCCTGGATCTGCTGCTGTAGACCTGCTGCAGGGGGACACCAACATGATCCACAGACTGGTGCCCCTCACCTCCTCTGTTTATCTTTCCCTTAATCAGCTCAATACTCAGTTATTAAAAAGTATCTCCATTGGAGCTCATTGTGCCCCACTGTTTTTTCTCTTCCATACATGTTTGCAGGCCAGAGCCTTTAGGAGCTGCATGCTGCCCTGCAGTCCCACCCTCTGACCACCTCAGTGCCTTCTGTCTACACCTGTTTCTGTAGTCCCCTTTTATCCTTTGCAGGGTCACAGGGGTCTGCAGGAGCCTTTCCTGACTCAGTACAGGTGAGAGGCAGGGGTGCACCCTGGACAGATCGCCAGTCTATCACAAGGCCACATACAAAGACAGACAACCGTGCATGCTCACACTCACACCTACGGGCAATTTAGAATAATCAATCAGCCTAGTATGCATGTTTTTGGACTGTGGGAGGAAGCCGGATTACCCGGAGGAAACCCACGCAAGCACGGGCTGAAGATGCAAACACACTGCTGAACACTAGGCCACCGTGCTGCCCCCAACTAACCATGTTTTAGGACTGGGACTCTTAGTTCTGCTGCTGACAGATAGTTATACTAATGTATCTTGTCTTTTGTACCTTTGATGGTGTGTCTGTGTCTCTCCTCTCTGTTTTTCTTTCTCTCTTTCTGATCTCCTTTTTCTTGCTCTACCCGGCTGGCCTTCGGCAGGAGGATGACCCAAGTCCTGCTCAAGGTTTCTTCCCTCTTAAAGCGGAGTTTTTGTTGCCACTGTTTGGCTTAAGGTTTTTCTCCCACTAGGGGAGTTTTTACTTGCAGTTGTTTATGTAATAATAGCTCGGGGGTCGTGTTCTGGGTCTCTGGAAAGCGCGTAGAGACAACTTGTGTTGTAATAGATAATATAAAAATAAGACGGAATTGAATAAAATTGAATTGAATTGAATCTGACAAATCACTGATATCTTATGCCGCGTTTTTCCCTCAAGCTGAACTGGTGGTTGTGTGTCTTAACCTAAGTCAAGCTACTTTTATGTGGCTCTCCAAAAAAAAAAACATTTTCCAGTGACAACAATATGAATCTATGGATCTATGGCTTGTGTCAACAATTCAGGTCGATTTAGATGTGCAGGTAGGGCAGATGTTTCTGGCACAACTTTTACAGTGCATGGATTAGGTATATCCAGTATATTTCCTTACCCATACACCAGCCATCGATGAATGACGGTTCTGGATGTAATGCTCATGATGCTTGATGATTACAGGCTTCCAGTTCAGGCTTGTGCCCTTGCACATCAGGCATTGACAATATTCCAAACACCATAAATTATTTAATGTTACTTGTTTCAGTAGTAGATATACACAAAAAAATCTCTCCTTATCTCTCTTTGTTGCAGATTTTTGAAACACTTTTTTATGCATGCAGTTGTCGATAAAGTGAAGATCCTCTGCCCATCATTGCTGTGCAACAACTCAGCCAGTTATCAACAACACTTTTATGCAAAATAATGAATACAGCCACATGGTAACATTATCCATTAAAAATAACATAATCAATTTAGTTTATTACATTACTAGAAACAAATCGCCTTGTGCCTCTCTCATTCTTGTGATCCACTTATGTTTTACCAGGCCTGTTTTACCATTCCCCAGATTATTGTTTGGACGGTTTTTCCCAGTTGGGAGCATTGCAGATGTTTAAAAAAAAAAGAAAATCATTAATATATCTGTCTATTAACTACTGTTGATCCAAGTTCAGGTCATAGGGACAGCAGCCTAAACAGGAAGGAACCAACCTCCCCAGGGATTCTTTCAGGATGCATCCTACCCAGATGCCCAAACCACCTCAGTTGGCTCCTCGTGATGTGAAGGAGCAGCAACTCTAATCCGTGTCCCTCGCGGATGACTGAACTTCTCACCCTCTCTCCATCTCCCAGAGCAATAAACCTCTACAACGACTCGTTGAAGAGACTTAAATCATGACTACTGCAACAATTAATTTCCCTCTGGGGATTGAATCTAGAGGGACATTATATTTTGCAAGTCAGTTAATGTCATAAAGTCACTTTAAAGAGGATTTATAGCTGCGGGTAGGAGTGATCTGAGTTGCAGTGAACCTGAAGAATCCTAAGTGAACACACTTTTATTCAATATGGTGTGTAATGATAGTGAAGTGTTGTCCATTATGTTTGACATTGTGTGTAACATTGTTCTTTGCATAATCAGCTCTCAAGACTCCAGAACAGTCACTGGTGTGACTGGAGTCACTGGCTCGACTGGAGTCACTGGCTCGACTGGAGTCACTGGCTCGACTGGAGTCACTGGCTCGACTGGAGTCACTGGCCCGACGGGAGTCACTGGCATGACGGGAGTCACTGGCTCGACTGGAGTCACTGGCTCGACTGGAGTCACTGGCGTGACTGGAGTCACTGGCTCGACTGGAGTCACTGGCTCGACTGGAGTCACTGGCCCGACGGGAGTCACTGGCTCGACTGGAGTCACTGGCCCGACGGGAGTCACTGGCTCGACGGGAGTCACTGGCGTGACTGGAGTCACTGGCCCGACGGGAGTCACTGGCTCGACGGGAGTCACTGGCTCGACTGGAGTCACTGGCCCGACGGGAGTCACTGGCTCGACGGGAGTCACTGGCGTGACTGGAGTCACTGGCTCGACTGGAGTCACTGGCTCAACCGGCAGATAAATCTGCAGTTTCCACCGAGGACTTATGGACTTATAGGAGATACGAAACATCCTGCAGCAAACGCAGAAGGACACGAGCGTCTAAAAGAGTACATTCTGCTCTGTTGGATGATCTCTGTAGACGACCTCTGTGTCTGCATCTCAGATCTGCCTGTTGCCCAGGTGAACACTGGTATACGTGTCGTCCTCCACCACCTCCGCTTCTTGTCCCAAGAAGGAAATGGTGTTTGGCTTATTCCTGGTCCTCGTAACATCCACATTCACCTGTTCTGTCTTGTTCAGACTCCAGATGAGGTGATTGTTACCTTCGCTGACCTCAATGTTTCCTTAGGTCACATGTTTAAAATATTTTAATCACTAATATTTCCACCATATTCCTGTGCATGTATTATACTTGGTATTCTAAGCTACAAGACTGTGAAAGTCATAGCGACTATTTACCATCAGTTTGGAGTTCATAATATGGATGCTGCTTTGAGAGGAGCTTTTAAGAAAGGAACAACTAGTGTGGAGGCTGAACAGAAGCCTTCAGTTCCTCAGAGGCAGCTGGGCTGGCTACGAGCCCTGTCTGTATCCTTCCATAAAATGCTAAATCAAACTCCCTTATCCACAGGACACACACACACACACACACACACACACACACACACACACACACACACACACACACACACACACACACACACACACACACACACCTGAAAGGAAACACTGTCTAATTCACAGTTTTTGGAAATGAACAAATAATAGTCGCATGTGTACGGAAATGCATGCAGATGAGCAGGAATCCACACACATCTTGGCCATTAAAGGCAATTACAGAGCTGCACCAGCTTGTTAAGAGTCCTTCCTTCAAGTTTTACAAGCACAGGTGGCTTTTCTGGAGAAGCTATGTTTTGTCCCGCCTCTGGAAGACTCCTCATGTGAAGGATCGAAACAACGTCCAGTCCAAGCTGCACAGACACTGTCACATCCCATCAATTTAACTATTTAGCATCTTCTAATCTGACTCAAAGAGATAAACTATCTACCAGACTGGGAGCAGACTATTGACTAACAAATTTAGGTGCTGAGGATTACTTCTAATATAACAAAATCTCCTCTCCAAACTCCAACTGAGAGGAGATCTTTGAAATCACAACCTGAGACCAGGATAACTTTCGAAGGAACCCCAGCTAAGACTTTTAATCTTTAATGTGTTCATTTATCCTTCTTGGTATTAAAAACACACTTACTATTTTGACTGCTTCAAAAATCCTCAAAACATATCACATAGTCTAGTAATGCTTGACAATTGGTGTTTTAATAATGTTACATCTATGAATATCCCTAGTATACTAATTCAGTTCCACATGGCACTGAAAACAGTAATGACACAACAAAAGGAAGTAAAGAAAGTTTTGAATTTTTTTCCTTAATAGCTCAATTCTTAAAGAATTGTGGCCATATCTTTAATGATTCATTTGATACCTGTAGCTGTCATCAGACATGAGACATTTCTGCATTAATGTCTTTATTCAATTTCCTAAAGGGATATTTCGTATACTTACTATACTATACATTTTAGGTTACTTCAGCCAGGTAGTGTTTTTTTATCAACATTTTGTTGACTTGTAAGCCTGTGAGCCAAGCAGGCACAATTACGCTTCATGATCTCATGGTGTTGAAAATTATGAATAGCATCTTGAGGCTCATTTATGCTCGACACAGAAAACAGATACGGAGACAGACAGACCCTTTCATCCATCATCCATCTCCTGCATCATTTACGCGTGTAACCCTTTGTCTACCAGAGTAGAGTAGCAATCTGTCGCTTGACACTACAAATGGACCAATACTACTGAAAACTGCGGGGGCAGTGTTGAGCTGTAGTATAGCTAACAGGCGAACAGCAAAAGGAACAAACCTGAGACGAAGAGGAGGAATTTGACATCCAAAAGCTGTGGTGTATTTTAATGGTCAATTTAATGGTCAAACAGACCAGCGCCATCTACTGAGTGGCCCTTTTTTATGTTTCTAAGAACGTGCATTATCATGATCGTATCAACCGTTGCCATGTTTCCTGAAAGTGCTTTTCCTTGGTCTGTTACTTCTTGTGGTGTTTTTGGGTGGTTGCAAACTACTTTGTAATGGTGCATTTCCAACACCGACCGGTGTGTGAACCTGACATCAAAACCCAGTAGTGAACTCTGAACTCAGCACTGCTGACAAGTGGATAAATTGACTAAACAACCAAAGCAACATGAAAGATGCATGAAGGTATGAGGAGATGTGCTCATTTACTTATGCAAGGGTGCATAAATTAGCCTTTATTCATGAAGATATATTTGCATAAATACCATGGTACACTTAAAGCTTTGTCACATGGAAACTAACATAAACCTTATAGACAGACCTCTTTGCGGAACCCATTTAAATTGTTGAGTTTTAGACATATGTATTGTACATTTCCTTATAGTCTTATAATATATATTAACCTTGAACTGGTGACATAAATCCGACATCATCCACCATTACTGAAAAGCAGTGACTGAGCAAACTGACTACACACTGGGCAACTCTTGTCTTCTTACCTTGCTTTTTTAAATTGCTGTACATTTTGATAACTGTCTTCTGATTTGTTCTAACCACCATGCTTGGATTCAAATGCAGGAAGTGAAGAAGTCATATTTTCTTTGCATTAGGGTCATATTTTTAGTAAATCTAAATCAGAAAGTCAAATAATAGCAAAGCAAAAAAGACATATAAAGCCTCTAGAAGACATAGCTTACCGGTAAGGTGAATTCTTGTCATAAATGATTCAATTTTGCACAGTGGACAGATACAACTTGAAAGTAAATTAATAATATTAATAATAATAATAATAATAATAATAATAATAATAATAATAATAATAATAATAATAATAATAATAATAATAACAATAATAATAATAATAATAATAATAATAATAATAATAATAATAATAATAATAATAATAATAATACAGTTTATTTATCCGTACCTTTAATGAAACCCAAGATGGGGGATGGAGAGACTGAGGAGCTGTCAACAGTAATGGAGAAGCTGTCAGCTTTGCATAATGATAATTTTGTGCCAATGATAGGGAGCTTAATTTTTTTACCGTTTAATTTTAGGAAGTTGAGGTGAACCAGGATTTGATTTAGGATAAGCAGGAGGAGGGTGGGAGTACAGACTCTGTTTTACTGGAAAGGTAGAGCAGGGTGTCATCTGCAAAGCAGTGAAAATGGAAATTAAATTTGTAAAAAATATTCCGTCTATTGAGTCGGTTGAGGAGGATGGAGTGTGAAATGGTGTTCCCCCTGTACTTGCATGTTCCCCCTGTGCTTGCATGGGTTTTCTCCAGGTACTCCAGCTTCCTCCCACAGTCCAAAAACATACATACAGAAATGAGGGGAAGCCAGAAAGGGGAGGCAGGATTTGACCAGAGTTTTGGGGAGGGGATGGAGCTGGATTGTGAGGGACTTGGATTTCCTAATGAGGCCAGAGATTTCAGTTACATCAGGAAGTAGAAGGCTGGCAATATGGAAGAGTTTTAAATGGAGAGAGGGAGACAGTAGATTTAGGGACAGTTGCTAGTGATATTGTGGATTTTGTCATTGGAAAAACATCCTTAACAACTTACAGATGTCAGTTGAATACAGATGTGGTAGTAGGGAGTCAGTTGGCTAGAGAATATTGTTGAGCAGTGAAAACAGAGTCTTGGTGTTGCCTTAACTGAAGCTGATTTGGTTTGGTTTGATTTGATTTCAGAGTAATTGAGTTATTGTAGAAAAAGATATGGGTTTTGTGAATGGTAAGTCCATTTTTATTTTTTAATACTTATGGGAGCAGATTATTTCAAGTACTCTACATTTTTATTGTAGTCAAAAGGTTTCAGGTCAGTTGCTTTCAAAAAGCACCATCTGAAGTTTCCTGGATCTGTTTAACAGATTACATACAGCAATTTGCATTAAAATGAAAATCCTGTCATGGCTTGAGTGAAGAGGACCCAAATGCAGCAGATGAGGCAGCAAGAGATTCAAAACAAAAAAGGATTTTAACAAAAAGTGCTGCTTAGGAATAAATAAAAAATAAAAACAAACAAAAACCTCAGCAACAAATGAAAATGT
The DNA here is from genome assembly GCA_014839995.1 of Xenentodon cancila. Classification (NCBI taxonomy): domain Eukaryota; kingdom Metazoa; phylum Chordata; class Actinopteri; order Beloniformes; family Belonidae; genus Xenentodon; species Xenentodon cancila. The sequence continues at coordinate 6,356,014 of CM026199.1, read as the reverse complement.
CCAAACTGACTGGATTGAAAGACAACACAGCTGAAAAACAGACATACCAGCAGGGTCCAACCCCAAGACAACGCAAAGTATACTCACATAGGCTGATGAAGGTGCAAACAATCAGGACAAATGGGAACAAGGGAAGACAAACTATAACTAAACAGAAGGACACAGACTCAAAATAAACAGGAAATGGATCACAAATACCAAAACTAAAGAACGATGTCTGAAAAAACTACAAGAAATTCAAAACCCAACTGTAATACCCCCACCACCACAACAAATACCTTGTTGCTGTTTACCTTATCCAGTAACATTCCCCTGGAAGAAACTGGTGAAAGAAACTGGTGAAAGAAACTGGTATAGAAAGGATGGGTGAAATATTGTTATATCCAATTTTGTTTCATTTATGTAAGCCCAGAGTCAATCAAATTATTTAAAGGTTTCTGGATGATAAAACTGTGGCTGTTTGAAACAAAAACATCAGCAAAAGAAGAGTCCTCCCTCCCTCTCCCAGGGCTTGAACCCTTTCCCTGTCAATGACTGGCTGGAGTGATGTTTGTTATGATTCAGGTGGCAGGCTGCACATTTGATTTATTTATCTAATATTTCATACATTTTTTTTCTGTTGTTATGTGTGTTTACTTACAAGATGGGCAGCCAGCAGAAGGTGAGGACATATGCACTGAACATGATTAAAGTGTCCTGGGTGAGAAATCATAAAGTATTGCTTACCCGACCCTTAAGCAGCACTCTTTTCTCATTTTTCAGTCCTTTTTATATAATGTATAATGCAGCAAGTAATCAGATTGCTTCTTTAATTAACTGAATACATGTTTGCAGTTACTTTAAAGGGCCTATGACAAGATGTTGGAACTATGAATATATATTTTAGTATGAATTTGTTTTATATCATCCACATAGTTGGTCCTGTTGAATTCGAACATTAAAATCTCGAGACGTGCTTGTTTCAGGATATGATGTCAGAAGGTGAGTTTCCTCGACTGAAAACAAGCTGTTTAGCTTCTGTATCAGCGAAGAAATGCCAAAACATTGTGTGGTGGCTGGGTGCTCTAATTGCTCCAGTGAATTTATATGCCCACTCTTATATCCAAAAGATCCAAATCTTCTTAAAAAATGAGAGAGGCAACAGTGCCACTAACCACTACGCCACCGCGCTGCCCCTCAAAAGTCATAATTGTCTAATCAAAGCAGCCGCTCTCCATCATGCAATCGGCTATTTGAGGTCATTCGTGAACTTTATGCGGCCCGAAATGAAAATGGGTCGCAATTTGACAGCCTTGTTTTATCGCCCCGCAAGGGTTAAAAAGGTACAAAATAATATTGCTATAAAAAGACTTTTTATTTATATTACCAGGGTAAAAGTTCTGGCATCATATTCAGATTGTATTTTACAATTACAACTCAGAAATTAATTTTGTAACAAAAGTGGAAATAAAAAGATAACTCACTTATTTCAAAATAAATTTGTGTATTCATACAAAAAAAATATTTGCGTGAAATTAAATAGTTAAAGATACAAAAGAAAAGCATAGATGTCAAATACATTTGACTATTTGGACCTAAAAATAATTGCTTGAGTATGGTTTCTTAGTTCTTACATTCATATTGACGACATAGTACATATTATTACATGCATATTATTGACTACTACAAAAATATCCAGAAATTAAATTGCTATTCTTGATAATTACAACATAGCAAAGGTACACGATGAAAGTTACACATCCAGTTCTTTTAAATTGAGCTGTATATTACCATTCAGTGTTTTGGAGGCGACCTGTGTCCATCTTGGACCCTTCACCATCGGACCCTTCCTCCTTTGACACAGACGAGTCATCGTCACTTCTTGAACGATATGCTTCAAATGAAAAGGGGTTGCAGCCCCTCATTTAGAATCAGCTTGCTCTTCTTTATCTCTTGATCTTGCTTCCTCCTCAAAAGCCATTGACAAATCGTTCAAATCTTTGCTGAAATCACTCACAACTTCCTTTGTCTCAGTGTACTCAGCCACTGTTTACGTCTTTGTTTCACCTCATTACATCACAAAATGCCACTGGCGTTTGACCCAATTACGACAAACAAACATGGCAGTCGCCTGCATCACAATGTAATTTATTGAATTGTCACCCTCTTACAAATAATGGTCCAACTCAGGGGTGGCCAACCCTGGCCCTCAAGAGCCCCTGTCCAGCATGTTTGTGTCCCTGCTTCCACACACCTGATTCAAATTAATGGTCGTCATCACCTTGTCATCAAGGTCTGCACAGCTCTGCTGATGACGCAGATATTTGTATCACGGCGTGCTGAAGCAGGGAAAAATCTAAAACATGCAGGATAGGGGCTCTCGAGGACCAGAAGTGGTCACCCCTGGCCCAAGTCATATTTTTCCTAAATTTTTCAAAAGACAGCAAAAATAACAGCAAAAAAAACAAAAAAAAAACAGAACCAAATATCTTTTTTTCTGCTGTTTTCTGAATTCATGTCATGACAAGTTCACAAAGTTGTTGCATTTCATCTCTTCCACAAAAAAAAAAAAAAAAATCACATTTCATTCTCTGCGCTCTGTGGTATTTTTTTTTAAATGTAAACCTGCAAAAGAAACCATTAATTTCAGTAATAACACAGCAGGAAGTCCAAAATGAAATACACACTATTGATTAGAAATGGACATAAAAGACGTCTCTGAGCCTCCATCACAAGGGGAGTGTGAAAATTACAAGAACTGAAGAGACCCCCAGGGTATCATGGGGTTAAATCAACAGGCTTCATGTTTTTATATTATGTCAAGTTTTATCAACCCAGCCAAAACACAAAGTATTGGTTTTATTTTCCCGAAATTACAGGAAAAAAGTACTCTCTTAAAACTCTTTTCTTCAGTTTAGTTTTAACTTTCCCTTATCTGCTCTTGTATGTGTTAACTTATTAGCTTTACATCCTATCTTATTTTAAAAATGTTAACCTTTGGTTTAGGTTAGACTAGATTGTTCACACCTGTGTCTTATCTTGCCTGTGTCTACGTATTGTCCTGCTTTTCATTGCTCCCTTGCTAGTCCATTGTCATTTTGCTCTGGTTTTTCTCCTTGTTGCACTTTGTTTTTTATGTTTTTGGATGATCCTGCAGTGGCAACACTTGTGGTTTGAATAAAAATACTTTTGTTTGTTACTCCTGCCTCCAAGTATCCTAGTCACGATTTCACATGGGTCTTTACATGAAGTTTGGTAAATTACACCAAGAAATGGACAAAGTGGGCAACATATTTTACATGTGTTGTGTAAAATCAGATGCACGTGAAGTCACCTGGGATCACGTGTCATTTTTACGTGTGAAATTCATATAGTTTTTCCGTGATAAATATTACTACAATCACTGCAAAAAAGTAATTCTTAAAGATGGAAAGAAAACAAAAAACAAATGAACAACAACAACAATAAAAATTACATCCCCAATGGGATTTTAAACCACTTTTTTTTTTTACTATAAGGGTTCACAATTGTTTTCTTCAGTGTAGATGTATGCTTCTGGAGATCATATATGAATCATAAATAAGATATATGTTTCTTTTGCCTATTAACCCTTCATAGGGCAGTTGATAAAATAATTAGAATTTAAAAATTTTAACACTAAAAGGTTATTACAATAGACCTTTTTTACCATTGTAACTTTATATTTTTGTAATAATCAGTATGTAGTTCTACAGAAGCTACTAAATATGGTAACTTGTCCTGTAAAATGGTTAATATGAGCAAAAGCAGCTTTTCATCATGTTTTTAAATTGAAAAAGATCTTCAAAAAATTGTCTTGGTTCAACCTTTCTTTTGAGCTTCTTTTGAGCTTCTTTTGAGCTTCTTTTGAGCTTCTTTTGAGCTTCTTTTGAGCGTACTTTTGGATTCAGGTTGGTTGTCAACTTTATGAATATGGAACAAACACTGAGCCCAATAACACAACAAAAGCTTCAGTGTGGCATCTTGGCTCCGTTTGTTAGTAATGCTTAAAGGTCCTTTCCTAATATGTCACGCAGAGAAAGACCGAGTGGCGAACCTTTTATTACTTCCTTCACCGGGCCTTTATTGTGACATTTATCTTTGCTTCTTGCCGTCATTACTCCTGTCAGTAAAGGTCAAGCTCGTGCACGGGGTTCACTTACATGCTGGGGCCCCCTACTGTATAGAAACATCTGTTACCCAGGGGCACATGGGGCAATAACTTAATTACCCATGTGTTTACATCCTGGGAGGGAGCAGGTCCTTGACTTTACAGACAAGGGAGCAAAAAGAGAAGGAGTTACCAACATTTTTGTTGTGGGAGTAGAGGTGAAGTTCTTCTGGCTTTTCCTCAGAGAACTTCTCACTTCTAAAAGGCTGATGGTGTGGAGTGGCGGCGGAGCTGAAGGGGGTGTTGGTGGAGGCAGCGTCTCCTTCCTCTCTCTTCCTCTCTCTCTGCATCTCAACGCACTGGGAAATAATTCAGAGCAGTGAAAGCGTTCATTCAAGAACCTTGACTGACTACGTAACTCCGTGAGGCTCAATAGTGATTCAGCAGCATCAGAGAGCAGCGGATAGACACGGGCGAGAGAAACAACAGAATATAGAAATCTGCGCGCTGGTTTGGAGCCCTTACTTTATTGAACAATAAAATAATGCAAGTAATAATTCATTCAGGTCGATAAAAAAAAAAAAAAACTTCTCTAATCTCACCAACCTTCTGCTGTCTCAGAAAACTCGCCAAGAACTGTGGCAAATTGGACTTTCAGCGGATTTCGCGGATGCGTCGAGCGCACTGGAACTATCCAGGGGTGTAGGCGCGGCGTTTCTTGTGCGTTTTTGCGCTGCCAGCGTGTGTGCGTGAGGGACTGAGAGGTGGAGGATCAGTCGGAGTGGCCGACCAGTCAGAAGGATGCTGGAGGGCAATGCCTGCAGAAAGAGAGGATGAGATTTGTCGAAAGGCGCTGGAACTGCTCTCCGACCTGTGCTCCAAAGGAGACGTGCAGGACGACAACTGTCTGGATTTCATCTACTACTTCAGGGATCTGGCCAGACCGCGCTACACAGACTCAGGTCAGCCGCCACAGTCTTAACAACCAAGCGGAATAGAGTTTTGTGTGCTTAAATCGAAAGTTTGATTGTGTTGAGCTCCAGGGGCAGATTACCAGGAACTTTATATTTTTAGGAACGCCGAAAGCAGCTTTTAATACAAGAGCACCGGTGAAGCCTTTAAATTCAGCAGCTGTGATGACCTACTACAAGAGGAAAACACTTGATTTAAACCTAAACACCCATACATCAATTGACATTTATTAAAACGGAGTGATGTCCAATCCTACCTCCAACCATCAAATTTTACATTTTTTTTTGGTTTGAAACCAAAGTAGCAGATTTCCACATACAAAAAAAAAAAAACAATCTCATAATCAAAGACTGTGAAAGTTGACTGAATTTCCTTCTGCTAAAGCCAAGACTAAAATTAGAATAAAAAGCAACCTAAACCTAGTTTCTGCTAACAAAGTGCATAAACACACGCCACATCCTGTTTTCTACTCTGTATTTCTTTATTCCCACTCCACATCAAATGTAAGTGTGAGCTGGTAACTTGAGTCCATTAGCTATAGTACAATTCACAAAGCATTTCAGATCCTCTCTCTCTCACTCTCTTTCTGTGTGTGTGTGTGTGTGTGTGTGTGTGTGTGTGTGTGTGTGTGTGTGTGTGTGTGTGTGTGTGTGTGTGTGTGTGTGTGTGTGTGTGCGCGTATTCTCCACACAGACTTAATGGGATTTCTGATTTCTGTTTTGCTCAAGCAGCCCGGAGAGGGAGGGAGAATTGGAGACACAGCCCCACCCGATATTCCCCATAACTAACAGGCTGTGCAGCCATGACTCTGGAGGAAGAAGCAGGAGGAAAAAAGAAAAAGCATCATAAACCATTGATTTTAAAGTCTCAACTTGAAGGAATTGGCCAGAATTTCTAAGTGTGTAAACACTGCTCTGATCATTCAGAGGCAATAGGACTTAAAAGCTATCCTAAACTCAGTTGTAAACTTTAAAAACACTCATTGTACTGTCCAAGTGTAGAGATATATCACAGTAAAAATCAGGAACCAGGAATACCACAGGCATACTTTCAAAGGATGGTTGATTACCAGTCAGTTTGGGTTATTTTATCAAAGTAGGATTCCATTAGGCCACTCCCTTCTGCTGTTGTGGCATGAAATATTCAAAGTAGTGTGTTCATGCAAAGGCATGCACCACGGAGGATGTCGCCATATAGTAAGAATGTATGAAATACTCACAGATTTTTTGATTTTTACTTTTCCTTCTTGCATGCGTGCATGTGTGTACACATACACAATATGTAGAATGCACAATATCTATTGGACAGATAAGTTATCCTGTGAGATGGGAGGAAATCAAGTCTTTTTAATAGGCCTCATAAAATCAGATAAATTAACAAAAATTCATGAAATGCTTGTTGGCAGGCAGCGCCATCAAAACTGTCCATGTTGTGCTCATTACATCACCTGTCGTACCTTAACAGCAGTGGATGTTACCATTCAGCAGACGTTTCAAAACTGTATGAACAGTCCAATGAACTCGTAAGCATGAAAATCAACGCTTAGGGGTGTAGTGTTGTTTTCTTTTTTCTTGTTCTTTTGTTTGTTTTTGATACAATAGATTTGTTTATTATGAAAAAATAGAAATTCTCATCTCATCCTCATGCACTAAAAGTTGAATGGATCTATTTCTTTGTTATTCATAAAATCCGTGAACATCATCTTTTTGTTAATGCCTTTTTTTTAAGGATTTACTTTTTGTTTTAATGTGATTTGACAAATTGGTGCATTTGATTCACTGAATGAATTCATATGTAAAATATTCAGTTAATGAGTCTTTTGCTGTTGTGTGGGGCTTTTTTTTTCTAGTATAACAACTGACCATAGGCCTCAAGTTTAACGTTTGCAAAGTCTAAAATATACTAGGAGCTCACAAAGTCTCTGATTTAGTCACTTCACCATGTTTAATATGGACCATCTAAAGTTTATCCAAAAGTTGTTCATTTTTTATGAAGTACCGTGGTGAGTTACTCACACAAAAAACAATAATCGCTTGACGGGTCAGAACTGTTTGCTCTTATAGTTTGGCCAGAGCCACTAAAATATTAGATTTTTATCACTAAGTCTTAAATTATTTAGATTTTCCCGGGTGAAAAAACTTCAGTTAGATAAAGATTATATTGAATGTGTACATATGAACGTATCAGACCGTGGCAGCCATGCAGAAGCAGTTGATTATCAGTTAGATAGATAGATAGATAGATAGATATCTATCTATCTATCTATCTATCTATCTATCTATCTATCTATCTATCTATCTATCTATCTATCTATCTATCTATCTATCTATCTATCTATCTATCTATCTATCTATCTATCTATCTATCTATCTATCTATCTATCTATCTATCTATCTATCTATCTATCTATCTATCTATCTATCTATCTATCTATCTATCTATCTATCTATCTATCTACATTTATGAAAACATGTAATATTTCTGTTATTAAACATGTATGATAGAGAAGAGGATCATGCTACCAGATTGCCTCCCCAGAGATGCTGTGACCCACTTCCTCTTGTACAATACTATAAATACACACACACACACACACACACACACACACACACACACACACACACACACACACACACACACACACACACACACACACACACACACACACACACACACACACACACACACAGTTAATTCACAACAACCAACTGTCCTTCGGAGCGTTTTAGGAGGGACTGGATCAGTGATACTCCAAGTTTTGGGAGTCCCATATTTTGGCAGCTTCAGTTTCCAAAAGCTTAAGCCAAGACCTCAACAAGTGGTTCACAGTCAGAAGCAGAGCCAGAAGAGAGGCCAGGTTTTTTTCTTCTGTTTTTGCTGGCGACGCATAAAAGGGCAACAAACGACTGTGGTTCATCTTTTTGATTCAATACAAATTTAAAGTCATTATTAACGATTAAGAGCATTTACACCAAGAGTTATAACTTTAACAAAAATGTGAGCTTCCACACTGCTGAATGATAATGGCCAGTGATGTAAAACATGCGTTTTCCAGCTGTTTCCAGCCTCTAAAGTGGACTTTGATGATCTGCTGCTGCAGCAAGTTCTACAGGAAAAGAAAGAAAACCACACATTTGTTGGGTCGTGACATTTTACAAAAATGTGAAGATTTTAGAAAATCAAACAATGTGTTACAAAAAAAAAAGTTTCATATGAGTCATTCTTAGTTTGACGGTATCCTGACAATCTGTGTAAAAGTCAAGACCTTTCAGCAGATGCCACCAATATTATTTTAGCGATCTGTAAGAAGATTTACAGCAAAATAAATTTACAAATTTTACATTTCACATATCTCCAAATAGATATGATGATCTTTGTCAAACATTTTTAATTTTCTTTTTTTCTTTCTTTTTTAATGAGTAACAGTGACAAGAAGGCATTTACGTGTTGGAACAACTGATGGAGATTTCCAAATTTCTAGTTGAAGAGGAGCCGTCAAAGATGTGGGGGATAAGCAAAAAAGAAAGATTTTTATAAATGTGTTTCCTTGATTATTCTGGTAAATGTGAGATTTCTAGTAAATTAATTTGAATAAGCTTAGAGCACTGTTAACGACTAAGGAGGAGGGATGCCAGTGCCTGTTAACCACAAACGGTTTAATCCTGATACTGATACTATAAGGTGGCATCTTTGCATCCTGGATATTTACTAGTTGGAGTTTCCATTCATGCTGTCTACAGAGATTTCCCCCATGGTATCTGCTGACGGTGGTGATATCATCAGCTCAGCTGTTGCCAGGCAACAAACACAACATGCCAATGCATTCATGGCAACCTCTGGAGACTTCAAACACATTCCTATCTTTTCAAGACCTTTTCAAGAGCTTGTGACCTTATTTTGATTTCTGTAACTTTAATAAACAACTTATACTGCAACAGTATGATTTCCCTTTGGGTATATATAAAGTGTTACGCATTTGGCCTTCTACATGCTTGGTTGCACACATAATGCATGACCACTGTCTGAGCACTGAAGATCTTTGCTTGATTCCCTTGCGGACCTCATCTTCAGTAATGGAGCCCACTCCAGAGTCCACGGACTCAGGTTTCTCTGTGGAAGATGTGTCGGTGGGATCGAGAACGTCCTCAAAGTATTTTGTGCACTATTTGACGAACCTCCGTGGTCACAACAACAGCAGCGTTGGTGATGGCGGTCACACCAAAAGTTGGATCTCAAAGATTCAGTGAGGGGTTTGGAGCCTTTGATGGATATTCAAATGAAGACTCATATTTACAATTCAAGCACCATTGACCTTGGCACCTGCATCATGGAACATGCCTGTGACAACAGAATAATACATTTAAATAATAAATAAAATAATAATAAATAATAATAATAAATAAAATTTTAGTAGTTGATAAACCTGGTGATTGAACGTATCCTGGTTGTCAAACGGTCTAAACCTTTGGTCTAAACTTTTGCTGCGTTTCGACCTGGCTAATTGAAGCAACCCCAGACCATAATACCGCCCCCACAGGTCTGCAGAGTAGGAACAGGATAAATCTGGACTCATCAGCCCACATGACCTTTTCCATTGCTTCGCTGTCCAGTTTTAACCTACTAAGAACCAAGGTCTTGTTTGGTATTTTCACGTCTTGTCGCTTTACATGCCCTTAAAAATAATTAAATATTATAGTACAAGCATCCTACAAATGTGGACATCACATTTTCTTTTTTTAAATAACCTCACTGATAAGTGGCTTTCTCAAAGCTACGCAGTTAGTTTGACTATTGAGTTGTCTTCACATTGAGCAGTACTTTTCATCAATGATTTTTCATCATTAAACATTACTGTCAAGTCATCTGTTGGTTCTTTTTAATCACCTTTCATCACATACTTAAGTGATCTCAGATTGCAAGATTTTTCTCCTTGAAGATGAAGATTCATCACTATCACTCTAGGTTTCAGTATTTGTTGTTCAGTTTTTGATTCAGACCAATAATTCAACACTTGTGGAACAGAATAATGTCTTCCACAACCGTATTTTTTGTCAGAAAAGGTTAAGTAATTTTACTTTTGCGATAGGAGACTCTTACCTGTTTGAAAGGTAAATGGTGACGGTAAATGGTAAATGGAGTGGTGTCATTTTCTCTTTGGACAAGCAATGTAATTACAGTCAATATAATAATAATAATAATAATAATGTTAAATGTAACTGCATTACAAGATATAATCAAGTTATAATATAATACAATTACAATACTGGCTCTCCAGGTTAAGCTGCAATGTCAGAATCGGTGGTGCTATGACCGTCTGTTCAGAAGGTCTCGTGCTTGGTGTTGTGGGGTCAGGTGGCAATGTCTTGTGTCAAATTCCAAACCGAAAGAGACTGATCCAAAAAAAGAGTTTAATCCAAAAGGGTTAAGTGAACTAAAATGGCGCCATCCTAATAGAAGCCAGTTGTAGTAGCTCTGTGTAGTTCTGTTAGTTTTTTGTATTTCTTATTGAGATTTTTGTGGGTTTTTTTTTTATCTTTATGTTTGCAATGTTTGGGGCATTTTCGCAAAGCACAACAGCGAGATGCTTCTCAAACAGACAGGACATTTTTTAGTTATTTTATTTGCACTTGGGTTCCTCTGGATCACTGGGAGCCATGCCTGCAACACTGCCTGCAACACTGCCGGCATTGTTTACACCTGCAACCAGCTGATGGGTCTGAGGTACCCGACTCTCTTGGCCGGAGAGAGACCCACAATACCAGAGGGGCTAAAGAAGAGACAGCAAGGCTGGAGAGCGGGGCTCAAATGGAGGATGAGGAAGAGAAGGTGTAAGCCCTACATCCCTGCAGTCATCACTGGAAACATGAGGTCACTGGCATATAAGGTGGATGAACTGGAAGCGTTCATCAAGACAGAGAGGGAGTACAGAGAGTCCAGTATCATGTGTTTCACGGAGACGTGGCTGCATGAACAGATACCGGAGTCCAGCACCACCACGACCGGCATGAAAGAAGGAGGAGGCCTCGCCATGCTTGTGAACAACAGGTGGAGTCACCCCGGGAACGTCTCTGTTAAAGAGCGGGTTCGCAGCCCAGATATGGAGCTTGTCGCCGTCGGACTTCATCCGTATCATTTGCCGAGGGAATTTACCAGCGTTGTCACCATCACTGTTTACATTCCTCCGTCTGGAAATGCAGAAGCAGTGTGTGACATCATCCACATAAACAAACACCCTGGGTGCTTCACCATCACACAGGTGACTTTAACCAGGCTCCTCCCTCATCCACCCTTCTACCAATTTGTTACATGCACCACCCATGAAAATAAGACTTTGGACCTGCTGTACACAAATGTCAAGGATGCGTACAGCTCCATGCGTACAGTGGTGGCTCCTGCCACATCTGGGCAGGTCAGATCACAACCTAGTCCTGCTTTCACCACTATACAAGCCTGCGGTCACAGTGAGAACAGTGAGGGAAGGGTCTCCTGAGGCCATGAAACACTACATGGAACCTGGAGGCCACAGACTGGGATGCTCTGTAGGAGCCACATGGTGAAGACATTGATGGCCTGACTGACTGTGTCTCTGAGTTCAATGGGTTCCACATTGACAACGCCATCCCCACTATCTATCGATCTATCCATCTATCTGCAGAAAGCACTTTCATTTCTTAGTCTGTAACTTGGGGGATTGATAGGTTAAGTTTCATGCTTTGTTGCCAAGCAACATAGCATTATTAGATATTTGGTTTAGAAATCTTTGAGCCTCTAGTGATATTCCTGAGTGAACCTAATAAAGTTAATGATTTCATCTCTTCTCTGCTTCCGGTGGGCGTGAGCGTGAGTGTGAATGAGAGCGAGAGTCGGAGGTGTAGTGTGTGAGGTGTGAGAGGGGCGGAGTTTTTGACTTGGTTTCACGATTTCAGGGATTTCTTTTCTTCTCCTTTTTTCCTGTGCATGATCGGGTAAGTGTGCTTCCTTTGTCTTTTTTAGGCAGGTTAATTTGGTGGCTTGACGGAGGATGGCGTCCACTGTGACGCCACCTCCGTCTATCCGACATGGTGTGCAGATTGTCCCGCCAGATAATGGCGTCTCCATTGAGGACGTCCTCCTGGCCGTTGGGGAACAGGTCGGACATGGAAATATTTGTTTCACCTCTCGGATGAATAAAGCCGTTGTTGTGTTTTTGACCGACGAACTTCACGTTCCCGACGTGATAGGACGTGGGGTTTTCATTAACGGTGCTTATGTGCAGGTGTCGCCATTATCGGTGCCTTCGACACGCATCACAGTGTCTGGCGTTCCCCCGTTTATATCTGATGAACAACTGGAGAAGGAGCTGAGCAGATTTGGTAAATTTGCTAGCAAATTTAAAACAGTGAGTTTGGGGTGCAAGGACCCTAAACTTAAGCACATTCTGTCACTGCGACGTCAGGTTTTCATGTTCCTGGAGTCACTGACACAGACTTTGGGGGTGCCATTCAGGGGGAAGCATGGTGATGGGTCTTACATGGTGTATGCAAGTTCTGGACAGATGAAGTGCTTTGAGTGTGGGGATGTGGGTCACAAATGGTTTGCTTGTCCTCATAAGCTGCAGACGGGTGGGGCGGTCCCGATGGTGGCACTGGGGGCGGGCCTGGTACGGGTCCTTGTGCCGGTCCCTCTACTGACTCCTCGGCCGGTGTCTCTGCCGGTTGTTCCGGCGGCCCCTCTGCCGGTCCTTTGGCCGGTGCCTCTTCCGCTGTTTCGGCCAGTCCCTCTGCCGGTCTTTCGGACGGTGCCCCTGCCGGTCTTTCGGACTGTGCCTCTGCCGGTCTTTCGGACGGTGCATCGGACGGTCCCTCTGCCGGCCCCTCTGTAGTTTCCTTTGCTCCTGTTCATACTTCAGCTGGTGCTGGGGCAGATGCTTCTGGCTCTACTGGGGGCGCCGCTGTGGGTCCGGCTGTGGTGGCCGGGACGGCGACGTCAGTCGGTTTGTCTGGCGGTGAGACTATGAGAATGAGTATGCGGACTAGACATATGAAGTGACCTACGAGATGATGCCTCACATGGTGTTCATTCTGTACAGTTTTCTTTTTTGTCTTTTTGCTGCTTCTTCTTTTTCTGTCTCTCTCATGCAGGGTTTTAGGGTTGGTACTCTGAATGCAAACAGTGGGAGGGATAAAAATAAAAAATCTCGCTACTGCCACTCTGGTAGTCTCCCCAGGTGAGGGGGGTCGGTCCTATTGGAATTTTAATAACAGTCTCCTCCAGGACAGTCAGTTCTGCAAGAAGTTTCAGTGTTTTTGGGAGCTCTGGAGGAACCGTAAATGTTTTTTTCGGCTCCATAAAGCACTGGTGGGAAGTGGGCATGGCCCAGATCCGTTTTTTCTGTCAGCAATACACTGCCCATTCCACTGCTGCTTTAAAAGGCTGCTGTATGTGAGCTGGAGGAGTCTATCAAGGAGATTGAGGAGGGATTGTTGGAGTGCCCGGAGTCTGGCGGGGGACGTGTGCTCCAGGAAAAGAGGTCGGCACTGAGCTCTTTCCTACAGGAAAGTGCAAAAGGAGCGCTGATTGAGAAGTCTGCTTTTCAATCAAAACTGATGTCCTGTTTGAGGCTGCCTAGTTGGCGTCTGACAACTGACAGGACCGAGTTGCTGGACCTTGCTAGAAGTTTTTACTCTGACCTGTTTGGGAAACAGCCGTGCCGTCTGGAGAGCAGAGCGGACTTACTAGACGGGGTGCCTCGGCTTAGCTCGGCGGAGAGGACAGAGTTGCTCTAGGAAAAGAGGTCGGCGCTGAGCTCTTTTCTAAAGGAAAGTGCGAAAGGAGCACTGATTAGATCACTGATTAGTTCCTTAGATTAAGCGATACGGACGCGCCGACTTCTTATGTCTTCAATCTCGAAAAGTCTGCTGTTCAAACAAAACTGATGTCCTGCTTGAGGTTGCCTGGTAGGCGACTGACCACCGACCGGACTGAGATGCTGGACCGTGCTGTGAACTTTTACGCTAACCTTTTTGGGAAGCAGCCGTGCTATCTGGAGAGAAGGGCTGATTTACTTGAAGGGGTTGCTTGGCTTAACTCGGCAGAGAGGGCTGAGTTGGACTGCGAGCTGACATTGGAGGAGTTGACTGTTGCGGTCAATCAGATAGCTCTTGGAAAAGCGCCGGGTATTGATAGGCTCTCTGCAGACTTTTATCAACATTTCTGGAATGTTATTGGTCCGGACGTACACGACTTCCTGTTGGACAGCTATAGGACCAGAACTCTCCCCGTCTCCTGCTAACGGGCAGTTCTAACTCTACTGCCAAAAAAAGGGGATCTGATTCTGCTCAAGAACTGGAGACCGGTAGCATTACTGTGCACAGACTATAAGATACTTTCAAAAGCACTTTCAAACCGGCTGAAAATGTGCGTGGACAATATAGTGCACTTGGACCGAACTTATTGTGTACCTGACAGGTCGATCATGGACAATATTTTTTTGATGAGGGATGTTTTTGATGTGTGCAGTGTTTATGATTTGAAATGTGGGATTTTGTCTCTAGATCAAGAGAAAGTTTTTGACAGAGTGGATCACTCCTATTTGTTTTCAGCGATGAGGGCCTTTGGTGTTGGGGAATTGTTTTTGTCTTGTTTGTCTTGTTATACAACAGTGCTGAATGTCTAGTAAAAATGAGGGCGGGACTGAGTCGTCCGGTTCCTGTGCGGCGGGGGATCAGGCAAGGCTGCCCGATCTCAGGCCAGCTTTTTAGCCTGGCCATAGAGCTCCTGCTGTGCATGTTGAGGACTCGGCTCGGGGGTTTTTCGCTGCCGGGGTCGTGTCGGCCTTTCATTCTGTCCGCTTACATGGACGACGTGAGTGTTTTCGTCTCGTCACGGGCTGACATGGTTCTGTTAGCGGAGACTTTATCCCTGTATGAAACAGCCTCCTCCGCAAGGGTGAATTGGGACAAGAGCGAGGCTCTCCTGGTGGGTTGGTTGAGGGACCAGGACATTCCTGATCTCCCAGGAGGGCTTAGGTGGGAGAGGGGTGGACTTAAGGTGTTGGGTGTGTTTTTGGAGTCTGATAGTTTTGTTAAGAAAAATTGGGAAGGTAACCTGAAGAAGGTGTGTGCTCGGTTATCTAAATGGAACTGGCTGCTCCTTCAGCTGTCTTATAGTGGTAGGGTTCTGATCATCAATAACTTGGTTGCCTCGACTCTCTGGCACAGGCCGACGGTCTTGTCACCACCCAGGTGCCTGGTGGAAGAGATCCAGAGGATGCTTGTGAACTTTTTCTGGACAGGTCGGCATTGGATAAGGGCAGCTGGACTTTGCCTGCCTGTCGATGAGGGGGGACAGGGTCTTGTGGATATCCGGTCTAAGATCACGTCTTTCAGGCTTTGGACAACCCAGCGGTTGCTGTATGGATGTGGCCCGGGATGGACCGATACGGCGTAACTGTTGCTGCGGAAAGTGGGCAGGCTGGGGTACGACAAGCAATTGTTACTCCTGCGGCCTGGAACAGTGTATTCCATCGGCTCCCGCCTTTCTATTCTTCTGTCCTGCAAGCATGGGGGTCCTCGTGAGTTCTCGAGTGCCCAACGCGGATCCGGGCATGTGGCTGCTGGAGGAGCCGCTGTTTTTCAACGACTTCCTTCCCGCCTCGTTGCTGGAGTCCTCTACTCTGCGCATTACATCTGCAAGACTGATTGGCAAAAGTGGTGACGGAAGTTTGTGCGACCCTGCCGCAGCCACTGAGGATGTTCGTGAGCAATGGAGTGAAGACGGCATTTATGGTTTCCCTGGCTTGTCCGTTGCCCCAGCGATGGGGGACTGGCAGGAGAGGGGGCGTTACCTGCTGTCTGTCGCGGGGCTGCATCAGTATGCCTTTCAGTCCATGCAGAAGGCTGTCCTCTACCAGATTTGCGCGAAGGTGCTGAACTTGCGTTCGCTAAGGGATCTGCAGGAGTCGGGGTGGACTGAGTTTTTTGACCCAGGAGTTTCCCCCAAGGGCAGTTGGCGGTCCCTGTACAAGCTGCCCATCGGAAAGCAGACAGCAGACCTTTCAGTGGAGGATTGTACATGGGAGTATAGCTACGAACAGGTACAGAGCACACCTGGATCCTAGCGTGGGGGAGGCATGTGTTTTCTGTTCCGGGGTGGAAATGTTTGAACAAACACATGTACTGTGTCCACGTCTTGATGCCCTTTTTCACCTTTTGCAGAGGTGGTTTCACTGTTTTGGGGTGGTGTTTTTTTTTTTAGGTGTTTATTTTTGTGCCCAAATATACTGCGAAGCAAAAGGCTGTGATCACGATTCTTAATTTGTTGTGTGGGTTGGGGAAGCTTGCGATCTGGCTGACCAAGAAGAACCGCATGGGCGGATCCAGTTGAATAGTTCCCTTTGTTGAAGGCCCGACTTCGTACAGAAATGATCTGTGGGGGGGTTATGTTGTATTGGGCAAGTGGACGGTGATCTTTTGTTTCAGTTTTAAGTTTTTTCTTTGGTCAAGGATGATATTTGGTGTTGTTTGTACCGTTTTCCTTTGCATTGCGCAATAAAAGGACTTGTTGAACCTTCTCACCTCACAACATTTTCACAGCACTACTAGTTGTACCACTCCTGTTGTAATCAATATTCAAGGACTGCTCTCTTGCCCGTTCACCTCCACTATTGTCTTTCTGTCTCTTATTGATCCACTGCTGACCAGGATGTAGCCTCATATTGAACTAAACTAAGCTCTGGTTTCTCCAGAGGAAACATGGGAATGCTTACATGCCCTCAGGCTGTGACTGGCTCACTCACAGTAGCAACCTCTACAGTCCATAAAAAAAAACAACTGTCATAATGTTCAACCTACTCTGCTTAATCTGGACACTGTGATGGTTTAACCTTAAGGTTGAATCATTCTGTAGATATTAGAAGATGGATTCTTTGGACGTTTATGGCTATTTATATATTTTTTAAACTGGCTTTTGTATAAAGATAAATTATGTAATTACTCACCCACCAATACAAACAAACATAAAGCACAATTATGTTTAATAATGCTGCCTTTTAATGCGATTTATAATGAATCTTTGTCAGGAGAAACTTATTGCAGACTATATAATTATAAAGCACAGGTGAAATTAAATGTAATAGATCCCAAGCATTCACCTTAGAAGTTTAATTTGCGTACATATATCACTGACACATTCTAATTAGAAATCATTTGCTGCCAACATAGAAGAAAGAAATAAGATAATAAATAAAACACTGCAGACATAAAAACAAAGGTTATGATAAACAAAGATGTGGTAAATTAAATGTTTGTATGGCACATCCACAAAAAGGTGACTCCTCAACCTGTGAGACTGCTGTGCCTCCTGGATCAAAAGATTCAAACGGCAGAAGACATGACTAAACTGGAGACCCTGGTGTGACCGAGTCACATTGGCAGTGACACTCAACAACTTGTTATTCTGACTTTCAAATGCTCAATAATCATAACTGAATTTGAGCGAATGTGTGTTTGGAGCTCGTGGATGGGGTCTGGCTTCAAAAGTGACAACATCTGGCATCACTGTAGAAAGAAAGAAATGCATGTAGGGCCATGGTCTTTCGATAGTCTATGACCAGAGCCAAAGGCTAGCTGTCATCCTTTTTACTTCCACTGCCTTGACTTCTGAGCACAGCCTCTGATCTGTGAATAAAAACCAAAGAGAACGTGTTTTATGGTGCTGCATGTAGTTTAGTTCACTGTGATTGGCAGTGGGGTTGGCCTGGAAGTGTCTGAGGCTAACATTTCTGATGTCGCCTCCAAAATGATATTTGAAATGGGAGGTCCCACTGTGAATGTTTGATGGCAGCTCCTGTGGTGTGCTTCAAGGAGCATAAAGGAGCCCCACGGATTTCAGGACTCTGCCAAGTGGAAGCCCACTGGGACCCGCGATCAGTGAGTCCGCGGGTTGCGTTAGGCTTGCCCATCTGCAACAGGTCGAACCTTACACTTGGTCTCCAGCGGAGCTCTTCTAGTCCTCGTGTCAGCTCTGGCAGCACACATTTTGGATCTAACTTTGGTAGGGACATGGTAGTGAAATGAGGATGCCTGGACAGATTTGATCCAAATGATTACAAAAGTAATACTACTTAGCATCATTAGGTAAACCGGTCAAGCTAAAACAGTTAACTGTGATAGACATAAGGTGTGCTGATGTTTCATGGACAACCAACTGATCTGCACACATGTAAAGATTCTGGCACAGTGTTGGAAAAAAGAATTGCTGACGCTCGACTAACCACAGAGGGGGCAGGAGTATTGTGAACTTAATTACGCTTTTAAAACTTCACTTATTGTAAAGCTGTGGCTGATGAAGAGAAATGTACAGGTAGAGGACCTGTCCCAACCAAAGAAAGTTTTGGCACAAAAAGGGGAAAACAAAAAAAAATAAATAAATGACAGTTTGTCACATTCAAGAAGTGTTTTCAGCAAGATTGGGATGAAATTCAGACCAGAAATCCACCTAAAGCCATGTTTGATGGTAGATTTAATGTGGTGATGGTATTACAATAATCATTTTGTCTCAAAGAAATGTTGTTGTAGCATGTTGGGTATAGATTCCCAGCATGGTCAGTTTTTTTTTTTTACGGGTTGAGATTGTAAGGTGTCAGCAGTTTGTGTACACATAGAAGGAACAGTATTCTCGTTCAGTAGGAAACAGATAGGGATGGCCATCTCTCTCGCATCACCTTCATTCAACGGTCTATTAAAGTGGAGCTGAAACAAGACAGTGATGAATTTAGTTTTCTGTAACAGAACATCACAACAATGCTTTTTAAAATGCTTTAATGTTTGCAGATGTGATTTTTAGTTGAAACTGCTACTGTGACTGGTTTTGAATGTGGGTTTTGCAGGATCAGGTGCTGCTCTCTTCTCTTTTGGCATTCTTCCCAATAATGTGGTTCACAAGCATAGGTCCGGACCGTTCCAGCTTACTTTCACCTCTGCCTGATAGGATACTGAAGCGAACACACAACTTTTCTGAGGGTTGTGATCTTAAGAATCTAATAAGAATATATCTACCCTGTAGGGTATTGTGTTATCATTTGATTTTAAATCTGTTAAAATTAGGCTAAACAGTTTTAAGTCTGTGAATTCTTTCATGAAAGCACGTATGTTGATATGGTTCTAGTAACTCATGTTATTGGAAAGAGCGTGCACTTTTTACTGTTTTACTGGAATTACTTCCTCAGTTAGACACTTGATAAAGGCTGAAGAATTAATTAAAAATAACTCAAAACTGACAGTCAGAATCTGTAATCAACCTAAGCCCATATCGTTTATTTCCGTTTTACTCTTTAATTCTGTCATTACTCTCCCCACTGTGTGTGTTCATGTGCCGTTTCTTTAAACGTGTAGTTACTGTCATATTGTGGGATGAAAATACCCCTGTTTCAATAGTTAAGCATACTCACAGAAAAAACTGTTTTACTGATATAAGACAGCAAGACACAAGACAATACTGAACTGCTCATCAATCGTAATCAACGTTAAATTAACCGTGATATCGAGATTAGTGTCACATCTTCCAGTCCTACTCTCAGTACACATAATCTGAAATACCACCAAAATGTTCTCACATTGATGCAAAATAAAAAAGGACGCCTTACAAAGACATGGGAAGTTTAGACTCTGGGTGGTTTCTATGCGCTTTGTGTTGATTTTTAATTTACTAAACATTCATCAAACAGTAATCTGCAGAATGTGTTCCAAAGAAAGTGCTGATGATGGTGATAATGGAAACTGAGTACAATATGAGCCTAACATTTGTGATAGCAACACACACACACACACACACACACACACACAGAGCAGAAGGGAAATTGAAAACCCACAGGACAGAATAATTCAGCTCGCAGTGAGCTGACGTGTTGCTTTAATGCACAAGTACGGCACACATACTTTAAAACGTAGTCAAAGGACAATTATGTGTGTGCTTGTAATAACTGGATAGGAATGTTGTGGAATGTTTGTGAATAATTTTCTTAACGTTTAATAACTGACTCTAAATTATTTGAAAAGGGCACTTCCATCAGTTACTTTTCTAAGATCCTTGCTGATGCCTTTCCTCACTGGCGTTGTGGTAACCCACAAATGGAAGCACCAGACCACCACATTGCCAAAACTTTAGCTTTTAGAGAGGTGATCGCATTTGCAGATGATCAGTTGATACATTTGATTTGATCCAGTACATTATGACACAATGAAATAACCCTAAACCTGAGATGTGGTAAGAACCAACACATATCTATTCTGTTCATTGTATTTTTATTTGAACGAACAGTCTAGATAGATTTTGCAGACGAGTGTTGTGTTTACACAATTTTGTACCTGATATATGTATGTAAACGTCCTTTACCAACCGAGATACAGCCATTTCTGAAAAGATGTGTAATTGACTTCTCCAGCTTCTCCAGGTATGTGTATTGAGTAAGAATATTTTAGGAATAACCTCTCTTTCCACCTCAGTTGCTACCCGTCACAGTGTTCAAGCACTTTGTTTGCTTATACAATGTCTCATCAAAGGAAGATTTATTCCGAATCAATAAAAGCAGCTAACCGTGTCAGCTCACTTTGGAGTTTTATGCTTGATCTGCTTCAGAGGCAAGACGACTGCTCTGCCAGGGGCTTACAGGACAGTCGGTTCACTCTGGTGGATCAAACCTTACGGTGATGAGACGCGTTCCTTTTCTGGCCTCATAATCTGAAATTTGTGGTTTGCTTACATTCATTGTATCAGTCCTTACAATATGCTTTTGAATGAATATTATATATTGACATCAGAAGCTTATTTAATGATTTAGATTTTAAGACATTATCAAGAACGTACACTGTTAAAAATGCTTAGGAGTGTTTAGGAAAAGTTCAGACTGGACGACTTTCGCTGGGCTGTTCAGATTACATGACACTGTTTTAGATGAGAGTCTTTAGGTCATTTTGCTGTTTAAATTACATAACTGATGGCTGACTGAGGGTCACACACTACAAGATCTGACAGCAACTCTGTCACCTGACCAACCTCCAAATCTATCCGGTCGTCAGAAACCAGTGGGTCACATGACATGTTGGAAACATTCTGAGGCAAAATACTGTAGCGTTCCTGCATCCATGTTCGGCTGACACTGTGACTGTAGTTGATGTTTATCTGAGGTTATATTGAATGCATTTAGGACTGAAGCATGTGAGTGGATGAGAAACGCAATGGGAGGCGGGGCAAGAGCCTGTGAGTGACAGGAGTCCGGATTAACGATTCCACGGAATCGAACTACTGGGAGCTGGTTCCTCGATTCCCATCCCTATTCATTACTGTGTGTTTCCATGTGAACTGGACTGCCTCACTACATTAGCAGCTAAAGCAGCAGTAAAACAGTTGTATTTCTCATATTAACTCAGCAGAATGCAAGAGTAACGTTCCAAGAGTGGGTAGTTAGAAGTAATACCAGTATACCGACACCATTACTGAAACCAGTGTTAGATCAATGTTAGTTTCTGTACCTCGACCAAGGACTCGTCAACAAGTACTGGACTGTGATGCCCGGTACTGATCCCCCACCCGTTTATATTGGCAGACAACTGCTCTACCTCCTGAGCCCCAGCCGCCTCAGAGGGTTGTAGCTGTGGGCAGGAAGGACCTGCTGCTGTGGTCTCTGTAAGCAAACTTGATAAAGCCTCAGACACCTTTTCATCACTGTTTGCAAAGTGATTGTGCAGCGCTGTCCATTGTGCCCGTTATTTGTTTTTCTCATTTTTATACAGCATTGTTCTTTGCACAGTCAGCACCAGGGGTCCTCATGACAGCACCCGCCTGCTTTGTCAGACACTGTTTTGCTTTAGATCCAGTAGCTGCGAAAGACAATGTTTAGCTGTTAATGAGTTTATTGTGTAACTGCTATCTATATTAAAAGCTATGAAAAACCATGTATATTGGACGGAGCGACAGGCACTACAAACACAGCAGGGACGTCACTTATAATGCTTTCTAACACCCCATTCCAGATGAGGTGACTTGTAAAATCTCGGAGGATACCTGATTTTAATCCTGTCCGAATGCGCCGTCTGTCTTTAAAAAGTAAAAATTCCACAGCAAATTACCTACCGTATTTCAGTAAACCTAAAGGACTTCAAAAAAAATTCCGGTTATGTTTAAGGTTAAGTCAACTGTTACTGTGGTAACTTAACACATAGGGCAACGCCTTTTTCTGATTTTGTGAACGTGACATGTCATGACTGAAATCTAACTGTTGAGTGTCTGATCAGGTGCTTTTAGCTAGATGTTCAAATTTAATGTTAAATAAAAGTTAATTGTTTAATAAAATGCAAGACCTCGAAGTCACTTACAGATCAATGTCCGTAAATTACGGTAAAACATAGATTTGCTTATCCAGCGTAAACGCGCAGAATCCAAATCCAGATGTTGGGGTGTAATTTCAGATTTATTGCAGGTCCGGGGTCATTTTGGTCCATAAGACCATGACTTTGAAAGAGGTTGTTTGAGCATCCATGTATGCAACTTGTGCAGGAGAAAGATACACACTGGATGAACTGAAAGTAAAATCTGAAAGCTTCCAGGCCGACAGGAAGCATTCATTAGTTCATGATCACAGCTGACAATTAGACTCATCATAAAGTTTCTGACCTTTTTTGATTATAATTGTTGTCTTCCTTTACTTACGAGTGACATGTTGATTAGAGGAATCAGATTAACTGGCATAAGCTCTATAGAGTGCCAGCCTCGCTGTTTTGATCGATGCTCCAAGAGCACTTGAAAGGCAGACACCCAGTGGCTTCAGAAAAAGTTAAAAGAAATATATTTGACTGAAATCACCTGGCTTGCTTTGGGTTATTTTCCTAATTTTCCTAAACAAAATTAACAAATGAGGGGGAAAAAAAAATGTCATATATACTTTTTGAAACAGAGGGAACTTGTTAAGATCATATTTTGATTCAAATAGTATAGTACAAGTAGAAAATACTCATATACTAAGTTGCTATTCAGTTCAGAAACAAAGAGTTGTGCCATCTGAGTGACGCCATATGGGAGTGTAGACTTGTTTTCCTCTCTGCTGTGTTCATCACAGCTGAGTCCCAGTGCAGAGCTGCACAAAGGAGGACTGTTTTCTTTCATGTTTTAGAGGCCGCAGCTCTGAAAATGCTCTAATTCTAATGAGGCCATTATGTTGTGCTGCGTGTATGTCCATGCACCTTTAAATCTTACATTCTTGCAATATTCAGTTTTGTAGCATTCTGTTCTTCATCCTTTATTTTAAAATTGTTTTACAATTTTGCAGGTTGATTCCTTTTCTTTTTTTTTTTTTTTTTTTTTTTTTAAGATTTTTACCTCTGAGCCTTCAGACATGCTCTTTTTACGGCCAAACTTGTTAGTAACATGTGTTAAACAGTGTTTCTGCCTTTAAATTCAAAATGTGCTCATAGTTTTCCCCCCACTAATATGTTTTCTATGTTCCAATTCATAGCAGCGGTTTGATGTCTCACTATGGGAGATAAGTCCCTTGTGTATTCCTCAGAAGCATTGATCTTATTCCCCGAACCCTGATTGGTTGGTGATCACAATGGCGTGACATGATGATGTGATACCATCCAAGCAGCGTGTGCTACAATGCAACTTCAAACCTCTTCTTGCATCGGAGCATATCTCAGTCTTTGATACTGGCTAGCTAGCCTATCTGTCCACGTACAGGAGCAATGCACAGCCTGACATTGCAGATATCCCCGGGGAGGAGGGGGAGGAGCGGCCAGCTTCTCCCTCTCTGAGCATTGATCTGCAGGCCGTGTGCAAACACGCTACAACCAGGCCTTAGTGCACAACCAGGTCACATTATGAGGTGAATAAATTTCCACAGACTGCAAGGAAAGCAAAACAGCTTCTCCCCGTGCTCTCAAGCTACTGGAAGAGGTCTCTGTCTCATGTCTCGTGGAAAGACCATCCCTTTAGCTGCTCGATACAAGGGGGCTCATCTCTGGACTTTTAGGACATGGAGAAACAGAGCATGCTTGAAGAGTTGCCCATGGAGCCGCTGGTAACTGCCCACCTGCACCTTTGGCTCTCGGCTTTGTCTTCCAGTAGCCCCACACTGCCATCTAAAGCCAACCGCTTCCAGCCCGTTTTGACAAAGAAGCTGCTTTGGCTGTCAGGGCACTAAATGTGTCCACCATGCTTTCTGCCTACCAAGAAGACTGTGTGAGGACATGACTACAAAAACTAAACTGGCGGTGTGGGAAGAGATTACTGTGATTACAGACATCTGCCTCCACTTGCAATGCTATAGGAATGATGGTGTTGCAGGGGCGAGCCAGATGGCTCAACCTGGCCAGCATATCCAGATGTCCTCTGGACATGCTGCTCCTTCCTGATAGCCTTATTGGCATGGCTCTGGCTTCAATCCAGCAGGGATGTGAGCTCTCAGCCAGCCTCCACCACCGGCTGTCGCACCCAGACAGGAGGCGAGGACAACATGGCCCAGGAGAGCTCTGACGTCGGCTCCAGTGGGACCACCCACCCAAGCCGTCAGTAAGCAGGCTAAGAAGGAGAGAGTCACCTGACGGCTTCCGCTGTCTTTTGGTGAAGAGGCTGGATGTTCTCCGTTCACCAGCCTCTCCCGTTCACTTCAAGTGTGCACCGCTTTGGAGGTGTTCCCCAGTCTCCTCATTGCTGAACAGCAACGCGCCACAGCAGTGCCCCCTTTCCTCAGCCAGAGAAAGGTAAGATGTTGGTGGAACAACAGAATCCCTTCTGTGGGCATGCTCATGTTTACGAATAAAGAATATTATGCTGACGCATCCAGACCTAAGGTCAAGGTCACAGTTGAAAATACTAAAAAAAAAAAAAAGCTGTGTCGCTTCAGGGGGCAAACACTTGGCACATGCGTAGTGGCGTACAGGCATAGTGTTTTCCTACACTTGTGGAAAATTGGCCCATGTTCTTCAGGAAGAAGTATCCTTGCTGTTGAACAAAAGAGCTATACGTACTGTGCCTTTGGATCAGAATCAGAGTGGCTTTTATTCCAGGTATTTTCTGGTCCCCAAATGGCATGGGACTGGAATTCACCCCATCCTGGATCTAAGGGCTCTGAACAAGCGTCTCAGAAAAGACAAGTTTAGAATGCTCAAGAATGCAATGTTGCTGCGTCTTGCGCCATTGGGGTACTGGATCTGTTGATCTGAAGGATGCATATTTTTGCATATCTAGTGTATCCTTCACACAGGAAATACTTGGTTTGTTTCTCTTCTGTTACAAGTACACGGTGCTACCATTGGGGCTTGCTCTAAACCCAAGAGTGCAGTGTGCCGAGGCAGCGATAGCCCAATTAAGATGCCAGAGCATACACTTGGCTGCGTATTTGGAGGACTGCCTTCTTCTGGCTTGGTCCTAGCAGGAGGCTGTGTTGCAGACACACTTGCTTATAAACCACTTGACCGACTTTGGGTTTATGATAAACATCAAAAAAAGTGTGTTGTTGCCAATACAGAACATTGTATATTTGGGGCTGCATCCGGACTCTGTGTCGTTCACAGCCCGCTTATCAGCGGAGAGACTGAAGACTTCCAGAGCTTGTCTGGCACATTTGCAGCTGCGGGTCCCGTTCAGATTGTGGCTCAAACTGCTGGGGTTGATGGCATTGGCCATATTAGTAGTCCGACTTGGGCACCTACATATGAGGGCATTCCAACAGTGGGTGGCCTCCTTTCGGTTAGATCCCGTGGGTCATTGCGCACAGATGGTGATGATCACATTGGAATACACTCTGATGCTGTGCTGCTGGCAGCTGCCAGCTTTCCTGGTACCGAGGGTGCCTATGGGCACTAGCCTGTGGTCACAACAGATGCGGGTCTGTCAGATTGGGGTGGACTACACAAGGTCCATTGTGTTAGTGGGCGTTGGAATCCAGACCTCCAGCAGTCACGGATAAATTACCTGGAGCTCGTGGCGGTTTTGCTAGCACTGAGGTGGATTCTTCCCATCCTCAGCGGAAATCACATTCTGGTGAGATCTGAGACTACCACGACAGTGGCTTACAGCAACTGTCAGGGCAGTTGTGCTCACTTCGGTTGCACAGGCTGGCACGCCAACTCATCCTTTGGAGCAGTGGGTACCTTCTGTCTCTTCAGGTGAAACACATCCCGGGGATGTTGAATCAGGGGGCAGAACTGCGGTCCAGGGACACACTGTTAGCCCTTCTTACTCAGACGGAGCAAAAAGGAGGTGCTTATTTGAATGACGTTGCATTGTAGCACAAACTACTACCAATCAGGATTGGCGTAATGAGATAAATGCTTCTGAGGAATACGCAAGGAGCGCATCTGCCTTATTGAGACATCTCAGTCGTGCTACTCTGCGAACCAGGGTTACATGAGTAATCTAACGTTCTATGGTGAATGCCATATTTATTTATAACATTTTCAAATCATTGCAGTCTTGTGTTTGCATTTAATTTAATGTCTGAACTTTATTATAACTGGGGTTGCAACTGAAAAGCAGATTTGGATCCAACAAGTATATACTGTACATAGGTGAGCCGAGTAGTTTTCTCATTACACTTTTTGTGTGCCTCTTTAAAATGGCTCTCTTATCAATCTTATTTATACTTTACAATGCTGCGGTGCAGTAATTCTTTAATAAAAAAAAAAAAAATTTAAATTAAAAAAAAAAAAAAATCCTTTGGACACTGTGTGGTTTTTCATGTCTCTACACTCTCCGGTAACTCACTACTTTTTTTTTTTCCTCGTAGTTTTACATTAGGAGCTAAAAAAATATATGTCTTAGCTCTCAAGATCTGATCACTAATGGGGCCATAAATTGAGTCCTGTCATACTTGCCTTACCATTAAAATAAGCTCTCAGCTCCACTTAGTAGACAGAAGTAATAAAAACTGTAAAGGAAGTCACTGTTGAAAATTAAATTTAATATAAATATGATGCTGACACACCCAACTTTTTTTCTTTAACATTGTGGACACTCACTGCATTACCGGTATTGTTGCTGTTATATAGTCTACCAGAAAATCCAGACACATTTTCTGTCTGTTGTGAGTGATGAAGAATGACAGGCAGCCTAGAAAAAGGCCAGCAAGACAGATGCAGAGAACACCGTCTTCTCTCTAATTCTTCCAAAAAAGCATTTTATCTCAGCAGACAGACTCTGACAGCCAAGGTTTTACATGACTTTCTGAAAGGCTGTCGGACTATGTCTGACTACAGTGTGCTGTCACCCAGCAGTTTAAAGAAGTTACGTCCCTTCAGTTAATGCACAAGAACACTCCTGTGTAATGAGCTCACATGACGCTCAGTACTGAGCTCAATTGTGAATTTAATGTACTTATCCAAAGAGAAAAATGCAAAGATATTTAAAACGTATAGTGTTATGTGACATGTACCTGACAGAAACCACACTCAATCCATTTGCAACTGTGAAGCCTCAGGGTGCACTCAGATGGCACCCTGGGCTGTGGCCAAGCACGTTTGACCCCTGGAGTTATGTTCGTTTAGCAAGTATGACTGCTCTGTTCCACGCTCAAGCAAAACATGAGATCTAGCCTCTGGCACTATAAGAAGAGGTGTGCTCACATATGCATGTCTACGTCAAGGCTGCATTTAACCATCAACCAAGACTACACCTGGACTGCCTTTGAACACTGTGGTATTCCTCAAAAGCGCTATAGCAGTTTTAAAGCGTCTACTCTAAGGCTGCTAGCGTGGTGCACAGTAGGCGTGAGCTAACAGACTGG
Organism: Xenentodon cancila; assembly: GCA_014839995.1. Taxonomy (NCBI): domain Eukaryota; kingdom Metazoa; phylum Chordata; class Actinopteri; order Beloniformes; family Belonidae; genus Xenentodon; species Xenentodon cancila. Next base: position 6,328,178 of record CM026199.1, on the reverse strand, counting down.
TTTGATCAGGTTCTTCTCCAGAAATGACCAGCTGGCTATAAACTTTGGGCATATCTTGGAGTGGATGTCCACCGTATTCCCAGATTTCTTCTTAAATGAATTCCTATCAATGGGCATGGCAGTATTGGTTTTTCTGTATCTTAATATCTTGTAAACATTTTACAGTTGATAAAGATATCGAAACATTTGCTCAGCAGGAGCTGTGACATTCCCACAACTTACTTTATAGGCCAAGACTGTAGAAAAAGGAGGGAAACTCATGTCCGAAGAAGCGACCAGGCAGGCCCACTCAATGGATAGGATCTTACCATCACCACCACATGTCTACCGTTAGAAAGTCAGAGGACCCATCCATATTGTATGATCAAAATAAGTTGTCACTGGACCGTTTAACTTTCTGTTGGTAAGGCCCGGGTGTGATCCACATTTGTTACACTGAATTAGTTTTATTCAAGACCCACCCCTTTCTTCTTGGGTAAAGAGGACTTTATGTAGTTAGACTTTCCTATGTAAATTAGAAGAAACAATTACAAAATGGCAGTTTACATACACAGCTTGGGCTGCAAACAGCTTAATAGTGTAGAAAAAAAGATTAAAAACAAAGCTCACGTTGTTGTTTTCCCTCCTTTTTTCCAGCCATATAAAGCTTGTAAGAGGAGAGTTTCTTTTTAAATGCTTTTGCGTTCCTCTGCAGCTAAAGTAGAGGTTGGTTAATTCAGTTTAATCATTTTTTTAGAATGCATTGAGAAAATGTACGTTTTTTTTCTTCTCATTCAGATTTCCGAGTAAACACAGCGTCCTGCCTGAAGCTCTATTGTACATTGTTTTCTGTGCCAGCAGTTTGTTCTGGCAAAGCCATGTTCACCATTTACTGAGCACCTGCCCTTTTCCTCTAGATGTATCAGTGAGCCTGTTGTCCCTGCTGGTGACCACCTGTGGTCTGGCTCTCTTCAGCGTCTCCCTCTTTGTATCATGGAAGCTGTGCTGGGTGCCGCTGAGTGGCCGTTTCCTCCCAGATGTCCTCAAAGGGGCGCACTTCTTGGGAGGAGACCAGCAGCCTGTCCTTACAGAGGTAAGGTGAAAGTAGGACCTTACAAAGTATAGGTGTGGGTTTGACAAAAAATGTTTAGGTCAAACCGTAAAAGCAAATTTCAGTGTAAAAAAAATATTCGTTAGTGCTAAAATCAAAATACCTAAGAAAACAATTTTTTGTCTACTTTATACATGGCTGAAAATCCTTTATGATCTTTTTTAAATGCTGCGGTGTGTACTGTCGGTTTTAAGGTCTGTTTTTACTGGGACAAAATCTGCACATACATCTATCACAATAATGACAGTAATAACAACAACAACAACAACAACAACAATGGTTGATATTATTATCATCATCAGTGATTATTACCATCAACATCCTCGTCATATCAGACCGTCCCATATTCCCCCGAGCACACTGGCACCCCACCAGCAGGGGAACACCAGCTTCACCCATGGCCATAGGGTCCCCACCTCTCCTGTGCTACACCACTGCAAACCAGAAGCTTGGACAGAACCCCAGAGACAAGGACCATGTTAAGTCTCCCCCCCCAGGCTCCCTAACCCCATCACGCCCTCATCTCCAGCAACAGCACTGCCAGAGGCAACTAACCCAGCAAACACCTACCCCACACAGCCTGGCAGAAGCAGCATCATCAGTCCCACCACCCATACATCAGCAACTGGACAAAGGTAGAAGAAGATGGCAATGAAAGAGAGACGCTACAAACCTCAAAAGGACCTAGATGGCCACCACAACAGGCCTACCACCTGCACACAGCCCGACGGTAGCAGCAAAAGAGCAGGGAGAGCCGGATCCCCGAAACTGGCACAGGGCCAACCAAATTTACTCATTGGGTTGTTTCCCCTAGGAGGCGTTGCCTTTTCAGTTTACATAATTGCCATCGTCATCATTGCAAATAGGAACAGGTGTGTGTGATCCTTGGAGAGCCTAGTAGAAAAATAGTTTTTTAAAAGCCAAACATTGGATATATACATTCAGACACTCTTTTTGTGTCATGAGTGATTTAATTCTTTAAGAGACTTAATTTTTTGTATTGACTTTTGAAAGCACTATTCCACTTTATCTTTTTTATTTATTTTTGAATGCATGGATACATACACACTTTGGTTTTGTCATGTTGACGTGAGCACAAGCACTCCTTCATCCCACATTCATTCCTCTATAAACCCACCTGGACCTACGATCACGTATTCGACCAACGTAAGCAACAAGCAACACGCATGGAGCGTGTCGGAGACTGCGCCTAGGCGTCCCTCAAACAAAGATTAAGACAAAACAACCACTAACATCAACTTATCAAAATTGATGTTAATAGAAAAAATAAAAAAAAAGTAATTGTTCCCTTTCTGTGTAAATGTGACAGTGATGACCAGAAGTTGAAAATGACCATTCAAAGGTTTTTATTTTCCATAACGAATGTTAGCAGAAACAGGAGCTTTGATGTACATTGTGCAGGTGGATGGGGAGGAAAGGGAGTACAGCGAGGATGGCTGCATGAAGGAGCCTTCAGGGCCGCCGTCAGCTGTGGCTGTTCCAGAGTCAGCCCTGAAGATAAGCCACACATCGCCTGACATCCCGCTGGAGACCCAGATGAAGGTGGAGAAAAACCAGGTTCACACTCTGGCCAGAGACAGGGTTCAGAGGCAGATTACTGAGCCGACATCATCTGTACGGTTTGTACAAATCAGAGATCACCTATGATCAGCATTTGGAATTGTTGAAGGGGTTACATACAGACGATTTCACCGACATCTGCAACACATCAGCATCAAGGAATGTAGATACCTTTGCAGATGCCCTGATAAAAATTAAACTTTAGAGATCACTAAATGCAACATGGTTTTGATCTATTTTGTTATAATATTAAAATACTTTCTTACAGGCACAACTCCATCCGGCGTCAGATGAACTTGTCTAATCCTGATTTCAACCCTGCCCAGTTTCAACGTCAGGATTCTCTGTCTGGTTTGGGTAGAATCAAACCAGAACTGTATAAGCAGCGGTCAGTTGATGCAGAAGACGGCCGTCGGACTGACAGCTGTGGGCGCCTTCACTTCATCCTCAAGTTTGACTTTGACCTGGAGCAGCTGATTGTGAAGATCCACAAGGCCCAGGACCTCCCTGCCAAGGACTTCTCAGGGACCTCCGATCCTTACGTGAAGATCTACCTACTGCCTGACCGCAAAACCAAGCACCAGACCAAGGTGCACCGCAAGACACTCAACCCGGTGTTCGATGAGGTGTTTCTCTTTCCAGTGGCATACGCCGAGTTGTCAAACCGTAAGCTGCACTTCAGCGTCTATGACTTTGACAGGTTTTCTCGCCATGATTTGATTGGCCAAGTGGTGGTGGACAACTTCTTGGATCTGGCTGACTTTCCCCGGGAGACAAAACTGTGCCGGGACATACAATACGTAACCTCGGTGAGAGCTTCACTCCATTTCTCTGTCTTTCTTTTCTTCCCCATAAATGCACCATGTTGGTTGATAATCATGAGCAAATGGCTTGAATGCAATCACATTTTCCATCATTAGTATTTACCAATTTGCTAAATCTGCAGGACTATACATGCCCAAATCTACAGTCTTGGTAAAAGTCAGCAGAAAGAAAGAAATATAAAATATCAGCAGACTAGTATCTCATATCCCCTCCAAGTGGAACTCATCTATGGTTTTCAGCGGCAGAGACATAGAAATATACTTAGACACAGTTAATGTTTAATGAAAGCGGTAGGAAACACTTGGGGGTAGTGACCCAGATCTATGCTGACATAAGACTAGGGTTGGTTTGACAGCGATACAGTGACACTGCCTATATTACATTATTCACTTGAATCAATCTATAGCGTTGGAAGTCAGATCCTCCTGCCAGGAACTACTTCATGGTTTCCCTTCCTTGTTGTGAGAGGATTACAGTCTGTCTCGGCTCAGTTTGAGGCAGAAACTCTTTATTTCTTGTTTGTGGGCAAATACTGTCAGAGCAAAATGTCAAGTAATTTTGAGGATGTTCATGCACTGTAATTTTTTTTTTATAAGGTCTGTCCCTGATTATTCTGCATAATTAAATACTCCACAATAAACTATCAAAACAAGTCATGCTATAATATTTAACTCCCACTTCATTACCACAAACAAGCGTTGCTTTATTGTGTGCACAGATCTGGCAACACAGTATGAGGTTATTCTTTAAACAGGTTTAGCAAAAATCTAGCAATCTAGTTTAGCAAAAAAAAATTAATCAAATCAAACGCATAATCATATTTGCACAAACACATATATTCACAAACACAAGTGGACTTATCCAAATAAACTGGATACTGCTCTGACACTGACTGGCCTTTTTACGAGTTCTTTCTTCAGCTTTTGGAAGACTCTTTGCTGTGTGTCTAATTATTTTAATAGAAAAATAAAGTGAGAATAAAAAAACATCTTATTCACTAGAAGACACCACAAAGCCACCATGCAGAACATTAGCACTTTTCATTATGATTGCGGTTTCAAAGATTTATATTTACTTCAAGCGAGATTATGGCCCAAATTAGTGACTACATAGCAGACACAAGTTCTTGGACATTACTGAGTTGTTGAGGCTCAAACTTGAGTCTGAGTGGCCTGGCGGTCCGCAGTGTGCAGCCAGCTTCCATCCCTTCCTATCCCAGGGGTAACATTCAGACAGCCGGTGTTCTCCCTAGGCTGACTTTGGAAATGTTCTTTCTTCCAATGAGGAAGTCAGCATCTTGCGGGCCTACATTAGGAGGATTGCCTGCCTGCAGCGGGTCTAACTGTGCAGGCAGCAGGCTGAGAGACAGGTGAATCCCAGCAGAGCTCCTATAGTCCACATTCCAGCTCTGGCAGCACTTGTGTTGGATGTTATTGTGGTCGTGACTCTTGAATAGGGATGTTTGGACAGATTAAATGAGAATGATGGTTTAGTAATATTAATTTGCATCATAGGCTAGTATAAGTCTGTTTTTCACAATTTTTCTTTGCTGGTTACCCCCCTTCTGGTTTATAAGAAAATGTTTGCGCCCGCACCTGCATACACATCAATTAACCAGGCACAAACATTTTTTGCTTTATTTCACATCTCACCAAACTTTTTTGAATAATTGAACAAATAAAAATAAACTGCATTACAGGTTCCATTAAAACAAACTAGAACCTCTTTTAAATAAAAACAAAACAACAAACCACATTTACAGTGTAATAATTTCAATTGTAACTGGTTTTATTTATTGTGTAACAGTATTCTTTGATCTCAGTGTGATTATGTTCAGTGTAACAGGTTTCTTTCTTTTTGCTTTTAATACATTTTTCAAAAAATGCCTCTCTATGCAAAATGTGTTTAAAGACATGGACAACTCCCTGTCAAACAAACCTCGTCAAACCTGTCCATTATGCTCAGAGGCGGTTCCAGAGTCAGAGGCGGTTCCAGAGTCTCGTGGGGCCCTGGGCAAAGATCCACACAGGGCCGCTCTAAATAATGTTATTAGCACCTTATGTTATAAATAATCTGACGCTAAAACATAAACACCACTGGCACCTTAATAGCACATTTTCTAAATTTCTTGCCAGTAAATAACTTTGCATTTTTAGCTTGACAGTTAACTTTAACTGTACCCAGCTTTGATTTGATAGCTGAAGAATGAGTTTTGAGCTGTTTTACTTTCAGCCTGCTAGCTGAGTAAATCAGTTGATTTCAGGTGTCTTTACTTTACTGGCACTCAACATTACATGACAGACTGAGCTGCTCTGACTAGTCTGAACTGCTTAACACTTTCTTAATACTTCTTTTTAATTGGCAAATTCTTTTTTGAAATGCAAATTGTTGTGATTCAACGTCGGTTGGCCCCCGGGGGCCCCCTTCTGGGTCAGGGCCCAAAGCAGTTGCCTGGTATGGTAGTTGGCAAGCCACGCCTCTGATTATGGTATCAGTATCCAAGCCAAGGTAAAATACCTCATTTGCAGTGACTTTAATACAGTGGGTGTGTTCCAGCAGGCTCCTGTGCAGTACAGGGATAAAAATATAAAAATGGCCTTTTCATAAAACTTACAGGTGATGTCACAGGGGGCTTTGTCCAGGTCCTCGTCTGCAGTCTGTGTTCTCACCTCCTGATAAACATTTCAGTTGCGCGGTACTTGTGTAACGTGATTTTAGCAGCCAAAGCCGAACCAACATCTTCGCTACCTGTTCTGGAGTGAGAATGTGTTGATAAGTGAAACCGAGGTGACAGCCCTCAGGGCTGAACAGCAGAAATATCCTCGACGTTCACACCTGCATTTTTAGCTCTACCCATTTCTGATCGGATCAGCAACAAGATCTGATTTACACTTTGTAAAGCGGTAGCGTTGAAGCAGGTAAGTATATATATATAATACATTTAACAATACAGTGGCAGCCACATGAATTTTTAAGGCTTTCTGATAGAATTAACAGACACACAACTTTGCACAACACAGACTGCAGCTTTACTCTAACAAAAAATAAAATGTTGCTAGGCAACACAGTGATTGCGGACAAGAGTCGGTGGTTTCTGAATGCAGGCAGGCTCCTGCAGCTTTCCATCCTGCCACTCTTCTGAAGGCCAAAAAAAAAAAAAAAACTTTCCTAAGGGGCAAATGTCAGAAAATCAAGGAAACAGCACCGTGTTTAAACCACACCAACACAACAAGAGAGCATATTTTATTCCCATTTATTTTTCAACAGCAGTTTGAAATGAGTTTAGTTTAGTTTACGCATAATCACAAAATTTCAAAGATGTGTTAGAGGTTCAGTGGGTCACATCGTATCACTGGCCAAAGGTTTTCAACATTAATTGTTTCTGCTTGTTTAAAAGTGTTAACTAGCTGGCTGTTTTGGAGCCTACTCATAGTCTTTATTGGTGCTTACGTTTTCCAATATGTCTCTTGAAATATTAGCTACAGAGCCAAATTTTCTATTTTTCTATGATATTATGTGATAAAGTAAGTTTATCTGAGAAGTGGGTGGATTTGTTCTACATTTGTCTCCAGTTCTTCTTACAAAATAAAGCAAAATAGAATAATTTTCATGCCTGAACCCATCACTAAAAAATACAAAAGAAACAACAGATTAGTGTTATGTGAACAGCGTTTAGTTGGAAATTGAGGTGAATTTGTAAAAATTGCAATTGAAATGACATTTGAAAGCATTTCCATATCTAAATCTAGATATGATCAGGATATGTTAAAGTCAAACATAGGTTTGCAATCTGAACACAGATCTTGATCATGTGATCTCAGTATGCAGATGTGCTTGATTGATGTCATTTTTGGTTGATTTCTGAACGGTCTATGTTCTTTTCTCTGCTCCTCCGGTTGGTATTTAAATTTCACATTCACTGAAACTGCATCTCATCTTTACTGCTCTTTGTATTTCTATATCTGATGACAATTGACAGTAAAACATGGGAGATGCTCGTGCACATGCGTGCAATTTTATATAAACAAATGGTTAATTTCTAAAAGAGAATGATACATAAATCCATCTTTTCTAAAATAAACAATATTATCCATATATATTATTTTTTTGCATGTTTTATTCATGTAAGTTGCCTGTGAAAGTTGCAGTCTGGCTAATAGTTGGACTGATTCTTGAAACACACAGTCAACCCTGCTGCTCCTCATCAAGAAGCTAAGTTCAAAGCAAGACAATGACGGTTAACTGGGTCAGCACCAAGCCAACCTGTTTGTGTCAGGCTATCTGATGCAAAAACCCGCTGGAACCACGCTTCCACCTCTCAACATCCAGACATCTTTTTTTCCCCAGCTAAATTAGGTTAAATTAAATCATCTTCCAAAGAATCAAACGCATGACATATAGCTGCCCTGTCTCCTGTGTGTGTCAGTCAAAAAAAAAAAGAGTTCAGCCTCTAAATGTATTCCCTTTTTAATCACACATTTATTCACCACAGATTGCAATCAACAGTGCACTCCCCTGAGGAGTATACTATGAAGCAAGATAAGTGGGTTAGCCAGGTTTGCTGAGTCTAAAGACAGAATTTCCTGGCTAGAATAACCCGGCTAGATGTCTATGGTAACTTTCGCAGCACCCATAATCTGCTAATTAATCTGTTGATTAAAATTAGGATTGACAGAATTTCAGTAATTCAACCGTAATCTTAAAAGACATTCTTTGACTTTTACACAGCACTGAATCTGGTAGTTTGTCCTGCAGGGAGTTTAAATGTCTAAAACTTACTCATATTCAGTCTCTTGCTTGGCCTTTCTCTCTACTTTCTAAGCCTGTTGGGCTATGTTCAGACTGCCAGCCCAAATCTGGTTTTCATAAAATCCAGATCACGTCTAGACAGATGTGACTAAAGGCTCAACAGCCAAAACTATGTGGAATATATATTTTTTCTAATCTTATTCAAGCTACCCAAAGAGCTGCAATTCAAATCCGACTTTGACAGATGCAGCTCGATTCAGGTGTTCCAGATGATTCCAAGTAGGAATTCAACGACTCTTTGGTGTTATTCAAAAAACGACTGTATCTACCGGAGTGACATCAGAAAGAGCAAGAAAACGACTCTGTTTGCTCTGTCTGCTCTCAAAAACCCATAGTTTTGACGTTTGATGGTCTGTTAATGGAAACTTAAATAAAACAGTAACTCATACAAAATTTGTGCTGCAGCTGCATATAACCATATGTGGCAGTAGCAAAGCCAGTTCCCCACCCTCCACGATGAGCTGTTTACATGGATTCTATGTAGGTCACCACATGGGGACCCAGCAGATCAGAGAACATCATCAAGGCAATGCAGGTCAGATCTGATCATTTGCACTATATAATGTAAACAATCAGTGAGGAAAATCTTATTTCGTTCATATACGTCTAAAAATCAGATTTTGTCTTGAAGTCACCTCTGCCTTGAAGCCCACTGCTCTGTGAGCTATTAGCCTTACTGATGTGTGACATAGAGCCATAGGGCACACCTGTTGCAGGAAACAACCGGGAAGGGTGTCGAAGTTACTTTGCGTGGTTTTTGCCGATGGCAGGCACAGGAGAGTGCAGTTGTTAAACCACACTTCCTATAAGTATTCAAATATTTATTGACAAATGGTATTGAACTTGGGGCAGCACGGTGGCTTAGTGGTTAGCAAGAAGGTTAGATTTCCCGGGAGTCTTTCTGGGTGGTGCTTGCATGTTCTCCCCGTGCTTGCATGGGTTCCCTCCGGGTACTCCGGCTTCCTCCCACAGTCCAAAAACATGTAGGGTAGGTTAATTGATACTTTTAAATTGCCTGTAGGTTTGAGGGTGAGCGTGGTGTCTATATGTGGCCCTGTGATGGACGGGCGACCTGTCCAGGGTGGATCCCTGCCTCTCGCCTGTAATGAGCCTGGATAGGCTCCGGCAGACACCCATTACCCTGAAAGGGATAAAGCGGGTATAGAAAATGGATGGATGGTATTGAAATTGATATTTTATAAATATCAATATAAATCAATATCAATCAATATAAATATATATAATATTATATGAGACATTGTCAGAACAAACAGTCCCTTAGAGGTCTTATGACAGAAAAATGAAGCAAGAGATTGACAGGCAGATTGGTGCGGCGTCTGCTGCACCATCACCTGTGGTCATGAACTATGGGGAGTGACCAAAAGGATGAGATCATAGATGCAACCAGCTCTCTCTTAGAAATAGGCTGAGAAGTTCAGTCATCTGGGAGGGACTTGGAGTAGAGTTTCTGCTCCTAGGGGAGTGGTGGCCTAGCGGAGGGGAGTGGTGGCCTAGTGGTTACAGTGGTGGGCTTGGTTGTGGAGGACACCTGCAGACCCAGGTTCAAACCCATCACTGGGGGCCCCTGAGCAAGGCCCTTAACTCCCAATCGCCCCCCACTCACTAGTGAAACTAGTTGATGGGTTAAAAGCAGAGACTAATTTCGGTGTGTATCATCCATACAGATGTCCACACTGACAATGAAAAGGAATATTTCTATTTCTAAACAAGGAGAAGATCCAGCTGGAACTTGTTTGCTGGGCATCTGGTTGCCTCCTGGATGCCTCGCTGAGAAGGTGCTACAGGCTCATGAATCTTGATACAGCAGCACAGCAGCGTTGATATTTTCTGATTAGTTTATGGTTCATGCTTTTCCTTTCACACAATCAGCATCAAATGAAATGAAATGAAAAAGTTAGCAGGTTAATTTAATGACCAACATCATAGTCTCTATTATTTGTAGCTGCAACTTTAACATTTTGATTGTCAATGTTTCCAAAGAAAGCCTGGATTTAAAAAAACAAAATCTCCATCATACCCCTCTGAAATGCTCCAGCGTTTCATAGCATGGGTTTACATTTTTCAAATAATTTTCTTTTTGTTTTGACATGTTTCTATCTCATGTTTTCATAGAAAAGTCACAGTCTAATTATTCTGTTATCTCTTTCTTCACTTTTATTTTCTAAAAGCCATCCAATTTCAGTCCTGTTCAGGGTCACCGGAGGCTAGAGCCAGTTATCTCAAGATTACACATCTAATCTTGTGTTAATGATTTAATTCACATCATTATCACTGCATGTATTTGAGCAGGGACTGGCTGAAGCAGAGTGGTGGGATTTGATTAGCTTTTCATATTTTTCATTCAGTTCCCTGTCTCCTTGAGATAAAGAGTTGAAAAAACATTTTTTTGTTGTTTTTTTTTTAACAAAAAAACAAGCTTTGTCAAGATAAAATAATCAACTTATGATGAGAATAAAGAATTATTGGTGTAGAAGTTCTGACACGATCATTTTTCCATTTAATTCCATTTTTATTTACGTGTGACATATTAATAATGTGATTGATTACAAGATTAGAAGCTTAATCTATAAACATTTATCAATTTAGCTGTGCAAATTATGCTCTATTTAACCACCGTCATTTGAGATATAGATGTCCAGCATCTGTTGTCCAATTCAAAGCAATAAAACTGTATTGATAGTGGCAATAACAAAAAAAAGTACATATGAACTTGTTTTCTGGAGTAATTTGTAATAAAATGTGATTTGATCTTCATTTGAGTCATAATTTAGGATGAAAGCAATGTACCCCTAACCGTAAAGTTGATGAGAGAATGCACGTACGGGCAAGACAGGCAGTAATATTTGTCCTCTTTCCAGAACTGCTTCTGCTCAGACGCTTTTGTAGGATGTCTGGTGTGAACGGCTCTCATGAGGTCATTCCACAGCATCTCTCTGATATTTGGACTCTGACTCGGCCACTGAAACCATTCATACTTTGATGCTTGGGGCCATTGTCCTTTCGCATCGCCCAGCTTACACCGACTCTGACATTATCCTGTAGGATCAACTTGATAATTCATTTTTCCCTCCTTGATGGCAAGTAGTCCAGCTCTCTGAAGCAGTGAAGGAAGCCCAAATCGCGACAGTCCCTCCACCAGGGATATGCCTGTCCTACTTTTTCAGTACCCATTCCAACACCAATATCAGGGCTGTGCATATTTGCTGATATTTATCCAATACCATTGATATGAGTAAGAAACTGACAGCATCAGGCTGGGCCTAAACATTACTTTCATGACTGTGTAAAACAAAATATCACATGTTATTACATGAATATGAATGTAATGTTATGTATTATCATCGAGTCCAGTATCACACCTCTCAATGACCAATGACCACCATGACTCTCAGTGACTCACTGAAGCAGGGATCGCTGGTTCCTTCTCATGAAAACATGCTCCTGCTGCTGCTCCTTTGGTGGCTCTCAAGCCTCCAAAGCTCCAACTGTGCTGAATCTCAGCTCTTGTTATTCCAGTTTCTCGGTCATCTTTTGCATTAACTGAGTCTGCACTTGTAAAGTATCTAAAACAAAACCAAAGTGTAGGTTAGGCTCAGTGACTCTCAGCCGGTGTATTGGGACCCAAGAGTGGGGCCTGTCCACAGTGGGTTGCAGGCCTTGGCCTCAGATAAAAACACATATTTTTGAGTCTTTGAAGAACTACTTCTCAGTTGTTACACTTTTTTGTTTCATGTATTTTGCATGAAAACACCAGCTGAGTCTGTTGCTGAAATGTTTTGATTGTTGTGTCAGCCTCATGTTTAAAGCTCGATTAAGTGACTGAATAGTTGTACTAGAACAGTGCTTGTTAAATGTTATTGAGTGGATGCTCAGCTAATGGTATTTGTTTCTGAGTCTCAGTTGTTGCACTTTTTTATTTCACATCTGTGCATGAAATTCACTTTAATTCTGTACAACCTAAAATTAAAACTGCACCATTTTTTTATTAAATACATTTGAGAACTTAAGAAAAAAAAATTAAGAGGTGACGGTTGGTCCCGAAACCAACCCGGTTGAGAACCACCGGGTTCGACTGACTTCTGACGTCTCAGGTCCAGCAAAGTGGACGGTGCATATCTTTCCGCTGCAGCATATGTTAGCGGCTTCTAGGAGGGCAATTTTTAATGTTTTAATTCCACAATCTGCCTTATCTTCTTTACCCTGCATGTGTTTGATCGCGGCAACAGCTGAAATGAGATCATCTGTGGAGGAAATGGATGAACTTACTTTTCTAGATAGCTCTTCAAAGGGTACTGGAATGGACATTTGTCTTTTATCAAGGCCCGCTGGTTAGCTGTCTGTGGGCAGGTCATGGTCAGCAGCAACGCCACCGAGGACTCACTTCTGTTTCAGAGCTTCTGCATCTGCAGTTGGATATATCTTGTAGCTGTGAGGATGTTTAAAATGTTTACAATATGTCTACAGCTTGCAGTGGCATCAATCAAACTCCGCTGTGACAATGATCCCTCATTGATTACAAGCAGCAGTGAATAAGCAAGGCCCACTGAGCTGTGCATCCCGGATTTAATCAATTCCCTGTTTTTAGGGATATGTGAAGACACTGATCAATTCCCGGCCCGGTGGGTCTTTCTGTGTGGAGTTTGCATGTTCTCCCCGTGCTTGCGTGGGTTTCCTCCGGGTGCTCCGGCTTCCTCCCACAGTCCAAAAACATGCAGTGTAGGTTAATTGATCTTTCTAAATTCTCCCTAGGTGTGAATGTGAGTGTGATTGGTTGTTTGTATGTGGCCCTGGATAGACTGGCGACCTGTCCAGGGTGTACCCCTGCCTTTCGCCTGATATGCGTCGGGATAGGCTCCGATAGAGCCCCGTGACCCAGCAACGGATAAAGCGGGTATAGATAATGGATGGATGGATGAAGACACTGAGGCACATGAGCATGTCTTTACTCTCCTCCACTGAATCAGAGCATACAGGTGAAAGCTGAGAAGGCGCTGGGATTTGATAGTGGCAGCGAGCTCGTTGGGCAAGAGACATCCGAAAGTATGTAGAGGGGTGGGTGGGAGTTTAAATGCTGCTCATTCATAGGAAAATAACTAGTTCAAGCAACTAGATCACAGGAACATGGTTTTGTGATGTGTAACAGTACAACGGTTCCAGATGCTCATCAGGCCTTTGTTTTCAAGAGTGGGTCCACAACTAAAACTAAAGCAACCTTCTCTATTGGGTTTATTGCTTCAGCATACATAAGCATTCACTCTCACAAAGTAAAGACTCCTTAGAGCTCCCTTTTCCATTCGTTACAGCTGCAATTGCTTTGGAGAATATCTATACAAATGAAGCATTGAGCAACTGGGATTTTTGAAATCAGATCACGTAAGGCAGGTGTCGGTTTTCCCATATTTTCCCTTGGTGTCTCTGGCATCACTTGGCAAATTTAATACATTTAAACATTTGTCCGTAAACTTTAAGTTTTGCTTTTTCGGTATGATTTAGGTTGTTGTCATGATAAGGGGAAAAGTCTGTCCCAATCTTAATTCTTTTGAAGACTTAAATAGTTTTTCCGCAATAATTTAGCAGCTTCAATTATATCTTTCAATCTCACCAGTTTCCCAGGCCCTGACAATGAGTAACATCCACGACACTACCATGATTCACTGAAAGTTGCTCTTTGGCCATTTACCAATGGCTATTTTTCCATACAGACTTTAGGAAAGGTTTTAATTTTTTAAGGACAGATGTTTAAATCGCTGGTGTGGAGCTCCTTCAGGGTTACATTTGGCCTCCTCTTTGCCCATCTGATCAATTCCGTTCTTGATCTGTCTGTTGGATTTTTTTTGCAATGCCATTTTTTGGCAGATTGGTTGTGGTGCAATATACTTTCCATTCTTTTATTTTTAAATTATTATTATTGTTGTTGTTATTATTATTTATATTTTATAATTATTATTGTTGTTGTTCTTCTTCTTCTTCTTCTTCTTGTTCTTGTTCTTCTTATTCTTATTCTTATTATTGTTATTCTTATTATTCTTATTCTTATTCTTATTCTTATTCTTATTATTCTTATTCTTATTCTTATTCTTATTCTTATTCTTATTCTTATTCTTATTCTTATTCTTATTCTTATTCTTATTCTTATTCTTATTCTTATTCTTATTCTTATTCTTATTCTTATTCTTTTTATTCTTATTCTTATTCTTAATCTTATTCTCATTATTAATCTGGAAGTGGTCAAATGGATTTTCAGTGTTCTGGACTTTTAATAACCCAGCTGTGTGGGTGTAGGTCTCCAGAACATCATTCCTATCCTCTTTGGCCCTAATGAAAGTGGCTGCTTGGTGGCACTTTTTGCTTGTTGTTTTTGCAGATTATGGTGCCATCATCAACAGTTATACATTATACTGCAAAGCAGTTCCAAGGAATGGGAATACCTAAAGCTTTGTACACTGTTTTAGCTGTCACATTGAAAAGTGAATCTGAATGCCTGCATCTTTATTGATTTTGTTTCCCAATGGCTTCCACTATATCATACAACAAAACAGCAGGATAAGGATTTGTGCGTGCACATGTGTGTCTGAGCGAATTACATGAACATTTTACATGACCTAGGGAATCCTTAAGAAAAGTAGAAATGTGAGGTTTCCCTTCTCACTGTTCCCTGCAGAACTAGGTTAGCTCCCTCGGGACGGTAGGGAAGGACCCTGGCTGGTTTCTCTCCAGTATGTGTACATGCATATTAAATATGGTTCTTGGCCCAAGAAAAAAGCATCAGGACATTGGCCACTCTTCTGTAGTCTATACATATTTTCAAATGACATAGGTTTAAGAAAGTCAGTCAGGTTTATTTTATAGGAGTAGAGTTTGCATTAAAAGGTCAGTCAGAGGCGCACATGGCTCCTGGCTCACGCATATACCTTGGAAACATCAACAGTGTTCTCCTTCGTTGAATTTGAAAAGGGTGACATCAAGCATTGCCAAGCTGAATTGTGGATCTGTTTAGTTGAAGTTGAGGAAAGTTGAACTTTTCAGGCGTCCACATGAGTATCAGACACAGCTTCATGCAAGCCGTGGAGGCATATCCGCGGGCAGTAGCAGCCAGAGGATCTAGAGAGAAGTGGCATAGATAGTGATGAACCTGGTTTGCTATGTTCTCCATCATTGTCACTGATTCTAAGATTCTAAGAATCCTCAGCCCTCTCACATGTCTGGATTAAAACGGTGCTGTACTGTAAGTTCAGACATTCGGACAGATGTGACATTTAATTTTTAAATGTATAGTTATAATTAGAGGAAACTCAAGGCGCACAAATTGGTTCTGGCTCAGTGTGGAGCCATAAATCAATTAAATAATTTCTTTCAAATATCAAATTCCTGCCCATCAATAATTTGATAATTTCTTGACCTGCTTATCTGTTGCACGTTGGGCTGTTTAATTACTAGTGTGCAACAGTATGTGTCTCTAGTATGAGAGGATGCTTTTCGTTTTGTCTTCTGTGAAAATTGTGAGACTTGTTTGACACATCTCAGCATCCACTTTGTTCTTACTTGCAGGCTCCTCTTTTTTTTCTGCTTTTGCAGCCGATGCGTTTTGTGTAGATAAAGACAATGATAAATCCAAAGATGTTATAAGCACTGGCTCCTGCAGGACTGGTCAATACTATTGACTGCAGGGTGGCTGGCCTGTAATTAGGACCCTGATAAAGGGGGTCAGCATGGGTGGTTGTATGTGTGTGTGTGCATGTTCATTTCAAAGTAGGTTACAGCTTTGGTTCGATGATAAATGCCATGATAAAATATGGTCATGTCCTCCCAATTGTCCTTACTGACAAAGGCAGAAGAATAGGATTCCTTAAATGCCAATGTTCAATTCGGTCAATAAGAGATTCTGATAATATCAAAGTTCCAAGATACACGAACACACGCAAAGCAAGAGCATGTCATTTTACTAAGTGTACATTAAAATGCCCAGTTTTAATGTATGTATCCATACATCTAGTAATAATTCAAGTCTTCCCTGTTCTGTTCAGGTCATACAGTTTCATAATTCAGATGTTCATCTAGGAGTTTCTCTCTTTTGTGTCTAAGTACAGCTGAAGAAGCTTTCTTCATTTAAAAGAAATTAAACCCCAACATTATTGCAACTGTACATTTAGATCTTGAATATAAAAGTCTGTATATAAAGAAAAATGCCACTCAAATCTATGTTCTTTATACTTTATTTTTGATGGCTATAGGATCCACAAGTTTTTCAAACTTGAAGTTTAGAATATGTGTTTATTGAAAGTGCGTTAATAAATTAATATACGGATTTTATAGATGTTGTTTTCAGTGCAAGTTCCCTTTTTAAAGAAAAAAATAAAAGCAACAAGAATAGTTCGCAGCTCTGAGTTTATTACAAGTGAGCTGTAAATGAGAATAAATGCATCAGATGGGGCCAGAGCGGTTCCAGTGGTAGCCAAAAAGCCGAAAAGAACAAAACCTTGTTGGGCCAGACCATGGCGGTAGCTATGATGATTGTAACTAACAAAAGCAATGCAACTGCCATATTTTAACAACCTCTGAGAGTTTAAAACATATATCATACCAGGAAATTCTGGTTCAACCAAACAAAAATAAGTGTACTGTACAGCAAACATGCAACTCTAAAAAGACTTACTTTCGTCCTAAAATGTAAACGTTGTCAATGTTGATGACGGAAACCTGCGTGAAGTCAAACCTGGACTCCGAACAAGATTTTTAAGGCTATTCCGGGGGATTTTCCACTCCTTTTACGGATTTTTTGCTTCTGCTTCGATAAATGATAAATGACGTAGGGTCCTGGCTGTGGAAAAGCGAGGCAGCTCTTTGTAGAGCCTGTCTGGAACTGGAACTGGCTCTGGCACCAGACTAGCACCAGCACCGATTCTGAGTTGGTCAAAAAGCCCTATGATTGGTCTTATAAAACACATTAAACATTTTATAATGCTGGAACCTGAGGGGATTATCAACACAAATGTGTTTCAAAAATGTCCATCTGGAGAGATTATAAGACTAAGAAACGTTTTGCAATAGGGTCTGCTCTTGAAATTGTCAGACAACAATTGTAGGATGGTAAGAGCAGTAGTTCTCTTGAATTCTCTGAAGAGCACATCTCCTTGACTTAACCTACTAGGCTTTATAATGGAGTGAAAACGCAGCTGGTGGCACAATCTCCTGTTGGAGCCTCGACTCACCAGAAAATATTACTTTACTTTCGTCCACGTCTCAAAAACATTTAGTTTTTGAGACGTGAGACAGTCCACAAGACAGTAACTACAACCCACAAATAATATGTGTAACCACTAAAACATATGTATTTTTGTATCCCTAAGCATGTCTATTGTCATTTTTCAATGTAACCATGGCCTTTCATTCTTGACTTTATCATATATTTTAAACTCCAAGCCATTTGTGGGCAAGACTGAAGCTGAATATTGAGAAATGATGTGAGAGGAGAGTAAAATTTTTGCCTGAACATCCAAAATCTTCCTCGGTGTACAACCTAAGAGTCCAAAATCCCACGCCTTAAGAGCTGGGTCAGACCATCCCTTTAACTGTCTCTCAAGATAAATGGGAGGTACTTTGCAGCTAGTTGAGACATAAGCTCAGTCCAGTTTCCACTCTGACCAAGCTAATGAACCTATTTCATTTAAGTGTTGGCCTGGAGCCCCAGCAAGGATATTCAATGCATTTCCTCCCTCCCTCATTAAACATTAAAGCTATTTGTTCGTAAAGGTTTGAAACTTGCATCACTGACACAGCCACATTTAGCCCCTAGTGAGAAGACATATTTCCTGCCCCTTGTTGTATTTCTGCTTATATTTCGGTGAATTATGTTTAACAAATGGCATGCAACCAAGTCTGAGTACAACAGGAGCCCACACACAACATTGTCCCGCAGAGGAAGCTCTGCAGGATCCTCAAAATGATGCTGTTTTATGCATGACGGTGTCACCAGTCTTTACTGGCAGTTTCGAAGGTTCCCTTAGCTTAGCCTGATTCTGCCAGCGCGTGTTTATTTTTACAGCTGAAGTTCAGTCAAGGCAGTGATTTATTTACTTCCACCATGTTCACTCAGGCAGATATACAGTATACAGCGTTGCTGATCGGCGTCTGTGAAAGAGGTGTTTAAGTGAGCTAAATAAATTCTGAAACGTGCTCTTTGTCCATGTGGTGTGAACAAAGGACCACAAACACCATCACAAAACCCACTGTTGTTAATAGATTTGTGCATGATAAAAACATTAATGTCTAGTGGTACCACTGTATAAAAGTATTCCCTCCAATTACTACTCAAGCATTGCTGCATGAAGTATTCTCATCCTTTGAACTCACTCATCTTCTAGCTGCCTTCAGCTGTATCAGAAAAATGGTCCACATACACAATATAATTCATAAAACACTACTGAAAACTGAGTGTAAAGTTGCAAAGGTCCATTCAGACAAGGAATGTTTGTTAGTGATGCATTCCTTTGTTTAGATTTGAACCATTTCATTCACAACTGGGAGACGTCACAAAAGCTTGTCAATCGTTTTTCTGGCACTATAAATGGTTACGTAGCACTTGTGTATTTGGACGGAACTTGCTCAGGACCTTTCCTCTGTTATGAATACTTTAGAGTTTAGGTTTATGTTTATCACTTTGTTCTTCACTGTAGTTGAGGATTATTGTGACTGGATTAATCAAGTTCATGGTGTAGGTGTTCCCCGGTGTTGTGCAGTACTTGACCTCCCAATTCCTAATATTTTCTCCTTCATTACAAAATCCATTTGGATGTTCGTTCAACTATCTTTCGCGTTACATTTAACCCTGATTTTATGTATCCTACAGGAGATGTTTGTTACAGAAGACAAAGATTATCTTCTTATATAGGAACACAAACCCCTGAATCCCTGAAGTAAGATGTAGCCTTTAGTTTTAATGTCCCAACGTAGTTCAACAGACATGAATTTCAAAACAAGCAACAAGGTTAGCACTGTTGCCTCACAGCAAGAAGGTTCCCGGTTCAATTCCCGGCCCGGTGGGTCTTTCTGTGTGGAGTTTGCATGTTTTCCCTGTGCTTGTGTGGGTTCCCTCCGGGTACTCCGGCTTCCTCCCACAGTCCAAAAACATGCAGTGTAGGTTAATTGATCACACTAAATTCTCCCTAGGTGTGAATGTGAGTGTGATTGGTTGTTTGTATGTGGCCCTGGATAGACTGGCGACCTGTCCAGAGTGTACCCCTGCCTTTCGCCTGATATGCGTCGGAATGGGCTCCGACAGACCCCCGTGACCCGGAAACGGATAAAGCAGGTATAGATAATGGATGGATGGATGTATTTTAGATAATGGTTTTAGTTTCAGGTGGTTCTACATTTGATAAATAAAAAATGTTTTTAGGTGGTTTTTAACCATCAACATGATTATAAGCATCAACATCAGATGGAGGATGAGATGCTGATCTCACTCTTGCGAGTCCTGACATCAGTGACGCTGATTCAGGATCACAACAAAACTTGAGAAACACTTTGGTTGTATGTTTGAAAGTTCACCACTGTAATCCCAGATTTCAGCCTCCTTTCTGGAAGTTGTGTTTTCAGTTGTATGAAACTGAGCAAATGCAAAGCATCTAATGCTGTCGATTATTTTTTTCGTGTGTGTAAAATTTTAACCATTATTGCCAGATAGTTCTCAAAAAAACATAAATGCAAAATTTCCTGTAAAGAATAACCCTTCACTAATATTTGTAGACTCTCCAAAGAACAGTTTATGCTGAAAAATGACTCTAGAGAGCTATTTAGTGTTTAAATATTACACAAGCAGCCTCTGACCAAGAGTCATTATGTGACGAGCAGGTAGTGAGAATGTCCATCCAGCTGGAGCAAATTGTTGTTTCGTTCTGTGACTTACGTGGATCTCAAAGTGGGGAAAAGTGGGCATGAAATCCAGACGTAGTACTACATTGGAACGAGTTCACCCTAAGAAAATGTTTTGCACCCACTTGATGGAGCTGGAGCCTATCAGACACTGATGCAATAAGGATTCCCTTCCCTCCTAGAACGAAATGTAATTGCCCTGTTTTGTCAGGTGTGAATGGGAGGCACAAGTGAGGCCTCCAGGATAAGTGAGAAATAACACGGTTGCATTATGCGCTGTAAAAAAAAAAAAAAAAAAAAAAAAGGAAAGACAGGAAAGGAGTCAGTTCAAGGCTGTGATTACAAAAGACAAAGGAAGACAGAGCTGCGTTGATAAGGCCTGGCTGCTCCTGTGGGAGAGCAACCGTTGGTATTCTAATTGGAGAAGATGGACTGTCCACACTCTCTCTGCTTTATTGGGGTGCTTTAGAGATCAGGTCTAATTTCATTGGCAGAGCACAAGTGACCATAATCCTGACCACAGGCTTGATTTGAGTGCTCATAAGAGTAGTGATCGACACTCTTCAGCCTGATCTCCACAGTCTAAGTGTGTGTTTCTAACAGAGCGAGGGAGGATATCACATTAATGTTATTGGAGAGCTAAAGGGCTTGTTTACTCATTATCGCAGTGCATTCTTGCCTACGTGGGTGTGCATGCGTGCAGGTTCTAGTGCCTTTTCCAGAACAAACATGTGCTATAATCTCAGAAGCATCATAAGCCATCAAACATTAACGGCTGCGGCTCAAAGCAGCAAAGCTGTTTTCGTGTCAGGGCAGATTCTTCCTGAGCAACACGGGTGATGAACCAGCTCATCACTCTGTGAGGATGTCACACATCCGGGACGATGATCCTGCGCTTGCATGTGTGTCAGTGCACTGCGTGTTTGTGTGCTTGCAGCCATGTAGGTGCTGTCATCAGTGATGAATTAACTCATTTTAATCAATTTGATTTTCAGCAATATTTAGCAATTGACTCAGAGCAGCAGGTAACTAATGGGCATTTGAAGGGTGTGTGTGTGTGTGTGCGCGCGCGCGTGTGTGTGTGTGTGCGTGTGCGCGGCGCCCATTCAACCCAACACCCAACAATTAATCTTAATCAGCATGGAAAGGAGCACATATTGACATCCAAGTTACACAATAATTCTTCTGTATAATCACTACATGTGACCTTTAACAAGGTGTTCTAGTTGATCTAGTTGCTTCTGACAAAGTCTAAATATAAGATCTCCAACATGCTCGTACATGCAAAAAGATTTTGTTAATCTGCTTTGAAATGGCTCTCACTTAAATAAGACAATGTTTTCATTATTACTACCAATCAGTCGGTTGTGATAGTCCTTTCAAAAGTCTCACTTCACAAAATTTTATGCAAGTGTTTGCTCGTCTCGCTCGCTCGTGCAAACCCAGCGTGTGGAGGAAGACGTAAAAATAGACAGCAGAGTTTCTCCTGTAACCAGCCTTGTCGGTGCTTACATCTCCTAAACACAGAGCTCACCTTCACACCCTCACACATTATTTTTAGAAGCGTTAATTGGGAAAAAGGGCTTGTTGTGTGCGTGAACATGAATTGGTTGTGATCACTTTTACAGGAAGGCAGAAGTAGTTAAAACATGATAGTGATTCCACAAGTCTGAGCGCATGCTGCTTGTGAGATTAAACACCGGTTGCATTTCATTTAAAATGATCAGGGCATGAAATGTAATGAAAGTAAAGTTGCTTCGAGTCACATTTGATTGCAATGCGCATCCAAATCTTTTCTTCGATGGTAGGAATGATCAATACATACAGATCATACACCTCTTCAACATGTTAAAAATGGTTTCCTATTCATTTAGATCCGTTGTAAACTTGTTTTTATTTTATTACTAAATGCTCAAGGTGGTGTACGTCAAGGTGGTGTACGTCAAATTAGTGAGACTTCTTTCTCTCTTTTTAGTTGTTTTTTTTCCCTTCTTCTATCTACCTAATCAAATCAAAAGCCCTCAGAATTACACCTTCAGAGCACAGAAACACAGGAACTTTCAATTCTCAACTAACAACACATTAAAGCATATTCTCTAAGAATAACTGAATTTTATTCACAACTCAGAAATCAAGACAGTTCTGAGGCATCATTCAAAAGACTGCATCTACAATTATGCAGATATGTGTTGCTTTATATAATTTTACGAGCCTGATCGATTAGATCCACATTTAGAGAGATGTAGGGAGTGAAAGTGATCCATCGAGCCTCGATCCAAGGGACCGATCCAAGGGACCGATCCAAGGGACCGATCCAAGATACCGATCCAAGGGGCCGATCCAAGGGACCGATCCAAGGCACCGATCCAAGATACCGATCAGAGGGGCCGATCCAAGGGACCGATCCAAGATACCGATCCAAGGGACCGATCCAAGGGACCAATCCAAGGGACCGATCCAAGATACCGATCCAAGGGACCGATCCAAGGGACCGATCCAAGGGACCGATCCAAGATCCCGATCCAAGGGACCGATCCAAGGGACCGATCCAAGGGGCCGATCCAAGGGACCCATCCAAGGGACCGATCCAAGGGACCGATCCAAGGGACCGATCCAAGGGGCCGATCCAAGGGACCCAATCCAAGGGACCCATCCAAGGGTTGCTTATCAAACTGCTTTTGCATGCAGTTGGCTACGACCAATCAAAGCAACCAACAACATGACAAATTCAGACATATTCAAAAAAAAGTCATTGGGGGAGTGAGTTGTGAAGAAGAGTAAATTAAACTTTTGCTGGAGCCTGTTGGCAAAACAGCAAATACTTATACCTTACAAAGGACTGATTTGGGTGCCGTCTTCTGTTTAATTGTCAAAGGAGAAAGTGAGAATCTTTACCTGTCGATGATTCAAACTGCTGCGTTTTCCTCAGCTGTAGCCATCTACACTGTTTACACTCAGATTGTGTTACCGGGTTGTGATCATCATGTTAAGCCCGCCCAGAAACTCTGAGGATCTAACTGAGGATAGACTGATTTGATTGGCCCAAGGAAAACATTTAGGTGTGTTTTTCAGGATGTTTTATCCATTACTTGTCCAATGAAGCCCATGAAGTAGAGATGCTCTTTCTTTCACCAGTTCTTCTTTTCTGTAGCTATTCTACAGTGCAATGTGTGTTTCTTTTACTCAGCCATCAGACTTTATAATATCTAAGACTGTAGCTTTTTATTTGTGGACACAGATCGAAGTATGTGCCACCTGTGACTGCAATAAGGAATCTTAAAAGTGAATAAAACTTTCATACAAACATGTTTCTAAAGCACGAGTAGACAAGCAGAACTAATATAGAAATGTAATATATTTGTTTGTAGGACAATGTGGATCTTGGAGAGCTGATGTTCTCATTGTGCTATCTCCCTACGGCTGGCAGACTTACCATCACCATAATCAAAGCCAGAAATCTCAAAGCCATGGACATCACCGGAGCCTCAGGTGGGTGCTGATGAGAGATTGCCCAAACGATCGATGACATGAGTAATCAACCCAATTTGGCTTTTATTCTTCTTCTAATAATCTGCATCAGCCATTGACTGAGAACCTTAATCTGATTATCGGGTAGGCTAAAATGTGGCCAGTTCAGCGCTGTAGCGGGGAACAGAAACATGAAGCACTTGAGTATGAAAACATACATGTAGGGATAAATTGTTAAGGACCATGGTATTGGCATCCTTAGATGTTCTCAACTCTGCTTTTGGTGTCAGCAAAAATCATCTGCGGTGCAGAGGTTGGTGGAAAGTCATCCTGCTGTTCTTTCATGCGCTGTTGCAAAACGCAAAAGGATGATCTTTTACAGGCCGTGCTTCATGAGAACCTCAGTCGACTGATGCTGGAGTTGTCTACCTGGGTTGTACTTGTTTTGCAGCCACCTCCTCTTGTCTGAGGAGAAGTCAAATTAAAACTCTAACTGATGGGAGAGAAGTTACAACTGTGTTTGTGAAAGCAGCATGCTATGTTGGCGGTTAAGCTGGTGCTCACTGAAATGCCACTGAATGATTCTTCCTTTTCTGGGGTAAAATGTCATTAACGTGCGCGACAACCATACTTCGCTTACAATTGACATACCCATCTGAGTTGTTTTTATACTTCATCTACAGCTGCTTCACCTGCATGAAAAATAAATCACAGTTGCAATACACCTACGTTCCACCATTTGTCACTCATACAATATTCAAGACGCATTGAATATTTAAATTCCACATTTATTCTATATGTCATTTTCTCTTATAACAAGTCTTCGCTTCACCCCTGCAGCCGTATTACTTTTCAGCCAAAAGATGAGCTCAAATGAACCATAGGTTGCAATCATACGGTTAATTTGAGCTCATCTTTGAGCTCTAATTCTAACAAAGAAAAGTAGGAGGATCTTCTCTGTTCAGCTGGTGTTACCATGGTGATTCAGTGCATTGATTATGTTTTTTTGTTTTTTTTGAAGTTGCATGCTCTTAACTGACAACGAACATACTCAGAGCTGGCTGAACTAATATACAGTACGCAAAGACAAATGATAGTACAGAACCCTTCAAGTCCCGTAATGCACGAGAAAATCCAAACCAAATAAGTAAAAGTCAGGGCAGGGCAATAGATAAATAAAAAAACATTATTTTGCATCTTCCATATCATCCCATCTTTTTCTTATTTGGGGTTGTACCATCTTTTTTGTTTCTACCTCATTACTACCTCTAACCACAGTGCAGCACAGACTAAAAAAACTCAAGCAACAGTATAATGAGTGTTAGTATATATATATAACAAATTAAATAAAGTCACAAAATTAAACTTCTTGTGCTCAAACTGTCTCCATGAAATTAAAGTGAATTTTTGTAATGAGCAGGCTTTCTATATAATATAAATATATAAATATATATATATATATATATATATATATATATATATATATATATATATATATATATATATATATATATATATATTATATATATATATATATATATATATATATATATATATATATATCTATATATATATATATATATATATATATATCTATATATATATATATATATATATATATATATATATACATATATATATACACTATCCCAACGTTTTCCAAATGCCTTTGTAAATTTGTTTAAATGTTATCCATATAGTGAACTAAACTGTTTTTCCGGGTTTCAGTTGAATAAAATTAGCAAGTCTTTTATTTTTTTTTGTACTAATAACTCATTTTTAGCCCAATGTCTAATTGTTGTGGGTAACACTTGTGCTCCTGAAATCTTATTGCTGGTTATCTGCATTACTTCTTCAAGTATTCTCTGCACAGCTGCGTGACATCTGTGCAGTTGGGATTTAGAATGAATTGTCACTGTTTCATCTTGATTATGCAATCGATATGGTCTCTGTTACAAGACATGCCGAAAGTGCCGCACTCTCTCTTTCCAGATCCATATGTGAAAGTGTCCTTGATGTGTGAGGGACGGAGACTAAAGAAGAGAAAGACTTCAACCAAGCGCAACACGCTGAACCCAGTGTATAATGAAGCCATTGTGTTTGATGTTCCTCCTGAGAACATTGACCAGATCAGCCTGCTCATAGCCGTCATGGATTATGATCGGTTTGTGTTTTAGCGCTCCCATCTAACAGATTTTTCTGATAAAACACTGAATTCTGATGGGTGCAATTCTTTGCTGCGCTGCAGGGTCGGACATAATGAGGTGATTGGGGTGTGTAGGGTTGGCAATGAGGCGGAGACTCTGGGGCGAGACCACTGGAATGAGATGCTGACGTACCCACGAAAGCCCATTGCACACTGGCACCCGCTCATAGAGGTAAGTTTACTAGTTACGACATCTTTGGCCCATTTGTAGTCTAGGGTTGTCATTTTTAATTGTTTGTTTTCATAATATTGCTGACTCTGACTGTTTTTTTTTCCAACATCTCTTACCTAAACTTTAAATGCATAAAATCTTCATGGAGGATCCTAAATGGCAGCTGAGTTTAGTGTAAAAGTGTGAAAACTTTCAAAAGTTAGTCTTAAGTCTTAAGCATGAAATCATAACACTCTTTTGACCCTCATTCACGTCACTTGTTACTTTTAATGTTTAACACAGTAAAGTCTTCTGAATTCCAACTTCTACTCTAATCTGAGCAAAGTCCACGAAATGAGAAATTTGGACTCAAGACCTTTTAAGTTGGAAGTGTGTAGTGTGTAAAAGTGCTTTTAACCCTGACCTGGATATGAAGCTAGATGAAAAGGAAGAGAACTTACTAAATAAATTACTAAAGTGATTACATTTGACTCAGACCAGTTCAACAGACATACTTTAAGAATGAAGACTTTTTTAATAATACAGAAAAATCCAACCCTAAATAGGTGCAAAAGTAAAACAGTATTATCTAAAAATAGAAAAAAAGAGAGAGAAATATGACTAATATAATAAAATCATTTTAATTATTACATTTAGCATTACATGATTACATGTAGTTTAAACATGTAATAATTGATATTATTTTATTACATTAGTAATATTTAAATTATTACTTTATAATTATTCTCATTATTCTCTTCAATGTCTGTAACATCTTGGAGATAAAAGTTATTTGCAATACAAAATAGGTACAAGATGTACCTATTTTTACAAATGAATGAAATCCCCACCATGTACAGAGAACTAGACTATTGTGGAGATAAACACATGCAGGACGGAGATAAAACAGATGTGTGAGAGAATCAATGGAATTGAAGAAACCACTGAAAACGCCTCAGAGTTACACCGATATACAATAAATGACCCAACTTAAGATTTCACTATACAAATACACAGAGCAGACAGAGTGGGAGAGAACGTCAAATGAACACAAACTACACCTAAGTAATAGAAGTAAAACAAAATTAAAAAGAAAAGGAAAGAAAGGATTCATGAAACACGGCTTGGGCTAAAATCCTTTGAAAAGGACTGTTTTGTTGAGCGTCTGGTGCATGTTGCTTCTCTGTGAGCTGAGTGCAGTCATTTTGTGCAGCAGCCTTAGTTTACAGAACAGGGACACAACTAATGTCAGCAGCATGTGGCGGTGACGGTCTACGCCGTACTCTCTGTGGCCGATGTGCTCCCCGACCAAACCCCATCCTCCAACCCTATGTTCTTCTGTACAACGGACAGGACCTCTCGCAGTTTGACGGGCTGTGATCATCTGACACTTGCTGATGCCTGGCGAATGACCCAGTCTGCTGCTCTGAAGACCCTAACTGTGCCTTCAGAGCATGGGGAAATAAAGGGGACTTTTCTTTTTTGGACTATCGTCTTATTAATCGGCCATTGTTTTCCTCCAGATTGGTTATAGACACAGTCGACTTTCAGTCAGACTTTACCTGAAATAAACATTAAAGTGCTGTCCACGAGAGCGTTGAAGCAGGTGGGAGGGTAGCTCTTCTACTCCTGCTGCAGAGGACATATCTCCAGCTGACAGGTTTCAGATGTGTCGATGACAGCTGGTAGGGACTCTACGTGTTTAACGGTTGTTTAGGGTTGTTATAACAGCCACCTTAAAAAAACAGACAGTGGACAAATTCTGCAAACAGCCAGTCAAACAACGACATTTTCTAAATACTCAAAATGGTTGGTGACACTTCCAGGTAACACATTTTACAAAAAGTAAGAAACATATGGACTGACAAACTGAAAACAATACAAGCATTTGCTGACACTTTGTGTCACTTATCGTTGGGGCTGGTAAATAGAAATGATGAACCGTACCGGAGTTAAAGTGGTCCTGGCTGAACCTGTAGGTCAGGACATATCGCTGTCCTTCAAGCATGTGTCAACGTGTCAGTGTCAGACAGGTACCTTCAAAAGCAAATACTAAATTACTGTGAAGATCCTGGCAAAACAGGACACGAGGAATCAGGGATGCAAACTAACGGTATCGGTGTGAATACAGTGAGACTGACTGTGAGAAACTCTGAGAGCAGCACTTCTCAGCGAGCTGTGAGGTCAGACACAAATCCACATTTCATACAATTCACTTCATTGCCACATTTGGGGGAGAAGGGGCCGTCCCTTAAAGCTAACTAGTTTGCATCCCTGATCTTAAAATTATAATCAGTTTGAGGTTTAGGATCCTTGAAGTTACTTCAATTCACAACACAGCATCAGACCATGCGATGTATCTGGGGAGAAAAAAGAGGACTGGAACAGAGACATACTCGCAGACAGCAAACGAAGTGGAGCAAGATAATATCATATGAATAATACGCACCACTTTATGAACTTGATGCAGAGAGGACAGAGCATCTTACAGGACAGAGCATCTTACAGGACAGAGCATCTTACAAGACAGAGCATCTTAGGCACTCGATGCAGAAGATGAACAGAGCATCTCATGAACTTGAGGGATGCACAACTTTTTTTGCCTTAGATAATTTAATGATTTGTAAATTGACTACTTGTATACATCTATCCATCCATCCATTATCTATACCTGCTTACTCCTTCTCAGGGTCACGGGGTTGTATTCATCTAATGAAGAATAAAATAAATCCTTATTTTCTAAGTCAGCAGTCTCATTCTGAGAATTATGTACTGTTAGCAACCTGGTTGGAAATGGGAAACCGCACAGCATCATGTTCACAACTATGGGATTGGGAATAACTACTAATTATTAGTCAGCCAATAACTTAGATTGTAATTTATACAAAATATTAGTTCGTCATAAAATCGTTGTTGGTGTCAGTCAGACGTAGCTGTATAACTGAAAATCTCAATCTCAAACTATGCTGCTTGATTAAGTCGTTTTCCAGAGAGAAAAGCTCCAATTTCACCATGTTCAAGCATCCAGAATGATAGCCATGTAATAACGTTGGTAAGGAACGAAACTGTTTGTAAATCCGCCAATATTTCAGTTTGAGTTTGAGCAGATCACTCACCTTGCCTCAAGACGACAGATCCCAGCTGAGAGCTTGCCTGTGGCAAGGTGGTTGCCGGTGATGATGTTTGAAACTCAGCCATAAAGCGTCTAGCCTTTATTATATATATATATCTATGCCCCCAACCGGTCGCGGGCGATGGCCACCCTTCCCGAGTCTGGTTCTGCTAGATGGTTCTTCTTGTTAATGTGTGGGGAGTTGTTTCTTTCCACAGTCACCTGGTGCTTCCTCAGGATGGAGGAGTGTATCGAAAGAAAAGCTTTGATGCAATTTCTTGGTTTCCTTGGCGAAGCAATAATTATTGTTGTTACTTTATTGGCTTTGTATTAATTGGATTAATAATTTGGTGCTACATAAATACAGCTGAATTGACCTGAACTGAATTAAAACATTAACAGTGGAAAAACAAACAGGAGAAGGTCATCTGCAGATTAAAGGACATCACATGGCTGCACTGTCTGGGTACCACAAACACCTGTCCACATGGTGGCATCCTGATGTCCTTTATTCCTTTTTTAAATTTAGACCAAACGACACAAATGTAACATTGTTGTCCCTGTTGAGTGATTATTCACAATCACAGCTGATCCACAAATCACCTACGATTAAAATCATACAACTGTGACCTAACGTTTGACCCTGAATCCCCTCCCACATTCTGTTTTCTTTTTTTTAAATAATTAATAAATTAATATAACTATTCATAAATTAATGTGAAGCAAATTAAAAATTGAGCAGGATTTTTGAGTAATAACCATGCAATGTATTTGTAGAAATAACTTACTATAAAAATGTGTAATTTATAATGAAAGCGAAAGGTTTAACATTTGAAGTATTTCAAATGTATTTATTTTTTCCAGAAAGCCCTCGTGCTCGTTGTTTTTAGTCTTGGAACGTAAATGACTGAATTACTGAAGTCTCTTTAACACGTCACTCTCATTGAAATAAGGTTTATAGTCCACAATGCAATGGTGTGTATTCCCTTTTCAGATACAGTGGAAAAATTGAAATAAAAACAATTACATAACAAAAATACTGCATAACCCTTTGAAAACCTGACATGTTTTGCTGTATTTGCCACAACTGAATCACTGTTTTCAGAGGCAGAGAGGAAGGTGGATGCATTCACAGAGCTGCTTCTATTCCTGAATTCCCAACCCACACTCATTAAAAAAATAAAAAAAATAAATAAAAACAGGGCACGCTAAAGCAGATGCTGGGCTGATTCATGTAAATTCATGTTGAGGTGTTAAAGATAAATACATCAGCATTCAGCTGACGGGGTCAGAAACTAAAACACCTCCAAACACCCAGCATCATACCTGACTTACATCTCTGAGCTTTAATGTGTCGTTTCTTCCATTGAAGAATTTGAAGACTCACTCAGGGTTTCGCCATGAAGGAATTCTTCTGGCGCTCCTTACTGAGCGTTGAATGGCAACTTACAGGCTGATTGGTCATAAACCATCTCTGGAAATTAATATGTATTATTCTTTTTTATTAAAGGGAGGTTTGAGGATGGTCTTATTAGAAAGGTTAACAATATTATCTCTAATGAAGAATGACCTCCATCTTTCAGGTTGTGTATAATGACCTTGATCTCAGAGCGGGAAGACCGTTTTTCCCAAGCAAGGCTCACATGTGCAGTTTTCTGTGGACCACATTCAGTCTTGACTGACACTGATGACTCCGGATGGGTGTACCTGTCTCACACACCCAAATCCCAATATTCCTAGTCTTCACAAAACTGGCCACACCCCACATCAAAGCTGGTTTAGGACAAATGAGCCGCATATGGTCTAGAACCCACGACGGGCTCAGCTTGTGACATTTGGGCCACGTCTGGCCCGCATAACGCTTGCCGGGTCCACAGTGGAGCCATTAGTGACACAAGTAGCCCAGATTAGGCCCAAATGTGTGCTATCGTGATTGCAATAGTAAAAACTTGACCACCTAGATGAATGACGTGTGTTGTGGCAGGCAAACCTTTTAAACTCCGTTATAATATTTGTTAGGAAACTCACGCCTGGTTACATTTTGGGATGGGAGATTCACCTTGTGATAAACACTCTTAATATTGTTATCTGGTCATCTTTAGTTTAATTTGGCTAAACAATGATTTACCTCCACTTAGTTTCTCTGTAGTTCGTGTTATATGCAACATTAAACTCCCCCTCATCCCTGTTAACAACGCTGCGTCCACCAAAGGATCTTTTGTATTGGTGAAAGCTCAGAGACCCTGATCTTTTCAAAAGTGTTGACTAGAGCTGTTTCTCCTCTTTAATCTCTCGGGCCATTTGTATTTCAGTAGCACATACACGGTGTACACACTCTGAGAGTCTTTCAAACACTCCTGAGGAGCCGTTCTTGTCTGAATCTATTAACAAGCAGCTCTGAACTACAGCAGCAAGGTCTGAGATCCCAGCTAATGGCTTATCTGTGTTCCTCTAAGAGATCCACACTCAAGCCCGGAGGGAACCTGGATGGCTGGATATTTTACACTAGAACAAAGACGCTCACACACACACACACACACACACACACACACACATACACACACACACACACACACACACACACACACACACACACACACACATATTTAAAGCCAAAATAGAACAGGGACATGTAACTGTTGTAAATATTGCCACATAAAATTGATAGATTTTAGCACGTACATCTAAAGGTTTTCTTGGTCTGAAGTGTTGAAGTAACCTGTGTTGGCCCCACTTCTACCAGTTCAGATCGTTAATAATTCATCAGTTCAATCTCATCAGCCGCGGCTGTAAACACCCACACTCACACATGGAAAACAGGACCAAAAATAAAACGCTGCTCGGTCCCCCAGAGTAATCTCAAGCTCATTGTGATGCTATTGGGTGGGAAGTAAAGGATATGCAGAAAGCTGAAGGCTCACTTGCCTCCACTTTGTCACATGAATGAGTGGCTGAATAACAGAGGGACGCACTGCAGGGACCCCTCGCTCATAGAGAGCCTGGTGTGCTCACAAGCCCACTTTCAGCTTTAATCTCTGTGTTGTTTTAGTCTCAAAGGACCAATTTAGTTTAAATGGCATCGCTATGACTGCCTGAACTGCCACTCTGATTATGGCCAGGTTAAATTCGGATCAAACGGCTCCAGATAAAAGTAATTAAAAAGGAAAAAGAAAGAAAAGAAAAATATGTAGAGAACATTTGTTCATTCAGTGAATCTATATCGACATGTTTTGCAGAGTTCCTCTGTGATGCACCGGCATGTCTCCTCCACTGAAGTAAAAACACCTCTTAAAATTGATTATCATCTTTTGAATAAGCTGTCAACTTTTGTTTCTTTTAGTGAGATAGAAAGTGAACGCATCATACACCGGCCCTCCTGACAACAAACTTCATTAGGACCTGAGACAGATTCTGTCAAAATCATAGACAGTGAAGAACAGAAAGACACCAAAGACAGAAGACTGTGATGGATGTTATTGATAGTTCATTGGTGTGTGTGCAGTGTGGTGTGTTGTGATGTGTGTCAATGAGTGTATGATGCTCTGTGGTTATGTTGGATGTAACCCACAGGTATTTATGTGTGACTATGTCACATGTCAAGCGGCTGGGATGAGAATCAGCACCTCCAAATCTGAGACCATGGTCCTCCCCTCTCCGGTTCGGGAATCAGATACTGCCCCAAGTGGAGGAGTTCAGTTATCTCTGGGTCTTGTTCACGAGTGAGGGAAGAAATGAGCGGGGGATCAATAGGCGGATGGGTGCAGCGTCTGCAGTTCCTACCCTCACCTGTAGTCATGAGGTGTAGGTAGTGACCGAAAGAGCGAGGTTACAGATACAAGTGTCGGAAATAAACTTCCTCCACAGGGTGTCAGGCTCTCCCTTCGAGATGGGATGAGAAACTTGGTCATCCAGGAGGGGCTCAGAGTAGAGCTGATGCTCTTCTGCATCGAGAGGAGCCAGATAAGGTGGCCTTGGCATCTGGTGAGGATGCCTCCTGGTTAGCTCCTCTAGGCATGTCCCATTAAGAGGAGACTCTGGGGAAGACCCAGGACACGCCGGAGGGACGCTGCTTCTCAGCTGGCTTGGGAGCGCCTTGAGATCCCCTTATGAGCTGGAGAAGTAGCCGGGGAGAAGGAAGTCTGGGCTTCCCTGCTTAGGCTTCTGACCCTGTGGCCTGACCTCAGAGAAGTGGAATATAATGTATAGATGGTCACCTGACATGACATGACACTTGAGTCGCACTCTAAACTGAAACGTTTATATATTAACATGAAAAAAAACCTTCCTTACTGCTGCTTCAAATATGCAGATTGAAGTTAAAAAATACACTTAATAAATAATCACAAGAAGACCCCCATGAGACATTAAAGGTGACGGAGGCAGAGTAACACGCAGACACTGTATACTCTCCAACTTTGCTTGCTGCTTAGAAGGTATGACTGTTTTCCTACGAACACTTACCTCCTGGAGCTTGAACTAATACTCATAAATGCAATAACAAGAACAAAACAAACAAAGAAGCAAAAGAAAAAAAACGGGTGATGGGGTGATTTCATGGGGGTGAAACGTATGGAGCACAGTCAGGCTCTCCCGTTCAAGCACTTACTCTCTTCATCGATAAGAGTTGTAACCACAGGAGAAAATGTTTAATTGCTATGTGATTTTTTTTTTTATAGCTCCAGCAGCTGAGTAAAATATCACCTTCCACATAAATGTCCTAATCTTGACAAGCTGCCAATATTCCCTCCAAGCTCATAAATTACTCAACAGGATATTAAACTTTTCGGTCTGTCAGCCTCAATTGTTAAAATTAACATATTTGTTAAGGCTGTCACTTTGAAAATTATGAAAATTGTGAGATCACTGGAAAATAAACAAACTTTGAGTGGCTGCGAGGTCACAGTGAGAGTCAGCGAATGCATTGTTTTTGAGACGTGTCTGCAGGAACAAATCCCAGAGCTAACCTCCCTCTGCTGATTTCAGACGGTACGAGCAGAAAGAGCCTGCAACAGAGCGGTAAATGTAAAGCAGAAGGGATGGCACTGCTGGTTAGCAAATAATGGGTTAATTCAGGACATGTTACTGTAAAGGAGCATCTCTGCTAACTTGTTCTACCTGCCTGGGGTGGATATGATGTCATCAGCTCTGTTATTGCCAAGCAACAGACATAATACTACCCTGGCGCACTCATGCCAGTCAATTGAGGTTATAACCACAACATCTTCTTGCTACTTTTCCAACTTTCCCAAAAGTGTTTTTCATTTATACTCATTTTTTCCCCCTAGATGTGGCTTGTGAGTGTAATACTACAAACCAAAACTGCTCTCTGTGGATTGAGAAAGCGTCATTCAGTTTAATGTCTGTCAGATCAACATTTTTGGGACTTCTGTTTTGCCTCTGCCTCTAACCATCCATCTCCCTGTTTTGTGCTCCAGTGGGTCGGTCAGGGGGCGACGGTGAGTGGAAGCCAAGGAGGTTCCACCAATTCCCTGAAGACACCACCATCACCATGAGCTCCCACACAAACACACACCCACTCAAACAAACACACATGACAAGCGCTGAGTTTGGTGAAAATGATGGGTGATGGAGCTTTTAAAACGTTCAACACAAGGTGTGACTAACAAATGATCACAGTAGTGTCATCAGGTGTATGCTATAACTAAAACTGATGTGTCCTTAGAATGAAGTAGGTTGTCGTGTGCTAAGACTGCTGCAAATGCCAACCCCCACTTTTAACTTCCTCTTGTGTATTCACAACCAAAAACCACTTAACATTCCAAGAGAACCACTACGATGGTTTTAATTGTTTTTTATTGAGCTGTTAATCACAGTATTGACAAGATGTGATTATTTAACATGTTTTTGTCCTTTCTTTTCTTTTCTTTTTTTTTCAGCATTTTTAATATTATGGACCAAAATAATTCATACTTAGGTAAATGTGAGGAGCTGTAAATGTCTGTGTGAGTGGTCTGCTACCATATAAAAGGTGTTTACTTAACAATAGGAGTTAGATGACAAACTGAAAAAGTAGTGGAGGAGAACATCCGTTTTTAGATGAGGTACATTTAATTTACGCGCTCAGCACTGAGGATTAGATTTGAACTTTGTGTTGCCTATACTCTGTCTGCCCGGTCATGAAGGAAGTTTTGAGCTCAAACCTTAGTTTTACCACCGTGGAAGGCTTGCCCACACGATGCTTCCGTGAAGAAGACCATTTGCTTCACGTATGTGGAAACAGCTGACAGAGAACATAGTGATTTAATTACTGCATGTTAAAGTGTCTTTGTTTTAACAGGGTGTGGTCAAAATAAAGCAAACACAAGCTTAACTTTTGTCATCGGTGATTTCTCTGGCAGGATTGTGGTCCATTCACGTTGTCTCAGGTACATTGATCATGACTCTCTGGGATTTATTTAGGTTCTTTTGATTTATTAGATATTGGATATTATTTGTTTCTTATTAAATAGAGATTTCCCATAAACCAAATGTCTTTTGAATACATCCATTATGACGCAATTTAAGCCCACTTAATTAAAATGAATGAGAGATTTGGGGAGCAAAATATTTATTAAAAATTATGTCTTGTTGGATTAAAGCTGTATTCATTTATTTTTATCCCCCCCTTCCTGACAACCAGAAAGGAAGCAAAACAAGCTGTAAACACAATAATTGCATGCTATCGTGAACATTTGCCTATTTTCACATCCCCCAAATGAAGAGCAACACTATCAGTCCTGTTTTAATTATCAATGTACCTTCTGCTCTGACTCCTCTGTCATACTTCCCCGGGGAAACATCTGGCACTTTTGCTGATGTTTTTTTTTTCTCTCAGAACTGAGCCATTTAGTGAAGGGTACAAACAAATGCGTACCATGCAGTGTGGATTTTACAAACCCCGGGGAGCTGTCTGGTGAAAGTACAAAGGGCACAAAGAGACATTATTGGCTTCATTTCGAATCAGTTCGCTTTAACCTGGTGACTGGTTTAGACGTCGCGCTCTCTTGTTCTGTAGCCCGTCTGATCATGTGGCTGCTCAGTGACATCACCGTTCCGATGACTGCAGGTGTAGTTGTCATTAACGTGTTGACAACTATACTGTTATCACATTATTGGGAAATCCAACGTGCCTTTTTGACAGGGGCTTTGCTATTAAACTGTCAAGTGCACCCATTAAGACAGCGGACCCACAGATGATGACGTTTATCGCCTTCAATCACGTTGTCAGTAGAGATTAGTGTTTCCATTGCCATAAACTGAGTGAAGTGAATGCTGGAACTCTTCCCTGCCACTGTAATAACAGTTTTCTTTCATTGGGACCATGCCCTGTGGTTGTTTCAATAAGCCAGTGTTTGTTTTTGAAATTTTAGATTAATACTTGTAAAATCTCTTTGTATTGGACACCATCACAAATGACAATGTTATTTTCTTCTGTGTTTATAGGTACACTGCATGCATTATTTTGGAGTCATTTTTCTGCCACTTTTTGTTTTTGTTGTGAGATACTAATCATGTTGTAAACACAAGATGTATTGTGAACCTAAGGCAGAATGTGTAAATTGTCCATTCAGATGTTATTAATAAACATTTGTATATATAACACTGATTGATTTATAGAAAAATATGACATGAAGGGAGGGAATAGTGAAGGATGTGGAAACAAGTACATTCATCTTCCCCTCGTATCTCTGCTGTGAGGTCTGAGAGTGAAGACTCATTTACAGTTTATGACATATATTCTCTTACACCCCCATAACACACCTTCATAAACGTTGACATCAGACCTCACGGCTACTGAAATGCCAAATATTAACATATCTGTGAGTGTACATGTGAGTGACGTGTGTCAGATTCACCACAAAGCTGGACAGTTGTGATTAAAGCATAAAAGCTGCACGTGGTTATTAGTATTTTAGGATTACTAAATAGACATCATTTAAGAAAATTTCAAAAACTGAAAGAATGTTTCTGACAACAAAATTATTTAAATTTTATGGGCAACAGTGTATATACAGTAAATGTTCACCCTCACCACTAAAGTGGCCTGTGAGTGTGAACATTTACACTCAAACTGGTTGATGGCCGGTAAATCTATACTCATGCTTTCATGTTTGTGGCTTTGCAGACCCACCTGCACCAGCATGTAACAAAACTACAATCTGGTGGCTGGTGGACTCCCAGAATCACTTATTTTGATGTCATAGAGATGAGGGTTTCATCAAAGTCTGTTTAACCATCTGGAAAGCTCTTTTTTCATGAGCCAGCTGAGTGTGACGTCTATATTCAAGAACCAAGAAGCCAAAGTCCTGTAAACCTCAGCGCAGGTCAAGCTTTTATACGGGCTTCGCCACCTGGATCCACACTTCTGTAACAGGCCACTTGTCTGCAGCTCACCCCCACTCTCCTACTTGTGCATAGTCACAGTCTCTCACTAGGTCCGTTTCATTGATAAAGTGCAGTGTCAGACGATACTGTAAAAATGCGCTTATTCATGCAGGAGAGGATAACTAAATTTGTATTTCTACAGTTCCAGGAACAAAGTGAGGGTTCTGCTTTGGTGGAGTAATGTTTCAGCAACGGCTTTTATTGCATTTACAGTAATGTGATAAGCTTTTATCAACTCAAGAAACCAATTTTCACCTGCCCTTCCTCCTCTTCTACTCTTCACTGCCATTTTCAGTGCAGTGATCAATTAGGCTCAGCTGTATCATGGGAAGAAAATAGACCAAGCAGAGTTCTGCACACACAAGACGAGGCATCGCGAGCTCGACTAATAGTATGAGCTTCTATTCTTAAGAGGGGTTGGCAGAAGAATAGAAACGGTTATGAGGATGGATTCAGATAGATGGTTGTGGATTTCTTTGACCTGTAAAGGTAGGTGGGGCAATACGTTGATGTCAAATGTATTTAAATGACATTTTTACATCATTATACACATATTTTTTTTCAATCTGTGTTGCCATGTATTACAATTGTTCAGCAAACACAAAGTCAATTTTCACCTGACTTGTCTGCTTAAAAAATGTTTTAGTTTTGTGTCAGTGTTGAGAATGTGAATAATGAAAAAAAAATGTACAAACTGTTCTAAGTTGAAGAATCAGACAGAGTTAATGTTTCTCCGGTTGAACTACATTGAGGAGTAAAAGAGTGAGATATTGGTAACGATAACTCAACGTATAGTAAACACTTTGTTACTTTGCTAAATGCCAATATTAGAAAAAGCCCAAACACACAGCGTAACAGGATATGCTTCATTATTTTGTCATGCGTGACACCAGACGTTGACCCATGTGACGTTTTCTACTACTGGTGTCAATTTGTTGTTGGCAAATATGCTGGACCAATTTTCTTTTTCTTTTATCTCTCCATAAAAAAAAGATTAGTTTTTAAGTTAGATAAGTTCAGTTTAAAAAAACAACAAACTGCATGTAAAATTAAATTAACGGTAAATATTTGTTGGAAAATAAAACCCAGGTTGTTTCTCTTCAATCAGTATTTTGCATTGTACATTTTCAAACAAAAAAAAAAAACCCCAGCATAAATAAAAATGGAAAAATAATACATTTAGATGCATTGATTAATCAATAACATGATAGAAAAAACATTAACTATAAGACATATACAAATATGTAAACCATTCTGAGTAATTATCCATGTGAATAGAAATGTAAAATTCAGTTCACCAGTAGTTTTTCATGGATGCTCTCAATGGATCCTTTTTTTTCCTCCCTTATTATTTTCTCTTTGTCAGGGTTTTGACTTATTTTGTCTGTAAATTGTCTATTTTTTTCTTTAAATAAAAAAACTACATTTAATTTCTAGAGCTGTAACGGTATGTTTACAGCAGGAAAGTAAATTTATAAACTCAGTATTACAACTGATAATAAATGTAAAAGGGCAAAATAAACTACTGCTGGAGATGCTGCATATCAGTCACTGTCATCTCCTCCTCTCTGTAAGTTCCTAGTCTGCATGAAGAGGATGCTGCTTCGCTCTGCAACCTTTGTGTAGCAAAGTATTTTATTCAAGTGTTATTTTAAATATGTAGCGGTGGTTGACCAGGACGGGGAAGTATGTGTAGTGACGCCTTTGTGTTTGTTGAAGAAAATCCCTATACTTAATTAAAATGTGTAGTTTGTAAATCAAAATGTCATTGTTGCATCAGTGGGTGGCGTTGCTGAGTGAGCGAGACAGGAGAGGCAGCCCGACACGAGCAGTTTCGGGTTTCAGGACTACTGCTACATGTAAGCGGCACCTTGGTTAAGGCTCACTCATTGAACACACCCATTGGCCACACTCTTTGAACACACCCACTGAACACACTCTTTGAACGCACCCATTGAACACACTCATTGAAAACACCCATTGAACACACCCACTGAACACACTCTTTGAACACACTATTTGAACACACCCACTGAACACACTCTTTGAACACACCCATTGAACACACTCATTGAACACACCCATTGAACACACTATTTGAACACACCCACTGAACACACTCTTTGAACACACCCATTGAACACACTATTTGAACACACCCACTGAACACACTCTTTGAACACACCCATTGAACACACTCATTGAACACACCCATTGAACACACTATTTGAACACACCCACTGAACACACTCTTTGAACACACCCACTGAACACACTCTTTGAACACACCCATTGAACACACTCATTGAACACACCCATTGAACACACTCTTTGAACACACCCATTGAACACACTATTTGAACACACCCATTGAACACACTCATTGAACACACCCATTGAACACACTCTTTGAACACACCCATTGAACACACCCATTGAACACACCCATTGAACACACTCTTTGAACACACCCGTTGAACACACTCTTTGAACACACCCATTGAACGCACCCATTGAACACACTCTTTGAACGCACCCACTGAACACACTCTTTGAACGCACCCATTGAACACACCCATTGAACACACTCATTGAACACACCCATTGAACACACTCTTTGAACACACCCGTTGAACACACTCTTTGAACACATCCATTGAACGCACCCATTGAACACACCCATTGAACACACCCATTGAACACACCCATTGAACACACCCATTGAACACACCCATTGAACACACCCACTGAACACACTCTTTGAACACACCCATTGAACACACTCATTGAACACACCCATTGAACACACTCTTTGAACACACCCATTGAACGCACTCTTTGAACACACTCTTTGAACACACTCTTTGAACACACCCATTGAACACACTCTTTGAACACACCCATTGAACACACTCTTTGAACACACCCATTGAACACACTCTTTGAACACACCCATTGAACACACTCATTGAACACACCCATTGAACACATCCATTGAACACACTCTTTGAACGCACCCATTAAACGCACTCATTGAACATACCCATTGAACACACCCACTGAACACACTCTTTGAACACACCCATTGAACACACTCTTTGAACACACTCTTTGAACACACCCATTGAACACACTCATTGAACGCACCCATTGAACGCACCCATTGAACGCACTCTTTGAACACACTCTTTGAACACACTCTTTGAACACACTCTTTGAACACACCCAT
Source organism: Xenentodon cancila (assembly GCA_014839995.1). Taxonomy (NCBI): domain Eukaryota; kingdom Metazoa; phylum Chordata; class Actinopteri; order Beloniformes; family Belonidae; genus Xenentodon; species Xenentodon cancila. The sequence continues at coordinate 6,287,430 of CM026199.1, read as the reverse complement.
TGAACACACTCTTTGAACACACCCATTGAACACACTCTTTGAACACACCCATTGAACACACTCTTTGAACACACCCTTTGAACACACTCTTTGAACACACCCTTTGAACACACTCATTGAGCACACTCTTTGAACACACCCATTGAACACACCCATTGAACACACTCATTGAACACACCCATTGAACGCACCCATTGAACGCACCCATTGAACACAACCATTGAACGCACCCATTGAACACACTCTTTGAACACACTCTTTGAACACACTCTTTGAACACACTCATTGAGCGTACTCTTTGAACACACCCATTGAACACACCCATTGAACGCACCCATTGAACACACCCTTTGAACACACCCATTGAACACACCCATTGAACACACTCTTTGAACACACCCATTGAACACACTCTTTGAACCCACCCATTGAACACACTCTTTGAACACACCCATTGAACACACTCTTTGAACACACCCATTGAACACACTCATTGAACACACCCATTGAACACACTCATTGAACACACCCATTGAACACACTCTTTGAACACACTCATTGAACGCACCCATTGAACACACTCTTTGAACACACCCATTGAACACACTCTTTGAACACACTCTTTGAACACACCCATTGAACACACTCATTGAACGCACCCATTGAACATACCTATTGAACACACCCATTGAACACATTCTTTGAACACACTCTTTGAACGCACCCATTGAACACACTCTTTGAACACACTCTTTGAACACACCCATTGAACACACTCTTCGAACGCACCCATTAAACGCACCCATTGAACGCACCCATTGAACACACTCATTGAACACACCCATTGAACACACTCTTTGAACACACTCATTGAACGCACCCATTGAACACACTCTTTGAACACACCCATTGAACACACTCTTTGAACACACTCTTTGAACACACCCATTGAACACACTCATTGAACGCACCCATTGAACATACCTATTGAACACACCCATTGAACACATTCTTTGAACACACTCTTTGAACGCACCCATTGAACACACTCTTTGAACACACTCTTTGAACACACCCATTGAACACACTCTTCGAACGCACCCATTAAACGCACCCATTGAACGCACCCATTTAACACACTCTTTGAACACACCCATTGAACACACTCTTTAAACACACTTTTTGAACACACCCATTGAACACACTGATTGAACACACCCATTGAACACACTCTCTGAACACACCCATTGAACACACTCATTGAACACACCCATTGAACACATCCATTGAACACACCCATTGAACACACTCTTTGAACACACCCATTGAACATACTCTTTGAACACACCCATTGAACACACTCTTTGAACACACCCATTGAACACACCCATTGAACACACTCTTTGAACACACCCATTGAACACACTCTTTGAACACACCCATTGAACCCACTCATTGAACACACCCATTGAACACACTCTTTGAACACACCCATTGAACACACTCTTTGAACACACCAATTGAACACATCCATTGAACACACCCATTGAACACATCCATTGAACACACTCTTTGAACGCACCCATTAAACGCACTCATTGAACATACCCATTGAACACACCCACTGAACACACTCTTTGAACACACCCACTGAACACACTCTTTGAACGCACCCATTAAACGCACCCATTGAACGCACCCATTTAACACACTCTTTGAACACACCCATTGAACACACTCTTTAAACACACTTTTTGAACACACCCATTGAACACACCCATTGAACACACTCTCTGAACACACCCATTGAACACACTCATTGAACACACCCATTGAACACACCCTTTGAACACATCCATTGAACACACCCATTGAACACACTCTTTGAACACACCCATTGAACACACTCTTTGAACACACCCATTGAACACACCCTTTGAACACACCCATTGAACACACCCATTGAACACACCCATTGAACCCACTCATTGAACACACCCATTGAACACACCCATTGAACACACATGGAACATTGTCATTTCTTCTAATGTTTCCTTTCTGACAAATAATAATTATACAATTTTGAATGTGAACACACCCATTGAACACACTCTTTGAACGCACCCATTAAACGCACTCATTTAACATACCCATTGAACACACCCACTGAACACACTCTTTGAACACACCCACTGAACACACTCTTTGAACGCACCCATTAATTGCACCCATTGAACGCACCCATTTAACACACTCTTTGAACACACCCATTGAACACACTCTTTAAACATACTTTTTGAACACACCCATTGAACACACTGATTGAACACACCCATTGAACACACTCTCTGAACACACCCATTGAACACACTCATTGAACACACCCATTGAACACACCCTTTGAACACATCCATTGAACACACCCATTGAACACACTCTTTGAACACACCCATTGAACACACTGATTGAACACACCCATTGAACACACTCTCTGAACACACCCATTGAACACACCCTTTGAACACATCCATTGAACACACCCATTGAACACACTCTTTGAACACACCCATTGAACACACTCTTTGAACACACCCATTGAACACACTCTTTGAACACACCCATTGAACACACTCTTTGAACACACCCATTGAACACACATGGAACATTGTCATTTCTTCAAATGTTTCCTTTCTGACAAATAATAATTATACAATTTTGTACAATGTACTCACCCTTTTAAAAAGTTATTGGTTGCACCCAAGCCTCTAGAGATGTATCGTCCAGTACATTCAATGGTCACTATTTAGTTGTGTTGTTCAAACATGTGAAAATTGTTAATCCCTCGTAAGTGCACTAAGGATTTCCCACAATGCATCATGAAAAGCAATGTTCTTCTGATGGTCACTTGCCAAGCATATGTGTCAGAATACATTGAAGTCAAGATGAATGGGTGGCCTGAAGAGCCTGACGTCGTTTTTATTATCAACGTCACTCACCACCCCACTCCGCCTCCATTTCCGAGGTGGTCCCAGACACACAGAAGCAGAAACTTTGATCTGCAGTAAAGTAAGACTTGAGCACAAGCTTAATGAAAATATGAAGTTAAAATGAAGAAAGAATGGGCCAAACATGGTTTATGGCTCCTGTTTTCCCTCAGCATTTATACTTTTGTGTTTTCTTTGTCAGCTGGATCAAAACAGTTTAAGTCAAGAAGCAGAAGCATAAAATTAAACTTTTGATGCGTTAAGCTGTATAAACAATTTGAGAAAACAGTGGAACTGACTCATTATTTTTACTCCGATCACACACAAAATGCAAATAAATGGTAAGATTTCGAACTGGTTGATTGTGCTTCCATTTAATCATAGAGAATATAAATACAACTTTTTCTCATAAATATCTTGGAACCTGCTCTGTTGCAGAAAATATTTTTGTCCAGGTTAATTTTTTGTTCTTGTCACAATAGTCGCAATGTATTTACAAATGTAGGCAATGTAGTCTTTTCTTTCCCCTCTACCGGAGGACCCCAGCTCTTAGTGCTGCAACACCCTACTATATCAATTGTCCATCCATACATGTTTTCGAGTAACCTACGACAGTTTTCATGGCGAGAATACACGTTCAGTTGCTTATTTTTTTCTGAATATGTGAGAAAATCCAAAATCCAAAAATCCAAAGACACATTTCTTGTTATCAAAGCATATAAGCCCTATATTTTCAACTGTGAGAACAGTGCAAAACATCAAAATAAAAGCATATATGTATATATATATATATATATATATATATATATATATATATATATATATATATATATATATATGTGTGTGTGTGTGTGTGTGTGTGTGTGTGTGTGTGCGTGCGTGCGTGCGTGCGTGCGTGCGTGCGTGCGTGCGTGTGTGTGTGTGTGTGTGTGTGTGTGTGTGTGTGTGTCATCTTTCTGAAAGTGACTTTAGAGCAGTAGATTATAGGAACCTTCCCTGTGACGATGTTGAGAGAACGCCTGTTGACTTCGAGGTCTATATGGCTGTGAAGAACATATTGTTGATGAGTGACTAAATAAATTTTACATGTGCGTGCTCGGCAAATCACTGAGTGATGTGTTCAACAAGGTTGTGCTTTTCCAGAGAAGAAAGCCGGATCCTTCTCTAGGGAGTGGTTCATGTTACAGAAATCATTCTGAGGTGACATGTTATCCTGTTAAAAGGCAGGGGTTAAATCTGGTCATGAAGGGATGGGACGGGGTCAGCAACTATAATCGCATAGAGTGAAACATCTGAATGACACTTAGTTGGTACTAAGTGGCCTTAAGGCCTGTACATACTCTGTAAGATCCCCATGAGAGCAAACGTCCACAAAAGATATTTGTTCATTTTTTTCAAGGTAGCAAGAACAAGTACAAAACTTAATTCCTGCCAGAGCATTTCATACTCTACGAGAAACCTTGCATGAATTGCTGATCATCTGCATGTCTTTATAGGAATTACAAGATGCCTTATGTAGATTTTAATATAACCTCACCACAACAGCAAGTGTTTCTCCCACACCATTAGGGCTGGAATAAAGGCTGTTCACAATGTGTACGTGACTGCATCATGGTTGACACGGATATCCACATGCGTCGCGTACGCGAGCTGCAATATACCGTTGACCACTAGTGGCGCTATTTCACGGGATATGAGCGGTCAGCGCCGGTCACAGCTCTGTAATCCGCTGCGCCAGTGTAGCCGATGTGGTTGAGCAGTCTGATGCCACAGGTCGTCAAATTTTACAGTTTATTTAACGTTTATACGTATAAACCTCACAGAGCACAGTTAAATATGGTGTTTCCCACTCAGTGTTTGTTTCCTGCATCAGTGAAACCAGAGACACAGACCACGATCCAAACAGTGTTCATTTAATGTTCTAACCACCATCTCTGATGCACTGTTTTCTCTGCCAAGACTGAATCAAAACCAGTTTTATCCAAACATGGAAGCTACCTGTGAGAATTCCACTGAAAATAATATATTTGTTCATAGCGCGATCACTCTGGAGGCTTTTTCCTTTATTCCTTTGTGGTAACGTGTTTCATCTTTATAATTCTCAGCTCTCTTTGTGGCATCCTTTAGAGTAATTAAAACACAAGAGAATTTCTGATCCCTTTTTCTCTTGTTAACCAAACTATATCTTCACATGTACATGTCTTTCAACAAACATTTATTTTTGCTGGGAGTCAAAGCAATAACTCATCAACTCTACTTCTGTTCATTTGAAAATTACATTTTGAGACAAATATTTTCCCTAGGTAAAGACAAAAAAAATGTATTCATTCTGTACCTAAAATGTAGTAAATTTTCAAGTTTGTATTTTTACTTTTTCTAAGTTTTTATTTGCTTAATATTAAAAACAATAACGTCCTTTTCCAACAGTTGGTTAATTCTGACCCTACAATCCAAATGTCACAGCAGAATTTGAGACCAGGCAACATTTTTCCAATTTTCTATTCAATTCTGGTAAGTCTGTGCAAAATGTTGCCTGTGCTTGCCATTTTTAGCTGACAAGAGCATTACCAGGCGCGGTCTTCTGCTGCCGTAGCACATCGGCTTCAAAGTTGGACACGTTCTGCATCAAAGGGAAGCACACCCTGGCTGTAACCAGTGGTTATTTGAGTTTCGTCTAACCTTCCTCCTTAGACCTCTGACATCAAGATGCTCATTCCACACCGACAACTGCCACTCAGTGGGTGTTCAATGGAAGAATGCGCATCTGTATAACTGAAGCTACCATTATATTATAGAAGGCGATGAGTCTCATTTCCGTCTCAGGATAATATTGTCCCCTGTTTGAAGAAACAATGAAATGAACCTGCCATACGTACCTCATCATCATGCCAATACACAGATGACGGTTGACTTTTAGACCCGCTTAGAAATAAATCTGCGTCAGTTAAAACAATGCATCTTGGATACGATGCAACTTATCAACAAGCACTAGAGAGGATTCAACAGTGAGGCACCTTCAGGCTGCATATGATGCTAATTTGTCTATCTAATTTATCCCTCTTGAGCTCCCAAAAGCAATTTTGAGAAAGTTGCTGCAAAGCACTTTCATAAGTTGTGCATTTCTCTGTGGGTATTTGCTCTTACGTTTCCTCCTCTTGCTCGCGATGGCTGCTGAGGGTGCTGAGAGCAACATGAGCCTTATGAAAACAGAAAAAGCCATAAAAGGTTTCAGCACAGGTTGATTAGTTTTTACATGGGCTGTAATCTATTTTGTTCATTGAACTTTTGTTAACACTAGGACGTCGACAGCACAGCCATGTGGCTTTTCTACCTGCATCGTCGCGGGGGCAGCCAAGTGGCTGGAGCAGTGAACATTTGCATGTCAAACGAGCACCCATCTACGTCGTTTACACATGAACACAGCCATTAGGACAGTTAGGACAGTGCTTCTCAACTATTTTCTGTGACCCTCCCCCTAGCAGAAAGAAAACAACTCGCGGTTCCTTTCCTCCCCCGAAGCAAGCCCGAAAGCCAAAAAGGCTTGGGGGTTTCCATGGCAACGGTAAACATAACGGAACGGGAGCCGCAACGCCAGTTTTGTTATTGTTTTATTTATTTTTTAATAGAAGTGATGTGACCACGAGGCACACGACATCACCACACATCGTTTTAGTATACATTTTTGTAAACATATTTTTATTTTTGAAAAAGTCAGCGAGAGAGAAGCCCGGCCCGACCCGACCCGATCTGCAATTACACTTTATTCTAGTACGGAAAAAAAAGTTCCCCAGGGTCACTCGCGACCCCCCTGACAGCTGCTGGTCAACGGTGATGTACCTGCCTAGGTTGAAAGATTTGACGCAGCGAGAGACCCCCCAAACATTGGAGATTGCAGCAAACCTGTCAGCCCCCACTCGTTCTGTGCGTGTGCAGAACGCACAGAACGATTATTATAAATCATAATTTTGGAGATCAGAGGATTTCCCATTTTTGTTTGAAGTTTGATTCCCCCCCCCCCCCCCCCCCCCCACCCAGCACAAGGAGGATGGAGATGAATGCCATTAGTTCAGGGAGGGCCATGAATCAGTTGTCCTCTGCCTGGCATCCATGCTGAACAGTACAGTCCAGAATAGTCTCAATCATGTCCAAAGTGGGGCAGCACGGTGGCTTAGTGGTCAGCACTGTTGCCTCACAGCAAGAAGGTTCCCGGTTCAATTCCCGGCCCGGTGGGTCTTTCTGTGTGGAGTTTGCATGTTCTCCCCGTGCTTGCGTGGGTTCCCTCCGGGTACTCCGGCTTCCTCCCACAGTCCAAAAACATGCATGTAAGTTAATTGATCGTTCTGAAATTCTCCCTAGGTGTGAATGTGAATGTGGGTGTGATTGTTTGTCTTCTATGTGGCCCTGGATAGACTGGCGACCTGTCCAGGGTGTACCCCTGCCTTTCGCCTGATATGCGTCGGGATAGGCTCCGACAGACCCCCGTGACCCGGAAACGGATAAAGCGGGTATAGATAATGGATGGATGGATGTCCAAAGTGAAGAAGCAGAGGAAACTTTGTAAACGAGTTGACACTGTACGTCTGACCAAGGCAGTTAGCTCTCCGTTTGTGCCGTAACAGTCAGTTGGGCTTTGATGAAGGGGCCTCCCGACCTTGCCTTTTCTGTTGGCGCAGTGTGTCTCCAGTCGACTTCTCTTTTCTGATGGCAGTGAAGTCTCCTCATTTGTGATCAGATTTCTGAGATGTGAACAATGAAAACTTCCAGGAAGTTTAAAAAAATCTATGCAAAGATATATGTTGTTTCACCTCTTTATTTTTAATTTTAATATTAGAGAACTTTTCAACTTTTTGGGAAATTTCTGTCCCATTGAAAGTGAATGGAACATTTTTGAACATTTGACATTTTGTCAGATCTTTCAGTTCCTTCATATTTCAACTTTCTAATGTAGTTCAACTTTGAAAACATGAAACTAAATTAAAAATGTTTCAAATAGATTCTGATTGTTTCTAAATGGGGGGGCATGGTGGCTCTCAGTTTGTCTGAGCTTGGAGGCTCTTTTGAAGGAGAAAACCTCCCCCACCCTGATCTGAGCATTGAATGTGACTAGATGGGCCGTTGGAGAGTCCTCATTCAGACCATCAGGCAGGTATCGCTGCATTTAAATATGAAAGGTGGCTAATCGCAGGCTGCTGAATTATTCAGTTTAAGCATGGCAGCCTTTTGGCTGCGCTCTAGCCTCTGGAGGGGGAGTCAAAAATCCTGGACGTTCTAGTGTTAAAGATTACAAAAAAACCCTAAGAATTTATTTTCAAATAAACCAGATGGAAGTCTTGAAAGAGAAGCTTTTCACTAAATGTGTTTGTATACATAAACATATATATATATATATATATATATATATGACTACATTTGGATTACTATTATTGTCGTTACTGTTAGTAATGTTCTCTCTGTTATTGTGCTCTTATCATATGATACGTTGGCAGACAACAGTGGGCTTACCAGAATATGAAATCATAGGAATGTGTGAATTCTGTGGTTGACATGTTCGTTCCTTACAAGGGAAAATTCAGAAAATAAAGCATGTGTATTACAAGTCCCAGTCATTGGGGTTGAAGTTGTGGCTCAGGCTGGGAATCTTGACGTCCCTCTGTGTGACTCTGATCTGTATCAAGGAAGTGTTTATGGAACTTGCACCATATCAGAACTTGGATTGTCGGGGGATGAAGCTTGCATCCATGCCTCCAGAAGGTGATAACTACAGGCAGACAACTGTCTCTTGTGTCTCTCTGACGGTGTGGTTCATTACACTGGAACAGGCAGGTATGATATCCCAAACCTATGTAAGCTTCAACAGTGTTATACTTGGTGCATTTCCATTACTGGGTCTTCTGGGTAGTTCCTTTTAAGGGCCAGATTGTTGACGCGTGTCTCCATTACCAGGAACGGCCCTGCAAAGAATGTGGCCTTCAGGAACCTTTTAACAGGATGACAAATGTTCCTGTATAAGGCGAGGTACTCAGCCTGGCCTGAAGGAGCTACCTGGCGAGGTGTGTCTACGGATCAGGAAATGGAAACACACATTACTATCACCAGAATATTAGTTAGTTCCCATGACTTTTCAATGTTGATGGGGGGCTGTTGTCACTCATTGGAAGAGACATCTGTGTTTTATGGCCATATTTTGAAACAAATAGGAACTACACACTTAAACACAATACTAAACCATGAACAATTGTAATTAATAAATGTGCAGGGCTTTGATTGAGGAAGGGAGCTTCACACAAGCATTGTGAGCGCCTGATTATAACTGCTGGGAGTTAGGTTTGTTATTAATTCTGCTTATGCAGACATGTGGGTGTTCCACTTGGGCTTAATTTGAATACACACCTACACACTGTTGCTGTCTTCTTCAACAAGAAGCTAATTCCAGGAGGATGTGGCAAATGATGCCCCATTTTTATCGTCTCATCCGAAAGAAGAATGTAGTCCTCGTGAAACTGCGTGTGTGTTTTTGATCTCCGAAAAACAAGAGGGGGAAACGAGGTTGGGAGATAGTACTGGGATCATACTACCAGTAAGTAGTTGAAGAGCAGGAGTAAGTTGAAAGAGCTGCAAACGAGGTCACTTAGTCTGCAACCACATTATCCCAATGGGGTTCTGAGCATCAGCTGCGGAGCGCACAAACACATGTGCACACACACATCCACGATCTGTAATTGCTCAGGCATGCTAATGGTACCACCATCAAAATCTATTTTCTTCTTCCTGTCAGTGAGCAGTGAGTTACTGACCTGTTTGTGATCTCTGAGTGGAAAAAACATGGGGAAAAAAAAGTAGAACGTTTGAAAATATGCATTTGATGTGATTCCTGTTTCCCACGTCGCAAGGAAAACGAAACAGGTCGATGTCAACAAGGTTTTATCTACGTAGATCCAACTTATGTGTAATGTAAAAATATTTTTCTTGCCTAAATTTTCAATTTTACTCGAGCCTTTGACAGTTTTCATCAAAAGTTTGTGTTTGCGTTGTGTTTCTCAGTTTAAAACATTTGGTCCATGGAGCTTACACCCTCCTAAACAAAGGAGTGAAGGCCAAATACACTTTTAGATAATATTTCCATACATTTGACCATCTCTGTTTTTTTCTGCACACAGTGTGTGTTTATATATTTAGATAATGCCTCTGTGTATTTAAACATCACTTCAGAAACCTTTTAATATCAAGAGTATGGCATAAATTCAACATCAAAGGAGTGAGGACATTTCACGATTGGATCTGTTGCACGGTTGGCATCCTATCACAGTTCCACGCCGGAATTCACTGAGCTCCTGAGAGCAACTCATTCTTTCACAAATAGTTGTAAAAACAGTCTGCATGCCGAGGTGCTGGATTTATACACCTGTGGCCATGGAAGTGAGTGGAACACCTGATTCCCATTATTTGGATGGGTGAGCGAATACTTTTGGCAATAGGATGTATCTCTGGTTGCTGGTTCTCCACGACTGCAACAAGCCAGTTTTTGGCGCTCTGACATCAACCCAACGTGCTCATTCAGGAACCAATGAGCTAGACTAGACTGGACTAGATCTTGGTTACGTCTTGCAAAATTGCAACTGTAGTTGCGATTTTAAAAGTAAAATGCACAATTGAGAAAGACGGTTTGAAAATGGTTTTACAACTGATGGAGAGCAAAGACAAATTATTGAACTTCCGGTTAGAGAGTTTGATTTCATGGTTATTGAGTTTTGGTTCTCAGATTAGGAATTTTTTTGAGTTTTATTTGAGGTTACATGAGAATACATTTGGTGTTAATTTGACATCATACCATTTAATACTTAAATTATCTTCATCTGAGTAGATAAGTAGGGAAGTTACACGTGTTGTCTATAACCAGAACTTTTTAAATAGAGGGCTCTATTTAAACTTCTTATTTTGATCCTTTGGATCTTATTTTTTGTTGTTGTAGATTCTTGAAGAGTTCCTGTCTTCATTGAGTGATTTTACAGATGTTTCTTTGTCATCGACCTGATTTATAGAACATTTGATTTAAAACAAGATAAACAATTTTAGTATTTATTAATTCATTTATGTATTTACTTTTTTCATGTTTTTTGATGGTTGGGTTGGATGGCTGGATGGATGGATGGATGGATGGATGGATGGAGGGATGGAGGGATGGATGGATGTATGGATGGATGGATGGATGGATGGATGGATGGATGGATGGATGGATTCAAAGAAAACTGAATAAAGAACTTTGAAAGCAAACTAAATGTCGGAAACTAGTGCCAGGATTGATTTCCCAAATTTGAGCCTAGAAATTCATAAAAAGTAAAGTTGATACATTTTTTGTAGCTATAGAGTTACATAAAAGCCGGTTGCTCTGTGATGGTCTGGCAGCGTGTCCAGGGCGTACCTGGCCGCCCGCCCGCTGACAGCTGGGATACACTCCCGCCCCCTCAACCGTGAACAGGACTGAAGTAGATTTGGAAAAATACATGAATGAATATCAATGAATAATCTTGTGTTACCATAATTATGCATTGCATTTATTTAGGCTCATAATATATTATTTTTAACCGCTGTTTTGACAAATATCATTGGCACTTGGTTGACGGCAGCATCAATGCACAAAAGTATACTGAGATTTTAGTGCAGCATGCGTCCTTTTCTGAGGACATTCACACATTTTTCAACACTGCAAAACCGCTGTCTGCACACATTAGAAAGACATGGCTGAGGAAGAGGAGGACACATTTACTGGCGCGTCTACAGTCCTGATGTTTTAGATAAATAAATTAAATACTTTTGTTTTAGGGGCAGCACGGTGGCTTAGTGGTTAGCACTGTTGCCTCACAGCAAGAAGGTTCCCGGTTCAATTCCCGGCCCGGTGGGTCTTTCTGTGTGGAGTTTGCATGTTCTCCCCGTGCTTGCGTGGGTTTCCTCCGGGTACTCCGGCTTCCTCCCACAGTCCAAAAACATGCAGCGTAGGTTAATTGATCTTCCTAAAATTCTCCCTAGGTGTGAATGTGAGTGTGATTGGTTGTTTGTCTTCTATGTGGCCCTGGATAGACTGGCGACCTGTCCAGGTGGACCCCTGCCTTTCGCCTGATATGCGTCGGGATAGGCTCCGACAGACCCCCGTGACCCGGAAACGGATAAAGCGGGTACAGATAATGGATGGATGGACTTTTGTTTTAGGAATGGTAACATTCACAAGTTTACTGTCCAAACTTTATTTTCTTTTTGTCAGACCTGAAATGCAAAAATAAAAAGAAAAAAAGCTGCATGTCAACAAGTAATATGCAATCAAAGAGAAACCTAATTGTATTTGTTGATACGGTTTGTTTATATCATCCCAACTTGTTGAAAAAAATTTTAAGATGATTAAAATTTGATGAAAATACAGAACATTGAAAATAAGACAAATACTAACTAAACTCAAAACTGGAACCAAGAACACAAGAACACACACGCACGCACGCACGCACGCACGCACGCACGCACGCACGCACACACGCACACACAACAAAGAGCAACCAAACAAACACTCTTAAACAATCTTTGATCTCAGATAGTCTTATTCTTCTAAAAATAGAGAGGTATTTTTATATTGGGTGGAAACGAATTAGCCGATTAACATTCTGCTGGAGTTTTTCACATTATCAAATGAACACTTCTTTTCCATTCTTTTCTCAAATCTTCCACCCAAACAAATATTTAATTTCCTTTTATTAGACCCACAGATAATAATTTGTTCTAACATCAATTATTGACAATTATCCACCTGCTCTGTACTGAACATGGTACATTCATACACTTCCTGCAGTTGCTGATCTCCCTCCTAAAAGACACTTTTCAGTCCATGTGTTTCAGTCCATGTCCACTGTGTTGCCCATAGCAACACTGCACATTTCTGGTACAATTGCATGACCTCAAACCCATAAAAACAGCTTGACTGTATAAATGAATCCTTTTCATCCTGGTACATTTATTGAGAAAGATTTTCATATTGACTCAGCCGACAACTAAAAACGCATTCCAGTTGTCTGCTATTTGTGCTTGGATTTTAAACAAACTTTAAATTAGTCAACGTCAAATTTTGATTTTAATTTACCGCCTGTAATGTACACCAGTCTCTGACCATCATTTTGGGTACTACGTTATGCTTACCCTTGAATATTTTCACTTTACTTTGAAAGGTTTGTCTTTAAAGTTTAATGAAATCAGAAACTTATTTTTTTCTTTACTCACGTGGAAAAGCTTTCCACCTTCACTATCTCTGAGTGGGCCTTAATGTTCACCCTGGAGCAATTGCCTGCATTTAAGGGCTGTCTGGTCTTTAAATAGATGCACTTTTGTAAAAATATTTTTTCTGTATGTGATGATTTTGACTCATAAATAACAAAATAGTTCTTCATCAATCTATTTTTTGTTCATAAACATACAGAAATACATACCAACGCTACGGTTATCTTAGTTTCAACATGAACTTTAACTTCAGATTTGAAGTGTGCAGTTAAACCACAAAACTGTCTGTGTTTGATGAACACTGCACTGTTCACCTGCTCTTCTTCATTGCAGTTGCCAGCTTACCTGCATCATCTAAAATGTTACAGATGTGACGCATTTTTTCCAGTATATGCACATATGAACGTTTATAGATGTGGGAGGTGTGATAAAATACTGACCGAGTCAGTCGGAAATAGTCTGCAGCTAAGAAACAGAAATGTTAATGAGGCCATTGTCAAACTGTTGGTGCCTCCACAGTTGACAACAATTAAAGTTGTCTTGGTGTAATTATGAGTTAAACCAAATAAAACATTTTAGAGTGAAGTGATTTTTTTTTCCTTGCAATCATCATAAAGAGCATAAAAGTCTGAGGCCTGACTGTGCTCACAGTTCGCACATATGCCGCTTACCAGGAAACCACCGACGGTTATTACTTCTAACAGCACCAACTTCCAGCTCTATCGTCCGGCGATGGAGGCTGCTGGGCTATGTTCATAAAGCATTCCTCATGGAGTGCTGTGAAAAAACAAATATTCACTTCAGTGGCTGCGTAGAAAGATAAAAAGCATCCGCTGAGCTATGGATTCTCCATTAGTATTCTCTGGAGGATCAATCCCAATGACTTTGATGATCCTCGGACTTTTCCTTTTGTACCTCATTGACATCGATATTTGTGTCTTTCATTGAAATGTCTCAACAATTAACATATAAAATGCATTTTCAATGAATGATCATTGAACTTGGAACTTGGAATATATATTGGCATATGCAGTAAACGATATAGTACTTTGTAACTGGTTAATGTCGTTTATAAGTCAGTGCAAGAATATGCATCTTACGGATGGAAATGCTGTTTTACAGGTTTTTTTTTCTTAGCTTTATAAAATACAAAGAAAACAGATGAAGCATTACAGCACCGAAAGATAAGAAGGTTAATCTGTCTCTCTTAGCCTCTTGTGAGATGTTCTATTAAAGCTATACAATGAACATACATTTTTAATATTACCAAACCATCAATTCAGTGCCAAGGTTTGCCACCAAGCTGTGTGGTTACCATGATACTGAGACTCACCTGAGCCTGTGGCTGGCTGGTGACACCACATCCTTTGAGAAAGGGTAGGAGATTTATTCCTTCAGAAGTCTTTTAAAATGTGTTTTCTTAAAATTTACCAAACAGTGTTTGAAAACAAAAGCAATACATTTCTCCAAACACTCAATGCTGGAGAATGTTTCAATAAAAGGACTGAAGTGGGTTCTCTTGACTGCAAAAGGTGCAAAGATTCTTAAGAAGTATCTGCAGACATCTGAAATAAGACTTTTCTCTTTTTTGCATTTTTTCCTCTTCATCTTTTTGTCATTTTATTTCTGTTCATCTTATGAGTGCATATCTTTCCATTAAAATTCTGGCTGGATTGGTGAGAAAAGATGAGCATCCTGACGTTTTGTCAAAACTTGGTGCATCTTTTTTTTTTTTTTTTTTTTTTCTTAACCCTTGTTTGCATATATATTTATGGTTGATACCATGTTGGTATAACCGGAGTTGTATATATGCATTTTAATCTGGTAACCAAGGGTGTTTTGTGTGTGTGGGTGAGTGTGTGCAAGTGTGCTACCTTCACCAGCCCTCGTAACAGTCAAACTTATATTTTTATTGATCCCTGGAGAAATCAAACAAGATAAGAGTAAAGGGAGAGTCGAAGAGAGGGGTGTAAATGTTCTGCAGAGGAGGGCTATAGTCACCGGGTGTGGAAAGTGGAGAGAAAGAGAGCAGAAGAGAGAGACAAGACAGTGGTGGTGCAGTTTGGTGTCTGTGTTGTAATATTTGTCAAGAAGTTTATAATATGTTGTTTAAGGGGTAAAAGGTGGACACAAGACAATCAGTCGTTAAAAGCAAAAAAGAAAAAAAAGAAAAAGAAAATAGAGGAAAAAGGAGGAGGAGTTTCTTATTTACAATCACATTTCTGATCGTTTGAGCGTTGGGGGGGTGCTGGAGGCAGTATTGAGTAGTCATATATAATACCTACATACATACATACACATACATATGTGGACATGTATGCTGTTATCTAGTACATATTCTTTATACATTGTAAACAGAGCAACTCAATTTGTACCTCAATGCACAATGCACACACACACACACACACACACACACACACACCCGTATACATACACCCAGCAATGATCCGTGTGTTGACCTCGAAGCATTATGTATGTAAGATACATGTGCATCAGTAAGTAGTTATTCATACATATTAATATACTCTGATACAATCATGTGCACCTGTGCTTTTTAGTTTCATGTGCATATACATATTTCCTCTATTTGTCCATATATATATATATATATACCCATACATCAATAAATACACATATAGAAATGCATCTACATATACACAGTAACATATAAACACCTAGTGCATACTTATATATATCTATATATATGCATACATACAAACACACATACATACCCACATATACACATCCGCACATGTACACACACACACACACCTCCACATGTGTACTCCCATGCACACACACACACACATCTCCACATGTGTTTGCACACACCCACACCCACGTCCACATGTGTACGTACACACACATGCACACACACGCACACACACACACACGTGCACAGACACATATACCCACACACACACGTGTACTCTCACGCACACCCACACACACACACGTGTACATGCACACGCACTCATGTAAATGCACACACACACACACACACACATGTACATGCACACCGACAACACGGAAACCCATATATATATATGGTAATACCTACATACTCATAATTCTTTGTGCACATAAATACATACATATACAAAAATATGATAATAATCACAATAAAAATGACAACAACAAATCATTTACATACCTCCTTCCTTTGAATAGTTATTTTTAACTTTGCTAAAGTAATTATTCTTACAAAGCCCTTGTTGGTTCCCATCGTCACCGGTCATCGCCCCCCTGCCCCCCCGCCCCCAGGCCAACCCATGCCCCCCCCCCAGGGGCGGCCGCAGCCAACCCACCCAGCAGAGCAGGGCAGAGGAGAAGGCGGCCACCGGCCCCACCTCCCCTTCCATGTCAAATCACCTCCGCAAGGAGCCTGACAAGTCCAGGAAGACAAGGGCGCGGGGCGCCCCCGGATCCCCAGGCAACCCAACATGGCGCGTCCCCGCCAAGCAAGAACGGTGCCGTCACGGTCCGCCAGCGTCGGCGGACCGCCACATGTCCGGGCCGCCACAGCGGTGACACCAGACTCCAGGGCCGAACAGCACTGGGCCGGCAGAGGGGGGGGGGGCAGGCGGCGAGAGGGGAGGGAAGCGGCGAGAGGAAACACAAAAACTTGGTGCATCTTTGAGGTTGCACATAAAGTCTCCTGGATCGAAGTAGCTCCTGCAGTATTTCCTGGTTGGAGCAAAGACTGGCTCATTAAAACATTTTGTACATGCAACACTGCCGGCTGCATGTGAGGTGACAAAGGTCTGCAGCAGGTCGCTCCAGATGTATCGCTGAGATTTTGCAGCCAGTTCCAAAGATTATTTTTCCTGGTATATCAAACGTATTTTTTGTGATTGTCGAAGTTAATGTTCCAGATCATTTACTGCACACGCATCTCAGTGAAGGCCTGCAGGCCGAACCCAGGCCACCACCTACCTTTATCTGGATCACCGGAACTTGCATAAACAATTATGTCCTTACCATACAATTTGGTAGTGTTTTTAAGACAACCAGTCTAAATAAATAAATAAAAGAAGTTTATGCAGAGGTGGTGTGATTCAATGAGAGACGGTGAGCAAATCTAAGTTCCTGCATAATGGAGACACACCACTTCTTCACAAAGGGACAGTGGTAATGCTCAAAGAAAACAGTTTATGTGATTCTCCAACACCAAACACAGACCTATGAATGTTAATCGAAATCATCAAGCAAAGCACCAAAAGCTCAGAGTTAAAAAGCAGCCTGTGTTCGCAGCAAAGTTAGTCTAAAATTGTTGCAGAGAAATTACATTTTTAAAAGCAGCGTCTGCGGAAGGTTAGGAGATGTGCACTCACTCAGAAATTTCAACTTGTCAAGTGACTATCACAAACCGAGACAAGGAAAAATCAGGGAATCTGGCAACCCAGATGGCCTAGGAATAACCCAGTCGTGAAGTGTTTTAATTAGCTGATGACAAAAGCTCTGACAGGGCTGACACCATACAGGCAAGCATATGCTTTCTTTTTTAAGATATACAGTTTTTGTATGTGAATCTAATTTTTGTAACATTATTTTTCCTAGATGTTTCCTAGATTCCTTTATATCTACAGCTAATGGTTGAATGCAGAAGCAGCTATAGATGAATGTATTTGTACAGTCACAACCAGCCTTTGGAGGACAACCATAATGCTGATATGGCCCCGGATGAAATAGTTTGACTTTTAATTTACTGCAAGTGCTTGAATGGCCACGATAATGCTTTATACTCATTCTGCTTGCCTGTTGCATTCCTTCTTGTAAAGAAATGTTGGGAAACTGTATAAAATAGAAATGAAAGCAAGCGCTTTTGGTAAGTAAGGGTCAGAATGCTGACCCCCATGCATCCGGCTGCACCCGTTTCATATGGGCTTCCGTGCAGGTGGTGGGCCCACAGGAGGGCCTGACCGGGTCCCACAGGTGGAGGGTGACTCCTCGCTAGGCTGGTAGGACTCTGCCGTAGAAAAACTTTGAGAGTTCTGGAGAGACTTTTCTTGCATGTCTAACCATGACGAGACTGGGACAGACCCAGGACACGTTTGAGAGATCGGTTCTCTCACTCAGAGCGCTTCACAATTTTATTCTGAAATTAGCAGACTTGCAAATCTCTGTGCATCATTATTACTAAGTGACTCAGTCATTCTGAGATGCTCTTCTTAAGCCCAGTCACGTCACTGACCTGCTGCCAATTAACCTAATTACTGTCAAGACGTTCCCCCAGGTGTTTCTTTGTAGTACCACTTACCTTTCCAGTCTTTTGTTGCCCATGTGACAACTTTTCTTTGAGTTGCTGCCATAAAATTGAAGAATCATGGTAGAGTGTCTCACTTTCAAGATTTGATATGTTTTTGATAAACATCTCTGCATCATATCCAGACTCGTGTACTCTAAACACACACTCATCCAATCAGCATGATGCACGGAGTGTAACATTTTAAAACATGGATCTGTGTGTCTGTGGCTAGGTGGTCAGCACTGTTGTCTCACAGCAAGAAGGTTCCTGGTTCGATTCCCGGCCTGGTGGGTCTTTCTGTGTGGAGCTTGCATGTTCTCCCCGTGCTTGCGTGGGTTCCCTCTGGGCAGAGGTAAGATCTTAAGCCTGAGCCCGACCCGACCCGACCCTGACCCGAATTTCGGGCCGGGTCGAGCCTAAAATGTCATTCATTACGTTCGGGTCGGGCCGGGCTTCTATCTCGCTGACTTTATTTTAATAAATATATGTTTATAAAAATGTATACTAAAACGATGTGACGAATGTGGACACTAAACTAAGGAATACTTGTTATAAAATAAATAATTTGGATAAAACAGAGAAGGCGCTGTAAGGTAATTGCTATTTAACTACTATACGATGGCACCTGAACGCGCCCTCTTAATAATCTTCCCCTCCACAAGTCCGCATCTATTTTGACTCGGTATCCCTGATTATGGAGCAGCAAGAAGTCAAGGATAAACTAAAGACAGGGGAACTTAAAAGGCAAACACACACAGGGAAGAGTGAGGTATGGAAAAGCTTCAACTTGATAATGTAAAATGCTCCAGAAACTTGCGTTGGCTTCGCTGGATGTCGTCAATGTGGCGCTTTGCTTTCATACGAGAGCAAAAAGACCGGCACCTCGACGCTGAGCAGGCGTTTAAACCTTACATTTTCCCCGTCAACTCTTAAAAAAATCCATCAATGATGGCAAATTGTCGGTTAATGTAACCTCTGCAGACAGAAATATAAAAGATGTAAATGTTTATCCAGTCTTGTTAAACTTAGATTTCGTTACAAAAGGCTTTAATTTGTTAGCATAAATCACCTCCTCCTCCCGAAACCCAACAAATAAAATATGAAAATTTCGGGTTTGCTTCGGGCTCGGGCCTGCAAATCAAGTTAATTGGTCGGGCTTGGGCTGGGTCGGGCTTTAATACCCGCGGGCCTGGGTCGGGTCGGGCTGGATTTTTTAGGCCCGATCTTACCTCTACCTCTGGGTAATCCAGCTTTTTTCCACAGTCCAAAAACATGCATACCAGGTTGACTGATCATTCCAAATTGGCTGTAGGTGTGAATGTGAGAGTGCATGTTTGTCTGTCTTGTATGTGGCCTTGCGATGGACTGGCGAGCTGTCCAGGGTGGACCCCTGCCTTTCGCCTGCTATGTGTCGGGATAGGCTCCGACAGACCCCCCCCGACCCTTAAAAAGGAGTAAGCGGGTTCAGATAATGAATGGATGGATGGATCTGTGTGTTGGAACCTATTTACTGCCACTTTCATTGTCCAGTAAACTGGCAAAAATAATAGGAGCAACTCCATTTTTGTGACAAACCGTCTTTTTAACCGAGCCAGAATTAATAATTGACAAAGTGCTGTGTAGGTGCCTGCAGGTTCAATATTGAATCAGCAGCACAATCTTGCATGTTTACGTCCTCCTTTTGCTCTATTTTCCTCTTTTCAGCGTCGTCATACCGTTGATGCTTTCCTGTCTCATATCCTCCGTAAGGACGGGATCATTTCTTTTTTCATCTTCACAATAAAAACTGGGAAATGCTTAGAAGGCACACACAAAAGGAACTGCGGTGTCATTCTACCATTGGTGCTAAAGTCTTCCTCTTTCCATTCATCGCTTTGTTCATTACTTGTCGGTCCCCGGGGTACACATCTAGGAGAGATCATGACAAAGCTCCAGATGAGGCAGCACACCACAAGGCAGTTAAGCAAAACATTTAACATGTGAACGTAATAAACAAATAAAGTGTGGCAGACAGCAAACATTCATAATAACACTACAATTTAACTGTTCACACCAGTGTCTTTCCTGCTCTGATAAGACAACATTTCAGTGAAGACATAGGCCTTAATGTTTTTGTTGTTGACCATTTTGGTTCATCTGACATCATGTTTAATTGAACTGAGAGATACTTTATTAATCCCCAAAAGAAAGTAAAATAATTGCACTATGAAAAAAAGAGCAATAAGAAGTTATAGGAATAGTTGGAATAGTAGCAAAGAGCGGGGTGCAGCTGAAATCTACGGATATATTTACTAATGTATTAATCTGTTTGAGCTGACGAATGTGACGATGTCACATTAAAGTATCAGCAAATAAATCATGTAAAAAAAAAAAAACATGTACTTAAACTTACAGCACAACAGTTTTTCAAAGTCAAAGTCAAGTTTATTGTCAGTTCTGCCACATGTGAGATACACAGAGAATCGAAATTAGGTTCCTCTCAATCCCTCGGTGCTACACAATAAATAAACTCTAAACACAAAGTGCAAATTTAAAAGAAACAAGTTATAGCATGACGTTGGGTTTAAGAGCCAAGAGCCAAAATTACAGTGAAAACAATGAAATGACTGTATGATTATAGATATTGTTATGATGAACTGTATTGTAATAATGATGGTGACATGTACAACAGTTTTTAAAGGTGTGTGATGGTCCTGCCGGTGTTCAGCTTATCGGTCTGGTTAAAGTTCATCATTGAGAGTGTGTAACATGTTCAGGATACACAACCTAGGGGGTATTCCCGAATGGAAGTTTATTAAACCCTGAAAACAATCCTGAATTTAAGGTTTGCCCAACTCCTAGTGTCTCAACTGTCACTGACGTTACATTACAGTGATATATATATATATATATTGGATAAATCATTTAGAGTCACAGTGTTTTCACAAATGGAATCCATTGAATTCTGATTGTCTTTGGATTGATAAAACTCGGTTATATCTGAAGCTAGCACACATGAGACATTTAAGCAGACGTATATCTACAGCTAAAAAAGTGTTAACTCACTGGATCAATCCATGTAATCTGAATATCCACGTAAGTTCAATTTCATTGCCAGTGGAACGTTTACATAAAACCAACAAGAAATATAAGAAAATTATGAAAACAAAACCCGTCGTTTTTCCTTCAATGTGTCTCTTCTAGAAGGAGCAGTCAACACGCAGATTTCCGTGTTTGGACTTCATCCCACTGTTCCTCTCAAACGCTCCCATATAAGCATACGCATCATGCATTTGTTTCTTCCAACCAGTGGGTCATATTCTGTTACTTTGACCTTTGTGCTTCACAGAAAAAGGTCACGATGATGCGCTTTTATATGAAGGAGCAGTAAGGCATCAGCCAGAGGAATGTGAGAGTATTGGGATCAAAAGACAGAAAGAAAGATTGACAGAAATATATAAATACCCAGGTTTCTATTCTAGTATCAAGGTGTGCATGCGTGTGTTGGGTTGTTGGATGGTCTGGAACAACAGACACGATAATCAACTGTGTGTGTTTATAGACAAAAATATAGTTTTCTTTTGTCTTTCTTCCTTAAGCAATCTATCTTCTGGGATGAGAAAATGCATTAATATTAAGTCACGTTAAGAAGAATTGGGTCCTTTTCCAATAATAAGGTTTTACATATTCGGACATAAAGCCTACAGAGGTCTGTTCTGGGTCTTAAATTACATAAACAGAACCTCAGGTGAACAACTTCACATGACATTTTAAACCATTTTATTTAACAAACTTTTTTTTGTATGACTTTATTGGTCTCTTACATTGTTCTGGCAAATTTTAGATGACCGCTCTTTATGACATTACTTCAGTTCATTGAGTTTTGCAGACATTTGGTAAAATACAGTTCTCTTAAGGCTCCAACGCATCGTTTCAGTCAGCCTGTGGTCTGGACTTCGACTGGACCAATGCAACACATTGATCTTTTTCTTGTTCAGCTACGATGTTATAGTATTTTGTATTTTGTGCGTATTTTGAACCAATGTGCTGTTGCATCCCCCAGTTTAGACTAAACTCTGGCTGTGAGGGATTGCCTCACTTAAAATCTGGAATGCTCTTATATACAGAGGACTTTGTTGTTGACTAAATGATTGCAAGATACCCAGGCCCTGTGGCTGAAAAACAACTCCAAATCATCACCCTTCCACCACCGTGCTTGATGGTTGAACCGAGGTGTTTCTGCTGATACATGTGTTTGGTTTGGGCCAAATGAGGCCCTTCATATAGCTATACATTTCCACCTTGGTATGAGAAATGCGTCCCGATTGCACAGTGTTTTTATTTTTAATGCAGCTTTGGAAACCTGGGCCATGCTTCCCTGTTATTGTTAGACGTAACCCTGCCTGACAAGCAATACTTCTGTCATGATTTTAAGCATTTAACATGTTAACTTAAGTTTGAGCTCAGAGTGAACCTGAACTGGTGATCATTTAATAAATAATAACAAAGTATAATATTTTACATATTTTTATTATTTAAAGTAACATTTGAACTGGTGTTCAAATAGTCTTCATTTGATTGGAGTTATTAAGAGAAACGCTTTAGCAGCCAATTTTGTCTTTTCATAACAAATAAGCTATGGTGTCTCATGAATGTTTATTACTTTATACACATATTTTTGTTTGGTTGAAAAAATGTGCAAAGTGAGTTATGAAATGTCAAATAGATAGAAAGTTTTGCTGCCATACCGACTAAAATAAAACGAGGCCAAGATGAAACTTTGCCAGGCGTGTCCACATTATTTTCCCGCTCCCAGCATCACGTTCGCCATCCTCTTCATGAATTTTATTATTTTGTGTTCTTGTATCTCCATCTAGTGGAGGGATGTTACAGGTACACCACACAACAAGAAAACCTCAAGGTTTAATTGCAATGAGCCTTCAGATCAATGTAGAAGTGCCAAGTTTAACAAAACTGACACAGAATATTTTTAACTATGTGTGAAATAAACTGCAATGAAGTTTGAAAGCAAATTATTGGTGTGTGTGTGTGTGTGTGTGTGTGTGTGTTCACCACTGCTTTACTCTATTCCATTAGAAAGATGGGAACAAAGCCAATCTGGAGTTCATCGTTCTACAGTGATAAACCTTTAATATAATTTTTTTTTTTTTACACACTACCTATGCAGTTTGAGTTTGTTTTTGTTGAATAATGATTAGTGGAAAAATGTTGTATTTTCTGAATTTGAAGATCAAGACATGTCTGGATGCATAAAAGATGAACGGCTTCTTTTTTTTTTTTTACATAACATTATATTGTTGTGTATTATGGAAGTGTAATAATCAAAGCAAACTTTAAACATTAAAAAAGGCTATAAAACTCTCCTTGGGGGAAATAAAGGACTCTCCTTTTAACCCATCACTAATTACACCAGGAGCAGTGGCCTGCCATTTTCCCACCAGCGTGCAGTTGGGGGGGTTGGGAGCCCTGCGCAGGAGCCTACAGTGGTCCACCTCATGCTCTGGGTCCAGGCCCACATCACTACACTACCACTCCCAGAAACGCAGGACTGTCACATGGCCCGCAGTGACCCACCTTTGCTGGGAGTCGAACCCGGAGCCTGTGGAGTAGAGGTTTCATTTGCACCACAATCTCTCTGTTGTTCGCTCAGTTGATTTAGCTTAAATATTATTTCCCAGCCATGTCACCTGTATATGGATATTATTTTTAACATGCACACAATATTGTGCCACAGTTGACAGAATCCCAGTATTTTGTTTAGGGACTCTTTTTGCATTTTTTTACCCTGTTTAACTTTCAACTATTATACTAAAATGGAAAGTAATTTCAGATTCACAAATCCACTCCAGTGACTTCATGAGTTTCACATTTAGTTTTATTGCAAAGGTGGTTTCTTACAAAATAGTCATGTGATACAGAAGTAAAGAGAGAGAGGACTAAAAAGAGTGACATCAGAGGCAGCAGCTAAAGGAAACACAACTTTGGTGATGGCACTTTTATTTTAACAACAACAAAAAAAACTCCATCATAAAGCGATGACATGTGCTGAAAAAGGATTTTACAAACCACTGTCATCACGGCGACAGAATGAAAACTTGTATAAAAACCAGACATGAAAGTAAAGTGATGCAGCGAAGGCCCCAGTAAAAGTCTGGGCATTTTCGTCCGACCCAAAAGGCTTCAACAATCGTCTTATTTCATTACAGCCAGCACAAAGCTCCCGTGCACGGCAGCACACATGTACGGCGCTCCAGCTGTCTGTGTGTTCAGGAATGACTGTGGCAGATGCAGTTTTTTACTTATCTGCTGCGGGACAATAACTAATTACAGCTGATAAAGTATGACGACAAAACCGAAAACCGCACATGCAAAAATAACGTCTTCTGACAGAGTGAAAGCTATCGCAGAGTCAACGCCACATCGGACAAAATGACAGATAAACAGGAGTACAGTCTGTGGGGACTCATTTTAACAGTATAAAACATTTCAGCTTTAATGTGTCTTTTAGTAGGGAAAGAGGTTTTTACTAACTACACAGCAGTGTCCTTTATAAGTGTGGTTAGATAATGGATTTATAGTACATTTAAAAATCTGAAGAGGCGCCTGTGTGAGCATCAGTGTCTTGCAAAAACCAAAGAATGAAAAGGAAAAACTGTGATTCAGTGTAGTTTGCATATAACAGTTGAACGTCCGGGATTTCAAAATTTCAGGTTTCCTGTGAATTCTCATCTTTCTTACAGCTGTGGATATTTAATTATGAAAGTGTAACTTCCTTTTAAAAAATGTGATGTACATGTGAAGGAATTTTAATTCCAGACTAAATGTAGAATATAATAATATATACTAATATTTTCAAATTGGAAAGCCACACACAAAGTTAACAGAATCCCCCTTTATAGCAGGATTTTAACATGTTTGTGCTTTACTGTGAGGAAAAGCCAATTATACTCTCATAAGTAACGTTTGCTGCGTAATAAAAAAAGTCATATGTTAATCAGTTCCACTCCCGCTACATGTTTTACATGCGTCCCTCCTTCAACACACCTGACTCAAACAAATGGGTCACTAACAGACTCGTGCAGACCAAGCTGATGATGATCTGTTCATCTGAATACGGTGTGTTGAAGCAGGGGAACATCTAAATCATGCAGCGGTACTGGGATTGGGCACCACTGGTGTACACCACCTTTTTACAAAGCGCTGCCTTTGGTAACTGCCAAAACACAAATGGGTTTTGTGTAATTTATGGTTGGTGAGATTTGAAAAGTGACAACATGAAAGTTGCACAGTTGTATTTTGAAATAAGTCATGTGACAGGTGCAGAAATTAAAGAAAAATATCTTTGCAAAAGGAAAAACTGCATTTTTCTGGGTGTGACATATTGACTAAGCACCAAAACAAGTGGGAAGAGCAGTATTGTTGCTTATTGTGCATTTTGATGACAATCACTTCCACAATGCTCCCGTCACATGTAATAAATGGGCAATTTCCCAAAACTGTGAGGTGACGTAGGTGTGGATCAAGCTTAGGTTGCAGTCAACTAGAAAAATCTGTTGAGCCCCCAATTCTGGTTCCTTTTGAGGTCCATGCTCATGCACATGATCCCTGGCCTCTGGCACAGGCCGAGACAGTGTTGACATAGTTAAGGATTCATTCCTCTTTACAGACGGGGACTTTTTTCACGATGTGGGTATTGATGAGGCCCCTGAAGCAAACACAGACCATATATACGTTTTCTGTGGACAGTGTTGTTACAAAGAACATTTTAACGTACCCTAACAACACCAAAGAGACAGAGGGCTGTATTAACAGGAAGAACAGGGTGGGCTTAAAGTTGGAGCTAAAGGAACAAACGCCCACGGATCCGAGAAGGAATCACAGGAATGTCTTGGAGCAGAACTTATGTTTATCTGGAATGTTCACATGGATTACGTGCGCTCTCGTTCATAGCCAATCGTTTTACGCTGAGTGAGGAAGTTTGGTGTCACTCAGATTTTGTTTTTATTTTACCAGGCGGTATTAAAGCATTCGTAAACTGCGGCATCCGTCTGGTACAGACCGCCGTGGAAGTGGTGGGGAGGACTGAAGACCTTCATCCACCAGCTTTATCAAACCCATCACACATCCTGTAGTGTTGTACAAACGTTTTACCTTTTGGCAGAAGAGTTCAAAAGTTCCAAAATGTAAGCTTAACTATTAAAAAGTCATTTGTACGGACCGTGATAAATATTCTACATGCCTTTAAATATTCTGCAATATGAATCTTTTTACCCTGTATCCTTTTATCCTTAGTTTTGTCTGGTGTTTTAATCGGGATTCGTGCGGTATGAGGAATGTGCACTGCAATCCGTGCTGCTGGTTAATTTGTAATCTTTTCATTTGCATTTTCTTATCTTCAATAAAGAATTTATCTATTTTTTTCGTCAGTTCATGACAAAATTTCCAAAGGGGACAGTTTATTCTATTATATTTAAAAAAATGTGTTTGTGCTTCAAAGCATGTATGTGGATGCTTGAGGTGACCGCAGAATCAAAAACTGAAACAGAATAATGCAGTCCTGTTCCTTTGTTTTGGGTCGCTTTCGTTTCAACTCGGTGGGCTGTCCTGATTCATGAGATACCGTTACGTAACAGGTCCAGATCAGACTCTAACCTTCATCGATAACTAGATTCACATCATGCCACATGTGCTGTATATACAGCGCAGAGCTGTGTGACTGTGGCTGACTCCATCCTGTCAACACGGCTGCTGTGAACAGAACTGTGAAGACATGTTTGAAAACGGAGTGTTTGTACTGCATCCTTGTAGTACTTTGACCAAAACGTGATGAAGACATTTCATCATAAAGATGAAATCATCATCCAAAAAAAAAAAAAAAAAAAAAAAAAAAGGGGAATAAGGGGCTTAATGTGTCTCCTTTTAACATGGAAGTGGAAATAAAAATAATTATTTACTGGACATGCAATGCCTATACTGATGGGCAGATGCTAGATTAAGTATTATTCATCTTTTTTTGTGTGCATAACTGAAAAAAAAATAGAATTTAAACTTTTAAACTTTAAAAAAATGGAATAAAAAAGCACTATTGTCATAATTGTATTATATAACTATAAGCATTATTTTACAATGACAATAATTTCTTAAAGTTAACTTACAGCTTAGTACTTTGTGAAACTGCCTGCTGGTTTTTGTACATAAAAGAAATATCAAGGACCCTGCAGGTACTCGCTGCTGGAAAAAAGAGGTAAACCTTTTCAGATTCCTGTAAAAACCTTTGACATATACTAAAGAAAGAAAATGAATAATAATAACATGATAACAATAAAATCAGTCAAATGTGTGGAAAAATGCATGTTAGCTACTAATGTAGTAGTAAATGTAGCCATTTCAAAAGGTGTTTTTCGCAAGACACAGATGTTCTCTAATCGTTTGTGCAGTTGTCTAAAATAAAAGTCAGCCCTGTTTACTACATGCCTACAATGGCCTCAATAAAAAGCAAAAAAACCTTTTAAAACTTTACTTTTTTTATCTTTATCTTTTTAACCTCTTTACCTGTATTTACTAAAACGCTTCTCTTTTCTGCAAAAGTGTGGAAACAACAAATCCTCTCATCCTCTCCTTTCCTCTCTTTCCATTAATAGCAACAATCCCCATCTTCATATTTGTAATCAAAGGAATTGCGCCTTTCTTCTCATCTCTTCAGCTCGGTAGCGCCCCCTAGCAGGGATGAACGTTACATGCACGGATCTCCTTCCGGTCTTTACAGCTGCCTTTAGCTCTTTTCTTGGCCATCATGAAACGCTCCTGTATTCCTCCTCCGCATGGTTTGGTGCAATCTGTCCAGGTGGTCCACGGCTGCATCCTACAACCTACTGGAACAATGACAGACAGACTCCAATGTGATACGAACAGCTGCAGGGATGCAAATGTAAACATCTACAGCAAAATGTGTATTTTCATGTTGTTCTGTTTTCATGTGTACAAATGTGCTGGGTTTAACAGCTTAACACAACCAACCCGACTGTTCCTGTACCACTGGATCTACTCCCAGTTTACCCCGTCTCCTCCGCTTCCCTCCTCTGTCTTCATTGGCTTTTGCCCGACATTTCCTGATCTTGCATTTCTTCCTTTGTATGGTCTCAGGACAAGCGCTGCCCCCAAACTGCGGCTCTAGTTTGATCATCCGGGTGCGAATGCTGTGTCCTTTACCGCAGGACTTGTTGCACTCTGACCAGTCTGACCAATCTGAGACCATGCAGTCGATGGCTGGATGGAGCGATGGAGGGAGGAACAGTGGATATATTGAAGAACATGGAGCGAAAGACAGAAATGTAGAGGAAGATTAGAAACTGAGAGAAAAAGTACAAAGCAACACATTTGGTGCTATACAAGTTAAAAAATAAAAAAACGTTGGGGAAATGTCGTGCTAGAAAGCAGGTAAAAGAAAAAAGTAACGGCGATATTTCAAAGCAGGTAACTGGCGGTGGTAACGATGAGCCGGTACAAAAGCAGAATCCGCAAAAGTCTCTGAGGAGCAACGTCAATAAATGCACGAGAATAATCATAGAACTGTTCAACAACAACAACAAAGAAAGACGGGAAAGGATTGACATATTTTGCCTTCGTTAATGCATTATAACATATATATTATAGGAACCTGGAAGATTGTCAAATGCATTAATGGAACGGATGCAAGCTTCAGCTGGATACCTGGATGCCCGTCCATCGAGAACATTCATGCATCTACAGCTGACACATGATTTTTAAGTATTCAAACACAGCTACATTCACAAATCCCCCCTTCAAACTCTGCTGTACAAAAGCGTGTTTCATGTCTCTCATGTTTCTCTAATGTAGAGGCATTTTTCTTGTCTCTGGGCTCAGAGGCATCTGGTTTTGTGGTCCAGCGAGGCAATATTCCAGACTTTTGTTTTCTTTTGTTTTAAAGCAGTCAGTGGCCCTGGTGAAGCTCATTCACCCGTCTGTGCCTGCATCACCAATGCAGAAAAGTACACAGCTCCCTTCAATACCATTTCTTCTCCAGGGACGTCCATGCGTTCTTCTGTGAAACAATGCCAAACCACACGTTACAAATTCATGGCCCAGTCAGATGAGGGTGTAGCTCCTGGACTGGACTGTCTGCAGTCCTGACCTATCTCGAAACTTTGAAATGAAAAATGCAACAGTGAGGACCTCATACTGTAACGCAGGAATGAATAACAGCAGGATTTGTGTAGCAACGCCCCCAAATGGTGCTGCACAAATATGACCCGCAGTCTCCCTCCGCCGCTGCTGCTGTTGTGCTTGTTGACCACAAATCATTTCTTTTTGAGGCTCTTCAATTTGTTACTGACCCGAGTTTTGTGTCTTGCAAAGTCGCAGTCTGTAATTTTAGCAGCCAGTTGCGGCTGATTTATGACGCCCACAGCTCTGAGGGCGAGGAGCTCGCCAACATCCTCGACTTGCCAGCAACAAATCCCACTACGACCCGCCACCTGGCGTCAGTTCTGTTTGCATTAGACCTGACCCACGATTAAGTGTACCCTTGGAGGTGAATTACTGGCAGGGCCGGCTCGACACGCGGCCCCGTGTCAGTTAATTTATATAAGGAGAGGCAACACGCTGGATTCGGGTGTTAAACGGCAGGTATCTGCCAATATCAAACGGGCTTGTTGTTTTTTGGATTGTGTTGCTGGCCTGAAATGCAAAAAATGGTATATGTTAATTAAGTAAATTAGGTTAAAAAAAAAAAGGATATACAGTTCAAAGATGTTCGTGCCTTCTTATTAATTAAGAAGTGTTTTTAGTTCTTTTGTTCAGACATAAGGTGAAAAAAGATGTTGACTTGACCTTGAAGGTTTCGTTGGCAGCTCTCGCCTCCTGCAGGGTAAAATCAACATCTTTATTCACTTTCTGTCTGAACAAGAACTAAAATCTCCTGTAGAAATGAAAGAGGTTCATACTGTCTGCAGACAAACATAAGTCAAAGTAAATGTTAGAATCACTGTTCTGTTTTTCCCCCCTTTCATTTTCCATATTAAGCCAACTTTCCCTGTTTTGATGCTGTTTATTGTATCTCCTGCTCATTGATGGTCTGTCAAGTGCGTCTCTGTTTGACTCTGATGCAGATACAAAAATGAGCTTTGTCATTTATCAGAACCACTGCATTAAAGCGGAGTACAGATTTTTATTCAGCTTAGACAGTCACTCTACTGGTCAGAGCCAGTAAGTTTTATGTTCACATTTTACAGGTCAGCACGCAGCCAATAAAGTAACTGCTTACACTGAAACTTATCACCTTTGATTTTCCTCGGAAAGTCAGCATTGTGCATTTTAAGTGAGGAGCACCAGCTGGATGTTGTATTTACGACTGCATCTTTGCTGTGTTGCAAAGTTCGGTTTTACAGTACATCAAACATCTTAGTCAAGACATTTTTAGCATTAATATTAAACAACATTATCCACAAGCTGAATGATTTTCTTTGTTGTTGGAAACTCACGGAGATCATTAATGGCCAAAGAAATGTTATGTTGTATTTTAGCGCTCACAGGAGCGTCCACTGGCTTCACTTATTTAGTTTTTATGTTTAAGCCCATTGACATGCACGATGTGAGCGTAAACACCGAGTGAGCACAGAGCGGCGTGGCACGCGCCCCCCTGACAACAGAATCAGTGCTTTCTTTTTTCTGAAGGGTCTCTAAAATATATACAGAATAAAATATATACAGAATAAGTGTAATAAACATCTCTGTTGGCCACTACATCTACAAGGTAGATTTTACACAAAGCTTAAAAGCAGCTTGGTTAAAAATAATAATAATAACAATGTTAATATTTTAGATGCTCCAGTTGTTTTTTTATGAAAAAAAACTTAAATGTGTCTTACTGAGAGATGACGAGTCCTAGAATGCGAACTGCGGCGTTGCATTGAAAAGCTTACTCAGTTGGTTAACTCTTATTATACAAAACAAAAATGAAAATAAAAAACAATAATAAATGAAAAAGTTAAAAAAAAAAGAAAAAAGAAAAAAAGAATATAATATGTTCTCCCCCCTCTATGACCACTAGGGGGCTCTGGAACAGCAGCATGGAGGACCAGCAGCTCTGCTTGCTGAACAGCTGACCTGCCACAAACCCAGTCCATCATCATCATCTTTTAGTCAAAACAAAACTATACCAGTATGTAATCACATTTAGGGTCAGACAAGTAAGACCTAAAGATTTTTCCTAATCCACTCATCCTCCCTCACTAACCGGGTTAACAACAGATGCATCTTTGAGAGTTATTTGCCTCCAACTCTATTAGTTACTAACGTCTTTTTCCCAACTCCCAGTCTTCACCATATCCAGTTAGTATTCCCTTCTTCTGCAGTTTTTACACACAACTGACTGACACAGCTACTCAGCGTTTGAAGGAAACTGGTGGGAATGTTAAATAATTCCTTGAATGCTCTGTGTACAACGGGAAAAATCTTGGTCTGGAAGATGGGAGCCGCTTTGGCCTGTGTGACCTATGCTTGGAAAACAAGTCAGCGCCAGCATCCTGGAGGACGTCACTGGACACAGCTAGGAAATCAGGCATATTTACAGTTTTCATCAGAATTCCTATTTATTTATAACTGAGCAGTACTGGATTCCTGTGACAGACGTTCTTTTTTGAGAGATGATTTCATCCGTTCACAAAAATAGTGTGAACAGCTTTAAGAAAATGACACAATCAAAGCAACTTGCGACCTCTTTTAAACAAATAATTTGACAAAAGAGGTTTTTAAATTACTTCAAAGGATCTATTTTTATATTGCTAGAAAATCAGCCCTTTTCATGACAGCATTTTCCTGTCATGAGTTTTATAGTGGAGAAGCAGAGATGAAGTCGAATTACGCGCCAACAAATAAGATGAGACCCCCAGAGGGGACATCTTCAAACAGACAAGATAACAAGTCAGACACGTTAAAAATGGTTCGAATGCATACAAATAAATAAAATCATAATAAAGTGAATCATCTGAAAGTGGAAGTGGTAAAATAGGAAATTCATACAAAACAAGACCTTAAAAAAATCCCAGGAGCAAAACTAAAGCCTTTCAAAGTTGGGCGAAAGACATTATCTGCACCTCAATACAAAGAGGTCGGGGTAAACAATCCAAGCCACTTTTGATTTTACTCATCTTTTTAGGAAATGTCCAGGAGGTCCCTGACAGCCGTTTTAAGCCGACTTCAAATAGTCAAACTCTGTGAAAGTGATCGCTCAAACTAGAAATGTCAGGCATAGGCTGCGTTGAAAGCAGGTGGAGAAAAAGCACTCACGGCACTCGGGCAGCATGCACTTCTCCGTCTGCTCCAGCTCCTCGGTGCACTCAGCGGGATCAGACTTCAGCATCCTCTGACGCGTACGGATGCCCCGCCCACACGTCACGCTACACTCACTCCAGTCCGACCAGGGCGACAGCATGCAGGGGATGGCGTCTGTGGACACACACAATTGGTCTGTGCCATGTTTTTTGTTTTATGTCAGCTTGCCAAGTTCAGCATGAAAAGCTGAATCCAGCTCAAGGTGCAGAATTTTTCAAAGTTCACACAAAAGACGTGATGATATGAAAATCAGATGCCATGAAATCAATTAGCAACTCACAGCATTCGGGCATCATGCACTTCTCCACCTCAGCAACCTCGGTTTTGCACATCGATCCATCTATTGGAGGCATCTTCACCATGCGCCCGCGTCTTCTCATGCCCACCCCACAGGTGACGCTGCAGGGGTCCCACTCCCCCCACTCTGTCACCACACAGCTGCTGGGTGCTATGGGAAGCAAAAAACATATTAACACAGCATAGAGAAAAACAAGATAAAACATGCAACTACTTACCAGAGTGGAGAGAAAAAAACAGGCGTATTTATCAGCACTGAAATCATCTTCTAATCAGCTGCGTGTAAATCCAGAGTGAACGTCTCAAATGTTTGCATCAGATGTGCGTCTGGGTTCTGTAAATTGAGTTACTTATAAAGCAGTGCTATCTTAATTGAATTTATCAGCTCTGAAAGCTGAACATTTCTTCTTGTTCACAACCTAAATTCTACTAAATAACCGTTGTGCTCACTGCACATTTTACTTCCACACATTTGCATGGTTTGCTTCTGTAAATCCCACCTCAGACTCGGGGCCTGGAAACTTGAGGGTCCTGCGCAGTGTTTTTGCAGGTCCTTCTGGACCGAGATCTTTGATGTTGGCTCTTGATTCTGCTGGAGCCACTCCCCCAGTGCCCCAACTACTACGGGAACCATTGCTGTCTTCCATACCTTCTCCATCTCCTCCTTCAACCTTTGGTACTCCTCCAGTACTCGTGTTCCTAACTCTTCATATTGCTGTCTCTTGGGATTGCCTCGTCAATCCCCACTGCTCTCTTCTGGAGTTTGTTGACCGCCACTATGTCTGGTTGGTTAGCCATCGCCAGTTTATCGGTGTGGATCTGGAAGTCCCACAAGATCTTCACTATTTCACGTGGAGGTATCTCCCTGAATGCTTTACCTCCCAGCATCTTGCATCCCACGTTTATGTGCTGGACTGTCTGTGGCATCTTTGCACCGTCGGCAGCTGTGGTCTTGTCCGGTGTGGTGGACCTTGGCCTCTATCGTCTTGTGCTCAAGGTCCTTTCTTGTACTGCTATGATTAATGCCTCCGTGGCGTCCTTCAGTCCAGCCGTTTCCACCCACTGGTGGGATTTCTCAATATCAGCCACTTCTTCAATCTGTGGATTGGCTTCTCTTTCCAGTGATGATTCCTCCTCTACATCTTCTTTCTCACTGGATTTCTGAGACATTGACTTAGCAGCTTATAGGAGACGTCTTCTTGATGTATTGCTTTGACGTGCAGTAATGTGTGCCTCCCTCTTTTTGCTTTTTGTAGAGTCTCATGTTGTCATGTTGTTGGACTTGGAATGAAATCCTCCACGCATATATACATATATGTTTTATATATTGACGTGAACTTAATCAAGGCTGCCATGAGTAGTCAGAAGAGGCTGATGACTAATGAAGTGACATGTACCTGTGCTGATTGAACTCCAGATAAGGATTTAATGGAATAGTGAGATAGACATCGCAGGACTGGACTTTGAGTCAGTATTCCACCCAATACATAAAGAATATTATCAAATTGTCGGTTGAGGCCAAAACTACTGCAACTTATTCCTGGTAGGTGTACCAGCTTGCTCAGGGAAACCACCACAGACAGTCCAGGGTGCAGAGGCACATCTGGAGTTCAGTCAAAACAAGCATGTCATCTCATTAGTCATCAGTCTCAACTGACTCCCCAAAACATGCTGCATTAGAGTCGGTGGCTTGAAGACAGGTTTGGGAAATGCACGCTTTGGAGAATAAAACTGCCAGCGAGGTCTTTTAATAGTGAGATGTCAGACTAGGCATCGCAAACTCTCGTCACTCTCATCCACAGTCAGAGAGCAGTTATAAATTGTACATCGGGGATTAATGGGTGTAATTTGTGCCCAAATGGAGGGTTGCATTGTTTGACAAGAAGAAGAAGAAAAAAAAAACAAAGACAGAAAAAAAACAACTTATTTCAAATAAATCCCCCGTGATCTAACGCCACACATATAACCAATAAATCAAACAGACAGAGCCAGGAAGAGGGAACAGTTTTTTTGTTTGTTTGTTTTTGTTGTTGTTTTTTTGTCATCTTATTAAGGTGTCAGGTAATTGTAATTGGTAATTGTTAGTACATCTCCTTTAAGGCTACAGACTTATATCTTCAAAAAATAAACACTGTTAACATGTAAGCGTCATCTGAGGAGTTGCATGTCAAATCTTAGTTTGGTAAGTAAAGTTACGCAGTTTTACCACAAAAATGCATCCTTTATCCTTTTTTAAACGGATTCCCAGCACACTGTAGGCAGACTCACAGCATTCGTCGTTGACAACACACTTCTCAGTCTCCTCAGTCTGGAGCTGACACAGAGAGCCATCTTCGGGATACTGTTTGACATATCGCTCTCGAGACCTCATCCCCATCCCACAGGAGACGCTGCAGGCCGACCAGCTGATCCACTCTGACATCATGCATGTTGATGACTCTGTCCACCAGAAAAAACAGTACTATTAGACCACCTTACTGACGCTTCCACCTCATTTTGTGTTTTGCACATGTCAACATGACCACTGTATATCTAAACTGGACTAAATCTCCGGTTCCCAGAAGAGTTACAGACCAGTGTTGAGACCATAATCCTACTTTATTTGTCTGGTTTCTTTTTTCGGAAGCCCACCACATATAGAAATAAACACACAAAAAAAAAAAAGAAATAAAAAACAGCAGCAGAGGTCCACAGGTTGAGATGCTGGAATGACAAATATTAGCCTCAATAATGCCTAATTTAGACAAGTTTGTTAAGATTTTTTTTTTTAATTATTATTATTCAGAACTGATATGGCCAAATCTAAATTATTAATTTAAAGTGTTAAAACTAAATGTTTCTTTAATGAATAAATAAATGCTATTCAAAAGAGAGCAAGCAAAACGTTTCATTGGGTTTCTGTAGTTTTTGCTTTGATTTTAATTTGCTCTGTTCTACAAACATACATCTCTTTATTACAGGGATTACACTGTAAGTCATTTAGGTGTGACAATTAAGTCCTTTGTTCCTACCCGAATCTGAAAGAAATCAGGCAGTATGTTCTTTCCATGTATATTTAAAGAGACTTATGAAAAAAAGACTTTCCTGTGCTTCAGCTCACTTGTTTGTTTAAAGTCACTAACAAAAAGAAAAGAAAAACACAACTCAATCCAGGACACTGCAAAAACCATTTTATAAGAAAGTACAAAAAAGACTGTTTTGGTAGTTTTAAGAATTTGATCAAATAACGTTTTCTTGGCCATTTTCGTAGCAAATATGTTTTTTTTACTTGAAAAAAGTACATTTTGACTAGATTTGAGGTAGCCAGAACATTTTTCAGACTAGTGAAACTAGTAATGGGTAAAAAGCAGAGGACTCATTTCGTGTTATGAGACGTATACTGATAAATACATTTATTATTATAGATTTAAGGTTTCCACTGAGAGGTTTGGGACGGGGCAGTACGGTCAGGTACGCTATTTTGTGAGTTTCCATTATAAAAGGGTCCCATACAACTGGACCAAACCGCACCACTTCTGGGCCCCCGTCAGTTGTAGCTCCATAGGAAGATGGTATTGTATGGTTAAGGCGGAGCTACTGGCGTCGCACGATCGTCAATCAAAAATCGTCACTGCCCACTGTTTCTCTCACTGCAACCTTCTCTCATATAATGCGACATTTATTTTACATGCAAAGAACCAAAAGCCAAGCAGAATAAAAACAACATTTCACCAATAATTCCAGGAAAAATGGTCAGGTTTTGAAAATAGGGACATGATATGTCTCTTTCAAAAAATGAGGGCGGTAATCCACCTGGAAATTCAAACTCAACAAGCTTCGGCAGAGTTTTAAAACACCAAACAATTTGATTGTTACGGAAGGAGAAGCGCAGGTGTAAGAACAACGGCTGCATGTCATTTGTGGAAGGTACAGCAGCTCAGTGCGTCATAGCTGACTGAACTGAGCTGATATTATTCCCGTCCTTTCCCTTTCATTTCTGAGTTAAGCCTACAAAATATCAAATCAGCGGGAGCATGAACTATTTTAGCCCTTTATGCCTCAAAATGCAGGCTTTTCATAGACAAAACAGAGACCTTCTCGTTTCCGCTCTAATGCGCTCCCAGCTGAGGGATTTCAGCCCTGGAAGGTTTACCTCACAGGTGTACTTCAACCCGGGTCTTCCCGCTGCAGTACACCACCCCTACAAGACAAGCTACCCTCAAGTTTAAAGTGCAATTTTCAAAGAGACCACTGTCAGAAAGCGATTTGGCCCTCATTTTTAATAAGGCAACTTGCCTGAGGGACAGTCTGCGGCAGGCCTGAGGGAGTGACACTCAATATGTATGACCTTGCCTTGTATCAACTGAAAAGTGAACCGAAGCTTCTCGAGCTTAACAGGACTCCAGGCCTGCTGTGTTTTATCACTATTAGCCAGTATGACACATCAAATCTCCCTACTGTTCACTAACAGAGAGACATTGTGGGAGTCTGGCTGGCTTTTAGCAGCGCCCCGTGCATGCAGAATATCAAAGGCAAGAAAATGGCTTTGTCAAAAGGAGATGATTATGTGAGAGTGGACCTTGTAAATTGGAGTTTTATTTTGAAGTAATGGTCAGGGAACTTGGAGAAAATGGATTTTGCTTTGACTCGCGGCACTTGACACGTAGGCTTCCAACGAACCGAGAACGGTGCCGCTTACCGGCTGGAGCCTAATAAAGCAGAACTAAGTGAATCATTAATAAAAGATACAGGTATCTCAAGCTCAGATGAGGCCTCCAGAGAGCCAAAGTGTTTCGCAGGAGTATTAATCAGCCTCAGTCGCTCCCCATCCAGCCTCAGCATGAACCCCACAATTATCAATCTCCCATTGCACACTAACGGAGCGCTAAATGAAAACAAAGGAGAAGTGCTCAGGAACAAAAAACTATCTTCGCTGCTGTCTGATAATCGATAAGAGACGTAGTGAAGGGTGGAAAGTGCGCTTGTGTGTGAGAAGATACTTCAGCCTTGAACAGTTTCACTCTTCTGATGACTAGTAGATACCCTGGGAGTGAATGAGGTAGCGTGAGGAAGACAGACGCTGCCTCTCAGCATTTGCCACAAACTGACAACTTCACTGGAAATTGGACAAAAGCAAAACCCAAGGGTTTGGTTGTTATGTGTGTGTGTGTTTGTTGCCTTCTGTGAGCTTGTTTGTTGTGTGTTGGTTGAAGGTTGTTGCTTGCAGAGAAAAAGCATCAAATTGACAACTGGGACTGAAATTAGAGAAAAACATTGGCAACTGAGAGAAACCGGGGTGAAGAAATGCTGAAAAACCTGTCACCAGCGTCAGTATTTATAGCGCTCAGTGAGGCACAGTTTGTTTGTGTCTTAGGTTTCTGAAAATCTGACGTGTTCCTAGGAACTTGACCTTAACCATGAACACATGGTCTATTCATTTGTTTCAGTCAGAGATAAACATCCCAGATACATGAGACCGCTCAGTGCCAGTGAAGTAATTAGGGCACCAAACAAATAAATATTGTAAAACTCACCTCACGACGGCCTGTTTGTGAAGCCTGTAATCCTTCATTACAATAACCTCAACTGCTGTTTAATAGTTTCATGAAGAAATTTCTGGATTTAAAAATGTAACCTGGCTGTGATACGATAATGAAAGCATGGCTTTGTCCCCTCACTAGTAGCAGTCTAGCAGCTGCAGACAAAATAAACCACCCAGAGTCCGCGCATGTCCTGATGACATAAAAACCTAAGCTTTAAACTGCTTATAGTTATAAGTGCCCACTGATAACCCCTCTTGATTGTTATAATCACGTTCCCAGAATGCTGAGAAGATCCTAACATCAAAGAAAGATGAAGATTGATGAAGATTTTAGGTGAAACGCAACTGGCAGATGAGTTTGTGACGCCTACAAACTGGTTAAAACAGGCAACGTAATGCAACATTGATAGGTTTAAACTTTAACACACTCTTTGTTTAATCTCATTGTTATTTTACGCACGGTATACTGCTTGTCTTATAAGATAGTTGTACACGTCAGAGAATATATCTTGTACAAGTTGCTTATCTTCATGTCATCTGTGACCTCCTTACTTTCAATAAAAGCCTCAAGAGGCCATCAGAGGGGGGGGCGCGGACAGAGACGAGAGCAGCTGAGATGAGGCTGAGTTCTCTGTCCGTCCTCCGTGATGATGAATGAAAAACTTACTGACTTTGTCTTCCTTCCTTATTGTGTGTTTAATAAATGTTAGGTCGTTTTAACCCTGACATTTAATTGGTCCTTCGAGCCGGATCCCAACAAACCAAGGAATCCAGCAGGTGTGGTGGACTTCAAGGTAACTGTGGACGTTTATAAATTTCAAGGCTGATTTTCCGCCTCACCAGCTGGAGTCCAAGGTTGACGGGAGAACCGAAGGAAGACAGAGTCGGTAAGTGAAATCTTGTTGTGTTACCCTGAAAGAATAGGGTGTTGAGGGACGACGGAGTCCGATAAAGTCCGTGTTAAAGGCCGTGGAATTCTAGACACTGACGGTAAAAGAGGGGCGCCGGAGTCCGATAAAGTCCGTGAGAAAATACGTGAAAATTCTAGATACTGACGGTAAAAAGAGAAAAATAGACGACGGAACCGATAAAGTGGGTAAAGTGACGTCATTTCTGTGTTGAGTGATTGTGAGTGTGACTGGAGATACAAAACCACCAGGTATTTTGTCTCATGTAAAACCAGTAGGAATGTAAACAGCAACCTGTTGTGGAAGCAGAGGCAAGAATCCTTCGCTTGGGAATCAAGTTGAAGTGAGGATTACCACTTCAGGTGATTTAATTGCTGTCCTACTGACAAAAAATCCAGGTGTTAGAATACCCTAGGTATTGAGACCGACCTGGACTAAAACATCTAAAAATAAAAAAATAAAAATAAATAAAAAAAAAAAAAAATGGGGAAGTTGATCAGTAAAATCGACCATAAAAGAGGATTGGTTTGTGAGGACTGGAAATACATGCAGAAAAAAGATCCGAAGTCAATAAAATACCTGAACCTGTGGATCAGTAAATATGGTTTTAAGGGAACTCTAAACTCACAGAAAATAGTTGAACTGCAGGATAAGATAACTATTAACACGAAACAGAACACCAAGAAGATGCGAAAGCGCGGTTTCGCAGAAAGCCAGATATGGTTGAACGAGGCGACGAGGCGTGAACAAGGAGAAGGGAGGGGGGACTGTAGACAGAAAAAACCCGAGGTCATGTTTTACAGAGCAGATG
The DNA here is from genome assembly GCA_014839995.1 of Xenentodon cancila. Classification (NCBI taxonomy): domain Eukaryota; kingdom Metazoa; phylum Chordata; class Actinopteri; order Beloniformes; family Belonidae; genus Xenentodon; species Xenentodon cancila. Next base: position 6,247,055 of record CM026199.1, on the reverse strand, counting down.
AGACGGGGCCTGTACGAAATGACGAGGACGACGATAACAGAATTCTTTCTCACAGTATCCCGATCTATCCACTGTTACCGCCTCCTAATCTTGAACTGAATAACACACCTACTTCTCCGCCAGCTGCTGACACTGTTCCTCTCATTGAAGTTGCAAATCCTAACACTGACGATGTTAAAAAGGCTGAAGAAGGCCTGTCCTCCCATGGGGAGGATGTGGAGGGATCTGTCTGTGCCGTGGAGGACCTCGGACGGTCCTGCCACCTTGATGACGGAGAGGTCCAGCGGGTTTGGATGACTGCTCTGGGCAGTGACTGGCGTCATGTAGGAGGTGACTGGGACCCCCAGTATGACGGTAATGTTTTGGATCCAGATAAAATGCAGCTGCGACGCAGAGTGAAGGAACTCGGTGACAGAACAAAACAACGTTTCAACGCTTCATCTGTCTTCACAGTGGTGGACATCAGGAACACCGTTTTCTCTGTCCCCGTTCATAAAGACAGCCGATCTTGGTTTGGTTTCAGATTTCTGGATGGAAGAAGAAGGAAGAAGAAAAAAAAAAAAAAAGATCTGTACCAATGGGCTGCTGTGTGAGCCATGATGATGATCATGTCTCAACAGGAGGGAAGGGGTCAGAGGTCATTTGGATTGAAAACTCCGATAGTAAAGGTGAGCCAAAGTCTGATAATAGGGTGGATTCAGACATTTAGAGTCTGAATAGACCCGAAAGTCAGTGAAGCATTTTAAGACACCTGACCAAGTAGAGGAGAAAATAATTCAATCGAAATGACACCAAACGGGTAAGAAATGCTGCAGAATGCTGGATAGTGACTTTATTCCTCATCCTGAGTTTGTGTTGTTGTAGTCACCCTGTTGCTTCCTGTTTCACTGAATCCTGATATCTCAGCTGAAGAACTGACGACTGTCTGCCGTAACATCAAGAAGCCTTCGGAGAACCAAGAGATCCAGCAGCTCCACTTGGTCCTCTGACAACGATCCCACATACATTGATGTCATCAGATTTCCACGAGGTGTCAGATGAGTATAAATTTGTAAGACCAGATAGCAGCAGGATTTGTATCCTCTGTTTGGTGCACGTTAAACAAAAATGAACAACATCCACTACAATGTTTAGAAATTAGGAAGCTGGACACAGAACGGGTTCGAGGCTGTATTTGGACAGCTGTCTGCCACGTCTCTTATGACTTTCCAGAACAGGATTGTCCTGGAGAAGGGAGGTGTGTGTGTGTGTGCCATGTTTGGAAAACAGTGTTGCACTTCTGATAACGCCGCTGCAGATGGTAGTCTTACCAAGGCTGTGTACCCTGAATGGTAAAAGTGCTGAAGGAGCACTCCGGTGTTGACACCTCCATGTGGGACTCCTGACTGGATGCGTGTGGCAAGTACCGAACCTTGGAATCTTCTGTACTAGTATCCATCGCTGTATTTTCAGCATTTCTGACATTGTGCGGTTGTTGTTGCATTCCGAAGTCTGCGTGCACTGCTGAACCGATTGATCATCACAGCCATCTCACCCGTGGAAGACCGTGTGGCACAAATGTATCTGATTTTGGGTCTTGACTCTGATAGTGATGAAGAAAATGATCATGATGAAATTTTCTTTGATAACGATGATATTAATATCTCTTTTTTTGACTTATAGAAACCCCTCTGAGCGTAAATGTCTTTGTTCTAATTAAAAATGACTCCATGACTGAAGATCACCTGAAGTGGTCTTGGACACCGTGAAATAAACAAAGATTGTGTTAAAGCAGGAGGGAATGATAGGTTTAAACTTTAACACACTCTTTGTTTAATCTCATTGTTATTTTATGCACGGTATACTGCTTGTCTTATAAGATAGTTGTACACGTCAGAGAATATATCTTGTACAAGTTGCTTATCTTCATGTCATCTGTGACCTCCTTACTTTCAATAAAAGCCTCAAGAGGCCATCAGAAGGGGGGCGCGGACAGAGACAAGAGCAGCTGAGATGAGGCTGAGTTCTCTGTCCGTCCTCCGTGATGATGTATGAAAAACTTACTGACTTGTCTTCCTTCCTTATTGTGTGTTTAATAAATGTTAGGTCGTTTTAAACCTGACAAACATAGTGCTTTAACATAAACCTCCCCCGCACCCAAACTATCATTACCGTGAAACATATGTAGACCTGCGATGTACTGGCAAACGTGTCCTGGATGTCACCCTGCTTTCACCTGCTGACAGCTGGGTTACGCTCCAGCAGACCCCCAAGACTTGAATAAGGTTGAAGTGCTACAGCCAGACTAAAGCATTGATTTTTCACAGCAGAGGTTGAATTGATTCAGTGTCTGGACACGAACAGATCGCCCAGGACATAAAAACTGAACACTGAAATGTTCTGCTGCATTTTTATGAATGTCACTTCAGCACCTCTGACCAGCGAGTTATCAATTAGAACAGATCTGACAAGAATTGGGGAGAAGAAGACTAGAAGATGTTCCTGTAGGTCAGCTTTTCTCTCATTTCAACCTCATAAATTTAAGTAAATTTTAAAATAAAATTGCATTGAGCAGAGAGAGCTCTTAAAATCTTCTGTATGGAAAAAAAAATGTATGTAGTAGATAGATTTATCTTCTTTCTCATTCTCAGCCAAAGCCATTTTTTACTACTAAACGTGTTGCTGAAACGAAAGGCCGAGCGTGCAAATATTTAGTCTAATGCCATTATCTGTATCTCAGATTACTCAGATTATTTTGTTATGCAGATAACAGAAGTTGTTTTCTCATGATAGCAGGTTAATGTTTATTTTGAGACATCCTGCTCAGATTTTCCTGAGACGAGATAAAGTAAGACTGTCTCGAGAGAAAATACTTGTTCGAGATAAATGGGGAGTATTTGAAAATGGGTGTCTTGTTTAGAATTTCAAGCATTTCAAAATCACCGTTGTGACTGCTGATGGGTGGAGCCATATATAAACACTCTGCCGATAAATGTTTGTTTTTTTTTTTTCCTCTTTTTTCAGGGCTGAAGCTCTGTAATTAGAGCAGACCATATTCAAAAGCCCTCCAATGTCACTAAATCACCCAGGATCTTAGGATACTCAGCTTTTTGTTTTTTACTGACAACAAAAGAAGACACAAATCCAGGTTTAATAAAGTTTCAATGTTCCTCGATGACATAAAGCATTCAGTTTTGAGTCTATTCAAAGGGAATCAAAGAGCTCTTACTTTTAGTCTAATGAGGGATATAAGGCATTATCTGCATTTTCATTCTGCTGGCATTTGTAGAGGTCCCTCTGTGCAATTAAAGAAATGTTATTCATTGGCAGCAAACTGGCTGACAGTGATTATTGTCCTCCAAATCTTTGTGTGAGTGTATGTGTGTGTTTTTACCCTCCATGCTGCATCCTGGGCCCATGCAGGGCTGGAAATCTTGGGTGTGGGGACACGGCACACTGAGGTCAAGCTGAGCCTTGAGCATCCTTTGCCTCATCCTGCGACCTTTATCACATGTGGCGCTGCTGCATGCCGACCACGGAGACCAGGCGGAGTAGATGCATGTCTCCGGTGTGTCATCTAAGAGAGGAAGGCAGACAGATGGTGATGGGGAGAAAAGTAATTTCATTCAAATCCCTACTTATTTGGCGAATGAGTGGGACCAAAAGGTCAATGTCAGCAGTTAAATTTGCATTCACAAAACTTAATTTTCCATCTCACTCAGCGATGCAGCTGAACTCATCCATCAGGCGCCACAAGACGAGCAAATGTTCGCATAACAATTTAAAGGTGATTACCACAGGTAGTGGATCACGAGAGGCCACAAAGTGACTTCTAAGAAAGAAAGGAAGCAGTGAAGGGATTATGCTTGAGAGAAAGAGAAGAGGGTGATTTGTGAATGTCTTGTCCAATTATCAGTGGTAGCAGAGCTATGAGATGTAGCAGGGATGCTGGCTTCAATTAAAAATGCTCTCTCAGGGGTTCAGAGGAGCAGAAGAAAAAAAAAACCAGTGCAGAAGTGGGAAAGAATATGCTGTCAGGCTGCGGAGACAAATCTAAGTGAGCCCAATTCTCTGGGATAATGGTTAACGGCAGAGGAGGAAAAGGGGAAGAAAGAAACTATCAGCACAAAAAGCAAAAGAAGGGGAGAGGCGGTTCGATGCGTAAGTGAACGTGTTGGAGCACCGGGCCTGACTAGGGGGACCAGTCTAAATGGAAACCCGCCTCTGTAGTGTCATCTGACACGGAGACGAGAAAGAAAGTGAGGACAGGTGGAGGAGCGGGAGCAAAAGAAAAGAAGAGTCGGGGGGTTCGTGACTGACTGAGGAAGACATTTATTAGGCAGCAGGAGATCCTTATTAAGAAATATTCTACATACACAAACTCCTGAATCCTTTCCAAAGTCACCTTCAGTAAAATAATATAAAAAAAAAAAAAGTATGAAACTCAAGATGCAGAGACACACTGACATGGACTGCAATAATCCCATTATCGACCTCGTTCTACATAAGACAATAATCCAGCTGAGGTGTTTTTATGAGTTACTTCAGTGGACATTTAAGTTTTCATGGTCATCAAGGCGGTGCTTCCGCATTCCAACATAACCCACTTAATTTAGACTTTGTCTGTTCACTGCTTCTACTTAGACTTGACTTGATGTCTTGTACATAACGACAGCTTCAGACTGCATGATTTCCAAAGTTGGTTGATGTTATATTTAGTAGTGACTTGCTGCCTGGGAAATGGGACTCTTGACGTTGTCGAGGTGTTCACACCTCATGATCTGGCGATGACTTGGTCACCCAGTGGCCCTGTTCAGACGTTGCATTGCATCCATTGCATCATGAGAGATCCGATTACAAGTAGTCGGCAGCCAGCGCGCAAGTTCACACCTGGCACTAAAATCTGTGTACCCAAGTGGGTCTTGAGAGACTGGATCTGACCCTCAACTGTTAACCCCACATGTATTGTTATTTTTAATGAATGGGCAAAGGCGGCAGCTGTACTGTAACTTGCAGTAAAGAAAAAAATAAAAATAAAATGAAGCCAGAAAAAACACGAAGAAGATTCGCTTTTTCAAACAAAGGATGTGTACAATACAGTGGTGAACACAATGTAAGATCCGTGGCAAACACTGCAAAGGAACTGAGTGACAAGGAGCTTTATCGCAGCCATTTGGACACAAAATCAAAGTCATAGCCCAAGCCAGGGACTTGGTTTAGTCGACAGTCCCCGAGTCCATCCCAGGATGCTTTTGGGTTCAGACCAGGGAGAGAACGGCGACACAAGTATCCTAGACCACCTTCTAACGCATTCACAGAGACCGGATCTAAATCTGACTGTGGTCAGAACTGGCATTCACGTTGGCCACTTGTGATTGGATCTGTTAGGAAGCATTTTGATGCAAGGACTGAACAGACACCAAAAAAAGAAATAAGAAATTACACAAAACTACACATTAAACAGAAGTGAAACAGACCGCTTTCTCGTTGGCCATAGCTTGGATGTTGAGTTTCTGACTGCTAGATATCTGTTGGGACATGTCTGGGACCAGTTTTGTTGCATCTTGATAGAGTTCAAACGCAACAATCACACACCGACTGAAGAGCAGCAGTTGTTCACTGATATGCTGCAGACTGAGGGTTTGTTTTTTGGGGTTTTTTTTGCAGCTGAATGAGTTGCACATCTGGCTTAAAAGTGCGCAGCATCAAGGTGGCCGCAATCTCAAGTCTTGCAAAACGTTCATTTATGTAAACTACCAGGCAAAGGTTTAGACGGAGGTCTAATTGGAAGTTTTGTGTCCTTTTCGGTCACATGCAACCAATCCCTTTACATCAAAATCAACAACATCAAAAATGCAGTTCATCACTTTCATGTAACAGCCAGGACATGATTGATATGCAGGGCTGCAGTAAAATTAGTGTCCAGAGTCACAGCACCTGTGCTGCAAACAGAATATCAAGTATATTTGATCAGAAGGGGGCTGACTTCAGGCACACTTGTGCTGCATTGCAACAGCAGGGTGCCCACCTTCACACAGCGGGGTGGACCCAAAGCACTGCCAGATGTGTTATCGGACCGTTTGACCTTCTGAGTTTCAGCTGAAACCACTTCAGTGATGAGCTTCTTTGTCTCCTTGAGCATAATCCGACACTTAGTCCCAGCAGAGCCCCCTCAGGCTGTCAGCTACACGTCTGAGTCATTAAAGTCTTAGATATGCAATGATCTGAAGGGGCAGCCAGGTTCAGTATCATGAAAGACTACACCTAATGACACGGTTTGAATAACCAGTTAACTCGTCTTTCTTAAAGTTAGACTTTTTTATTGAGTTTGAATCTTTTCCCGCTTGGCGTGATAAGGTGTGTGTGTGTGTGTGTGAGTGTGTGTGTGTGTGTTTACTGTACCTTCCTCCTTCTCCTCCTGCCCAATATCAGCCACGATGTCGTCTATGGTGTCTGGCACAACGTTGCACTGCTCTCCCTGTGCACAGAAGGGAAGCTGGGGTCACACACCAAACCCTAATACCAAAGACACCTTAAAACAAAAGCATATCAGAACCTCTTTTTCCAGTTTAAATGATTTCCTTCAGAGTGTGTTACCAGCTTCTCAAACATTGTTTTAAACTCGCCTCTAAGTAAATCTCTGGTCACTACTTGCTGCACTTGACTGTGCATACAGCAGAGCTCATCTTGAGCGCTGAGGGTTTATGACTAAGAGCACCACTTAGAAAGGAAATTAACTGGATATTTGTGTTTGGGAGAAAATTCTGGAAATGACGAGCATCTCCGAGGATCAGCGGGGATTTTCAGTTTCCATCCGCCAGGACATAGTAAATGATTTACTGTGGTCCATCGAGAGTCAATGACAACAAGTTGTTTATGTTTGTAAAGAGAGAACAAGAGAGAGCAATTATCTGAAATTCCAAAGATTTAATAATGCCATTAATATATTGCTTTTTACATTCTACAAGCTTAAAGTGAGAATGAAGCAAACATACAGGTGTTTTCTGATATATGAATATGAGATTAACCACCCAGCCAAGCATGAATAACATGTGCATACATCTATAAGTCTTGAAATGAGAAGAAAGTTAGTAGTTTTCTGTTCTGAGACGTCTGCTGAGGATGCTGATTGATAAATATGCGCCGTACAGTCTATTGGTGGGAGCGCCGCGTCTCTGAGGTGCGAGTCGATGCGACGCGCCGGCAGGAGTCAATATGGCTGTGATAAAGTATGGCAGTGGTGTGTCTGCTAATCTCAGCGTCTCTGATGTAAGTTTGTAAAATGATCAGATGAAAAACGAGTTGGGTTTTGCCGGTAATCCTCATGTATCACTGCGTTTCCAACAAATCCACTCACAAAGCAACTACTGGCTAAAGTGATGCCTCTGGTTTTGGCTCTGCCCTAAAATTCACATCATCTTCAGTTTAGCTTAGTTTATGTTTAAATAAATATTAAAATAATGATATTGTATTTTATGTTATGCTTTGATACTGTTCAGCTGAGGCGGTTGATTTTTTTTTCTTTAATTATGTTGTTATAAGGGGACAAAACTTTGCTTTTTATCATATTACTGTACAATAAAGCGATGCTGAATCATTCCTGATGTACATATTTAAAGGATGCTCCAATATTTACAAATCACGCATGCAATATTTTACCTTTCTGGCAATACGTTCCACCACGACCCTGGCCACAGGGGTGATTGCGCCCCCTTCTGGATCGTAGAAAGGGCTTTGGGGGTGGTCTAAACTGGTCAAGGGTCGAATCTTCTCCTGAGGAATGGTGGGCTTGTTCGGTGACTTAAAGAGACCAAAAAAAGTGAAATGAAATTATTAAAATATCTTATACGAACAGCAGATTAAACAGACATTTCAGACAGGTACATCTGTATGAACACAAGCTAATAAAAAAACAAGCACACAGTTGAACACGCTCTGCGTTTTCTCCGAAGTGATCCAAACAAGATGAATGTCTTGTCCCTTCCTGCAGGCTCGGATACAGACATTGCATTGTTTTGAAGCACAACGGTGGGAAGCTTTTCTCGCAAATATGCCTGCTTGGAGAGTTTGGGGGAAAGTCTGAATACATAATTAAATGTCACCTCAAATGATTTTGAACTTTTGCTCTGCCGCAACTTCACCACAAGTGAACTGCCATTTACAATACTGCACTGAACACAGTCCCATAAATCCTCACCGATGATGTGGCCCAAATGTCTTACGTTATTCACCGCCATTTAGCACTTGGTGTGTCACCTACGATGAATGATTTGTTTGTTCCACCATAATTAATTGTGACAACGCTCTTTAGCATCTTAAGTTCAGTAAATGCTGAGCAGTTGCTGTGAGCCACCTCTATTAGAAGACAGATCAATGACATCAACTGTGATTATTAGGAAGACTGTCTCATCATGCAGCCATATCAGGGATGTGAGATCCCTGTCAAATGAAATGGATGAGCACAAAGAGCTGATGAAGACACAGCAGGCATATCTGGAATGCAGTATACTGTGTTACAGCAAGGAACGACTGCAGGAACTATTCCTGACTCTAAAACGTCTGCTTATCCTTAAGGTGTAGATGGAAAAAAAAAATAAAAATAAATATATATATAGTATGTGGCCCTGGATAGACTGGCGACCTGTCCAGGGTGAACCCCTGCCTTTCGCCTGATATGCGTCGGGATAGGCTCCGACAGACCCCCGTGACCCGGAAACGGATAAAGCGGGTACAGATAATGGATGGATGGATATATATATATATATATATATATATATATATATATATATATATATATATATATATATTTGTTGAAGAACACTAAAATTAAGGCTTTGGGTTTCATGTTATTGGTGAGAAAGTGTTTGCAGTGCTAGTATGGTGTTACTTCAATGCCAAATGTATAGCAAATAAAAACCCAAAATCTGAGAACCAAACTCAAAAACCTGAAAACCAAAACTCAGATACCGTAAATAGGAACTCAACATCTGTGACCCGAGAGTGCAATCATGGTTCTTGGTTACACTTTTCTCCCTGTCACTTCTAAAATCATCTCGGTTTGCAATCCGTCTTTCTCATTTTTGCAGTTTTTCTTTTTGAGGTTGAAATTCTGAAATGAGGGTCAAATCAGCGGCACGTCAGCCTGCAGTGGGGAGGCGGGACGTAGCTGACGTCTTGTAGCTCAATGGACACTAATGACTCATCGTCTTGTCGACGTTGGAGCGCCAAAAACTCGCTCGTCAAGGTCATTGAGAACCAGCAAGAGGAGATTAGTTGTTTATGTCTGTCCCTTCTTTATCACATATATATTGTCAGCTCACAGTAGACAGTCTTCTAGGATCAAGGAAACTGTACATTTTAAGAATGCAGAGTTACATAATAGTTTTACATTCATATTCTATTAAAATATTCACTTCTATTTTCAAATTAAAAAAATAAGGAAAACAAATGGTACACCGGTTGACAATGATTTCACACGCGAGGGAAAACAAATATCCTCATCTATGTTTGAATTTCAAATAGTCACATAAGTATCTAACATAGTTGTGTTGAGTTGAGTGTCAGGCAGTCAAAGATATGTCTTGTTTTCACAGCAACAAACACAGCTTCAGTTTTTGTATTTACCATCTCTCCTCTGCAGGATAAGGTCCTCGCTTATTCATGAGTGTGTAAACTATAAATAAAATGCTCTAGTCCCCAAACAGTGGATGAATATGGATGAGCATCCTTCACCGCAAGAATATGGGAACTACACAAGTCTCAATCTTAGTTTCAAGCGTTATTTAACACAGGCTGGTTTGACATTTTGTAACTCTTGTTTCAAGTTAGAATGAAAATAGAGTTTAGAGATTAGGACGTAAAGGCAATGAGTGAACCATTCATGCTCACACTCACTCCTACAGTCAATTCAGAGTTGTCAGTTAACCTAACATGGATGTTTCTGGATGGTGGGAGACGGACAGAGTACCGGAGGAAAGTGTGGGGACAACATACAAACCTCAAACGCAGAGTCGACACTGTTAACTATCACACCGCCATTCTTTACCATACCGCTCTGTATACACAAATCAAGCAACATATTTTTGTGTTCTGTCAAATTTAGCACATAAAATATATATATTCAACCAATTTTTCCTTATCTCTGATAAAGATATCATCATCCTTAACACAATGTTTATGGTTTGCATTTAATTCAAGGTTTCAGTGGAAATTCTACCAGTGTTGAGTACGAGACACTATTTGTAATTTGTATTCAGCATAAAATTGGACGGACGGACGGACGGACAAATGGATGGACGGACGGATGGACGGACGGATGGACGGACGGATGGACGGACGGATGGTGCAGTATACACTGCAAAATGACATGATTATCTCTAGAAATACAGAACAAACTGCAGCTTTGTTCCTAGAGCACGGTGTTCTGGGCAACACCAAACCACAAATGGACAAGCGTGGTAGTTGGTTGGATCACCCCGACCTTGTCTCTGTAGCACGAGCTCGCTGTTGTATGTCCGTTCTCCAGTTAGTACCGGCTAGCAGCCTTCGGTCTGGGCGCAAAGGTTGCTGTGTTGATTCTGCTTTCTTAGGTTTTTATTCAGACGTCAGAAGTCATAATTACTGTAAAGTCCTAGAGACTGCAATGCAGCGGTCACTCATGAACGCATGCCCTTTAATTATGCCTGCCAGGTATATCATTTTACTGATGATGCAGATAAAAAGTATCCCACTGTATATTTATTATGAATATGAACTGTATTTATGCAAGTGTATTTTTGCTTTACAGTTGAGCCCTACTTGGGAGCCAAAGAAAACTGATTTACACTTGGTCATTTAATAAACTGAAATTGTTCTTGCTTCTGCAGGGGCTTGAACTTTGAAAGCCAGATGTTGGCTCTTCATTGGACTTCACTGACACCAGCTGCTCTCTAACTGCCAAACAGTCCTTCAGTGTTGTGACATTTCAGAAACACTGAACACTGAACAATATTTTGATCAGAGTAGTTAAAACCAGGGCCAATTCAAGATTGTATCAAACAATCTTAAATGAACACAGTCGAACTAAAAACTAAACTATAATTATAAATGCCCTTGTATGTGATTGCAGACATTGTGTTCAAAAGTTTAACACTTAAAGCAGCGCAAATGAACTTTTGTAATTTTTAGTTGTCCACCGTATCTCTGTGAGCTTGTTGACTTGCGGCAAGGTACCGCAAAGCGGTACGCAAGAGATTCTCGCAGGAGCGCCTGAGACAGGAATCCAAAGATACCGGGGTTAGGTGATTTTTTTGTTAAATGGTTGTAGGGACAGCAGACTCTGCAAGACCCTGCAAGACCCTGCAAGACCCTGCAAGACCCTGCAAGACCCTGCAAGAAAACTGAAACTGATATGGACTAAAGTTCTTTGTGCTGCTTTAAAATTTCAGTTATAATTGCAGCACTGAAACTATTGTGGCCTAAACTTTACTTTTAGCACATTTTGCCTCATTTTCATAACGATTCAAGATGGAAGTTGATGTAAACTTGAATTTTCTTGGCTCTTCTTCAGCGAGTAAGTTGGATGTTGTTTGATGCCAGCCGTTGTAAATCGAGGCCATCAAAATACAGGTTAGTGCTTCCGCCAGAATCACAGCGGCACATTTCAGAGGCACCCCAGAGACGCCCGCCAACTTCATTCTACTTTAGATACAGGCTATTTATGAGTCTATTTATGTACTTGGCGACAATCAAACGGCATCAGCTGTAGACTGAGCTGGCAGGAAGTCGGACTGAATAGCTTAGAAAATATGATTTTGGAATCGGTTTGATTTTCAAGGTAAAATACCACAGGTAGGCTATGATTTGTTCATTGACATTAAATGAGCCGTTGGAGGCAGCAGGTAAACAAACCAGAAGGTCTCAGAGGAGAGTTCAACCACACACAAGGAGAGTTTTAGAAGCCAAAAACCCATTTTATCTGACAGCACGCATCCTTTTTCATCACAATAACAGGAAAAAGGATGAGACATGACAAGAAATTAGTGAGAAAGTGAGCAGATTGCATTGTGATCCAACTGTAAAAGTAGTGCTTAAAAAAAAAAAACACTCCTGAAACACATCTAAGTGGACCTGAGGTTCTGCCGAGAACCCAGCCAGAGCAGGGCGCTCCAATCCCAGTGGGAACCAGGAGTTTCACCTGTGAAGTATCTACCACTTACTAATAAAATCAAAATGAACTAGTAATGTGAATCAAGACACTACACCTCATATGTGACACCGCCGTCTGTGCCTGCATCCCATGGAATAAGATCTGTCACCAGTTTCTGAACCCAGCCGCAGTCCTTAGTACACAGATCCTCCCCGGACAGCCCGACGTTCCAGTCCGGGCTGGGCCCAAGCATAGTGAGGAAGGACATGAGGTGACGAGTCCTATCCACAGAAAACTCTGCCGATGGGGCTGCTCGCCTGGTGGAAGTGTTGAGAAAGAAAACAGATATAAACACTGTGAGACACTTGTAGAAATTTGACTTAATTACATGCTTAATGGTCAGGTGTGATGGCCTGACCTCTGTCTCTCTTCTAATTGTTTAACAATCTAATGTCTTAAAAATCCAATCAGTGGCAGAAAAGTGCTCATCGTATTGTATTCTCTTTACAAATCTGGAAACACGGCGACTCTAATTAGGTATCCTGACAACAATAATGAGTTATTTTCAAGTGTCCTTGCAACTGACTTTGTCAGATAATCATCACACCTTACCCCAGACTTGGCTGCACGCACTTCTATTTCAGACAAAAACCTGACAACTGCACAAATACAATAGCGAGAAACTGATTTCATGTTTTACACTTGCCACCAGTGTGTTCCTTTGTGGGTGCAAACGCAGCTATGCGAATGCCCTCACAGTAATAGTGTCCCAATATACCCCAAATGACTGACAGTGCCGGGAGGGGCAATTAAACAGATGTTTGGTGAAAGATACGGTGCATTATTTGTGTGCGCGTGTTTGTGCGGTCTTGAGGGCCAGAATTGTGATAAGTTTCTAATTGCTCTTGAACTGGTTTCAGAGAGTGCACAAGTTGCTGGAGGGGGCCTCTATTCAGACGAGTGAGCCTGGGTCTTCAGAGCCATACAAAGGAAGCCATCATAAAATAATGTTGTTTAATATTCGCGCGTTATGATACCATCTGGATTTTAATTAAAGAGTTTATTGATCGTGCCACAACTGAAACTTTTGCCAAACTTTGAAGTTCCCATCCTGCTTATTAAGAATTTAGCATTACTCGTCAGGGAGATTACATAATTATCATTCAAGGAAAAGTCACAAATAAAAGAGGCCTTATTATTATCATGCATTACAGATGTTTTTTCATAATCTTGAGGGAAGGATTAAGGACCTTTTCAAATAGAAAACTTTAAAAAAAAAGTTAGAAAAAGCTTTTTTTTAGCTATAATATAATTCTCGGTTGGGTTGAAAACAAGATGCTTCAAGTTTAACAAACCCCTTATGAGCCGCAAAGGAAGCTATCAGTTAAACTACTTTGCATAAACGCACATAAAAACACATTTGTAGGGACCACAAGAGGATTCTCCGGGCAAATCTGTTTATTTGTGATTTGTAATCTAAATTCTTACTGCATCCATCCATTGTCTATACCAGTGTTCTTCAACCCTGGTCCTCAGGAACCTCTGTGCCGCATGTTTTGGATGTTGCTCTGCTCTAACACACGGAACTGAAATTAGTGGACTTTCGACAGACTAGTGTAGATTTTGATGACAAGCTGATGGTGATCCAGTCAGATGTGTTTGAGAAACATCTAAAAGATGCAGGACAGTGAGATCTGAGGATCTGAAGGTTGAAGAACACTGGTTTATACCTTCTCCTCGCCCTTTCAGAGTCACGGAGGTCTACTGGAGTGCATCCCAACTATGACCAGGCAAAAATCAGGATACAGGTCACCGTACAAAGCAGCATACAAAGCATACAAAGCATTTTAACTACTTGGACTTAAATGCTCTTGTTTCCTCTCCATGCCAGCTGTTGTGTCTCCTAAGTCAAACTGACGCTGTGGGATACTTACAGGTTGAGCGGCTGCCATGCCGGCCACTGAGCCTTCGTTTTAATGACGGTCAGTACGTCATCTCCCTGCAGAAGGGACACACAGAGCAAGAAAGAGTTACACAAAGTAATTTTCCATTAAATTAATGACTATGAATGGACAAAAAAAAGGAGAAAGAGAAACACAGAGTAAAGGCTTAAATTGACAAATTGACATGACTGAGGGTGAGTCCTCTCATCCAAGGACGGCAAAGCGCATTCCATTTTTCAGAGGCTTAAGAGCCTGGACAAAGCCCGTGTTTTATCAAGACAAAATGGCTCTGTGCTGTTTTATAATAGCCGTCTGTTATTCTAGAGCAGAACCTCACTGTGCACCCACCACTTTACAGCCTTTCTGTAGCATTACAGTCACTTTATGGACTGCACAAGATATTATCTATCTATCATAAAGCCCCCCATCTAATTATTCACCCAAAAGAAAGAGGACAAATGCTGGAATTAGAGCGGTACAGCAGTCGCTTGGAAATGAATTAACCGTGCATTAATAGAAATGGACAAAAAAAACAAAACATAATAAAATATATGTTTTCCCCCTTTCTCCACCGCTGAAGTCCCTCTCTCTTTTTAAACACAAACACACATGGGATGTGCATAAGAAAAAAAAACTCATCTCTTTAAATTGTGACTTCCTCCGTGGAGCAGCTTAATGAGTTTGATTGTGTGTATATATGTGTCGCTGTGTGGATGAAAACAAATTTACAAGTCAGTGTCCATCCGGTCATCAGAGCCGCCTGGGGGAGCCCCGGGCGGCCTCGGTGACCTTACACCTCACCACATGCTCCCACACGGATCAAATAATTACATCCACACACAGACAGATAGCTAGATCATCATGTTAATGCCAGAGAGAAGAACGGCAGCGCAGTCCTGACAAAGTGGTGCAGAGTCCGGAGGGTCAAACATGTAGAATTCAAAGAGTAATGGAGGAAATTTAGACTGGAAGATTTGCAAATATTGTCTCAACACTGGCCGACGGGAAGGGAACATTTCCCGCCTTTACAGGGTGTTCCTCTGTTGCAGTTTGGAGTCATCATTGTTGAATGATATCGGCTTCAAGCTTTATCATCTACTTAAATGCCAGCCATGTTTATTATTAATTGCCTAATTAGATCGGACACATTTCGTGTTTTCATGTGTAATTGGCTGCATAATCTCAACAAAACAGCTGACTGTGGCTTCAGATTAGTCTTAGATCTTTTTTCTCTTTTTTTCTTGTACAAAATTTACCGAATAGTAATTAAAAACGAAACGTCAACAATTAAAGAGATAAAATAACCATCCGTGCAAAACTCAAACCCCAAATCTGCTGGGTGAAAGTCCGGCATCCGCGGTAAAATCCAAGGAATTTTAGAACGAAAACTTCTTAGTTCATTAAAATGTAATAAGAAAATGTAGAAAATATCAAATGTAATGAGCAGGTTGCAGTCGCTGGGAGGGGCACTGAGTCACTGCTCCTGTATGAGAATGATAACAGCTGAGCAGACAGTAAAGGCGCTGACAACATTAAAGCCGGTGGCGGTGACAGTAATGGCATCAAATGGTGAAATTTATGGGAACGAGAGCATGATGCAGGTGCAAACTATTTAGAGCCAAAATCCTAAAAGTTGGAGTGTTATAAAAGATTTCTGAGGAGCAGAGGAAACACCTCGATCTTTTAAGTTAAAAGAAAACATCCTGAGGGGTGTACTATAAAACAGGATTAACGGTACTGTAAGGTAATATGAATTTCAACGTCAGAGTAAAAAGAATTTAGGGGCATGAAGGTGGATCTCTGAACTCAGATCAGAGTGGGAACATGTTGAACCTCCTTTAGAGCAGTTTCTGTTTAAAGTTTCCGATTAAGGTCATCTAAAAAAAAAAAAAAAAAAAAAAAAAAAAAAGCCTTTCACTGATTTGTGATATCAAAATCAGTCCAGAACACTTAAACGTGTTTATGTCAAAGTGCTGAATGTATGCCTCAACCTCCACTGCAACAACAGCTCCTCTAGAAATAAGCTTAATACTCCATAAATCTAGTCAAAAGTGTCTTATTTTTAGGAAAAAAAAATCTTGGCTAAAATTCTAATGACTAGCAAAATAGTTTTCAGTTTTCTTGAAACAAGGCTTTTTTTTGGATTGTCAAATATGTGAATGTTAAACATCTGATAATATTTCTTTATTAATGTTTATTAATGTAAAACTTTCCAAATCTGAGTGCAAAACATAATTCAATCACAGTTTAAGTGGGAACTGAACAAATCAGAGATTAAACACTAAAACATGTTCACATCATGAACAGGATTAGGGAAATTTTCCCTGCCGTAACTTTCCTTCCACCTTTTGCTACAACCAGAGCCCCGATGCTGAGCTTCGGTTTAGGCTAAAAAAATAAAAATAAAAAAATAATCTGGTGAAACAGTCCTGCACATTTGATGTCAGACCTCAGTTGATAACATGTATTGCAAAACACCTTATGGAGGCCGGCCAGAGATGCAAATCTCCCTATAATAGTCTTGTTTGTTTATAGTAATCATCATAATAACACAAAATGACCGTGACTTACCAGTGGCTGAATGCACATTACAATTTCATGAATGTTTTCAATGGGATCAGGAAAGAAAAGCATGTGGAGGGTGGCGTGGTAGATGAAGGGATGGACAATGAAATACAGCTGAGAATAATAAAGAAAGCAAAAACAATGAAGACCAGGACGGGAACGGACAATTAAAATGGGAATGAGGTGGATTTGGGAGCGAACAAAGAAGACAAGGCTAAGACGAACGGAGGTAGAAAAGGGCAACACTGCAATTATCGGACGGAAAGAAAGTAGAAAGATAAAAAAAAGATGAAAAAAGAAATGGACAGCGGTTAGAACAGACGCCCGCACAGTTCTTCAAGTTAATTTCACTTATTCCATATTTATTAGCATAAAATCTTAATCACTTCCTTTGTAACCTTCTTGCTCTGTTTTCGCTTACGATTTTCCGATTTTAGCGTGTAAAGGAAAAAGAAAAAGAATAAAACAAATCTTAAAAAGCAGCAAGGCAAGATAGTTCAACGAAGGAGTGTCTGTCACTGACCTGGACTCACGCTCATGTATGGCAGATAAAACGCAATAATAAAATACTCATCTTTGCTGTTCTTTAATAACCACTCCACATTTTTTTAAAAGTACTACTACGGTGTAAAATAAAATAGTCGACTTCAGTGAGCAGCAGGAATTTAAAAAGAAGTGTAAAAAAAACTGTCTGTCATGTCAGAAATCAGTCGTTTGGAGGGAAGGTGGTGACTGAATAACATCACACACACACTTTCTAAAAAGTGGTTCATTTTTAAAAACCTGATATGTGGTTTACCCTCTTCTCCCATACAGCTTTAAAACCAGTCAGAAACCGGAAAGCCTGAAATACAGTAACCTTTGGGACAATGTCACGCACCAAAGGTTAAGACTCTTCTTCAAGCTTCTTCTATATAATTTAACAAGATTAAAAAAAAAACAAAAAAAAAAAACTACAAGTCTTTTAGTTAAGTTTATTAGTGTAGATGGAAAAGTGAGAATGGCTGGCAGCAGACTGCGTACAAACCATAGTACTCTGGGTGGAGTAAGTGAGTTTCCAAAAATGTCAAACAATTCCTTTGACTTAGGACACCACTAGAATAAACAGGATGTACTCCACTGAACCCTCCACTAAACCTGTGCTCTCGCTGGCAGGATAAAAGAATAGACCCATCCAAGGCTGCGACTGAACGGTGCTGAAAAAGACATTTGGCAGAAAAGGGCATCACATAACACCTCTCAGATGCACAGCCGCTCTGTGGTTAGAGGATCTGAGAGCTGACTGCAGCAACCTCCCGGAACAATCAGTTACCACCACAGTGGCAACCGTTCAAGACAAAGTGTCATGTGTCTGGAAACGGACAGCAGCAGGCTATGGCATAATGTGCACACCTGGCTGAAGAAATTAACTGCAATCCATGAACGCCTAACCGGACAAATGAACCAGCTACTCTTAGATGGGACCAGCCCGGAGTGGTAAACCCGAGGTCAAATGGTCCTGACCATGAAGGATTGGCTGGCAGCTGGATGGAATTGCCGCCCATCCCTCTACTGGCTGTTTGCAAACCATGGAAGATTTTATAGGGTGTTATAGTGCCAAGACCATGAGCTTCATATAGGAATGAGGCCCACGAGGGGATTGGAAATAATGCCTGAGGACCGA
Organism: Xenentodon cancila; assembly: GCA_014839995.1. Classification (NCBI taxonomy): domain Eukaryota; kingdom Metazoa; phylum Chordata; class Actinopteri; order Beloniformes; family Belonidae; genus Xenentodon; species Xenentodon cancila. Next base: position 6,228,778 of record CM026199.1, on the reverse strand, counting down.
AGCACTAGTTACTTTTTAAAAGAACATTTGCTGGAGACTACGGAGGTTTCCTCTTGGATTGATGGACAGTACTGCCAGTAGTCAGACACTCCTGTTGGGGTATCTCATTATATATGTGTCAAAAATCTAAACTAACTTTTAGTCCATAATCTAAAGAGGAGATATCTGCAAGAGTGGTAGCAAATGAAGGAGCAAAGATTGCAGGCGATTTCCCCATCCAGACTAATAAAGAGCTGACGGCTAACCAGCCGGACATCGTAGACGTCAATAAACTGCAGATGAAAGGCAGGGGTCATAGATACTGTATAACAATCCCAAGCAGCAGCAAGGGGAGGTAACTTGAGACGCAAGAAAATACCAGATGTAACAAAACGGAGAAGCAGAAACGAAAAGTGAAGGCAACCGTGGTGCCCGTGGTAACTGGAGTGCTCAGACCTGTGACCCTCCAACTGGGAGAGTCGTTCCTGCAGATTCTGGGAACAGCATGGGGGAAGAGCACTGAGTCCTCCACAGTGTTTTAGCTGTTCTCCGCCCTTGGAACAGCCAAGACAATTGATTTCTAATCAGAGATATATTTAAAAAAAAGATTCTGTATGTTTAATGGTTTGGGTCTCCTTTTGAGTTTTGACATGAAAATGGCTCTCCTGATATCTTATATATCTTATAATATTGTATCTGTCAAGTAAAAAACAGTGACGGTAAGTGCACAGAGAGTATCGCAGGTATCTGCGGTAAAGGGTATTTCAAACCCGTAAAGCAGTTGTTTTCACATTGTGATACAAACACCTATAATCCATATATGACACAATTAAATTAGGACTGATCTCCTTAGATTTGAAGTCACCGGTGGTCCACACAGGAGCTTGTACTGAAAACCGCTGCTGCTGGGGTGTTTTTTTTTCCACAAAGCTGTTTGACTCTGTCTGACTCTCTGTTAGGGATCTGCTGCCGTTTGTGCTCTTTGAGGCTACACAGCAGCTGGCGTGACGGCACAGAAAATAAAGTGGAACCAGCTGAGGCCCCGGACGCATCTTTCAAAGAAATCACAAAGATTAGTGAGTGACACTGCGGGCAAACACCAGGGTACACAGAGCTGAGGTGAAATCTTGAGTGTGACTCATCTAAGTGGTGGCAGCAAACATCTATATCTGGATCGTCATGCAGGTGGATGGGAAAACCGGTGAGATGGAGATAAAGAGCCATGAACAAGCATCAAAGCAGAAGTGGGAACAGCTCTGAACATCGGTTCTTTTGTAATGTATCAAACAAAGAAACAAAGAGGGAGGGCTGATGAATTATAAAACATTTTACAGCCTATTTAACAGCCTGTAGAGAAAATATGAGATAAGAAGTGATGAAAGTGTATCTATAAAATAAGCAATTAAGATCCAAAAAGGTCCCCTCGTCTTGCTGCACAACATTTGGAAAAGCCCACAGAGTAATAAGTTAACCTCTGACTATAAAAAAAGACTAAAAATCTTAACTGAAGTTTCTTTTCCAAACTTTCAACTGCATTTCACTGCTTTGATCATTATATAAGTTGTTTAGTTATTTAAAGGAAGTCAAAAAAAAAAACAACAACTTTGGTTTTAATGTCTGAGATAATCATGAAGGGATGTTTCATCAAAACAACATTACAAAAGTGAATCACAGGTCAAACACTAAACTTCAACGATGGTGGATTCACCACTATAATCAATCACTGACTGACTGTGAGTTGTTTTTTTAATCTGCTTCCTTTTGAAGCCAAAAATATCACAATGATAAAGAGGGACAGGGCAATCAAAACAGAAATATTTTAACTGGGAGCAACTATGCTGTGATAATTCTCTATAGGTTCATCACCACGGGCAACCGCTTTCATAGCCCATTATAATGTAATAGATTTTTAAAGACAAGAGTTTGAGCTTCATCTTCATGCTGAGGCAAAATCGAAGAAGCATTATGGTGCAACACCTCCATGTGAGAGTGCAATCTTCTTTACAGCTGGACGGAAACGTTCTCATGTGAACTGGACACCGGCAGACGCAACAACAGCCAGCAGCGTTCCCAAATCCCAAATCCCAAATCCCAAATCCCCTCAATGGGTTCGGTTCTGCCCCGTTATCACTCTCCTCGCTTTGGAAAGAAGCTCTGTCTGGAGGGGCTCTGTGACAAGAGGCTCTGTATTGTCATTCCAGACTCGGTCTAATAAAGGAAAATGAGCCTGGGGACTTTGGGAAAAGGTGTCTAATAAAAAAATCAACACTGCACTAATGCAATTACAATCGCATAGAGGCCATGGAACAGACGGATGACTGGGCCACAACGTTGTAACTCAGTCAGATAAGATTGCCAACTTAGTTCGAAATGCAAGAACACACACACACACACACACACACACACACACACACACACACACACACACACATCCATATCTACTAATGCCTCAGAGAAACACACACTTTGATGGTTTTATCTAAAAGCAAGCACATGGTGAAACAATCTAACACTGTGGAAATATCTTCCACGATGTCGTCAATCATTTGCCAAATCTTATTTTGTACACCGCATACACATCTATATCTGCTCAGAAGGTTATTTTTTTTCCAACCACCTGTGACATGGATACACAGCCAAGAGCCAAGCTGTATCATCTGTCCAATTACACAGAAATTTACTTGTCCCTCAAGCCAGCCGCTGTAATAACCGGTGTTTACACAAATAACCAGTGTTTCCTTACAGCGAAATCTTAAACAGATTTAAAATAAACAAAGAAATGATGGTTTTTTTGCAAAAAAAAAAAAAAAAAATTTGATGATTCACATTAAATCCACAGTCAGAGCTCCGATGTTCGAACCACCACAGCATCACAACCCACATTAGAGCACGGCTTTTATGGCTGTTTTCCAAACTGTAATGACACCACCTCCAATGCTACAGGCGAATGCAGTAATATGAACATAAAAACACGCTTTTTTATTTGATGCAGCCGATTAAAGTCTGGGTGTCATTGCAATGGCAGAATTCTCAGATCCTTTAGCATTAATAGCTGTTACATCCACTGCAACGGCAAGAAACACCTATGGTTTTTAAAGGCAGCTTCATTAAAGCCACTTGAAACTTGGTTTCAAATGTGAAAGAGTTCCCTACAGGATTAAATATTAATCACTAAGAACTAGGATTGAGTGGTGGGGAAAGGAGGTGGTTGATTAGGTCTAGTCACGGCTTTGGCACAGATTGCTTGCAGGAAGAATGATGCCCTGCTGAGAGGAGAGGTGTCACATGGATTAGAAAGTAATACAAAAAGCAGTGGAGGAGAATGATGGGGGGAGCGAGATTACTCCCGAGATCTCCAGACCAAGCCACTCAGGAACAGATTTCTGATCCAGTCGATTCCTCCCATTGGAACATTTAAGTTTCCGCTGTCCACGGAGGAACCTCCGGAGCGATTCCTGGGCTACTGTCTTCAGTTGACATTATGACCGGTTGCTATGGGAGTCACAGATGTCATCTGCACAGGGAGTGTCAGCAGCGGGGTAAATGAAGAAGGCCAGTGGTTGTGTCAAGAAAAAGGAGAAAATCTTTCTGCCCCACCAAAATCTAATTCTCTCACACTGTTTGCGGCCAAATGTAGAGCTAGAGCGGTAGCTTTAGTTCACAGACACCATTATGCAATAAAACCCCCTGGGAAAACCAAATGAAGGAATTAGCATTCAGACCCGACAGGCAATGGCAGTCTCTGGTTGAAGGGATAAGTGACGTGTCTGTTGAATAGCACTAACAAACGAAGCCCTCCCTCATCACCATGTGTACATATTTGTGTTTAAATACTGACTCAAAAGGTACTTGATCTGCCTGATGATCCCAGTGGATAAGCAATGCGATCCCAAACGGCTTCAGCAAGAGTGCGGTCATCCCTGACATCCCGCTGCTTTACTCCTCATTCCCTGACTACATATCCTTCTTAACACTGACTAGAGATTTGGATCCTAGACTGTAAAAAAGAACAACCTCTGAGCCGCACTAATTTCTGCTCTAGTGTTGGATTGACTACAGTCTCATGATGCATCACGCAATCTCTTCAAGAATATCGTAACTTCAACGAAATCATGATTGGAAGAGTTCAACTGTCGAACCCATCAAGTGCCTGAGCCATTGGCTATAAAAACAGCTCAATGAGCGCCTGAATTTAGATTCCCTCCTTTTAATAGGTCCACATAAAACACACAATGCCAGTGCCCGTCTTTGACGTTTGGTTGGTTTTAGGGGTTTCTTTCTCTTGTCGGAGCTCCTTGGATGCTTGTCTGACGTTTGGAAATCCAATTGGACCTATATCCAAAAGTTTCCAGCCCACACAGATGGATGCAGGTGATGATACATTCACAGTGCATTTGATGATGCTTACATTTCCTGTGATTGTAACTCAGTGTGTTATGATGGTGTTCCCTTCCTGTACTTGGCTGTGCTTTGCTTGAGTGCCAAAACGATTCTCTGTAAGTGTGTGTGTACCTGCACATGCATTTCCTATAACCTGGGGGCCTGGTAATCCATCACACCAGTGTCAGGTGTAATATGTGACACCTTCACCTGAGGAAACGCCATCATTTTAATCAGCACGGATCATTGTGGAGCGTCGTCTTGGCAGGCATATCTGTTCGTTACAAAGATACGAACGACTGCTATGAATAATATCCGAGGAATGACATGGCGAGCTTTTAAACTGAACACCACTCAGCGGTCTGCGTTGCAGGCCTGCATATGCATGACTGGTATATCTACATGGAAAATTAGGAGCACAGAGCAACAAATCATTTTAAAAGGGAAAAACATACCCCCTTCTGATTTAACAAGCTGTTATGCTTTTACCGAGCCCTTTAAAATTGAGGTAATTTGGTAAATTTGATTACTCCACAGCACGGACAAAGGAGTTCTTTTCGTCAGTAGTACAAAGTATATAAAAGGGAGCAAGATCTAAAAAACACATAATGACAGATGAGGAAGCGAAACAAAAAAAAAATGCTTCTGCTGAAATAGATATGAGATTTTGTCATTGCAATGAGCATAGATCCACTAACTTGAAAGTACTTTTGAAATTAAAAGCCTAGTTGTGGAAGAAAAGTGGGAGCTCCTGCAGAACGTCCTCTGAATTTCCATCCATTATCTGTACCCGCTTTATCCGTTTCCGGGTCACGGGGGTCTGTCGGAGCCTATCCCGACGCATATCAGGCGAAAGGCAGGGGTCCACCCTGGACAGGTCGCCAGTCTATCCAGGGCCACATACAAACAACCAATCACGCTCACATTCACACCTAGGGAGAATTTAGGAAGATCAATTAACCTACTCTGCATGTTTTTGGACTGTGGGAGGAAGCCGGAGTACCCGGAGGAAACCCACGCAAGCACGGGGAGAACATGCAAACTCCACACAGAAAGACCCACTGGGCCGGGAATTGAACCGGGAACCTTCTTGCTGTGAGGCAACAGTGCTAACCACTAAGCCACCGTGCTGCCCGTCCTCTGAATTTGCATTTGAAAATGGAGATGACATTGTCAGGACCACCATCCGGCAAAATGCAGCTGCTCATTTGAGACATCTCAAAGGCTGCCGACAAGGAGCTCAGATTTAAACCTTAAAAATCATTATCATTAAGATCCACTGGAGGATAAGGGGGGGGATGTGTAGACAAATGGAAAAGAGTGGAAGGAAAGGGGGAAAAAATAATTTTGTTAACCTGTAATTTAATGCCTTCTTGCTTTGTGTAATGAGGGTCTCGTACCATTGCAGGGGCTCTTGTCCTCGACTGTATCCTTCCTGTCTCTTTCTTTAGCTCTGAACTATTACTCACTTTCTTCATTTCTCTCCACAGTCTCTTAGGTCAGGTAAACCTTAACTGGCTGCTTGTGTATTTGGGTGTTTGGGAAAAGAAAAGATTTTCCAAGGTTATGAAAGCAGCCTTCACCACGTCAGGCTGCAGACTTGAACACTTTGTTTGCTGTACTTTTGTAAAGAAAGCAAAGGCCAACATGCAGCCAACTATGATGAGGTCCTTTTCCTCTCCCAGCTAAGCTGATGATTTTAAAAAACAGAATCTGTGAGTTTTTATTTTGTTTTATGTCCGATTAACTTGAGGGTGAACACCTACAAGCAAGTTTGCAAACTTTGAAGACACAAATCTTGTTGAATCAATATTACCAAAAAAAAAAAAAAAAAAGAAAAATCTAATTTAGCCCTTTGATTTATTTTATGAAAGTCTTCTTCTTATATCTTTAAATGCCAAAACTGTACGATCTAGAGAGTGAGCAGTATATCTACACCTCAGCGAAGCAGTGCCCTTCAATGCTGCAGTTAGTTTTAATATAGAAAACAATTATGTTTGTACATTTCTAATAAACTTTGGGAAGATACGAAAAAAATAACACTTTAAGTGCTTTTACTTAATATTTGTTTAAATTTTTCCCCACTTGGCAAACAATCAGAAACGACTTCCTTTAAAACATTTATAGTATATATATATATATATATATATATATATATCCATCCATTATCTGTACCCGCTTTATCCATTTCCGGGTCACGGGGGTCTGTCGGAGCCTATCCCGACGCATATCAGGCATATATATATATATATATATATATATATATATATATATATACTGACATATTTTTCAAGTTTTAACTTGTATTCTTCATTCGAAATATCACCATTAGGATGATCACATGGAAGCTGCAGCCCATCTCTCTCTCTCTGTCTCTCTCCCTCTCTCTCTCTCTCTCTCTCTCTCTCTCTGTCTCTCTCTCTCTCTCTCTCTCTCTCTCTCTCTCTCTCTCTCTCTCTCTCTCTGTGGCTTCATTCTCCTTCTCACGTTTTGGGATGGCTGTGTGTGCATATTTGTACAAGCACAAGCATGTTCATGGGAACACGTTTCTGTCTGAGGGAGAGGCATCCAAGGCATTCCTCCACTGTTCTCCAACCTGGTCTTCCACAACCAGGTTATTCAGCTAAATTAGAAGATTAGACTCCAATTTGTTTTACTTATCTGAAACAGAGAGATTGATGAAACAGAGATAGTGTGAATTTGTGAGTGTGTGTGTGAGGGAGAGAGTGGTGACAGGGTGAAGTAGTGGATTTAACAATTCTGGATAGGTGAAAATACAGCGCTGAAGTACTAAGCCTAACTGGTGAGAGAAAACGGGATACGAGCTGTGTGTCCTCCGGCTTAGTTTTGGCCTTTGTCAACTTCAAAACATTGTGCCTGTTCAGCATGGTGATACCCTCTTAAGTGTCACACTAAGTTTGTTGTGCCAAAAGTTTTGATTGATTTTGAATTTGTGAAACAGATACCAAGAGAGGGGATTTGCTAACCCTTCAATTCAGAAGTCTCGAATGTCCTTTTTTTTCCCCTCAAAAAAAGATTTGAACATGTTATTGGAATCCTGCAGCTAGGCCAGTGCTGCGCATTGATGCATAGACTCTTTGACAACATCTACCACCGTTTTGGATTTGTGCAGACATACTTAAAAATGCAGATAAAAATATTCCAGGGAGGGTGACCAGTTTGTATCCAAAAGAACTTACTATACACAATTTCCTTTTTTCCATTTGTTCGGTGTTACCCTGGACAAGGCACTAGCTGCTACTTGTATGTTCTTTTGGGACCTGTAGGTTGAAATAAACACATTTCACATCAACATTTTTCGCTTGATACCAAAATCCACCAACTTTTCCAGTCAGCATTTACCTGTTTTAATAGATGACACCTGCAGCTCTTTGTTCTAATTAATTTATGTTGAACTGGTGCATCGACTACACCTGAATAACCTGTCATCTGGCTCCAATTCAATTTAATTTTCAAATCAGTTTTATCTGTATAGCGCCAAATCGTTCTTCAACAATAGAAGCTCAACTCTTTGTAAATCAGTCTCTGATCAGGGACTGATTTACACCCACGACACCGGGTTTCTGCTGCTGACCTGCCCGTCATAAAGACAGCGGATGCAGGGAAAGATCCTTAACTAGGGCTTTCCAGCTACTTCAGACTCAACGCAAAAGTCCAAAATGGACCAAACTGGAAAGAAAAACAAAAACACAAGAAAGACTGTGCAGAGCAGGGAAGCTGGAGGAAGCAAGGTTATGGGGTTGCAAAGAAAGCAGAGTTTTGTGGAGAGGAGAGCTCAGAAAAGGGAGAGGAGCGAGGCCAGAGAGGAAGTGAAATTCCAGTAATTGCTTTGACCTTGAGCTGAGAAGAGGTGTAACTCAGTCAAAGCGAGTGATGAATTCCATGGCCTCAGTCCCACCGTGGGAATAAAGCCACCGCTCTCAGGGATTTTTGTTTATGACCACTTGAGCAAAACATGGAGGGAGGACAGAAGTCTGAAGGTGATTCTGTGTGAAGGTGATTCTGGGTTTCACAACAGCTGAGGGAAACGCTTGAATGGCAAAGGTGGACTGGAGGGAATACTTAAAGGCCCCAGAGACAAGACAGAGCACACTAGAAGGAAAAAAAAACATTTGGGAAGGATGCATTTTGATTGTTTGATATGTCAGGTGGAACTTTATGACCGCCAACAGCATGAACGCTGGAGAAGTACTTAAAAGAAAGCAGCACTTTTTTCTTTCTTTTCTCTCTTTAGTTTTAACAGCTCAACAGTGTTCTAATATAGATGTAGATTAACTCATTTCTCCAGCTCATTAAACTTTCATTAGATGTACAGAAGCTACAGGAATATATGTTATACTCTGAGATGGTTAATGCCAGGTAACCCACTGCTTTAAAATGTATATTATATATACCTTCTTCTGTTTTGTTTTGGTTTTTTTTTTTTTTGCTGTTCTAAGCACTTAAAGAATGATGAGGTGACATTTGTTTTACGTAGTTAAAGGTTACAGAATAACTGTTACGTACAAATATATATTAACATATACGTTTTTGGGGGATTTGTTTGGTTAACTCCAGTGTATATATATCTGGTTACAGTGTCATTGTGGGTAATTTGTGGGGTTCATATACAAAAACGTAACATTTTTAAAACAGCATATACAACTTTAAAGTACCAATACTGCTGAAATGGAGTACACAGTTATCAAAACATTGTACACAAAAAACTCAGCAGGTGTACTACTTCATCAAGAAAAATGACCAGCTTGCAGCTGACCAGAATACTTTATTATATCAAGCAATAAACTGCTACAGCGGACGGCAGTCACCCTGGTCCCATGGCTGACCTCTAGTTATGTTTTTAAACTTGAACGTTGGGGCCCAATGAGTGATTTATGCTTCTGCATCAAATCAACAATGTGCATGCTGTAGCGGGGACCCTGTGGCATAACCTCCACCATAGTCTGTAGATGAAGTAGATACAGAAATGTATAAGGTCGATTATGTTCCCATATATATATATACACACACACACACACACACACACACACACACACACACACACACACACACACACACACACACACACACACACACACACACACACACACACACACACATATATATGTGACGTGCGGCCATCTCTGAATTCATGCTGCTCCGGGCCTCATTTAATGAGCGTTGCACAACAGGGGTTGCATTTCTCTGCAGGAAGGCAGAAAAAGGCATAACACGTGCAACGCAGCACCGATCAGTCTGCAACCATCAAGGAAAGCGACAGTAGTTAGTAGTGAGACATCACGATGGTCACTTTTGGTTACATTCTGCCTCTATCAAATCTCCTGAAACAATATGAGCTCCCAGATGTCATTTCAGAGGGCTCTCATGTTCACATGAAAGTCTGATGCATGGCATTTGTTATGAAACTGAACAGTCACATCAGTTCCTAACCAAATCAGGCCTGAATCAGAACTGGACAATGTAGCTGGTCGTGTGAAAGTAGCATATTCTTGTTCAGAACTTCCCGGACATTGATAGAACCAGCTGTGTTAGACTCTTAGTGGTGCTGATGGAAATGAGCCAACAGTCACAAGGCTGTTAATCCAATAATAATGCATAATTTTAAAAGGCTCATCACAGGTTTCAAATATAAAGTCTGGTTCAAACATAAATGGTAACCATTGACCTCAGATAAATGTAGTAACCAATACCAACATTTCTAAAAAAAAAAAAAAAAAAAAAGAGGATTAGACGTGAAAGCCAGCTCAATTAAAGTTAATCTTGTGTGAAGTTATAAATGATTGTTCAACCTTTACACTGACCCCAAATGCAAACATTTCCACCTTTGCATTTCTAAAAACCGCCACAGAACAGCTCTGATAAAACTGATGGAAACTGAATTACACTCTAAAGGTGCAACTGCTGCCACACTACAAACTCTGCTTAAGATCTTTGGTCCTCACCGGTTCACACCTCCCTCGAGAAGCCTTGGTAATTATCTTGTCAGGGGCTAGATTGGTGTGTTGAACACAACTGATTACACTGAGGCTGATTGGCGCAAAATATAACTGGGTTTAGCGTCCCTAATGAAGAAGGATGTGAACCAGTGTCGAGCTGCTGTCACGCAGTAAATACCAGCCCACGTTTTAGAGCTGACATGGGCACCGAGGGTGGATGCGGGTTCTGATTATGCCTCATCATCCAATATCCGGCTGCTAAGTGTTAAACGATTGAGTGACAACAATAACACAAAGACAAGGAGTGTGAAGAGGGACTGCATAGGGGAAGAAAGGACGGCAGGGACAAAGAGTGTAAGTATTGTTTGGACGGTGTCAGATAACGGTGAGCAGTTTACGTGTAAATCAATGTACTACAAGCTTTATTTTGTTTCCAATATATAATTAACACATCAAATAATAATAATTTTTGGATTTTTTGTGATATTTCCTATGTCAGGCTTTAAAAACAATAAAATCTTAAAACCAATTTTGAATAGGATGAGAAGCCAGTGGAGGGATGCAAAGACTGGAGTTACTTGATCACCCTTCCTGGTGCAGGTTAAATGTTGAGCTGCTGTGTTCTGAACCAACTACAACACCGCAGAGAAGATTGATCTAAACCAACACGGTACATTACAATAGTCTTAACGTGATGTAACAAAAGCCTGAATTATTTTTTCTAGATCCTGTGCAGGGACATTGGGTGTCACCTTAGCAATGACCCATAGGTGGAAAAAGCTTGATTTTACCACAGCAATAATCCGTTTTGTCCAACTTATGAGTGCGGTCAAAAGTCACGCCCACATTCTTGACAGCAGAGCGACTACATGGGGCCAAGGGGCCAACAATGTCAGCCAATCCGCAGGCCACATCTGATTTACCAAACCAGATGATCTCTGTCTTCTTTTTTATTAAGGTTCAGGAAGTTAAGTTTTATTCAAGTTTTTAAATCTTTCAGACAGTCTAACAAAGGCTGTAGTGAAGTGTTGCTTTCTGATCTAATGGGCATATAAACCTGGATATCATCAGCAAAACAATGAAGAGCAATATTATCCTTTCTAAATATAGACCCCAAAGGGACCATATACGATGACAACATGGGGCCGAAAACACAGCCTTGAGGAACCCCACAAGTTCAGGGCGCTAAAAAAAAAAAGCATTCAACAATGTGAACTGAAAAGATTCTCTGACAGGTGCGATCTGATCCTCTTTAAAACTGTACCTTTGATACCAACCCATTTCTCAAGTCTTGATATATAAATATTTTGATCTATTACATCAAATGCTGCAGACAGGTCCAAAAGCACCAAAACAGCAGTTTTAGCTGTCGACTCGACAGTTAAATAAAGGTTATCGAGAACTCTTAAAAGAGCGGTTTCTGTGCTATGATATGATTTAAAACCAGAAAATGTCATTATTGTGAAAAAAATGTCTTTAATTGATTAAAAGCAACTTTCTCCAGGACTTTCAACAGAAAAGGCAACTTCAAAATTGGCTGATAATTAGAAAGACCAGTCCAGTTTTCCTCTGTCACTATGGCACACCACAACTGAGCTTCTTTCTAAGGCTCTTCAATTTGTTAATGGCCGAAATTTCGTTTCTTGCAAAGCCACAGTCATTTTAGTAGCCAGTTGATCCAACAATGGACCATCTTTTACAGTTTCTATAATATACTGTATATGTATGTTTTTGGTGTTCTTGGCTTTGAGTCTGAGGAATTGCAGACTTCATTGTGTTGTTATCAATAACTCTCACACGAATCCTGGTATCTCGCGTCATTCTGTTTATATCAGACCTGACCTGCGATTAAGTCTATCCTTCGAGGCGACCTGGATTTGAGTGGCCAGCTTGACACCCGAGCCCGTGTCCCTTTAACTATGTCTCAAAATTTCTATCTGACTTTTTTCTTGTTTTCATCATAAAAAGTCCAGAACGTGTTCTGGAAGTAAGGGCTTTTACCCATATTTCAGGAATACTTAGTACTCTACTATTTAATTTACAATTTACTGCATGTTAACTTAGTGTCATAACAGTTTGAAATGAACATAATTAAAAAAACATAATTTGATTTTAGAATTTTAATGTAGAAAAAACACTGAAATTGAACATTTGTAACAGATTCTGAATTTTAAATGAAAAATCTGAACAATATGTAACATATTTACTTGTATTTGCCTTAAATATGCAAAAAAAAAATAAGAAAACTATGGTTAGGCAGCTTTTCCCAACTCTCATTTTCTTGACAGGTCGGACCCAGCGGAGGGGGTCATGATCCTCTGTGTCCTTTTCTCATCATTTTTCTTATCTTTCTCTGGGTCACTCATGTGAAGATTGGATAAGATGACCATGAACCAGTCAAAAGTCGTTAATCTTCAGCAGGTTCAAGATGGACATGTGCAGCAACATGCCTCTTTCTTTTCATTTCTTCTAGAGTTATATCCAGATTAACTTTCCAGGGTTTGTTTTTTTTTGTCAGTCCACTCTTCCGTATATTTCTGTCTACTGCTGTGCGCGTTTTGCAAAGCCACTGATTCAAGGGCTTCCTGCAACACTGCTTGTAAAATTACAGTAATGACTATGTTGGCTTTAAGGCACAATGTCTTAGCTTTTGAAAACTCTTGGAATTTTTTCAATAGTTTCCACTGTTCTGGAATTACGATAATGTAAAGTGTGCTTGCGCAGACCTGCCGCCCGTGGCAGGGCTCAGAAATAAAGGGTAATGTAAAAAGAACAGACGACACACTGATGTGGAATAATAAAGACGGTATTCAGCAATGTAAAACGGTCGTATTTCTATTCATGGTGAATACAGGATCTCAGCTTGTCAACAGTCCATCGCCTAAGCCGCATCCTCATAATGCTCCATGCATTTTCAATAGGACACAGATCTGACTGGTCAATCACTCACACTGATTGTGTCTATGATGCCACGCTGATTTTACCACAGATCTTCGACGGAGTCGACACAGACATCAGAATCAGAATTTCCACATCAAGATTGGAATGCCAGAGTGGGTTTGCAACACTGCCGTGCTGGTGTAAGGTGCTAGAAGCCTGAGTCAATTGGATTTGCATAACTGCACATCAAAGCATTCAAACTAGCAGCAAATATGCAAACCATTGTTGCTTCCAAGTTAAGAACAACAAACTGATGTTGAAATAGGAGCTGCAAAGTATGGAGCTTAATTTTTAAAGAAATAAATAAAAGGAAGGAAGATTGCACAAAAATCAGCAGAGCATTGACTAAGTCCAGCAGCAGCACAAATACCCCGAAAAACCATCTGGTGAGACGGTGCACCTACCATGGTGAACCTTTGAATGCTATTACCAAATCAAATAAAGGCAGATCAACCTGCATAAAAGTGTGCTGACCATATCGTATCTGCTATATCATAGTTCGCACCAGGTCATTTTATAAAGAAAGAAATCCCCAACATTCCTCTACTGTCTTCTTTAACAAAATACAGAAGAGAGTGGGCTGAATAATAAGCCAATATTAGACGGGAAGAAAGATGCGGCTGAGTTAATCCCAGTAGAAAGTAAAAAGAATAAGAATGAATGTGACAGAAGGTGTGTCTATGACAAAGCACCAGCTACCATATGTCGTGCCGCTGATGTGTTGGGGATTAAAGATTTGGTCTGCATGAAAGAAGGATCCTCATTATAAGGACCCAACATAGCGCTACCTAGGAAATATGTGAAGTTAACAAACCAGTGTATATCCCCCGATTTGTCATTCATCAGAAAGTTCAACTTACCAATTCTGTGTGTCTCATACATGCAAAAGCTCACACACCAAAGCACCACCCTTCAAATCAGAACTTTCTCCTCTTTCCACACTAATGAGACACAACAGAAAAAAATATCAGGATGACAATCTATGTCATGAAGCATGTTAATGGCTTGAAAAAAAAAGAACAAAAAAAAACTCATCAGCCAACAGCTTTGGAGATAATTGGGGATTCATTATGTTATTGTGATTACTGAGGAGAGAGGGGAGAGGATGGTTGGCTGCTGTTAATCCTGACCCTCCTCCAACAGAGGCACCGCTGACACAAACAACAGGTGTGGACTTGCATCTTAGTGTTCATTCATGGCTTTTAATGAATACAAATTCCACATTAGTAAAGGATGGAGGCACAAACACACACATGCACACAAACACAACCGCTTCAGATGCACACATACAAAGTGGCAGCTGGAGAAATGCACCAGCGCTCCCTACGGAGTGGAAACAAAGGATTAACAAAGGGAGAGTGATGAAGATAACTATGATAATTGAAGCGAGAAGGTATAACTTAAACATGGAGGACATCCAATAACACTATGTCAATGCTGAGAGTCAGTGTTTTATAAATGCAACGACCCCCAACACAGACATGTTATTTGTACCGTGGTCAGTATTGTGATACTGATGTTGTTTTTAAAAACTGCATACTATACTAATAGTGTCTCGTGGTTTTGACAGGATGCGGATTAAGAATGCAAGAAATACCTGAATTGTATGCTGCTTCTGGAAAAATGTCCAGTATGGAGCGGACCAGTCTGCCCAGCACAGCATACTCACAATGCAGTGGGTTACTACAGCAGTCGCTGCCACGTGATCACGTGACCAACTTAATTTAAATGAATCGAACTGTACTGAACATACAGAACTGAACTGACTATGTACTGTACACCAGTTCAGTTCAATTAATTTAAATTCAATTCAACTCAGTTCAGCTCAACACAATTAATCTCAATTTAAGTCAGCTCAACTCAACTCAATTTAATTTAATTCAACTGAACTAACTCAATTCAATTCAACTTTTCTATACTTTTCTATACAATTTCCATTTTCTATACCTGTTTTATCCTCTGCAGGGTCACAAGGCCTGAGCCTATCCCAGCTCATTACAGGCGAGAGGCAGGGGTCCACAGGGCCACGTATAGAGCCAAACAACCACTCTTGTTCACACTCACAGCCTACAGGCAATTTAAAAAAAACAGTCAACCAGTCATGGGTGTTTTTGGACTGTGGGAGGAAGCCAGAGTACCCGGAGCGAATCCACGCAAGCAGGGTGAGAACATGCAAACTCCACACTTGGGAGACTTGGGAGTCTGGGAATCGAACCAGGAACCTTCTTGCTGTGAGGCAACAGTGCTAACCACTAAGCCCTCCAGTTCAGTTCAATTCAAGTTAACTCAAATTAACTAAACTCACCTAAACTCAACTGATTTAAATTCAATTCATCCAGCCATCCATCCATTATCTATTCCCGCTTACTCCGTCTCCGGGTCACGGGGGTCTGTCAGAGCCTATCCCGATGCATAGTAGGCGGAAGGCAGGGGTCCACCCTGAAACAGGTCGCCAGTCCATCGCAGGACCACATACAAGACAGACAAACATGCACACTCACATTCACACCTACGGGCAATTTAGTTTGATCAATTAACCTGCATGTTTTTGGACTGTGGGAGGAACCCGGAGTACCCGGAGAGAACCCACGCAAGCACGGGGAGAACATGCAAACTCCACACAGAAAGACTCGGGATTCCAGGAATCCAACCAGGAGCCTTCTTGCTGTGAGGCAACAGTGCTAAATTCAATTCAACTCAACTAAATCCAACTCAATTCGACAATAATCAGCTGAACTATTCAGGTATACTAAATTTAACTGAACTCAACTCAATTCAATTCTGCTGGACTCAACTCAACTTAATTCCAGCACACCCTGGTAGACAGACTATGTCATTAACAGACTGGTGCAGTCCTTGATGACAAGCAGATGATAACCAATCATTAGAATCAGGTGTATTGATGTACGGCGCCCAGGACCAGGGTTGAAGACCACTGCCTTGGACAGTAACAAAACAGCGACAACACAGTGTAACATTGTACCTTATTGACAATGTCTCTGACATTTTGTGTCTTTTTGTTGTCTTCATCCCTCATCTTTACGTTTTTTCACTTTTTAGTTTATTAACTCAGTTGGGCAATTCAATGGAAATCCCAATACCACCTTTCCTCAATGAAACAGAGAAAAAAAACTGACACAAAATTAAAATGGTCCAACAGAATAAAACAAAGAAAGGCATGCCAAGGACAAGACACGCCCTGCAGTCCAAGCCAGCCTATCAAAATGTCCCGTTGCAGCTTCAGTCTCCCGCATCGATTTGCAGACAGTGGATCTTTAGCCCTGAGTTAAAACAATCCATCGTGGACACCACTTTGTGTCAGCCCCGTGAATTCTGAAATACCTTATTAAACATTTATGACTCGAAATGCTATTATTGCATTCAGTTCCATTAATCTAATTCATCACTGATACAACACTAGATCAGCCAAGTGGCTCAGCTGTCAGAATATTTTCACAGATTAAATTTCATTTTGGTCTTTGAAAGATTTATTAAATCATTAGAATCCCATTTCATATGCTTAAATAAAAATAAAAGAAAAAAGAAATCATCAAATCACTCTGCCAACTGTTGAAGTGTAACAATGAGAACTAAGAAATTAAAATGTGGGCCAATTGTGGAGTAAAAACCACTTTAAAGCAGCATTCCTCTAACGTAAAGAGGGCATGACACAAGAGTGAATTGTAAAAGAAATAATTCCCTCAGTACATTTGAACGTTGAGCTACAAAGCGAAGGTTTGAAGCCTTTCAACATGAGATGAAAGACAGACTCCTAAGATGTGCTATGAGAGATGTCGTCATCCTGTCTAACAGCAGAATATAATTAAGCTGTAAACCCTCTTAGTCTACTGCTACTTATAACTGCGAGTTAAATCCTTTCAAATTTTGATTAAATATGTTGTCTGAAATTGATTTGTGTGAGGAAGTCTCATAATTCTGGGTGGATGAAAAACCTTTGAGAGCTTAACCTTTAAGGTTGAAAACAGGAAAAACAGGCAGAATTTAAACTGAACAAGAATGTTCACAAACAAAGCTGATATGTGCTTCTTTATATAGAAAAGGGGATAAAGGAAAGCATATTTCACATCTGTGAGACAACCTGTTTCTCTGCAGTCCACTGCAGTTTATTAAAGTCTGCATTTGACTTTTCAGGTTTGGATTGGTCTCCTCCTCAGGGAGTAGAAGCATCCAGAGTCTGGGATTCATATCTGACAAACCCAACATAGTTTTGTCCAGTACCAAAAAAAAAAAAGTAGATGCCGTCGGAAGTCAGATCCGCATGTTCAGAACGACAGTCCAGCAATGCAGTTTAACTCTCGATTCGGCAGGATCAACAGCATTTAAAGTGCAACAGGCAGCTATTCTGTTCTGGGGACTCGGGATCTGGCTATGAAAAAAAAAGGGTCTTCATAAAAAGAAACACACACTGAGCATCCTCTTCACAAGACAAGAACTTCAACAACAGCGTTTTCAGGTCTGCTCCAACACAAACCACTGCAGGATATCCGTCCCGCCACACTGAGTTGAATTGATTGTCCTGAATATACACAGGTAAGTCGACGTGTCTAAGCATTTAATTAGAGCTCTAATCCCCCACAGATTCAGTGATGAAGACTCTGGCTGGTCTCTATCTGCATCACTCACAGATGCACAAATCCCAGATATAGAAGTTTACACTCGTGTTAAAGAGATAGAGCATCATGACGGTTGATTGATCGACCCAAATGAGCCGACTGCAGACTGCAACATTTCTTTATAAAGCTCACTATATCCTGTATATATTATTAACTTGTCAAATACAATTGTTAGAAACACTAACATATGTCAGCAGATAATTGTTTCTGGTATAAAAGAATGTTATTGTATAGAAATAAATCTTTTTTTCCCTTTTTTTAATCCCATTTCAAATCGTTTCAAGCTTTCAGAAATTATTATTTGTAAAAAGTCATGCTGTTATCATTTACTTGTTATCATTCACACTTTCACTGAGTGTTTTTAAAAAACTTTTTTAGTAATAAAATACCCGAAGTGCAGTCAAGACGGAATAAATTCCTGTAAATAAAGGGAAAAAAAGCAAAACAGTGAGGATGTCAGGAGTAGAAGAGAAGAAGGTGTAGAAGTATAATAACCTGGGCTGAGCTGTGCAGAGCAATGGGGAGTGTGTAAGACAGGTGAAGGAGAGACTGCAGGCGGGGTGGGGTAATGGTCAGGAGTGTCGGGAGTTATCTGTGATAGAGGAGTAGCAGCGAGTGTAAAGAGAAAGGTTCACAAGACTGTGATGAGACTGGGACGTCTCTGCGGCCTGGAGACGCTGACCAAGCGACAGGAGGTGATTAAGAACAAGCACATCACAGGAACAACGAGAGTTAGACATCTACGAGATAAAGTAAGAAAGGCTAGATTGGGGTGGTTTCCACAAATAAAGAGGGGGGATAGTGAATGCAATCGGGAAGGATAATGGAGATGGAGCTGCCAGGCAGGGGAAAATAATGGGATATGCAAAGGGTATGACTGAGGAAGGTGCTGATGACGAGAAGATGGAAGCAGGTGGTGTGTGTCAAGAAGCAAAGCAAGAAGTGCAGCCATTAATCTGTGTTTTGCACTGACGTACGAAGGGAAATGCATTCACATCCTGGGGATGATACAGTATATCTTGACTGTTACCGTTTTCTGCTTTATCCGTCCAGTCATCTTCTTCCTTTCACACACAGCCAATTAGAGACTTGTGAGATGCTGCCTGTCTGTCAGCGGGAAAAGCTTTCCAAGCGTCCCCCAGGACTAACTCTTCAACGTATGAGTGTGTGCGTTTCCTGTTGTCATCAGCAGCTCCCTAGTTTAACTATCTCCTACTCTTTCACAGCAAGAACTTAAGATAGCACAGCAGAGTACAACACCCATATGTGCACAGATCACGTAAGACAGAAGCAGAGGAGAAGACATGAAACTTTCAAAACACACACACACACACACATGTTGAAGCTGTCTCTCATTTTCCACCCACCTCTCGCTCTCGGAGGCGCGGCAAGCCGAGTCCAAATATAGTACGGCTGACAACAGCCGTCAAAGCAGCCTGCGGTGTGACGAGCTCGACAAAAAAAGTCAATTCACCCAAAGCCCAGCGACGCAAAGGTTGAGCAAAGTCACGCATGGGCGTGCGGTCGGCGATAAAAATGTCTAAATTTTACAACACAGATTATTTTGTCCAGAGGAGCAAGAGCATGGTTAAATGAACAAATCTATTTTATGTGGTTTAAATGAGGATGATATGAATCTCATTCCTAAAAAATATGCCCGGAGGCAGAAAGGAGGGTGATGTGGTGGTGGGAACTAATCACAACACCTTTAAGCAACAGACATCCAGATCAGTTTCTGTGATGAATCTCAACTTCTCATCTGACTCCAATTTTGAACATTTCTGACCTCCTGATTCCGATTGAGTCTGATTTTCCTTGAAGGGGTCATCGGAAGCACGGTTACCATAAGTTCATATGATGCTTTAGGGTCTTAATGAAAAGTCATAAACCTCCGGATGCTTTTCAGGTACAGATCTTGCTTAGGTGTTTGGATTCAGCCTAAGACAACAATATTCTTTAATATTTTACGTTAAAGTTTTGCAGTTCTTGGTTCAAGTTGCCTTGGTAAAACTTTTCTCCTCTAAGACATTTTATTCTGCAGTGAGCTGTTAGGCATGTGATGTGTTTAGTTGAACAAAGACAAAAAAAAAGAAAAGATTTCTGGAACCAGTTGTTAATCATAACTACTCAATCTGGTATTTAAAGCATTTAAAATTACACTGCAATTAATCCAATCAAAATTATGATTCACTATGATGAGGGCAGCACTATGACATCATAATGTGAGCTGCAAGCAGTTGGCCCTTGGTTCAGACTGTAACATGTGAAAAGAAGTGTTTTTGTCAAATCTCATCGGCAGAAACCGGTTTTCCGTGAACTAGTTGTGTAGGATGATTCGATGAATCCCGTCTCTGACATTGTGTCTTGTTCCGTTTCATATGTAAACTGACTAATCACACAGCAGAACTAATCAATTAGGTCACACACATTTTTAAATGTAAAATCATTTTAAAATATATGCATAATTAAGTATATCTCTCGCTCTTGTTTATCTGCATGATGGGAGGAGCATCATGATTTGGACTGTTTGGCATCATCACGGGAAACATTCATTCTCAAGCTCATCAAAATATCCTAAATGATAACGTGAAGGGGGCTGTCCACCAGCTGAAGCTGAGTAGAAGCTGGGTGAAGCAGCAGAACAAAGACCCAAAGCATCACGGTGAATTCACAGCAGACTGGCTTCAGAAAAAGCCCAGACCTTAAACCCCAGAAGGATGCTGCGGGAGATTCTCAAGCCATTCACGCCAGACATCCTACGAATGTGTCTGGGAAGCTGTTAAAGCATCGTGGAGGTCTCATCACTGCATATGTAAAAGATTGCTGGGACAGAATGAGCCGTGAAATCCAAAGCTGACTCGTACTTCTATTCACCGCACACACATATGACGAGGAGCGAAGAGTCTCCCTGCCGAGGCGAAGCCACAAAGACTCTCCTCTCGTTGGAGTGCAGGCACTGTGACAACTTGACAAAACACCGCAGAGAGGCAGGAACCGTTTGTGAACATGCACACAGAGAAAGAGATACGGCATCACTTAGCGTTTCCTCCTCGGCTCTTAATCTGACAGGCGTCAGCTATGCGAACAGAATGGGAAGAAGATTGGAGCGCTTTGTGTTGTCTTATTCTGTTCAGTGGTGCGATCCGGACCTTGGTGGGAAGCAATAAAGATGTAGGGAGTTGTTTATGGTTATACGTGTGCGTGCACGTGCACGTGCACGTGTGTGCGTGCATGTGTGTACGCGTGTGCCCGCCTCTTTGCCAATCTGTCGTGCGTCCGAAGCAATTTGCTGTGAAGTGTTGGGGGATGAACGCGAAGGGTAGTTCTCCTGGCACTCCACTCTTCCTCGGCCTATCCTCCTCCAGCCCACCCTTCACCCTTCCCTTCCAGGTTGTCTGGAATAAGGCCTTTCATAAAAGGGCAGAAATAATAAACGCCACGAAAAGAAAAATACAGAGGGCAGAGAACTGGATCAACAGCAAAATGCTGTAGTCAAGAAAAGGGGAAAATGGATACGCGTGTAAGAGCACGAGGGAATGAAAGCAGTCTGGTGTATTAGTAAAAGGATGCCAATCAGTCAGGCTGAGAGGTGTTAAGAAAAAATGAAGAGGGAGAAATAAATGGATGGGTGTGGGAATAAAAAGGGGGTCAGACTGGCATGAATGAGGAAATAGAGACAGCTACACCTATATCGTTATACAAATAAGGGAGCACAGAAAAAAAATCATCACAAGCAATAAAGTTACAAGCAAAGTTGGGATGTGGCAGTGATTAAAGGAAGGAGAGACTTTTATTGACGGAAACACAACACTGAGAAGAAATATGCAGAGAATAACAGCGATACACATGGTATCTACCGTAAACGACGCAAAACATGCCACTAATTCAGCAGTTACTTTAACGGTGTCGGTGCAGAGGAAAGCAGAAGAAGAAGCCCCTCCGGTTCAGCGAACCGGCGCCAGTAACTCAAAGATGGATCTCTTACCGTCACCAGCCACAGAAAAGGGTCATTGTGTCACATTTTAAATTTCTCCTTGGCAACATTTTTTTTGCTAAACTGGGACTTTAAAACGAAAAAAAAAAAGAAAGTTCACTCTGTTCGGAGGAAATATCAGCTGCAATTCTCTCCAAGAGACCAAAATGTGGCCAATATCAAAGACTCAGGGTAACATTTGGACAGAGCAGCCGCGTCCACCTGTCTTTATGCCTCTGCTTCCTTTGTCTCCCTGTTTCAAAAGGTAAAGGTGAGACAACTCTCTGCAGCGCTTGAAGCTGAGCCACGTTTTTCAAACGTGTTAAGCCCCAGCACAAAAGAATTGCAAATCAAATGGGTCCTCACAACAGCTGTCGCCATGACAGTCGGTTGCCCTGAAGCACTTCCTAAGAGATGCAAGCGGAAAAGAAGAAGAATGCAATTGACAAATCCTTTTAGAGGTGTGCAAGAGTGCACTGTGGAGGTAGTGAGCTCTGATACACCCTCAGATTTCAGAGGCTAAAATCATCACAGAGGCAGAGAACTGCATTAACTTCATTAAAATGTAATTGACTGGGTCCACAATCAGCCCACCCCCCTTTAAAGTTGATACAAATGGCTTGTTGGCCAGCAGCTCTTGACATTTTGCTGTCCTTTATTGATGTGATTGCACCTGACTGCAGAGCACATGGCATTTCACAGAAAGTAATAATGAAGTAGCTGCAGATTTTTTTCGGTCCTCTGTCAGCACGCCGTGGCATTAGAAAGGTTGACGATTTACCCCTTGGCCAGCAACACGGCACATTTTACAACCTCCACTCGTGTGATTGTTATACACTCTCCACTGCACGTGACATTTCCAAGTAATCAATACTTAGATGGGCTGTGTAATTTTGTTCCTTAAGAGTGGTGACATTATAAGATACCTTCAGCTCCCACAGGGACACAAATCTGTCTTTTCAGTCAGTTCATAACCTCCTGACAGTAGTAGCTTTGCTTTAAAATTAGCTCGGGTAATTTCACTTGTCTTAATGACAGCTGTTGGTACCGGGGCTCGCTCAGGACTTTATACTAACAGACGTATATAACAGCACAAGTGATTCAGAAGAAGTTATGTCGAGCAACTGTATTCTTGCTTGTACAATGATCCGTCTTCCTCAGTGAGGTACAAACACAAGGAACTTTTGCTGTTTTTGGTCTGAGGTCCCCCTGCAGGTATGTTAAGTCATATTTACATATATATATATATATATATATATATATATATATATATATATATATATAAAAATAAAGGGACAGAGACAGAGATTTTAATATCAACCTGCCGCCACGTGTGAGCTGACATTCAGGTTCTCCACCTGCCTGCCACTCTGCATCATTTCCTAAAGCTCCAGTTCAGCTAAATGTGTGTATTTTTCTTGTTAAGACTTATGAGGTCTTAGTCCCAGCCAGACTCTATGTAATACGCCAACGTAGCCACCCTGACTACTGTTTCTCAGCTGGGAACACAAGGCAGAAACAGACTCCATAAAAACAGCCCTCCTTGAGGCCAAATCCACTTAATAGGAAAATGATATAATTGAGTGACTGCAGCGAAGGAGATGGAGTGCTTTAATTCTGCTCCCTACCCCTCTGTCTCGCATGCATACTTCACATCGACTTTTCACTTTTTAATGCATACATAACATCTATTTAATACACAATTATGCTTGGATGGGAAACTCTTTGGGTTTCACTTCTGCCGACCAGATTCTGTGACTTTTACACATTTTTTGTTCAGACCCTTTAAAATACTCTGTTGCTATGCAGGTCTGAAAAGTAACTAAATCTAGCAGCATCGGTCTGGCTGTGAACATGCACACCTAAAGTGTGCAACCCTAAATTGAAAACTAAAAAGAAAGAAGTACATATTATATTTTGAATTGTCTTGCTTGGCGGTCACATTACAAGTTTTAATACCAGTAACGGCGCAGTTCTATTTGCAAACAAAAGTTCACGTTAGATTTGTCAAATCCTTGGTTTTATATCCAAATGTTGTCCTCACTGTGCAAGATTAAGTGAACATACTGGAGTTTGTTGGCAGGCTTGAACCTGTTGCCGAATCCTCCCGAGCAAACAGTGCGAGCCGCACTGTAAGTCACTTTCCTCTTACGTGCGAGTCCGACCAGCTGGTGTGCAGCTATGCGCTGTGTGAACTGCAATATGAACTCGTGCCTGCCTGAAGCTTTTTTCGAAAAGGGGTTAATCATGCATATTTTTTCCACAGGTTCATGCATGTTGAGGGATGTCCGGTGGACCTTTTCGCTCACATGCTAAGCAGGGAGCGTTTGATGGATGGTAAAATGGCCAAGATCAACTTAAAGCAGAGAGAAGGAGCCCAGTGATTTAGGCCACGTTTTTGCCGAGTAATGAATGCAGAAGCATAACCCATGAACCTTCTGAGGTTTGCACTAGTGGAATGGGATAGGCTGTTGTGTCAACAGCTATTCAGTGTTTAAATATTTGCTTCCAGACAACACCTGCGTTTCATTTCTCTCAGGTTATTAAATTCCGCTTCATGACTTTTGGATATGGCATGTGACGTGCTCCTGCTGTGCGTACTGCTGTCTGTATTGGAGGGAGAAGCTCTCGCTTGTACTCACATGATTACAGTGAGAGCTCCCAGGTCTTTGTGTCTGACTCTCACCGCCTGCCAGTTTTCTTGTGTTCGGTCAGACTTGAGCCTGTTTTGGTTACTGCTGCACTGGTCAGCACTCAGCTGGAGAGATTGTTCTGATGGCTTTGTTCAAACAGGACTGCTCATTGCTCCTCTGGATACTTGGGATTCTCTGCTAAGACGGGGATTACTGACCCATGTCAGTTTCCCACCTTTACAGCCGCCGTTACGATGTTCACCCAGTCTGAACTTCAACATCCCGGGAAATTGAAAAGATGTGCTCTGTGTGTCTGTATGTTAGTCTAAAGCCTTAAAAAGGACAGTTGTTAGCGTTTTCCTACTAAAGTGTGCTTCTTTACTTGTGAAGTAAGGAGTCTGTTCATGAAAAATAGGAGTAAAAAAAGGAACAAAAACCATCTCAATGTATTTCTTCTTGCACACAGCTGCATGCAAAAGTCTGGGCTCAAAGCAAGAAAATCTGTCTTATTGTATTTCCTTTTTGGGGGATTTATTTATATTAAAATCTCTTAAGAGGAACCCAAAGTGTAAAATTTTTTTTTGCAGATGTAAAAAAATTGTTAAAAATGTTGAAGAAAATGTTTCAGGTTTAACTTAATAATGAATAAATATACACCCACCTCTCTGCACACCGCTGCATTTTTTTAGCTTTATATAAAAGGAAATTATTTGTAAATAATCTAAGAAATCTCTGTCTGCATATAATAAATAAAGTTAACAACCTTGTTAAAGCAGAACTCTTAGTATTAAATAATGTATCTGCATGAATCATATTTGTATTTTACAATCTATCATATTGGTAAAAAAAATAAATAAACAGATTGCTAAATAAGATGCATTTTAATTTAATTTGCAATAAATTAGCTTTTTATTTGCAAATAATATATGATTAATGGTGATTAGCTACAGAGTCATGTGAGCCTGATTAAAGACTTGTTAATTACATCTAGTTACATGTAATTTAGTAATATAAGGTTGGTACGAATGCACCCAGCAGGAAGGTCCACTTGCAGAATATCTCCCACACAGAAGAAGTAAACACGTTTAGGTCCTCTCTCGACTTTCACCTTTCAGAAGCTTCAGTTATCTCTTCTATGAAGGAAACCTCAAGTGAAGGAGCACCGGATTATATTTATTGGTGTATCTGTTAACGCTTTTCTGGGCTCCAGACTAACTTTTTCCACAAGCAGGACCGCTGCTCTTCTAATAACATTTTAGGAGCACAAAATTTAAAATTTAAATCACCAATTAAACTGACATCAGTGTAAAAGCTTCATGGTTTTCCCCTGTTATGGTTCTATTACCGAAGAAGTCCTGATATTGAGCAAATGATTTAAAGGAGTATCTCTTAGTTAAATTGAAGAGTAAAAAAAAAAAAAAGAAACCATGAACAGGAGACCATCACACAATTTTGCACCGTAATGAGTTGGCGAGAGCCTACACTACCTCTGCACTCAAACCTTTGCCTCATTCTGTCTTCACATTTGAGTAGGTATAAGATAATGGCTAAATAAAAATAAATAAATGTATGACTGGGGAAGGTGTATCCAAGCTGCACTGGTGTACTTGGTTTGGAAGTTTGGCTTCACTCTCTCTCAAAGGACGGTGACAGTCTGAAGCCTGGTTTCTGGGTACTTTTATCCATAATTGTGAACCACTGCACAGAAAACATATGTGATTTGTTGATATGCCAAAGAAAAGGTTTGAAGACTTTCTCCAACAGAGTCCAACAATTCCGTAGCTAAAATTCCAGTGCGCGCTGTATAATTGAGCTGCTTCATCCTACGGCTCAATGCCGAACATTCCAGTCTACAACACACAATCAAACCGTCTCATTCATCTATGAAAGTGGCTGAAGTTTTCATTGTGTCAGGGTAATTATTAGTCCCAGAGACAGACAGAGCCGGCCAACAGAGGAGTTAGGGCTGTCCATCAGCATGTAATGTCTCCACACAACAACCCAAACGTAAACTGACAGGCACACACCAGACTGACAGCCCACTAACAACACACTATTGTTCCCTCACAAATGGCCAGCACACACCTTTCAGTGCCAACAGGGAGAGAGAGAGAGAGAGAGAGAGAGGGAGAGAGAGAGAGAGAGAGAGAGAGAGAGAGAGAGAGAGAGAGAGAGAGAGAGAGAGTCACAGAAAAAGAGCCAGAGAGACCTCCACGTCCTGTAGATCACCGTGAAACCAGGGTAAGATACATGTGATGTGTCAATTAGGACTGGAAGGGTCCGAAAGAGAGCATACAAAGTATTCTGTCACAATCTAGAGACGTCTAGAGAGGTTTTTTTGTTCATCATAAGCCGGCAGTCCACTAAATATGAACAAAAAACCTGTTTATCTGACTAAACGCAAGGCTTTTGCCCTAAATGTAAAAACTGCTACTGTATTTTTTTAGACCTGCCAAACACAGAGGAACTAGAAATCTGTGTCAAGGACAACGCCAACAAGGTTTAGTATCAAAACATAACTTAGTGGCAACTTGACTGTTGACTTTTATAAACTACTGCCTCTTAACTGTTACGTAGCAGCAACGGAAATGAGTACTAACTCAGTACATGGTCTACGACCTTGCGATTTGCACCTTGTATGTAATTTTCACCAGGATCAATCAGGGTTGTAGACCTCACTAAAGAATTAGTCTAAAGATAGAAGAAGATAAATATGACGTAAAGACGTAAAAGCAAGCGTAATTTAATTTTCTTTACAGTTAACCTGCATCCAACCAAGCCATCATCTGTTGGAGCTCAACAAATATGCCCATAAGTCATGGGGAGCCCATCAGATCAGTTTATCCTGAGTCCTAACACAATGACGACAGAGCGGCGACGTAATCTGGATGTAAGCGGTGCAGATGGGTGAAGTTGAGGATTGGCAGCTTTGGCATCGACAGTTAGAGATTCAGATTTATTCTTCTAATGTGTTTCTATGTGTGGGTCTACATAAAGATATCTGTTGTTGGAGATTAGCTTCGTCCTTTCGTGTGCTTTCTTCTGCCTGAACTGAGGCTCGTCCTCCCGGGGTGCTATCTACTGAATCCTTGTAAAAATATCCCATCTCCTATAAACACAGTTCACTCCTAAGAAGCCTGCTGATATCTTCAAAGGGACCTCCGTCCAGTGCCATGCGTGTTTTACATGCATCTGGTTTAATGAGAACAATAATGAGAGACTGCGACCATAAAGGAGCCCTATGCTGTTAAATTAACGCTCTGACTGATGTGTAAATTTCACTGAATGGCTCATTCATGATGCATGGTTCTCTGTGCTCAGTTTCGGACCGCTTTTGCCTCAGCTTGTTATTAACTTCCGTCGTTAGCGTTCCCTCTTGTAATAACTTTGTATTAACGTTTGATAGGTGCTAAACTCATTGCACAGCTGAGACTATTTTTTACATTTAATTTGACTCGTATGCTTTTTCAACCCCAGATAAAATTTCATCTTTTTTCACGTTAACTTCCTTTCATTTGTTAGTACACATCCATCATTATGTTTCAGGCCTGCAAGGAATTACAAAAAAGCTGGAACAACAAGCTTTTTTAATGACTCTGTAATGTTGCTATTTCTTCTTACGAGACTTGAGAGATGTTGTGATGTTGACGTTTCCCAAAACGGAACCATTTCAGTCATTAATTTGTGGGTGTAACAGTGCAGGATTATCCACTTTTTGTTTTTAAAGGATTCTTAGTGGACTGATCAGGATTACACCAGGCCAGTCCAGTGTGCCCCTGCAATGTGTGACTCTGTTTTGCACAAAAATAAGTGGCGGTCCCTAAAAAAGGTGACACCTTGATGACGTCTCAATGTACGTTTCTGTATTGATGCTGCCATCCCTGAGGTGTGAGCTGCCCTTGCCAGTGCCATCGATACAGCATCTCCACATCACAGATCCTTGCTTGTTGCTGATAACAGTTTGGATGGTCTCTTTACACAGAATCCTTTTTATTTTCCAGAAAATATCCACGATGCTAATTAATTTAACAATAATACACCTCTCTGTTGTGATGATACGTTCAAGATGCCTCTGATGCCAGAGACATCGATACTAAAGCTGAACATAAGGCTTCTTTTTGTGCACAGTAAAGTTGTAGGTTGCATTAGAGAAGGTGGATCTGCATTGTAATGCTTGACAAAGGTTTCCCAAAGTAATCCCTGCTGATGTGGTTGTATCAGCTGTTGGTGCAGCAGCATCAGAGGGATTGGAGATAATGGGTGTCCACCCTAGCGTTTAAGCCTTTGGCCTTTCCACACCGAGATTCACCGAGATCTTTAAACAGCGTCACGGACTGTGGAAGGTAAATATCCTGTCCGAGAGTTCTTTGAGGAGCACGGACAGGAGAAATGGGAGCTTCTCTGCCCATCTTAACTCACCAAGAATCAGTCTTTTTAGGAAAACTGGTGCTTTTCTAAATGATGTACATGTAAGGAGACCTAAAATAGAAAACTGGATGAATATTGCTAAAATGTATTAAACTGATGAGTTGTTGACTTCTTTGGTTCCTACCTAATCCGTGGGTTTTCCTGTTTGTTTTTTTATTGTTTATTTTAATGTGCATTATCTAGAAAAAAAATGAAAGAATTGAAATAGTGACGGTATACTGAAATGACTTCACACAAAGCCAACAATGTTTCAATCAGATCTTAATCCTACCTTCTGTCGAATCTCTCCTTCCATCTTGATGGGGGAGCCGAGCTCCGCCACCTGACGGACCCCTTCGCTGGCATAGCCTCCATATTCCCACAGCACATAGTTCCTGGAGTGGGAGGCACCAATCAACGCTGACCAGTGGTTTGCTCTCCCTGTTATACATGTAAAGGGAAATATAGAGCATAAATGGAAGAATCGATCAAAGTATCATAACATTGGGCATAATGGTAATCATTCATAAAAGCCAGGAATTGACTAGGAACAGTAAATTAGTTCAATCTTGTCATCACTGTGTGGATATCAATTACGCACTAAAGGCCTGTGGAATTTAAACAATCCAGCATTTGATCCCATATAATGGAGCCGACCTTGGAACGAATACTTCAATCGCCACTGCCTCTGCTTTGAAACCGTGTCCTATAACAAGTTTCCGTCGACCGGCAGTATGTTTGAAGTGTCAAGGTGCTGTTATGGTCAAGTTGTACAAGCATGTATGGAGGAACATCTTTACAAATCGGTCCAGTATCCAAAAACTAGCAACCATAAGCGGTACTTCTACTCTGCAGAACAGTGCTAGGGTCCCTCTGACTGTGAATTTGTGAATGTATGATGACGATATCCAGCAATACACAACAAAATGGCTTTACAGAAAAAAAAAAACAAGAAAAGGTACCCAACACTTTGCTTAAAAAAGCAACTCTGGTTAACGCCAAAAGATAGATGATAAAAAATAATGAATAAACAAATAAGCAGGCAAGGACATTTCCTGAAATGCCGAACGCTTTCGTCAGTGACATTTGTCTTGAGTCTCTCACCAACCTTTGGTGAAATGGGTCCAGAGAGGAACGGACCAAGCAAAACTTAAATACATTTAACTAACTACGGTATGTTTTAGTGGCGTGCATGTCAGCTGCAAGATGACTGAGCGTTTTTTGGGCATTTTTTGGAATCACCTCTATTGGGGGACATTTTCAAAGTTTAATAGTTATTTGAGTTTATTGACTGATTTTCAGAAAATGTCAGAGCTGGTAAGTTTTCAGTTGCATAAAAACAAAGATGGCCTCGTGTAAGATGAGCTAAAAGTCACTGATGCTGATGCATGATGAGATCAGTCAACCACACAGTCTACACACATCTATTGGTGCCTGGCGATGCGGTTTTGAACTCACTCGGATAGTCTTTGGGATGCACTTTCTCTGACCAGTTGCCATAGAAGGTGAGTCTGTACTTGGCGGTTCCACAGGCGCAGCACTCCATGGCAGGTGTTTCTGTGGCTTCACCTAACAGAGGCTCTGCGGGCGGGACAGGTTGTGACACACACAGACAGATGCTCTCACGTAAGGGTTAAAGAGTAAGCAGGGCGAACAGCGCCGATAATTAACCGAAAACGCAGTCCTGGGTGTCAGACAAACTCGATGACTAAGAACTGATTGGAATCATTGAGAAAATCACAAAATAAAACCATTCAAAAACAATTCATCTTCACAACAGCTCGTAAAAAGTAACATTTTTTTCTGGATAAATATTTTGGAAAGACAGGCCTTGGTGATGATTGAAATGTTTATGAAGTACAAAATGATTCCCGGGAATATCCACTAGTGACATCTTTGAGTTAGGAGAACTCGTCAACATCATCACCATTCCCCGCTGGCCATCGACGGCTCTGCAGAGGAGAGAGTCAGCAGCACCAAGTACCTGGGGGTGCACATCGAAGACGACTTCTCGCCACAGCATTCACCAGGAAGGCACGACAACGCCTCTACTCCCTGCAGAGGCTCAAGAAGGCCAGCATTTCCCCGCCTATCATGTCTACAATTTACAGATGCAACATTGAGAGCATCCTGTCGAGCTGCATCACCTGTAAACTGCAAGAGCCTGCAGAGAGTGGTGCATATAGAGGAAGTAGGACCATAGGAACCCCCCCCCCCCCCCTCCGAGACATGTGCAGGGCACACAAGACATCATGTTATAGGTGTTGTATATATTAAGTGTTGTACGTTTGATGTAGCACGGAGGGACAGTACTTCACACCTCTGCATAAGTGACAATTTTCTTTTAATCTTTCAGCAGGATGCGCCGAGCCTTGAAAGCGCCAAACTTATAGCAGCAAACTGCAAAAGGCTGGCTTGATTGATTTGCATAATAGCCTGTAAAATTAGATTTGGATAAGAAAGGAAGATTTTATGCAGGTGGACTTCCTGTGAGATTAAGTTTGAGAAAACCATTTAACCAGATCCAGATTTCTATCGTACAATAAGTGTTTGAATCAGAGATAAGAAAGTCTCTTTAATGTCTTTTAAGAATTCTGCATTTCTCTGGGGAGCTAAGGGTTCGGCAGCGAAGTAAAGCAAATATTTTAATTTCACAAAGATTCCGTTCATTTCTCATCATCGTCACCCCTTTTCCCAACTGACTGCTGGCTTCAAGTTTTTGAAGCAAAGTATGAAAGACTGGGAGGTAATCTGTGCCAAGCAGCAGAAGAAAAAAAAAATTACACTTGGAACAGGGGATAATGGCAACATGATGAGCAGTCAAGGCTGAAAAGATGAAGAGCATAAAAGGAAGCAGAGGAGAAGATGGGCAGCAGTCATTACCTTTCTCACACAGGCGAATGGTGAGAGAACCTTCATCTTGGAAATAGATGATTCTCTTTTGGACAATACTGGCCCTGGAAACACAGAGAGATGGAGAAAAAGGACAGAAAAGGAATTAAAAATTAGAAAAAGTAGAGAAAGTTTTGAGTTACAGACATAAAAAATGGCTCAATAACTGGATTTTGTGTGCATGTTTGGTGCGTGCGTGCGTGTGTGTGTGTGTGTGTGCGTGTGTGCGTGTGTGTGTGTGTGTGTGTGTGTGTCCCTTCTGTATTTGATCCATGTAATTTTCTCTGGGAGGGGAGGGGAATTACTTTCCTGAGGCTTCATAATGGACACAGAGTACACATCTTTTCAAAGGAAATATGTCCTATTCTTCGTATCTCATGACACAATTATCTTGCTGCAATAACAGCAATATGGCCTCAGACATAAAAAAAAAGAGCAGGAATTACATTCAGAGAGCAGAATGTAGCTCTTTACACTTATTTCATACAAAATTCAGATTCTAATGTATGTGCGAGGCCATTCAAGCCAAAGGATTTGTTTAAAAGAAGTCTGCCAGACTGCTAAAGTTGTCTGGGAAACTGAACTGTCCATGAAAATGTTTTATTTTCAGCCACTGAAGACACCAGACAAACGAACAAAGAATACATCAGCATGGTAAATAAATAAACAGCATGGTACACCCTGTTTCTCATCAAGCCATAATGACTTACTGTCGGCTGAAATGAAGTGGGTTGTTAACAAAGACATTTACATTCATGTTCAGTGAACGGGTGCAGTTCAGAACGCTGACAGCGCTCTCATGTGTGCTGCTTCTGCTTCTTCTGAGAAGACAGCGGGTAAACAAATGATTAGACGAACACTGAGGTCCAGTGACCTCGCTAAACGCTCACAATAACCTTGCAATTGACAACGTTGCAATTGCAACCCCGGTGTTGCATTCGTTCCCAGAACGCACATATCCTTGGATTAGTTCTGAACGTCTCAACCAGCCTTTTTGAACGATAAAATACTGCAACAACTTTGCAACGGTGTGGAGGATGATAATACAGTTATCAGTCTATATGCATCTACAATGAACGGAAAACACATGAAGGAAGCCACGCAACTTATGCTTCCTAAAATGATGTCATCAAGGGACTAGGAACTGAATATGTTTGCAAAGAAACAGAAAGGGACTCGCAGTTACTCTTCATCCTTAAACTTTTTGTATGTATACATATCTATTTAATTTACTATATTATTTATTTAAATGTTTGTTATTTATGCAAATTCATTTGTTTTAGATATTTAGTTCCAAAGCAAGATGTAAAATGCTTGGACGTGACAGAGCTGGACCACCAGCCAGGAAGACAGATGGAAGCAGCGCAAAAGAAAAGCGTAAGCTTTTAGCAGAACTACCTGCATAGTCAAGATAGTTCAGGTTTTGTAAAACTTGAGCTGAATCTATAATGAACGCTGGTCTGTCTCCAGTGGTCACTATATGGAGTTAAACTAAGTCCTTGTATTTGAAAAGTTGTTCAGAACAGGTCCTTTTTCATGTCACATGTTGCAATCTTCTTAAAGATGAAGTCTGCAGGTCCTTCCCATAAAGCATCTGCCTTGAAAACAAAGTCATTTTGGTAAAATTTAAAAAAAATTACACATTAAATTCATTTGCCATTAAATTGCGATACACTACAACTAAGAACAGTGTTTCGTGTAATCAATTGCGTAACATTTAAATTCGCTTGACAACAGCGTTACTATGTTACCAAGCTCAGATTTTACCTAAGTCTACTCTAATTTTTTTAAATATTATACACCACTGATACATTTTTATCTGATTAGCTTCATTATCCACCACTAATGTATATTTATAAAAAAAAAAAAAAAAAAAACTGCTCCAGTCTAGTTGATGATGCTCATTTGTTGCTAAATGTCAAATGCCAGAACTACCTGGTGTCCAGGTACATCACACTGACTATGACTAATACGATCCTGCAAAATACTAACTCTCTTACTACTTAAGAACCCGCTGACGACAGAGGTGAACTCAGTGGCCATCATGGTCGGGAGGAAAATGTACATGCCCTAGGGAAGGGTTAGGAATCTAAAGGGTCGTAACCACTCACTTTTCCTTCTCTGTGCTGAACCAAGGAGGCTTTCAAATGTGTGATCAAGCCAGTGTGGTTCACACACACACACACACACACACACGCACACACACACACACACACACACACACAAGATTGAACCAGCCCACACGCATGCACATTGAGACTGAATGGTTGACGTGCACGTGTGTTATTAACAAGTTACTACCATACGCAAGTTCAACCCCGTGGGCAAAAAAGGAGCGGTACATGTAATGTCACTTTAATGCCAGAAAAAAAAAAATTCCTTCTAGAAATGAATGTCATGGGAAAGGAGCTTATGGGCCAACTTGTTTTCACTCAGAGTAAAGTGTGCTACACAGCTGAGGTCTCTGGCATACCGACTTGTTTAAACAGCTAAAATGAACCAAAGTGTTCCAGCGTGTAACATTCATGGTCGCCAGGAAACAAAAACGCTGAATGCTGCAGACGGCTGTTTCCAATTGCAAATTAAAAAAAAGAATAATCCAGACAACCAGAATGAAATTTAAATGTTTGGAAAACAAAAGAATATCCAGATATTTGGAGAAGTACAGTTAAGTGAGATACTTTGGCTCCAGTAATCACATATTTCCTGGATGGTTTTACTCAAATATCAATCAGGTAAGCTATACAACATTACATACATTATATATATATATATATATATATATATATATATATATATATATATATATATATATATATATATATATATATATATATATATATTTGACTCACATATGGACTTATTGACGTCCCATTCCCAATCCATTGGGTTCAATATGACGTCGGTCCAGCCTCTGCAGCTCTAACAGCTTCAACTCTACTGGGAAGGACTCTCAGTCTCCTGTCTAATTCATCAAAGGTGTTCTGTCGGGTTGAGGTCAGGACTCTGTGCAGGCCAGTCCAGTTCATGCACACCAGACTCTGTCATCCAGGTCTTTATGGACCTGCTTTGTGCACTGGTGCACAGTCATGCTGGAAGAGGAAGAGGCCAGGTCCAAACTGTTCCCACAAAAGTGGGAGCATGGAATTGTCCCACACCATAATTCCCCCTCAACCAATCTTTACACTTGGAAAAAAAAAAGAAGTTTGGAGGTCTGGAGTGATTGACTGCAGAAAGTTGGCGACCTCTTCACACTATGGACCTCAGCATCCGCTGACCCTGCTCGTCAGTTTACATGACCTACCACTATGTGGCTGAGTTGCTGTCATTCCCCAGCACTTCCATTTTCTTGTAATACAGCTGACAGTTGACTGTGGAATATTTAGGAATGGGGAAAATTTCTCGACTGGACTTTTTGCACAGGTGTCATCCTATCACAGTTCCACACTGGAATTCACTGAGCTCCTGATCGCAACCCGTTCTTTCACAAATAGTTGTAAAAACAGTCTGCATGTTGAGGTGCTTGATTTTATACACCTGTGGCCAAGTAACTGATTGAAACACCTGATTCCCATTACTTGGATGGGTGAGCGAATACTTTTAGCAATATATTGCACTTCAAGATAAATCCGTGCTGTCTGACACTGTAAAGGAGAACACATCTGTAGTTTTTTATGAACGCAGATTTCAGAGACTCTTACAGTAGAGAGGAATAAAACCAAATAAAAGTGAGATGAACGCTGACAGTAGAGACACAGGAGGGAGTGGCGACATTAAGTAGGAGTTATCGCTTATATTGCTCCTATAAATCTTACACAGGCTGAATGGTGCAATATACTCTGCAACATAGGTTGACTGCTCGAGCATGAAATTGAAAAACAAAAGTATAAAATATAATGACTATTATTGAGCTGGCCCTGATCATTTTAAGCAAACTTTCTAATAGTTTTAAAGACGGTGGTGGATAGTTCCATGCATCAAGTTCTGTAAATGTGTCACTAATTCCATATAATTATGAAGTTATTCATGCCCACAGGTGAGTTTCCTGCATTGCCTGCTGTATTTGAATATGACTTCCATCTACAAGATATCTTGTTTTCAATCCATGTGTCACTTTACAAGCCTACACAGCTCTTCTCCAAGCTTTTGTCTATTACAGACCACTGCAGTGAGGGTTGGAAGTAGTTGAGATGTGTAGAAGGTAGCAAGTTGCAACTCTGCTGCTGCTTCTCTCTTTGCTCCTAAAAAGGCCAAACTTTACCAAATAATGTAGTTTCTAGAGTTGAACAAGCAGAGGACGTACAATGAAGTGAAATAAGACCAGTGTAATGAAAATGCAAGGCGTCCACTGTGAGTTTATCTACAAAGCCAGTTCTGGAAAAGGTGGGTAACCTATGTAAAAAAAATTATTTTAAGATGAAAAAAATGCTTTAGTTGACCAGCAGTAGCACCTAAAGAAGAAAAAAAAGACGTCAATTTGAAACTGGGGTTTTGGTAAAGGAATGATGTCCCATTCTTTTGATGATTTAGGATTTGAGGTGCTCAACTGCCCCTATCTTATGCCCCACACACACACACACACTATATATATATATATATATATATATATATATATATATATATAGAGAGAGAGAGAGAGAGAGAGAGAGAGAGAGCAGTTCAACACCCAGACTCCAATAAACCATGCTTTTTTGTTCTTTTTTTTTTTTTTTTGTTCCCTTTCTTGTCAGTGTGGACATCGTGCACACGCTGTATGTATGATGCACCCCGAAATTAGTCTCTGCTTTTAACCCATCAACTAGTTTCACTAGTGAGCAGTGGGGCTGCTAGCAGGGCAGCGCCCCGGGGAGCAACTAGGAGTTAAGGGCCTTGCTCAGGGGCCCCCAGTGATTTATCCAAAGTACTTTATTAATCCATCCAACCATTATCTACACCCGCTTTATCCGTTTCCGGGTCACGGGGGTCTGTCGGAGCCTATCCCGACGCATATCAGGCTAAAGGCAGGGGTCCACCCTGGACAGGTCGCCAGTCCATCGCAGGGCCACATGGAAGACAACCAATCACACTCACATTCACACCTAGGGAGAATTTAGAAAGATCAATTAACCTACCCCGCATTTTTTTGGACTGTGGGAGGAAGCCGGAGTACCCGGAGGGAACCCACGCAAGCACAGGGAGAACATGCAAACTCCACACAGAAAGACCCACCGGGCCGGGAATCAAACCAGGAACCTTCTTGCTGTGAGGCAACAGTGCTCACCACTAAGCCACCGTGCTGCCACTTTAGTAATCCCCAAAAGGAAATCAATTAATTGTGTGCTTTAGCTTTGTCTTGCTAAAAGATACACGGTCTACCTTAACAAAGATGCTGTCTGGATGAGAGCATATGTTGTTATAAAACTTGAATAAAACCTTTCAGCATTGATGTTTCTGTCCAAATGTGAATTATTAGAGAACTATACACTCTAATAATGCAGCACCATACCATCAGAGAAGTGGGCGTTTGAACTGAATGCTGATAACAAGCTGGATGATCCCTCTGCTCTTTAGTTCAGACGGTTTGACGTTCATGGTTTCCAAGAAGAATTTTAAAATTTGATTTGTCAGATCACAAGAGCATGTTCCACTGTCCTTCAATTCATTTTAAATGAAATGGGCTTTCCGCTGACTCTTTTGATGATTTTATTTACTCTAAGTTGATGAGATATTTGAAGTCATCACAATGTTGCACCAAGGAACACTATTAAGATATTGTTTAATCATTTTATTTACAGTTTAGCACACCTCTTCTCAGCTTGACTCCTGACAGACTCAGACTCTGGATATATTCAATCCTGTCATTTCCCTGTAGCCAATTAACCTAATTAGTTGCAAGATGTTCCTCCAGGTGTTTCTGTCTAGGCTTTTGTTGCACATATGCTAACTTTTACTGATGTGTTAAGACCATCAAAATAAAAATGAGCAAACATTTGTCATGTCTCCATGCTCTACTGGGAATAAAAAAACAGGTTTGAGATTTGCATATCTGTCCATTTAATATAATTCTGTTTCGATTTTTAATTCACATGATGTCCCTATCTAACATGCATTGTAATATTTGTTACTAAGGTCACTATTATATGGTGTTTTGGTTGGGACTTTTCAGATATTTCAAACAAAAACGTTTGTGCTGGTGGAAACATTGTGTTAATGGGTCAATGTACAACCTTATCATGTTAATGCTTACAAATCTCCATTCTGCTTCTGTCATTTGCCTTTTTTTTTTTTTTTTTTTTTTAAATCTCCCAGTCCCCGTACGCTGCAGCCTCTTATTACAAACGTATTTAGCGGTATCTTGGCTATTGTGTCTTACGCCTTCACTATCTCGAATACGTGTCTAGGGACTCATCCCTGGATTACTATCCAAGCTCGGATGACGCTCCCTGCTGCACCTTCAGCTGTTGGATTAATGTGAGGAGCCGCCGACAGAGAAGCTCCAACACACACAATATGCCTTTTCTACAGGAAAAAAGGCCATGGCTGCAGATGAATTTAAGGAAATAAACTATTTGGGAAGATACATTTATTCACAGTAAAAAAAAAAAATTCACTTAGAATTTGTGTCTTTATTTAGTATTATAGGATCTTTAAAAGTAAGACCACAGTGGCTTCCAAGAAATGAACAGGCTCCAAATAATCCATTCTTATGATCTATGGGAAAAAAAAAATGCATCTGACTTTTTCAAGTCGAGGAGTTTGCATCCTGCCGTGAAACTAGTGTCAGATTCTCAGAGTTGAAGTTGTGTTGCCAGTGAACCAGCAGAGAAATGGTGGCCCCTTCTTCCCCCCCAGGACTCCTCCCAGGAACAGCATCAGAATACTGATGGGAAGAATAAGCTCAAGGCCAGTGTGAGGTGAAAATGGGATGGCCAGCTGGCCAGAGGGCAGTGATGGGGAGATGGGAGAAACTTAAAAATAAACTTGAGAGGAAGTGAGAGACAGCAAAGAAGCTTGCCTCACCCTGCTGGGTGATACACGGGCTCGTACGCAGTCGTCCCCTCTCTCATCTGTCTAGTTTAGCTCTGATAGACTCTGAAAGACTTTAGGAGTTTCTAGAAATTAGAGAACAGAATTCACCAGAATGACAAGGAGGCAAACAATAAATAAATGAATAACTTTGTGAACTGGGATAGAGAAGGTGCATGGCACAAACTCCTGCAAATGCAGTCTAATGAACCTACACACTCTGTCGCAGCCCAAAAAAACCGGTGTGTACCCGTGTGTCCCACTTACAAAAGATAAAAGACTAACACAAGGCAGGAAAATGAAAAGCTTAGTGCTGAAAATACATGCATCAGTTGAAAGTGGATGCAGCTTTGAGAATGTAGAAAGAGGAAATTGTGTGGGTGGCACACCATTAACATTTGACAGTTTCCACATGAAACGGACATGTAATGAAGCCATTTTAACTCTGCACTCGCTCTATACACAATAAGACTTTATCTCTTGAATTGTTTATCTACTGAGGTCTGTCGTCGGATCATTTGCAGGCGAGTGTTCTTCTGAAACTAAATGAACTAACTAAGTAAAGATATTAGTTATTAGTTTGTGCTACATGACCATTTAAAGTCTAGAAAACCCTCCAGGAAACAGGATTTTGCCGTTGCTCTGTGTTAATGTTGAATTTTCTTTTTTGTTTTTTTAATCTTACCTTAATGTTCTTTTACTCTCAATAAACCCCATATAAGCAAAAACAAAGATGGTGGACCCCTGCCTTTCACCTGATATGCGTCGGGATAGGCTCCGACAGATCCCCGTGACCCGGAAACGGATAAAGCGGGTATAGATGATGGATGGATGGATGGAAAATACTAAAGCATTTGGCTGAATCATTAAGCTTTTACAACATTTTTCACATACAAAAGTGGCTGGCAAGAAAAAAGTGACAATGTTTGTTGTCTTTAAAGACCAGCTTTCTTTAAATAGTAAGTGCAGCAACAATGAAGGAACACAAAATTGAAAATAAATATAGTGAGCTGAATTAGTCAGAAAAAAAAAATGTATGCAGTCCACAGCAACGCCTGTGGAGGTTTTACAGACTCCCTCAGCCTCGGGCTAAATATTATTTCCAGGCAGCTCAGCGAGGTGACTGACAAGAACATGACCAGCTGAGGAGGAGGAGGGCAGCCCTGCCTCCAGAAGAAAAGTTGCCCACTGTATCTTGAATTTGTTACTTCAAGTGCCAGAAACAGTTATAGATGAACACGGATAGCGCATGATAGAGAGCACTATTTAAAAGCTGCTGACATGTTGTGTTTGCCAAGAAATGGATGAGCGTGTTCAACAGCTCGCTCTCTTGAAGGGTTGTCCTCCAACATTGCCTGAGTGTAAGAACTTTAAAGTTTCAGAAGAAGCTGAACTAACCAGCAAATGTTTTTTCTACTACTTTTTTCAATTCCATAATGTGGTTGGTTATAACCATCTAGTCATCTGCTTTGGGTTTAAAATCCGCTCTCACCATAGAAACTGCCACAGACTCACAATAATGTTCTTATATACATTCACAGAAACACAGATCTATGGTC
This sequence comes from Xenentodon cancila, assembly GCA_014839995.1. NCBI lineage: Eukaryota > Metazoa > Chordata > Actinopteri > Beloniformes > Belonidae > Xenentodon > Xenentodon cancila. Next base: position 6,188,419 of record CM026199.1, on the reverse strand, counting down.
TTGTTTGAAACTTGTCCCGCCTTTCTTATGTATGAGATATGATTCCCCTTAAATATCAGAGGTTCTCGTGAGTGAATCTCTGATATTCGTGTCATCTTCTTCCTCTGATGGCGGGCACACCCAGACTTTATAAACATTGGTGCAGGAGGATTGCTAGATAGGTGCTCCCCACAAAAAATCTTGTTGGTCACGTGACCCATTGGGGCATGGCCATGATGCCTAGGAAACGGACAGAACACACCCACCACATGTCAATCAAAGTTAGCTTTGCTTACCAGGTCCTTAAGCTGAATCAAAATATCTCCAGAGCTGCCGGCAGATGTTTACAGCATTGACTGAACCAACTGTCAGTCACTCATGTTAGAAATACATCTATTGCTTTGATATAAACTCTCCGGGCATGTACGAAAAATACTCACCACCCTCAGAGATGTCATGGATGTGAACTCAAACAATTGAGACCTAAATAGTTTTTTGAACCAGGCTGTAATGACGTTTATTTCTGCTCTAAAGTCTGACATTTACATGGGAGTCAATGGAGACTGACTCGCTTTTGTAGCCAGCCTCTAGGGGCCAGTCGAGGAACTGCAACAAATCTTAGCCTCGACCCAGCAGTCAGGTGGTTGGCACATGGGGAATCTGAACAGTCGCGAGCTAACTGCAGCTCCCTCAGTCAGCTGTGAAATCACCTGAAACAGCATCCAGCAGTTGGATGATGACATCTTGAAACACTTTCAGAAATCTATCTTAGCTTAGTTAAAAAAAACCTTTCTGATATCCTGTTTCAGCTGGCCAGACCAACTATCCTACATTGACCTACAGTACTGATGGACTGGCAGCAGTCACTATGGATGTTCGTTGTTTCCCCCACAACGTGGATTGGTCTCATTAAGAAGAACCAATGGGAAAATTACATCAGAAATGGCTGAGTTTTCATCATGTTAAAAGCTTTCAAAAAGATTAAGGGCTTTTAAAAAAAAATACAAAAAAAGAAATTGGGGAATTGAGTCTCAAATGCCGCCCCGTCCCTCGGCCCCTGTGAGATACATTACGACATGTTGCAGAGTAAATTTTAATTTCCCTTGTGAGTTATCAGATGTCTTGCACAGTCTTGTCAATGTGTCACTACTTTTCTCCAGCGCAGCAAAGTATTTGATCAGTACAAAGTATCATTACCGGTAGAAGATGTTTGGGGTAGCTTGTCATACCAACAACCTTCTGTATTGCGTGATAATGTACATTTGACTTCCATTCTCTTTAGTTTTGCTCTTCTTCCTCATCTGAACCTCACTTTAAGTCAGCTGTAATTGTGTAGATAAGCTTGCAAGCAAGCCAGAACAAGCCGGTTCTCACTGTTTCTGCTCCTTACGCAAGAATAAATTGACCTCCTGCTGACTGCCGAGTTGAGACATGATGGAAGAATCGTCAGCAAATACTCCTTGTTTCAGGGTAGATACAATATATTGGCAAAAGTATCCGCTCACCCATCCCAATAATCAGAATCAGGTGTTCCAGTCACTTCCGTGGCCACAGGTGTATAAAATCAAGCAACTCAGCATGCAGAATGTTTTTCACAACCATTTGTGAAAGAATGGGTCGCTCTCAGGAGCTCAGTGAATTCCAGCATGCAACTGTGATAGGATGCCTAAAGGATTCCTATATATTCCAGAGTCAACTGTACTATAAGAACATGGTAGTGTTTGGGAATGACAGCAACTCAGACACAAAGTGTTAGGCCGAGTAAACTGACGAGCGGGGTCAGCAGATGCTGAGGTGCATAGTGTGAAGAGGTCACCAACTTTCTGCCGAGTCAATCGCAGCAGACTTCCAAACTTCACGTGGCCTTCAGATTAGCTCAAAAATGGTGTGCAGAGAGCTTCATGAATGGGTTTCCATGGTCGAGCAGCTGCATCCAAGAAATACATCACCAAGTGCAATGCAAAGCGTCAGATGTAGTGGTGTAAAGCATATCGCCACTGGACTCTAGAGTGGAGACGCCTTCTCTGGAGTGACGAATCAAACTTCTCCATCTGGCAATCTGATGGATGATTCTGGGTTTGGCGGTTGTCAGGACAACGGTACTTGTCTGACTGCATTGTGCCAAATGTAAAGTTTGGTGGAGGGGGGATTATGGTGTGGGGTTGTTTTTCAGGAGCTGGACTTGGCCTCTTAGTTCCAGTGAAGCATACCAGGACATTTTGGACAATTCCATGCTCCCAACTTTGTGGGAACAGTTTGGAGCTGGCCCCTTCCTCTTCCAACATGACTGTGCACCAGTGCACAAAGCAGGTCCATAAAGACCTGGATGACAGAGTCTGGTGTGGATGAACTTGACTGTCCTGCACAGAGTCCTGACCTCAACCTGACAGAACACCTTTGGGATGAGTTAGAGCGGAGACTGAGAGCCAGGACTTCTGGTCCAACATCAGTGTGACGTCACAAATGCACCTCTGGAAGAATTGTCAAACATTCCCATAAACACACTCCTAAACCTTGTGGACAGCCTTCCCGGAAGAGATGAAGCTGTTATAGCTGCAAAATGTGAACCGACGTCACATTTAACCCTATGGATTAGGAATGGGAGGTCACTTAAGTTTATATGCGAGTCGAGGTAGATGAGTGAATACTTTTGGCTGCATAGTGTATTTGGCTTTGTTTCCCCCTTATATGTCTTTATATAAATAAATACCTTCACCCTCCAGCTGATCTTGTCATAAAAACAATTTCCTTTTTTTTTTAAAGCACTACACTTTCACCAACAGCTTTATATTTGATTTTGAAACAGCAGGCATTTTGAAGTTATTAGATCTCAAAAGTTAGTGGCTTTCGCCAAACAAAAGAACCAATGGAAGTTTAAGAAGAGGGAAGAAATACTGGAAGACTGCCAACTTCAAGGAACTTTGGAACAGCTTGCCGTGAGCTGCGTTTGACATCCTCAAGTAAAAACATACAGACAGAAACAGAGTGACGGGAAGTAGGATGAAACATAGCTCGAGATATAAGGAGGAAAGAAAATCAACATTCCCATGGTGGATTGATTTCAGATGTGAGGGAAAATCATTAAGTTCTCTCTTCTTTTTCCCTTCATAAAGCAAAATGATTCATGGGAGACAGACTGGTTGCCTTGTCGACTAAAATGATATTTTATCACGCCAACTGACTGTAAACTGTCTCGTCCACGACATGAATTAGCCTGTTACCACACAGCAGACTTGTGATACCACACAAACATCCCAACAAAAAGGAAGTGACAAGCAAGTTACAACAAACGATGGAAGACGAGTGTTAGAGCTGTAGCATTACCTCGTCTATCTCACCGCTGACACACAAAAGTGACGGTAATACGAGGTGAATTTGCATAGCAGATGTTCTACTATGGAGGGCTGGATTTATTGAACCAGCAAATACTGGGATGGCTACATGCCATCTGTCATAGAGCAGTGCCAGATAAATTAAAAGCAACAGCTGTGAGAAGACTGTGGAGTTAAGGGCAAGTTGTAGCATCTCGCTCAGCAAAGATGCATTACAGGAGGTTATTTTATTTGGGCAGTCGGATGGGGAAGTAGAAACGAAAGTGCAAAAAAGTGTGAAAAGAAGGGGGAGGACAGATGGAGGTGTGTTTTTCTCTTGTTTATCATTTTTATTCTCTATTTGGTCAAAAATGGCCTTGTGACCTCGTACTGCTATCACACATATTCAGTTTTGCTTGCACAAGACCTCAATTATTCTTTATCGAGCGCCGTCTCACCAGAAAACATGTAAAACGTACGTTTATCTGCATACTGTTGACATGGTGGAGGTGCATGAATTGTAAAATTGTGACATTTTCCCTTGAGCAACGATGACCCACAGTAAAGCTGAAAAATGTAAAATCCTTAGAAAAAGGAGCGCAAGTCTGACCTCATCTTATTTCCATGTAAACATCATTTAAAGTTGTGCAACTTTCCTGTGTGACAGTTTTCATTTAAGATGCAGGTATGTTACAAGTTTTAAAGCAAAATTTAGACAATTAGTTTTTATTGTAACTATCAAAATGCAATAATTTTACAGTTTAGGTGCATGTTTTACAATTTTCCAGTTGCTATTATCATTATCAAAAGGATGGGTGGTGCGCAGTAAAAGTCTTCTGAGACTGACTAGTTCACACGCAGCCTCCACTGGTGAACATGATCTCGGCTCATGGTGTTTTATTATGAAAATCTACCAAAACCTTTATGGTGTTCTTGTCTCTAACATCTGGCCATTTCGATCTGCTGTGTGTAAATGAACGTGGTTCAGACTCGGCTGATTGCAAAAACAGACTCGGTGCATGTCCTTAGTGGAGCTTCTGGCAGGACCACTCACTGACTAGAAACAGCGAAGCGCAGCGCTGCCGGCCGAGAGGCTTCCACCCTCGGCTGGGTCGAGGGCTCAGTGTTTTGTCTTCCTTCGCTCTTTGGTTCTCCAGCAGACTCTGGTGTCTGTGTGCCATGAATGCGTCCGGCTCGAACAATGTTTGAGATGAATGTGTTCGACATTGCAAGAGGTTTTGCAGGACCTAACAGTGAATTCAGTAAAGTCTGCTGTGTTGAGTCAAAATCCAATCATCATGTGTAAAAATACACTACATGAGACATGTCATGGCTGTGGAGGTGCAAATTACTTCCACTGTGAGTGGGTATTCAAGTTTTGGAGTTTGTTTATTCGAACATTTGATTGTTTGTGCAGAGACAGTCTGCGTTTCTAAGGTCCTGGTTTGCAGGGATACGAAAAAAGAAAGAAGTTCTGAGATAATTAGATAAACAACAGCCTTGTACTTTACAAGATCAGAAGAGTCTTAAACAGCACCGTATGCCATGTTGCCTCTTCTACTTACATAAAACACTATCTTGGTCTTGAATCAGTTTCCATCTCTGGGACGTATATGTCTATAGTTTATATACATAATAAATGCAAGTTTAACATTTGATTTTTTTTGCCTTATTACAAAAACTTTCACAACAGGCTTAGAAATAATAGGATCCTGGAATTCAAAAAGCATCTTTAGTCTTTCAACGATAACACAGTGGTCCCTTTCCATGGTGCCCATGGTCTACCTGGTGGTTTTCTGCCTGCTTACGCTAAAATAAAACTTGATATTTGCAGCCAGCGTTGATACCAGCCGCATTAATCAAGCTTCGCTGTATTTAGTGAGGAACTTTTTTTTCAAAGGCACAGAAATGTATAATCGGATTCTGCATGAAGAACTTTTGTGTCCTTCAACCTGCTGTTTTGGTTTTATGGATGACTATTTGCAATTACAAGAATCAATAAAAAAAAATTATACTCCTCTTCAGTTGGTGGAGATAAATAGAGGTCTGAAAGCAGAGCATATAATGGGCTTAGATTTCTCAAATGGACAGCAATTATCTGAAATATTAGCCGTGAGAAATTAAAAAAACAACATGAACTGAAACAATTTTGAAAAAGATGCTGCAAACACATATCCAGTTTTAACTCAAAACTGCTCTGATGTCTGATGTTTTGGTCCCTAATGAAAGTTTATACTCCTTAACATCTGATAATCGACCTCCAGAATGTTAATTTAAACACTCTTATCCAATAATCTTTTGCCTAATTCACCGAGAAAGCCTTCAACCCTGGTTCTTAGAATATAATTTAAATTCTGTGAATGTGCCTTTTAGACAGTGTTGTCTGCAAATCTCCTCCTCCCCTCCTCTTTGTCATCTGGCTCTTTAAATGAGCCTCAGCTGTCTCCTTATTATGCCACCACCAGTGTCTACATTTGTGGAGCTCCTACTAATATCCTATCCTTCATTGAGATATCTTAAAACAAAAAGAAAATTTTAAAAAAGGATATAATCCCCAGTATCAAACCTTGTTTTTAAGTATCCCTAATTAGTGGGAATCCGAGGTGCATAAAAGAGAGAAATCTCATGACAGGCAAGTTTAATCGTCCATTTAAAATAACCCCGGTTCAAATAGGGAAAAGATCATTCATTTGAGAGGAGTGTTATCTGTAAGAAATGATTGTCCAGGGATGGCAAATTTAAGACATAAAAGGAACGGGTCTGCAAGAAGATGAGAAGGAAAGAAGATCTCTGGACGTGTTTTCTGTTAACTTGTGTTTAAGGTGTAGATTTAAACTTAACAACATACGGAGGAGCACATAATGGAACAGAAGATCTCAGACAAACCACGGATCACACAACCTTTCACAGTTCACGAAGCCCTTCTGAACCGACAAAACATCAAAATCTCAAACCAATTTGACAAAGAGAGTCGGAGCAAAATGTTGGACAGAGAATTGGTTCGACATTATATCCCGTGTTGGCTGAGCCATAAGAGACATCAGAGTAAATTCACTAATTACAAAATTATTAGGTGTCTATTTCGTTTTTTAAGTCAAAGTAGAATGAGTCTGCTATACGATAGAAAATGTTGGAAAGGTAAAGGTGCACTGAGCACAGTCTTACATGCTATCAGTGCACCTTGTGTTTAAACCAGGTGAACGGGACCAGACCAGAGTTAACCTACGGCACGGTTTGGTTTATTTGCACTTGGTTTTATCACTCTGTAAAAAGTCCTCTTGAACAACTGGAAAATAAATACATCTCAGCACACAGTAAATAATTAAAACATATGACAAAAACTACAATTGTTTTGACATCTTACTGGCTCAACTGAAGACAAACTAGAAATTCAACCAAGTCTGGAAGGTTTATTTATTTTTATTCAAGGCTTGGGGCTTTGAACTACAAAACAAAAGCCTTTAATAAATGTCTCTGTTGCTGTTTTCAGAATTTTTTTGTGTTTTTATTTTCTTCCCTTTCGGTCTCCAATGTTGAATTTTGTTAAAGTCAATGCAATCTTTGAATAACACATTTGCTATTCATATGGAGCACAAGGTCATTCTAGAGATACAGCTGCTAAGAACTGACACTGACTCATTATCAGCCAACAAATGCACAATCACAGAAATGTTGGTCTGGGCAATTTAAGTGTGAGGTTTCACTTTGAAATTTCTGCAAAATAGCCTTCCTGTTAACATTCATAACCATTTTGCCACCACTGGTATCATTCCACCCGTCTCCTTGTCACTGAGGAATAACTGAAATAAAGTGCAGTATTGCATCCTTTTTAGGGAGCCTTTTAGAGACACAATCTTCTAATGTTCACACAGATGGAAAAACAAACGATAGCCATCTGATCAGGATTTTCAGAGTACTTCTCCTCAGAGTTTTTAAAACCAGTGGTTACACGTACACACACACCTGCCTTGAAATAAGACGGCGTTTGAGAGCCGCACCTGCTTTAAAGCACAAATTGCCCCCAGTAATGGTTGTCTGCCTCTGCGCTGTGGAGATACTCCCTTTACACAAGCCACAGAGCACCGTGTCCTGAAGAGAAGCACCTAGACTTCTTACTGTACGGCTCGTAACCAATAAATGATGTCTTTAAAAGCTACAATGACTTTGCCAGCTTACTTTATTAATTTGTAGCATGCAAAACCACAACCTGTATTCCACTTTGTGTAAGCAAAAAGCATAATAACTGCATATAAAATCCTTGTGCGGTTTAACCTGACAGGTAATACGGTTGGTTCCTCCTTCCAGCTGCTTTCCGTTAGTACTCTACTACCTCCTGTCAGTTAGAAAGATTTTTATTTGTTATTATCACAACATAAAAATCAACTTGCTGAGCATTGACACTCGCTTGAGTAACATTTCCTATGAATTAGAGTTTTATGTTTCTGTCAGAAAACCATACGATCGGCTCGGACTACAATTATTCTCCGTAAGTCTGGACACTGTAGCCTTCCAAAAGCAATAACATTTTCACAGTTTTTTATCAATCGCTTACTCTTTTTTGTGTTTCTCCCTTTAAAATGATGGGATGTTTTCATCCATATGTTTGATTCTGCTAAATGCTTTTTATCTCCTTCAACACTCTACATAACACTATGACGGTAAAAGCGTAATTAGAGTAAAATGGAACTAACTTGAGTATAACACAGCCGGCCCCAGTGGGTGGCGCTGTCCATAAGACCTGTATCCTGGTGCGTCTGCGAGGTGTGCTCTCCGTCACTGCAGGAGGACAGTTGGACATGAACTGTGTGTCATCATCATCGATGATCTGGAAGCAGAAGAGGGGTTAAGGTCAATGTAAAAGGAGCATTTCACTGAAATAAATATGTAAACGATTTCAGACAGGGAACAAAAAAAATAATGATGTATATTAATCAAGTATTGTGATATTAATGTGAAAAACATCTGCACCGTCTGTGGAAGATGAAGCACTTTAAAAAAAAAACTTTAAAACTTGAGCGGAAGCAATTGATTCGTCACCCTTGCTGCCGATTTACAGGCACTGCTCCTGATAGTCGTGCGCATGACCTGTCTTGTACGCCGCGTGCATGGCTGGTGTTGTTGGCAGGCAGGTAGAGGCAGAGCTGCCGTCAGTGGAACAAGCCCAGTGGCCAAGACCACACTAAACCGGTGTGACTCAAAAAAGGAGACAGCTGATGCCAATAAAGCACTGCTGCAAGAGTTAAAGAGGCCTTTCCTCATGGCAGCGATGGAGGGAACAGACGGGACTGAAGAGTGTTGCCAAGTGGATGCTTCGCACAGGAATATGATTTATGATTTTGAAGCACCAAATGTAAAACAAAATTCAGAGCTGGGGGGAAGTTGTTTTTAGCTGTTCTTCAGCTGCTGGCTCTGTGAGCTTTTGTTGCAGAGTGGTCATTCTTGGACTCTTAGCTTTTAACCAAGCGCCAACCATCTAATGGCTTTCATGACTTCCGTCAGTCCATCAGCAGGTCACTGTGAGCTCTGGCCAGCTGAAACAGAATATCAGAAAGCTTTTCAACACGCCGCCAAGAGAGATATTTGAAAGTGTTTCGAGATGTCATCATTCAGCAAGTTAGTTTCTGTACCAGCGAAGTGCCGGCTACAAAAGCGAGTCAATCTTCATAGACTCCCGTGAAAAATGTCTTTAAACTTTAGAGCAGAAATAAACATAATTGCAGCCTGGTTCGAAAAAACCATTTTGGTCTCAATCGTTTGATTTGACATCCATGACAACTCTGAGGGTTGAATGTTTTTTGTACATGCCAGCAGAGTTTATTAGTTATGATAATTGTTAGTAATGGGGAAAGTTAAAGAGTGTAAGTGTAGTTATGTGAAATCTACAGTATTTGGATTGAGTACTTACATACAAAAATACTGCTTAAACATTGTCTGTACAACCGCACGTTTAGTCTTTTGACCTGTTCTGACATCACATATTGCTGATTTTCTTGTTTTCCATACAGAAGTTACACTGGCTTAAGCCAATGGCTGAGTTGCGGGAAAGCAGACATTTTTCTGTGTTCATTCTGTGATGCTCTGGATATTCACAGAATCGTATATTCAAGGCATGTGTTGCCTGGTCCTCTCTGTACTTGGACCCTGTCAGGCATTTCATAGACTAAACACACAGAAACAGAAACACCCGGCCTCTGACCTTGCAGCTTGTGCTCTGTCGCTGTCTTGCCTCAACAATAACAATGACCAAAAACCCAGTCCAAAGCTGCTGTTTGGACATTAGGCACAAGACAAAGGTCACAGACAGTTCCCTTCTTTTTTGAAACAAGAAGCTTAATATTACTGTCTTCTTACTCATTCTCATTTTGGTTTACTTTGTTTTATAATGACATAAAGTCAAAGTCCCAGACAAACTACTAACCAGAAGGCTTATAAAGAGACGTGAAAAACAAGCGAAACAAAAAGAAAATGAAGACAAAATGGGAAAGAGGTCACTGTCTGTGAGGAATATGGAGATAAATTGGAGCCAACATGATGAATTGAAACAGAACCTATGTAACAATAACGCTTAAATACAGAGGTGCGGCGTAGACGGGAGGAAGATTCATCCGTGTTGTAATGATGCTCGTGGCACAGATGTAAGCTTTCAAGGATAACTTTTAACATTCAAACTGTATTTCTCCACCGGGCAGCTCTGCAGTCTGTTTACAAGACTCTCATTTTTACAAGTCAGTCAAGAGTTAACACTGATACCACAGTCATGGTAGTCCAGTCACAAGCCAAGTCAAGGCATGTCAAGGCCAGGTTCAAGACAAACCTGCCCGAGTGTAAGACAGTCACGTCAGCACATCCAAATCCAAACAAAGGCAGGTATCGTCCCAATTCTAGGGAGAGCAAGGCAAGGGATGAGGTCACTGCTAGGAAGATGCTCAACAGCCAACAAAGCTGTCTTTTTCCTCTCTTTTTGCTTCCAAAACTCATTTGAGAGAAACATTCAAACTCAAAATGACAAGACACAGGGTTTTCATTAAGAGCGGTTGGAGAGGCAGACCAAACTCTAACAGTCAAACATCAGGAGCGTCCACCTGCTGAAGCCAGTCCGGTGTCTCGCTCTCACTGAAGCTCCCTCTTCAGCTATGGCAACATGGCAAAGCTCCACCAGCAACGGGAAGACTGAGGCCAGCACAGCCATGTGGGAATTACCAGAGAGAAACTTTTCCTTATTTTCATGTTGCCATTTTCTTTTCTTTCTCAGTGCTATGTTTAATTCTGCACCAAATGAATAAAGCAGGGGGCAGCACGGTGGCTTAGTGGTTAGCACTGTTGCCTCACAGCAAGAAGGTTCCCGGTTCGGTTCCCGGCCCGGTGGGTCTTTCTGTGTGGAGTTTGCATGTTCTCCCCGTGCTTGCGTGGGTTCCCTCCGGGTACTCCGGCTTCCTCCCACAGTCCAAAAACATGCAGGGTAGGTTAATTGATCTTTCTAAATTCTCCCTAGGTGTGAATGTGAGTGTGATTGGTCGTTTGTATGTGGCCCTGTGATGGACTGGCGACCTGTCCAGGGTGAACCCCTGCCTTTCGCCTGATATGCGTCGGGATAGGCTCCGACAGACCCCCGTGACCCGGAAACGGATTAAGCGGGTATAGATAATGGATGGATGGATGAATAAAGCAGGCAGTGACCAGAAACATCGGGGGCTTGTTGCTGATTTTGGAGAACAAACTAGAGGAAATGGGCCAGGGATGCCTTAATGCTTTGTGAATGTGCGCACCGGGGAGAGAATATTGAGCCTTCCTGGGAGCAGTGTGAATACGGACCTGAAGAGCATAAGTAGCGGGGACCTCCAGCGGGTCTTTATAGCCCTCTCGCTGTGTGAGAGTGTTTAGCACGAACCCCACATACCAACGCTGGCCCAGGGACACTCGTTCGGTCTCACTAAAACATCTGAAACGGCTTTTAACCTCCACAGTCTAACTTCTTTGTATTGACACTCTAGTTCAGGATGTCGTGGAAACTATTTGTATTTTTAAAGGCAGAGGAGGAATGCATTGTTTTCATTAACAAGCTGTGCCATTTTTATCTGAGTCATAAAAGGATGAAATAATAAACAAAATGGATTAAATGAGTAGGCCGGATGAAAATCCTGAAATGTATTTACTCATGTATCGTAACCTTGATTTTGTTCTTATGGAGTAAAGAAGAGAAATATTTGAGCTGTAAACTTTTCCCAGTTACCAGAACAGGCAGCTGTGGTTTAACGAAAAATATGATACCTGACAAAAAATCTGCTGCTGTCATATTGTGATATATTGTCATCTCTAAATAACTTACTTATCAAAATGAATTCAAGAATAGGAAGTTAGTAAATAATGCTGCATGATGAATCTTAGACAGCAACCCAGCAATCCCCCAGCTAGTAATTAATTGATCAAGCTCAAAAATCCCGATCAAAAGACCCACCAAAGACTTCATTTCATCCATTATACTTTGTAAAACAGTTGGGCTTGTACTTATACATACCTGTGTAGCTTCATACCTGTGTTTTAAAGCAGTGGTGTGAGCTGCAAAATGCTGCAAAAACTCTGTGATTGGAAGAGTCCATATCACTTGATATGACTAGTGCTTATTCTGTGTGTGGCATTCACATTAGCATGCATCACTTTCTTCTCTGGGTGCACAAAGATCACCAAACACACTGAATGCAAACCAGGGAATGTGGCATGTGGCAGGACGCTAGTAAAGTGACTTTATACAAAGGAGAACGTGCTTTATGAGGATGTAGTGTATGACCGCAGCATGTTGCAATTCAGTTTATGAGCGGATTTATAAAATCTAGTCAGGTGAAAAGGTTATTTGCAATTGAAGAAGTGAAATCAAGCGGACAGTTGGCGGACTGAATGCTCTTGTTTAAGAGAGTAGCGCTTCTGAATGCAGCTCAGACTCGTGCCTTGCTGTAAGTAATACGTGAACATTTCTAAGTCTCGGGACTGCTTTCTCAGCTTTATAGAAACGAGCGCCACAGTGCTCATTCAGCCAAGCCATTCAGCCGCGGCCAGATTCATGGAAAGGATTGCATGTCCCGTTCAAGCATGACTAAAGCAAAACAGCTTTGTTGCATTTTAATTCAGTTTAAACATAGGAACTAATAAGACAGACACATTAGAACCAAATTCGTCAAGTGATGGTGAAAGGTAGGAGAAGAAGACACACATGAAGAGGAAAAGAAGTCACTGTGGGAAAACTGGCAAAGGAGCATTTGTTTTCAGGGCTCGAGCTTGACATGTCTGTGAGGGTCCACCTCGGTCTCTTTCAATCTGGCGCTCTTGGTTCAGATGGCAAACACAGATGCTTCACAGTGCCTGCACAAGCAAACGCAGAGCTCTGTTCAAACACACACATCATCACACACACAAAGAGCAGGTGACAGACACAGCAAGCATGATCTCGAAAGGAATCTGACAATAGGAGCTATATTTGAGAGAGAATGTGTGTGTGTGTGTGTGTCTGGGTTAGAGTGCACACACACCGCAACTAAGTAATTAAATGCAAAGCAGCTGCAAGATGGTGAATGAAGTTAAAACCTTTGGGACCAGAGTCCAGATATGAGAATAAGGATAAGAAAAACAGAAAGACAGAAAGATAGATTGAAATGTCACATCAACACTTAAAGATGAGCTTATTTCAGGGGGTAACAAAGTTTTCTTGTCTCGCTGAAGACCTTGGAGGCAGCGACATTTCGCCTCAGGCTTTCCATCAGTCAAAGTTGGACTATTACAGCAGAACACCTCTGAGATCTTGGGGCCATCACAAATATTGCATCACATTATATTTAGTCTCTAAACCTATATACCAAGTAAGCAGTGTCACATGTCCAAACGGCATCTTTGTAAACTACTGTTTGTAGCTTTATTTCCAGACAAATTGGGGTTTTGGTGTATGATTACAAAAAACAACACTAAAAATAAAGATCACTATCAATAGGACCCAGAGCTTTTACAAAAAGAAATAACATTTTATACTGATGTTTCCACAGATGTAGCATTATTTTAGTGCTATTATAGTTTGTCGGACTCATTTAAGACAAATTTAAACCTGTATTTCTGTCATTGCTGTCAAGCCGTAAAGATCTTTGTGTTTTTCCGTCCTTTAACCCCATCCCCCTGATCGGTGCACGGTGTGACGAGCTCTGACACCATCAGACAGTCTATCACCTTCACAATATGATAGCGAACAAACTAACTGACACAGAAATACATGCAAATACAAGTGAAATACAATTAAAAGTGGAGGACTTTGTTCAACTCAGTCTGAGAAGAATAAAAACAATCGGAGCAAACATAACAGCAAACAAAAGTGAGAAAACTGTCCATTTTTCATGTCAAATACTACTTTTCTCAAATTTTAACATACTCCTCTTTAAATATAATTGTAAGATTTCTTTCATTTTTTTTAAGGAAAATGTGACAAATTAAAATTTAACTGCAAAAAGAAGCCCAACAGGCTGCAGAGATGAGTCGATTGCTAGATCAGACTCATTCTTCTCCGGCTATGAAAGCGATGGCTCATTCGAGAGTTCTCAGCCTTCTGCAGGCTCGCCTGATGTGCCTCCCTCCCTGCTGCAAGTGATTGGATGGTTGGGCCATTATTTTTTCCCAGCCCGGTCTCACAGCAAAACAATCGTCAGGAAATTTCAATCTATTGATTCATGTTCACAAGCACCATTTTTGCTATTATTTTATGTCATCCAGCATGACTTTCAGAGTAACTCATTTCAGTTGGATGCTTAGCTCATGTGCCCGGCACATTTTTGTGTGGACCTATTACATGTCCACTGGCCTCAATTCCCATCAAACGTCTTCAGTATTCCCACATCAAATAAATGCATGTAATAAATAAATTGCTGGCTTTGGGAACATTTTCAACTGCATTTAGAAAGGATGAGGCTACATCTCTGCTCAAAATCCTTTTACAAATGCTTGTCAAATCAAGGACTATGGACTAGTTTCACTTTTTATCCTATCAAACATTACTAACCATTGACTTACTTTGGCAGAATGACTTCCTTACTGCATATTCATTCCAGCTTTAGTCATCACTCCACTGAAGCATAATGATCTTTATTTGTCAGTATAAATTTTACAAAACACGCTAAAATGTAGCTTTTGACATGATAAATCACGGCACAATGCCATCTGTACAATCAGAGTTGAATATCTTCGCCATTGAACATTCTTTGTTTAAATCGCATCTCTCTGGGCATTCTTTTAAAGTATTATTGTAAGAATAAATGCCCACATCCCATTGCCTCACTACTGGGGTGCCCCATGGATCACTTCTGGGACTCCTTCTCTTTGCAGTATAACTGCCCCTTTCAGTCTTGCTATCTAATCACAAGGTTTCTCATATTACTGTTAAGCAGGTGTAAACCAACTGACTGAATCATCCTAGTGATGTCTCTGTGACACATGGATGAAGGAAGGAAAATGTCAACTAACATTAGTCTGTAGATCATTGCAGCAAATCCATTCATCCATAAAAATATCAACTTCAAAATATAAAACACCTCTTCAACCTCTGCTGACTGTAGGTTGCAACAAACTATTATGCAAAAATGGATGACCGCTTGCGCTTCTCAGACTGTCATCTGTCTCCCAGTCATGTCCCTCTGCACTTCACAACATCAACAGGAAAATCCAGCCATATTTGACTCAGTTTGCTTCCCTATGGTTTTGGTTTTCATTTCTTGTGTATTTAATTTAATTCATATAGTGTCTATTTTAATACAAGTTGTTTCTAGGCACTCTACAGGGACTCAGAACATGACGCATAATCAATTATTACATAAATAACGTCAGGTAAAAACTCCCCTAGTGGCAGAAAAACCTTAAGCCAAACCAGAGAAACAAAAACTCCAGTTTAAAAGGGAAGAAACCTTGAGCAGAACCTGGCTCATAAGGGTGGACCCTCCTGTTGAAGACCAGCCGGGTAGAACAGGAAAAAGGGAGATCAGAAAGAGAGAATGAAAAAGAATGAAAGAAAAATATATTTATAAATATATTGGTTCATAAAAAAAAATATATATATATATATATATATATATATATATATATATATATATATATATATATATATATTGTTATATATATATATATATATACGTATAAACTCGTTCCTCACCCTCCTGTGGGTGGTGTCCCTTCTAAGCTCGGGTCCTCTACCAGAGGCCAGGGAGCTTGAGGGTTCTGCGCAGTATCTTTGCTGTTCCTAACACTGCACTTTTCTGGACTGAGATGTCTGAGGTTGTTCCGGGGATCTGCTGCAGCCACTGTTCCAGTTTGGGGGTTACTGCCCCGAGTGCTCCGATCACCACGGGCACTACTGTCACCTTCACCTTCCAGGCCTTCTCCAGCTCCTCTCTAAGCCCTTGGTATTTCTCAAGCTTCTCGTGTTCCTTTCGCCTGATGTTACCATCACTTGGTATTGCCACATCCACCACCACGGCTTTCCTCTGCCCTTTGTCTACCACCACGATGTCTGGTTGGTTTGCCACCACCATCCTGTCTGTCTGTATCTGGAAGTCCCACAGGAGCTTTGCTCTGTCATTTTCCACCACCTTGGGAGGTGTTTCCCATTTTGACCTTGGGGTTTCCAGCCCATACTCCACACAGATGTTTCTGTAGAGTATGCCCGCTACTTGGTTATGGCGTTCCATGTATGCTTTCCCTGCCAGCATCTTACACCCTGCAGTTATGTGCTGGATTGTTTCCGGTGCTTCTTTGCACAGCCTACACCTTGGGTCTTGTCTGGTGTGGTATATCTGGGCCTCTATTGCTCTGGTGTTCAGAGCTTGCTCCTGTGCAGCCAGGACGAGTGCCTCTGTGCTGTCCTGTAGGCCAGCTCTCTCTAGCCATTGGTAGGACTTCTTGAGATCAGCCACTTCAGTTATGGTTCGATGGTACATCCCGTGTAGGGGCTTGTCCTCCCATGATGCTTCCTCCTCCAGCACCTCTTCCCCTTGCCATTGTCTGAGGCATTCACTGAGTACGTCATCCGTTTGGGCCTTGTCCTTGATGTACTCATGGAGCTTGGCAGTTTCGTCCCGGATAGTGGCTTTCACACTCACTAGTCCTCGGCCTCCTTCCTTACGGCTTGCGTACAGTCTCAGTGTGCTGGATTTGGGGTGGAACCCACCATGCATGGTGAGGAGCTTCCTTGTCTTAACATCTGTGGTCTGTATCTCTTCCTTTGGCCACCTTATTATTCCTGCAGGGTATCTGATCACTGGCAGGGCATAGCTGTTTATTGCCAGGGACTTGTTCTTGCCATTGAGCTGGCTTCTTAGGACCTGCCTTACTCGCTGGAGGTATTTGGCTGTTGCCATTTTCCTTGTAGCCCCTTCGAGGTTACCATTTGCCTGTGGTATTCCAAGGTACTTGTAACTGTCCTCAATGTCTGCTATTGTTCCTTCTGGGACTGAGACCCCTTCTGTGTGGACTACCTTGCCTCTTTTTGTTACCATCCTCCTACATTTCTCAAGCCCGAATGACATCCCGATGTTGTTGCTGTAGATCCTGGTGGTGTGGATCAGGGAGTCTATGTCCCGCTCGCTCTTAGCGTACAGCTTGATGTCATCCATGTAGAGGAGGTGACTGATCGTAGCTCCATTCCTGAGGCGGTATCCGTAGCCAGTCTTGTTGATTATTTGGCTTAGGGGGTTCAGACCTATGCAGAACAGCAGTGGGGACAGCGCATCTCCTTGGTATATGCCACATCTGATGGACACTTGGGCAAGTGGCTTGCCATTTGCCTCGAGAGTGGTTTTCCACAGGCCCATCGAGTTTGCAATGAAGGCCCTTAGAGTGCTGTTGATCTTGTACATCTCCAAGCACTCAGTGATCCATGTGTGTGGCATCGAGTCGTAGGCTTTCTTGTAATCAATCCAGGCAGTGCACAGGTTGGTATTTCGGGACTTGCAGTCTTGGGCGACTGTTCTGTCAACCAGGAGTTGGTGTTTGGCTCCTCTGGTGTCTCTGCCTATGCCCTTCTGTGCTTTGCTCATGTATTGCTCCATGTGCCTGCTTATCTTAGTCGCAATGATGCCTGACAGGAGCTTCCATGTTGTGGAGAGGCAGGTTATTGGTCGGTAGTTAGATGGGGCTGCACCCTTTGTGGGATCCTTCAGGATCAGGATCGTTCGCCCTTCGGTTAGCCATTCTGGGTGAGTCCCATCTCTTAGCAGCTGGTTCATTTGTGCTGCCAGGCGCTCATGGAGTGCTGTGAGTTTCTTTAGCCAGTAGGCCTGGATCATGTCTGGGCCCGGTGCTGTCCAGTTTTTCATACCTGAGACTCTTTCTTGGATGTCTGCCACTGTGATGGTGACTGGTTTCTGCTCAGGGAGGTTGCTGTGCTCCTCTCTTAGGGAGACTAGCCATTGAGCACTGCTGTTATTGTATATATATATATGTATATATATATATATATATATATATATATATATTCATTTTTCATTATATTTCATTATATATATATATATATATATATATATATATATATATATATATATATATATTCATATATATTCATTTTTCATTATATTTCATTATATATATATATATATATATATATATATATATATATATATATATATATATATATATATATATATATATATATATATATATATATATATATATATATATATATATATATCAGAGGTGGGACTGCAGGTCAGCATGCAGCTGCTGAGGCTTGCAAAAATGTACGGAAGAGAAACAGAGGGGACAGACCAGCACAACAACCTAGAACAATGGACCACAATTATGCTCATGAGATACTGATACTAATACTAATTAGGGGCAGCACGGTGGCTCAGTGGTTCGCACTGTTGCCTTACAGCAGGAAAGTTCCTGGTTCAATTTCCCGACCGGAACTCATCTGATCATTCAAAATTGCCCGTAGGTGTGAATGTGAGCGTGCTTGGTTGTCTGTGTTTGTATGTGGCCTTGCGATGGACTGGCAACCTGTCCAGGGTGGACCCCTGTCTTTCACCTGCAATGCATCAGGATAGGCTCCGACAGACCCCCGTGACCCTGTGAAGGAGTAAGCGGGTTTAGATAATGGATGGCTGGATACTGCTAATTAATAACTGAGGATTAGGCTGAAGAAGGGAAAGGGAAACAGAGGAGGTGAGGGGCACCAGTCAGTGGATCATGTTGGGGTCCCCCTGCAGCAGGTCTACGGCAGCAGATCTAGGATGAAGCTGTGTTGAAGACCAGCTGCTCCAGTCTGGTCCTGCAGCTGCAGCTCTGACTACTGGCTTTACACTTTACACTACACTTTATTAAACAGAAATGTTTTAAGTTTGGTTTTAAAGGTGGAGGTGGTATCAGCCTCCTTCACCCAAACTGGAAGTTGGTTCCAGAGTGATGAATCGTGATAACAGAAATCCTGTCCTCCAAATCTACATCTGTATACTCTGGGAACTACAAGTAAACCTGCACCCTGAGAACAGAGAACTCTTACCAGCACTGTTTCTGTGCTATGATGCATTCTGAACCCTGACTGAAAAACTTCAAATAGATCATTTGGCTTCCAACTACCTTTTTCCAGAATGTTAGATATAAATGGAAGTTCGGAAATTGGTCTATAATTCGCTAAAATGTCTGGAGGGTTTTTTGAGTAAAGGCTTATTACTGCAAATTTAAAAGCCCTTTGCACATATCCTAAGTTTTAGGGATAATTTGATCTAGCGTAGTATTGTCGTACCAATTAGAGAGAAAACATCCTTAGTAGTCGAGTTGGGATGGGGTCTAACTGTTAGATGTGTCTGTTAGACTCTAACAGACACGTGGATGATTTATTGAAGACTGGTCAGCTCAGGGAGGTCTACAGGAACAAAACAGTCTAGAGTCAGGTCAGAACCTGGGAAAGTCGCTGAGGCTGAAGAAATGCCCACAGCCACTGCCGGGTGGGCCAGGTTGATTTCTTCTATAATTCGGATGAATTTACTGGTAAAGAAGCATATATAGTCTTCACTAAAGAGAGCTGCAAGGATGCACAGCTCAACAGAGTTGAGCTCTGGTTACAGTGCTGAATAGAAAACCTGAGTTATTTTTATTATCCTCTATCAAGAATAAATGAACTGTTCTAGCTTTGGGAAGGAATTTTTTTACATAATTAATCTTTTCATGCACAATAACATTCTACAGACTTACAAAAGTACCGCTTCCTTTCCATTTTACACACTTTTTGTTTTAACATGCAGAAATGCAAATTATACCGGGGAGTTAAGCTGCTATGGTTAGAGACCCGCTTTCTTCATTCTGCTGATTTAATCTTGTTTACTCATATTCCTTTGTGTACAGTTATAATCCTTGTTACTTAACTTCCTGTTTTAGTATGAAAGTCTGCTTCTTTGTGTGTTTAGTTTTGTTTGACTTCCACCGGTCCCATCTCTCCTGATTGTTCATCTGGTGTTTACTCAACCAAAAAGGACAAACGCGCCCCTTTACTCATTAAACTTCACTGGTTACCCTTGGCTGCCCGAACAAAATTAAAGTCACAAACATTTGCCAACAAAGTGATAGCTAGAACTGCAACTAGGTTTTAAAACTTTCTTTTTTACATTTTCATATTCTGTTCCTTTTTAGAAACTGAAGTATTTCTGAGTTCTTGAGGAGCCGCTCTTGTGGCAGCCCGTCGCAGTACCTCTAGCCGTTGTGTCACTGGCGTTTGAAACGTTTTACTGCACTGGTTTTCTGGCACTTTCCAACATCTGTAATTATGAGTCGCCACGATAACAGAAAAACCGCTTATATATTAGAGTAGCTGATAAAGCTTCCCAAAGCCAAATACATGCCAAAAATAAGTCCCAGCAACAAAATTCAGATTGGATAAAAGAAGGTATTGGTTACGTAGAGCAGGCAGAAGATTAAACTATTTCTTCTCTCAATTGACTTTGAGAATGTGAGATAACTGGTCAATAAAATGGAAGAGATTCGAGCACAGAGGAAGATAAATTAGACTGTAGTATTGTAAGTATTACAGGTGAAACATATTTTGGACTTCTTTTCAACGTGATTATAAGACAATGCTTTGGAGACTGCAAACAGAATGACACAATTAAAAGAAGGAGGGACTCCAGTGTTTGTGAAGAACAGATGTGTAATTCTGGACACGTTCTTGTGAAGGAGCATCTCATTTGTAGAGTTCACCTGTTTTATCCTCTTCTTCAGTTGTATTCATGGTGAGCTCTGCAGTTTTCAAACACAGCTCTCTCTGTCCACTTCTAACTTCCCAACAGCTTGTCAGTTCATTTTAATCTTTATTCTTTTTTATTCGCTATTTAAATTCTATATTTTCCTTTGGGGATAAATAAATTATTTTCCAATTCAATTCCCTTTTTTTCAAGTCTGACACTGTCAGCCCTTTGCACAAGGCAGTCTCAGTCCAGACTGTTGTCATGATGATGATGGATGGTGGCACAAGCTACCAAGTGGTGTCACGGCAGAGTTGTCCCTCTCTACCTCCAACAATCTCCTAAAGACTCGTTAGACAACATCGCCTTTCCTGACATAATTACTCTGCACTTCTACACCTGTTCCTTTTATATTCTGTCTTTTAATTAGATTTAGTAATCAGTGCATCAGCCAACCTTTCTTGCTGTACTGAAGCTTAAATGTTCTTCCTCACTTGAAAATAGTTTTGAATAAAAGTATTTGTTCCAGGATTCAATATAATGAAATGTGTCGGGAGCAGGAGACCTGTCAGCCAGCAATCCAAAAAAAGGTTTTTATTTGGCACATTATTATCTTGTTTTTTTTTTTTTTTTTTACTTTTGACCTTTTTTGGGCACACATAGCCTGAATTAGACAATATGGAGACAGGAAAGCAGAGAAAAGGCAATGAAATGCAACAAAATTCACAGCTCAGGTCTCAAACCTGGGTCAGCTCAACTAGTTGAGCTACATGGCACCCTGCGGTGTCTGAGTTTTTTAAACGCTGGACCTTAAGCTAGTAGTTTTTCAAAGTATATACTGAAAAGAAAAGACAAAACAGAGAGTAAAGGAAACCAAAGGAATCCAAAAATTAGATTTCAGATAAAACTTGCATGAAAGCGTCACTTGTTGGGAGTGATGTCAAACTTGGTTACTTCATTAGTCATCCCTCCGACCTTGAAATATGGACTTCTGTTAGCTGTTAAATGTGATAATTTTATAATTTTTAAAAATGCAATAATCCATTTGTTCGTATTTGACCAGATTTGGCGTGACACTTTATTGTTCTAAGTAGATGTTTTCACGTCCATTTGTTATGAAAATGATTTAAATTTGAATTTAAAAAAATAATTTTTCCATGATTATGTCAATGTTTTGCAGTGAGATTTTGTCTCTTCATACGTGACCCAGTCTCCCCACTCATCTAATTTTTCTTTTCACACAGAATCATGCCAAACAGTGAATATTTTGCCGAAAGCTTCCACCTTTCAAGGCTGGTCTGCACATTGCTCTCGCTCCACTGACAGAGCGGAGCTGAAAAAGGAAACAGCCTCACTCCTGCCGTGGGGAGCAACGGTGACAGCTCTCACCTCCAGTTTCCAGCCAACGTTCAGTCACCACAGCCAAACTAGCCAATGCTTGTGGATTCCTCAAGACTCCTCGGAAGCATCCCACTACTCGCACAGACTTGAGTTGAAGTCAGACACCAGAACATCGTGCACAATCTGGACAGAGTCCTAATCATATATCAAACTACCAATAACATAACCAGCAGCGGACAGACGGTTTTAAATGCAGACAGTAACAGTTTCAGCACTTGAAAAGCTCAAGGATTAGAACATAGTACTGATCTTTACATGCCACTATCCAGGTTATTTTACATGTCCCCCTTCTCCAACACAGCTTTCTCAAATTAACATGTCATTAACAAACTTGTGCAGACCTTGATGCCAACCTGATGAGGTGAGGGATTCATCTGAGACAGCTGTGTTGGAGCAGAGAAGCATCTAAAACATACAGGGCAGAGAGAAATACCAGTGGAAGACATGCTCTACTTCTGAAATGTGAAACAACCGTGTCAGGTGCAGACAAGGGCTCCGTCAGAGCTCCGAGTGCTTTCTTCACTGGTTCTGGGTGACTTGAAACTTACTATACAGCGTTAAAATGAAATAAATAAACCCTTTTAGATGTTTATTTCATGGCAGCCCAGCAAAATTACCCCAATCATTCTAGAATATTGTTTTCTCCAGATAAACCTTATCAGTTTTATCTTTAAGCCAGGAAAAACAACTAATTCAGTGATTTCTCCAGTGTCATACAGTTCAAAATGATCAAATTGAAAAGTTCAAGTGGCCTACTTACATTTGTATTTGTGACTCTTTCCCAGCCTTTTAGGCCATTTTCGTTTGTTTAGACTATTACCAAGGATACACAGCATAAATAAATTGCACAGGCTCCTGCACAGATGAGTCACGGGGCTGTGGAGACTGCAGCAGTCCAGCATCCACCACTTTTGGCTTCCAAACACTAAAAACTTAATGGTAACTTTTTGAATGATACCAAAGAGTGGTAAATTACTGTAGTTTTTACAAAAAAGTAATTTTCCTTCACCTAATGCTCTACAAGTGCAGCTTATGCCACAATTTCACACAACAAAAACATCTTGAAATCCAAACTTAAAGAGACGAGAAATCTTCTGAAGTAGATTAAGTTTCTGAGCTGATTTTTCTTCTTTGTGGTGTTTTTTTTTTTATTTTTTATACACAGTTTCCTGTGGGTGAGCTGTCAGTCAAAACAGCATCAGCGGCACAATCTACGAAGCCCACTGCTAAAAGCAACATAAGATAAGTTAAGTTAAAAACTTTGGGTTTGTATTTGTTGACCGGGAAATCAGAGAAGGATCCAGTTTGATTGGACTGTCAGAAAAACGAGAGTTACTCTGTGAAAAAAGCAGCAAAAACACAAAACTCTGAATGTGAATGAAATAAAATAGATCAGGATGTGCAGCAGAATAAACCTTTAAAATGAATATATATCTTCTTAATATATTTATATTCTCCTTTGGTAATTGACATTTGAGAGTTTGGATTTCTCCCAAAGCAAAAAATAAAAAAAAGAAAATATTATTATTTCCTCAGTCAGAGTCAGAATCTTTTGGCGGTATTTGACTCGTGCAAAAGATCCAATATTTCCTTTACAGACGTAAAAATAATTGGCTCATTCCCTTCTTCTTCTTGTCTTTGTACTTAGGGGTGTGGTCTTTTGACTGATGGCAAGCATAGCCAATCATCAAGCTGTCATGGTTTCTTGCTACTTAGTGCTACGCCTTGTATTGACTTCTGAGCCATAAACGATGACCCCACAGTGTCATTCATATTTTTAAGAGAATACGTTTTGTTGTGCTGCTAATTACCAACAGACAGCCGTGACTGGCTGTGGGTTTGCCCGGTCGTTTACGAGGACGAGGCTTGGAAAGCAGCAGACACCTTTTGCTACCAGTCAGCAGCCACTTCTGCTGCTGAAGATCATATTTTTATGAAGGTACATATGTATATGTGTGCATGAAATATTCATATGTATGAAGAAACTGCATCTAAAACTGTAAAACAGTGTCATGCACGCGCTTTTCTTAACTTCTAAGGCTACGTTAAATGAAATCTGTCTTATTTTGTTGAACAGACCATTTCATATTATTATTTCAAAAATGTTCAACCAAAACAAAAATCAGGACAGAAAAAAGTTTCTCCCAACACAACGTTGTGATATTCTTGTTGAATTCTGTGTTGCTGAGTTCTTAGATCAGTTGCTCAGTTCAGTTTGTTTCTTTTGTCTTGCTAGCCACATGTTGTTTGATATCAAGGATGCTTATATTTTTAAAAATTCAGCTCCAGCATAGTCAAAGGCACCCACCTTCAGCTTGACCGATAAAAAGTTGTGCAAATGTGCTTTTATGTGACTCCGAGTTCAACATTTGTTCCTTTTTGTGAACATATTAGGTTTCTGACCTCCTCATACATGTCTACTATAAGCTGTAGTGGTCTGGAGAACGTGATGCATCCAATTCTGCATCAGTAAATTTGTGACTGACCTCGGGGTCTGCTTAAGAAAGCCCTGAACGTGGACTCTTGCTTTGACATAACTACACACGGCATTACGATATAGAGATGAGAATGAAAAGCCGCTTCCACCTCATAACATTTCTAAATGCCGTGAAGAATCTGAGCAGTCGTGTTGAAGCTACAAACCTGTGTCAGGTTCTTTCCTTCCTCATTAAAACTCGTCCTGGTATTGATAAAACTATACAGAATGAAATTGATAATCGGATGAAATTATTTAATTGGCGTTGATGAAATGTTGTCATGGGCAGCACGGTGGCTTAGTGGTTAGCACTGTTGCCGCACAGCAAGAAGGTTCCCGGTTCAATTCCCGGCCCGGTGGGTCTTTCTGTGTGGAGTTTGCATGTTCTCCCCGTGCTTGCGTGGGTTTCCTCCGGGTACTCCGGCTTCCTCCCACAGTCCAAAAACATGCAGGGTAGGTTAATTAATCATACTAAATTCTCCCTAGGTGTGAATGTGAGTGTGATTGGTTGTTTGTATGTGGCCCTGGATAGACTGGCGACCTGTCCAGGGTGGACCCCTGCCTTTCGCCTGATATGCGTCGGGATAGGCTCCGACAGACCCCCGTGACCCGGAAACGGATAAAGCGGGTATAGATAATGGATGGATGGATGGAAATGTTGTCATTTCGGATCCCTAAGCAAGGTTGCGCATAAGCTAAAGAGTAACGTTAAAATTCCAATTTACTGATATTAGAGTTTTTAAGTCACTTGTTATGTTACCAGACACCAAAGTGCTGACATCAGCAAAAAGGAAGCGCTGAATATCGTATCAAACATAAGATGACCATTTACTTATAAGAAAACATTTTGCATGCCATCAAAAAAATCTTTTTAACTCCTATTTTTTTTTTATCTACATCAACATCCCAATATGATTTGTTGTTACCTTGAGCATTTTCAGCTATCAAGGGATATTAAGAAGTGAAAGAATGAAATGGCAATTTTTTCAACATATGATGCATTAAAAGGCCATGGTCCGTCATCAGCACAGCTCAGTCTTATACGCAGACCTCGAGTGTCTAACGCATCCGTATTGTCAGGTATAACGAGGTGTGATGAGCTCTCTTGCATCACCGAATGTTGCATGAAGTCATCAAACATGCCCTTTCCCCTGTAAAGTCTTGTTTATAGGAAATGCAGAGTGAGAACCACTCTTGAGCTTTGGAAAGGAAATAAAAAAAAAGGAAATAAATGTAACCTTTAGATAACTTTGAGTGTCATTACGCTACATATCAGCTCACCATCAGTCCAAGCCCGGCCACATCCTTTTCTTTCAGCTATCTAAGCTCTGCTTGGCTTTTGTGATTGCCTCGATTGCCTCTGAAGCTTATGACTTAGTTGTGGTTCTTCAGAATGATTGGGTTTGTTTATCGCTCGCCAAAAACCAGAACCCTGGACAAAAGATAATATCTAATGTTTTCTCATCACTTCCTTCATCCAAACAAGCTCCATTTGTCTCCCTGAGCAATAACACGTTGCTGGCCTAGATAAATATGACCCGTGTCCGACAGTAAAGCAAGGAGGGCTGGGAAAACCACACACACACACACACACACACACACACACACACACACACACACACACACACACACACACATATATATACACAAACAATGATTGCCAACTCAGTCGGATACTTTGACGCACAGATGCAAACTCTCACTTAAACTCTAAAAGGTTTGACATGTTAAAAGCAAAAGTCTTCACAGCAGCAATGAGAACAAAGTTAGATTGTTCCTTAGAAAAATAACAATAAAAGTAAGCAGAAGATCTGAGTTTTGGCATTTTAAAGAAGCACCAGGACAGCTGCCAGAAAAAAAAAGAGAGTACTACAGATTGAGGGAGGAACAGCCGTAAAGGAACCGGAACTGTGCTCATTTGGCTTCTGTTCCAGCACATAATTGCAATCATGACATTGCAGAAGCAGCCACATAATCAAGTTGTGGAAAATAAAACTTCAAGAATATGAATTGCTGTACAAGCTTCATTTTACGTAAGTATAATGTAAGGCTCTTGGATAAAGAGAAGTGGAGGTTGATGGATTGAAGTAATTTAAATAAAAAGCCCGACTCACTGACATGCAGCATATTTTCTTATCAGTGTGTGAATGGAACTGGGACACAAAAGGATGGCATATTTAGTAAATGAAGTCGTTCTAAAACTCATTTTTGTGCCTCGCTGAATCCAGAGTGAGGATTTTATTGAGTTTTTAGTGCATTGTGTCCTTATCATGGAACAGGACGATTACCTTTTTAAAGTTTCAGAAATTTTCAAAAGGAATCTTTTCAACAGATGAGTGTTTGGAAAAAAACAAACCTAAACCCCTATCTCTAGAGGTCTAAATCATCTCTCTTGTGGGAAAAAGTGTACATTTCATCAGTCAGTCAGAGAACAAAAAGTCTGGTGGATTTATCAATATATTAAACAGATTTCAAAGGCAGACTGTCAGCTTTAATTCTGCTCAGGTTCAGCCCACTCAGGTCCACTTCTCCTGACTGCTCCGCCGTGGTCTCTGAGGTCAGAGTCTACAGGGAGTCTGAGGCTGACACTGCGAGGTGTTTATTGTGCAGGAAGCACACGTCTGAACTACTAGAACCAACAGCGCGTTCGCTACACCGCCTTCCTGCCCAGCCGGCCTCCGCTGATTTTGAGCTCTCCAAAAATCCCTGAAGAGAATTCAAACCAACCAAGATCCTCGTGTTTTCTCATCATCAAACCCTTCCCATTCTTGTTTTCCACCATCTGCACTTTCATGCAACAAACTTGTTTGTGACAGCTGAAGTGTAAACAAGTTAATGGCAAAAAGAAAAGCCAGATTTTCAAACTTCAATCTCCCGGAGGAGCTGAGCACAACCATTCTCGTCTTTTGAAACTTTGGAGCACAATTTTACAGACGAGCACACAATTACGTTCAGCTGTTGGTGTTTGCTCCCCCGTGTCCCGCGTTTCTAATTGAAGCCCTGTTTTCATTTCATGTGCGTATCCTGTGACTACAGTTTGTTTAGCATTTGTAAAAGAATGTGTAAAAATGAGTATTGATTCAAATTTTCTAGTTAAAAAAAAGTTAAGATAACGGACCAAAATGCAATTCTGTTGCAGGCATTCGACATAAAAGGCAATAATAGCCGAGAAAATTAATCAGTGAACCAGTAAACAAATAAATACGGGTTGATGTACCGTTAAAAAAGACAAATTGTCTCAAGCTCACGGAGCAGCCCAGCCTCAGAGAAAATATAACTGGTAACTTTCTCCACGAAAAAGTAGAACATTTGTAAAAAGACAAATTACACTTGACTTTTTTTTTTTTAAGTAGCATTCTGTTTCAACTTTCCAACTTGTGTGCACCCGTATTTTTATGAATATTTAAGCCAATCCCTTCCTTTCTTTATCCTGATCACAAGCAGACAGTTACATGACAGTCCGGTGACACCAACTACCCCTCCTGACTCCTTAAAAGCGCTTTGAACACGTCACAGTCATCTAACATCCCTTTTCATGAGCGTTTTGTGTTTTGAAAACATAGACATGATACGATTTGCAAAGGAAAATGTAGGTGTGTGACATTTTCCACCTTGAACATTTGGTAATGTTACAAGTTTGATCAAGTTTGATCAAGTTTGATCAAGTTTGATCAAGTTTGACGGTTTAGAGTAATAGAAAACACGGAAAAATGTGGACCGCGTTGCAGGCTGCAGAACAGATGTAAGAGGTTCATTTTTGTGGCTATTTCAGTGGCTCCCAAAAGCCGTAAAAAGAAGGATGCCTGAAAGTAAAGAACAAAATGATCTCCAACACACTTAAACAGCCATGGCTTGGACAAATCTACATCTATTTTTTTATAAAAGTAAAAATTTAGAAGACTGTAATACCTAGAAGAATGCTTTATGCTTAAGGAGAAAACAATGATGGAACACATGTGTTTGATTTTTCTTTTTTATTCTGGAATAAATATAAAAATTGAAAAGACATTTACTAACACTGCTATTAAACATTTTTACCAGATCCAGCCTTTCTGAGAAAACTTTAATTTTTTCTTTCCTGCTTACATTTTTGCTTTTGTTTTAGATATGGTAAACATTTTTAATACTATATTTATATAATGTTTTGAATTTATTTCATCCATTTTATTACCATAAATTGACAGTGGAATTACAACAGTATCCAATAATGTTCCTGTTATTACATCTTTCAGGTAAATCAACCGTTTTGGGCATCATTTGACAAATATTAGATAACTAATTTTTCTGAATAACACTGCATTTCTGATAAACACATCTTTTTTTTACTGTCCCTCACTAACACCTTGAGATGTACAAAGATAAAAGATAAAAAATCCTTGGAGACCAATAATAAGCTGCTGATCAGTGCACAGACCTGTTACATTAGATTTTTGGGGGGTCGGTAAATCTATAAGCCCACTTTCATTAATTAGTCCTCAGCATCAATATGTAATGTGACAAAAAAAACAACAAAAAAACCTCAGAAACCAAGCAAAATCTGTGGGTGCCTTTATGGGCCGAACCCTGAATTTCAACATTACAGGCTGATTCTGTTTAAAGTCAGCTACAAAATCCGGCTGAAATGATCAGAAGGATATTTTCAGGATTAAAGGCTATAATGTCAAAGTGATTTCGAAAAGATGGTCCACGCTTTTTTCTTCAATACATGTGATTACTACAGAATGCATTTAAAGATTTGCCTAAAAGATCCGAGTACTGCAACTGATTCGGATCGCTGCAGCTCCAGTCATCACAAAGGCCAGAAGAGTGCATCCCATCACTCCACATCTGATTTGGGTTCCAAATCCAGGTTTGCTGTGACTCTTCTAGGTGTTCCAGGTGAATTCAACATGGAAAACAGAAACAAACTCCCAGAGAACTGAAGCAGCCTCTTGATTCTTGATAATAAAATTGGTCGGTTAACTCACACTCTGATCATTGTTTAACAAAGCCACCTTTTGTAAGTCGTACTTCTGCGTCTAGGCTCTGGCGTTATCGTTTCCTACAGATAATACCTGATCCTGGGAGTGATGCACAACAGTTCCACCCCGGTCCCGACCCGTACACCCAGATCCTGCAGGTGGTAGCCGGGGTGTTGGGAGGGTTGTTTTAGCAGCAACAAGCTTTTCATCCATCAGCTGAAATCGCAGCGACGGACACCTGTTTCCTTGAACAGATAAATACACTTGAGGATGTGGAGGAATGAACCCTGTAGAGGTGTGTACATGGACGCAAAATATCGCTCGCATGGCCTCACTTCAATTCTGTGAACTTTCTGTTGCTCCCACTTGCCAATAACGCCCTTTGAGACCAAATCTGCTTCAGTAGTTGTTAAGTAGGACACAACAGTACGTAGGTGAACCTACACCTGAACCAATTCTCCAAAGGATTATCACATTTTGGTGCGCATAGATGTCATAACATTATTTAGGCTGGTTGAAAAGACGGTGGTAAAATCCCAGTTCAGACTCACCTGTTCCCTACTACCCTTGCTGTCACTCCAACAATATATAATTTTACCAGATTGCAGGCATATTCCTCCCAACCCCTCAACTACGTGTTTGAGTACAACTGTATTCATTAATGATGCAAAAACTGTTGGAAAACAATTCTTTAAGCATACGAAGACTGCATACGTTGCCTTTTAAGGGGACGTTTTATGCCAAAATGTTTTATCCGGTCTTGTGAGCATATTTGAATGTCTGAAGTTACTTCCAACTCAAAATTTCAGAAGAAAAATAAATCCCTGTTACTTTGTTTGAGGCCATCACGGTCTGTAAATCTGGCAAAGAGTCAGAGCTGTTTAGATTTACAAGGATCGTTTTCATCACAGAACCAGCTCAGAGAAGAATTATCCATGATCTCAATCCTTATCTCCACTGTTGATCTCCACCCTCAAGTTCAAATCATGATGCACATGTTGTACTTCAGAAGTGGAAAGATAAAAACTGTTCAGCCAGTATGTGGTGGAGGAATTATGAAGCGCCCTCTGACTAATCTACCAACTGTCGGCTGTCTCTGGCGCAGTGTTTCAGCAACCCCAGTGAGCTCCCTGGCCGACAAGATCGGGCCCAAAGCTGCCCGTGGATGAACTGCAGACGAGGAAAATGTGAGATTTGAGAGTAAAAGTGCTAGTTAAGTATTTTTCATATAGTACGATTTGTAGAGTTTGATAGCTTGTTAGATTTACGTCCTCGCATGCAGTAACTCGTGCTGCTGTGTGGAATTTGAGTCAAAATTTATACCACGCAGAAGCTATAGGACAGATTTCAATGAGGCACAGCCCGCGGAGGAGCGGATAGGCTGAGAAGAGCTGCGATACTGCAACTCTGTGACATTCTCATCCAAGCTTGTCACGTTTTATTGAGACTGTTAGGAAATTGTTTCAACTCGCGGGAAAGATCAAGGTAAAGGATGAAGCTCAAGTCTGTTTATGGATCACATTCATAACAAAACCTTAGACAAAATGCTTTACGCTCAAAATAAAAATGAATCTTAAATACATTAAAGCAAAAACAGGAATAAATGAAGAGTGAAATAGGAAAACATACAGAGCACTCCAGTGTTTTATTGGGATTAAGAAATGAAGCTTCAGCCAGGTTTTAGGGTCACTTAGACAGTTCAGTAACGATTGCAGTGGGTTGTTAGACTCTCACCTAATGAGAAAATAAACCTGTATATCATCAGCAAAACAATGGATAGGAATATTATGTTTTCTACAAGGCAACAGTAGGAATAACCGAGATCGTTCAGGCAAACCACAAGTGAGAGGAACTGCAGAAGAGACGCACTTCCCATGGTAAGAAAAGTCTTCTCTGAATCATTTCATAGATAACAATGACGAGATCAAGTCTTAACAGCAGATCTTTAAAAGCCACTGTATGAAAGGCTGCGAACAGATCTGGGATCTGGACTAAAACAGCAGCTCCCAAAGGTTTAGTTAAAAGGAGGTTTAGAAAAGAGCTGCTCTTGCTGTGGGTCATGATTTCAGCTCTTCACATATGTCATGGCTGCGTAAGAATGTCTGGGATGGATTAAAATTGACTTTCTCCAGAACTCCAGTCAGATATTATAAATTAGATAACGGTCTTTAATTAGAGGGCGCCATACGGTAAAGTACTTCTTTCTCTTTGGTGAAAAGCTGCATGAGAGCATTTCCAAAAAACAAAAATAAAAAAATCTACGGCTAGAACGTGAAAACAAGAACCGAGTCATTAACAGGCTCAGGGTCTGGGGTGACTAGAACGTAACTTCATACGCTAAAGTCACACAGAAACCTTTAAGAGAAGCGATTCTGCTCTTATGTCATCAGGGCAGACGCCACAAACCCGACCGTTTATGATTCGGTTCTTGTTTCATGTTCTAGCCTTCAATCCATAATAATTACAAGCTGAGGAACCCACACTGTTTCGCTGAGGTACAGAAATGTGAACAAAAGTAGCCCGGACTATCGTGATAAACAGTGTTTTTTGTAAGTGACCTCACCCTCACTGTCCACTTTGGATGCAGTAAAACAAGCAGAACTAAACAATCTCAGGGATTATTTAAAGTCCAAGGTTCGGCAGGCAAATCTCCTCGGTTTGCTCTTCAAACTGACGGCTAGGAAAGTGGCTTTTTGCTCTGTTTGCAAGATGTCTGGTTAGAATCGGCGTGTGGATACGCAGATGTGTGTTCCTGTTTACACTGAGTGGAAGATAATTGAGAAAGTCTGGCTCTCTCCTCAGGAGCTCTCTGCTGCTCAGCGGGAGCTGTGTTCCTTCTGAAACAAACATTTCACATCTAACTCTGTTTAGCTCTTGTCTCTTTTCTCAGACGCGTCTTCCTCTTTACACTCCTCTGCCTCCTTCCTCCCTCTCTCCATCTTCTACTGAAGGAAATATCTGCTACTTGGTGGGGGGAGATTCGTTTAGGAAGAGCGGGCCCACAGAGGCACCTGGAATCTCTCTTCTTTTCCGCCACAACAGTAGAGTTTGCACTCTCTGAGCAACACCTACTTTAACCTCTATATCCCAGCGCAGCAGGACGCAGTCCCATCGGCTTCCACGTGCTTTCAAGCAAGCAAATGAGTTCTTCTTTTTGCAAATTTGCCCATAAGAGCTCAGATTCACATTCAGCCCGCAGAGATCCGTCTCTGCACCTGCTCATGCTTACCTGGAAGTTGCCGGCGTAGTCATCATCTGTGGTGCCCTCTCTGCCCTCCTTCAGCGCGATGAGAGTGAAACCTCTGAAATAAGCAGGGCTGGTTGCCAAGAGGACCACTGTAACGGGAGGGAGAGTGTGCATCAGCTCCATGGAGACAAAAGGCACCAAAATGGCTTTACATTTATACGTTAGGGCCTCGCTGCATTAGGCAGGGTCACTTCTGATGGCGATGGAGGAACACGGGACAGCAGCCTTCCTGTGATCATAGGCACGATGTGGAAGAGTGAAGGCAAGAAGTCACACTCAAGTTGAAAATAAAAAAGAGAGAAACTATAAATCTCCTGCCTAGTTTAGTGCAGTCTGCAGGCCAAGAGCAGGAGTGGTAAAATCCCGAAACGGGTGAAATTTTATTCAACGCAACCTTTTCCCCTTGTTTTGCATTTCTGTGCCATTTGCTTTAACATTTTGTTTAATTCCGAGTGCTCTGGCTGATAAGAGTGATATGTTTGAGGTTGGATCCTTCACAGAAGTTAGTCACGGCTGAGTGAAATCTGATGTCAAAGCCAAAAAAACCAAATGTGGAGTTTCAGTTCAGGTGATCCATTAATATGTGTTATTGTATCCTCCCCCTGGAGCGAATTTGTGTAAATAAACTTTAAACTAAACTTCCAAAGTTTTGAATCAGCCAGGGTGGGAACTTAAAATTTATTGGACCCGCTTAATCGGAGCCAGACCTGTGTGTCTTTGCATGCTTGTCCACTTAGAAGAGAAGAGGAAGTGAATATGGGTCATTTCGGGTACACAACTCTTATCAAACTAGCAGGAGCAAAAGTACCCTTGGTTTGGAAATTGTGTTCAGTGGGCTTCAATTTGTAATGAAAAGTGCTGTCAGACAAAAACAAGGTGCATTGACATGTTTCTGCACATTAGAGAAAGCAGAAGTAAACTGCCGTTTTTTCTAACTTAAAAACAAAAAGCAGTCAGTCGGTAAATTTGGCACAGATTTACGGGCTGATATGCGCCACTGAAAAGTGGAAATGTACCTCTGTATGTGTTGCCGGGCTGGTAGGTCTCGGGGTCCCCCTCCACTCTGAGCCTGAACTCATGGTGCCCTTCCCTGCGGGTCCCCTGGGTCTGCGCCCGGAGGATCCGCCCGCAGTACCCGTCCGACCTCCCGCCGGAGGGCTCCTCCACGAACGCTACGGCGTTGCACACAAAACTCGAGACGAAATAGTACTGCAAAAGCAGAAGATGCAAATACATTCCCATTTCAGAGCTGCAGTCCGGAGATGAGTGTGCGATAACTGTCAAATAAAAAGGTTAAATATCTATTTGAAAAGCCAGTGGGAGCCTCGGACAGTGGATCGGTTCCTGCCTATCTCCTGAGAACTCGCACTGTACTAGTCAGAACTACAGATGCAGAGAAGAAGGCGAGTCCATCCTGGAGTGGAGCGAGCGCGTCTGGGGCGCACCACGCTGAAGCGGTGATAAAAGGCGAGAGAGGAGATAAGAGCTGCTGCTGCTGCTGTTCTGAGATCAGTCGGAGGCGCTGATAGAGAGCCTGGAAGCTTGGAGAGGAGGGGGGGCTGCCTCTGCACGCCATTCTCCCGTTGACCCGAGGCGAGGGAAAGTTCAAACTGGAACTTCACACTTAAATTTAAGAGACAGTACTTCCTTCACACTCTCAATCTTTCCATCTGGGTCCCACATCTGGAGACGCATCTGGAGACGCAAAAAAAAAAAAAAAAAAGTTTTGTTTGCTGTTTAGATATTACAAACTCAAGGAATGAGAGTGAAAAATGAAGTGAATTAATTAAAGTGTGACGTTCTGCTTCACAACAACACAAACAATATTTCATGATGAGTACAATTCAACTACACTAAAAAGTGTTTTAATCCTACCTTGTTTATTTATGCATTTTCTGCACAGCAGTTAACTGTGTGTGATCTTTTTCTCTATTGGTTCAGGATAAATTCATACACGCGATTTTAAACTACTACATGAAAGGTACACTTAAGGAACAAGAAAAGAGATGCTGATGATGATGAAGAACTTTGTATGAACTGGGAACATGAAGTGATTTGATTGCGTCATTCTCTTTAGAGTCTGTTTTGATTTTGTTCAGTAATCACTTTGTGGCTTAAATGCTGTTTTTGTTTTTTGTTGTTTTTTTTCAGTCTGGCTATGCCAAGAACCTCCTCACCTTCCTTCTCCAGTCCTCTGGCCACAGTGTCCGTCGTCCAGCAGGTGTCGCCAAAGCGTATTTGACCTTCAGCTTCTCTGAGGTTTAAAACTTCTCTTATCACAGAACCCATTTATCCTTCCGTCTTTTCAAGTTTTATCTTTGCATGCAGACAAGTATAAGGGTTATGGAAATCTAAATCTTTTCAATCTAACATCAAACCAGTACCTTGAACTTTTTTTTTTCTTGCTAAATTTTCCATTATTCCCTTTATTCCACTGGGTGTTTGTGTGAATCATAAAACCTTGTGCAGTCGTGTTGTATCCAGTCAAGTTGCTCCAAACTAATTTGCAGTTGCATGTGGCTTCAGCTACAGATGTGTGTTGTAAGCGTGACCGAACTGACGGGATTTCTGAGGGCTGGAGATGATTAAAGTAAACAGCATCAGCCGGAGCTCGTCTGTGCGACGGATACCATCTGGAATGGCTCTGTTTTATAAAGTGCATGCTGGATGGCTGGATGTGTGGAGTGTACGGTACCTTTAACCGAGATGGGGAGTCAAAAACAACCCGTCGACCTTTCACAATGAAAACAGCCTGTTCGAAGGACAGTCAGAAACATTCCTGCATTCAAATACACCAAAAACTTTTTTTCCCCCCTTTAAGAGGGACTGTTGGTGAGAAATCCTTTTGTCCGATCATCTGGAAGATGTCGTAAAACAGTCAAAAACACTTAAATTTGATTAAACGCGCACAGGTTGAAATACAATATTTACTTATAAATCTTTTCAGCTAAAAGAATTCAACAGAATAGTAGTATAAAATCCATTGCCTGAAGGCGTGCAAGTGAACAGAAAAGAATAAAGTTTACTTTGATTATAAATTCTCTGCTTCCTGAAAGCTCTGCAGGCGTATTTATGACAAATGCATTCATGTTCAGTCAACGTGCCTGCCTAAATCAACGTGTCATGAGACTGAAAAGGTTCGGATGCAGGAAGCGTGGGCCGAAAGGCTTTATTAAATATGAAGATTGCACTGATCTTTGAGTGTGCAAGTCATTTCCTCTAATGAGTGTTCCTAAAAAGCTCTCAATGTTGTCTTCAAGTGTGTACTCAAATTTCTAATCATTTTAAAAAGCCTTTTAAGCCTTGTGGGAAAAGCATTTGCTTCATTAAGGTTTTTGTCTTTATCTCAACTAATGAAAACTAATTCCATAAATTGTATGGTCCAAGTGCTCAGTCTGGAGAGGATATAATTCTTATTGTATTCTTAACAATAACTGGAGGAGGAAACTTATGTCACTGAAGCGCAAGTCCTTTTAAATGAACGCCTGAAGGGAATGAAAGCTCTGCACAGTTAACCGAAGCCATTCGATCACCGTTCGTTACTAGATGACCAGTACGGTGTAGTTTCCCAGTATTCAGTGTCAAGACTATCTGCGCAGGCTTCAAAAGGTTAAATACCGAATTTGCTTCTTGTTTCATAAATTACTTCTCGTTCATTATTTCCACGCTTTGGAAAGTCATCTTTGCTCTTGAAGATTTGAGGAACTGTTTTCCTGTTATATCTTCGTTATGTGTATTTTTCTTATTTGCCGTCTGTTTAGCGGGTAGTTAGTCCTCAGTACATTCAGTTGACAACACAACATCCATAGTGTAACTTGGCTGGTGAAATAAAATGGAAACAAAAAAACACTGGCTGACCCCTTTGAGTTTTTACAGTTCAAAAAACAACGAGCACAATAAAGAAGTTCCAGTGGTCACATTTGAGTACCATCATTAATGTAGGTAATTTGACTGTTTAGTAATCAGTAAAGTATAATGTGGGAAAGGTTTTTTGTGAGTAATAACTTTTGTTTTGGTTGTTGCTGTTGTTTTTTTGTTGTTGTTGTTCCTTTGTTGATGTTGTTTTAATTCACAAACTAATTGCACTTTAACTTGTGTGAAATATTTCCCCCCTTGCCTTTTGTGTTTAGAGTTATTTATTTATTGTGTCGCACCGAGGGTTTGAGAGTAATGTAATTTCTATTCTCTGTATGTACCTCACATGTGGCAGAATTGACAATAAATGTGACTTTGACTTTGTTTTTAAAGTTTAAGCAGCTTTCACCAATTTTATTAATCTGAAATTGACAAACCAAAATAATCACCACTGCCCTTCATACCATCACAAATTGCTAGGTGGACTCTTTCAAGTAATATCACTAAATTCTGCTGAATAAAACTTTGCTTGGCCTCTCTAAGGCTGAGTTGGTGTTAACTGAAGTCATAAAACACCTCAGCCAGCCAGACAATAATATGAACAAAATGTATAAAATAAATCTAAAAAGAAATGGGAATATTTCTTACCTACCGTATCTTAGTAAAAAATATTTCATAACCGGATGGTCGCAAAATAAATGAAATATTATATTCTAGGAACTATGGTGGAATGATTTTCACCAACTGTCAAGCAGAATTCACACAAGTACAGAATTATCCGTCCGTCCGTCCGTCCATCCGTCCTTCCACCCATCAAGGTTTCATCAGAAGGGATAAGTCCCGTACATAGCACACAAAGTAGTTTTTATGACATCTGCCTAAATGATTTTGAGTATTGTAACTAATCTGAGTATTGTTGAAAGTTGGAATCACCCTGAACCAAGTGAGGGCTTATTTCAGTGTCAATTCTGGTCAGATTTGTGGTTTCAAAGACTGCAAAGTTACAAAATACGTGTCCAGTGATTGTGGCATCACTCAGTGAGACATAATGAAGGCATGTTTGGTTTTTGAATCCAGTGGCTTCAGTGGAGATCAGACAGCCGTACCACAAAAAACGGGATTTCACCCCGCTGTTGAGTTTACTGTGTAAACAACCCGGGAACAAATCTTTTTAATTAAACGAATATCCTGCACCAAAGATAAACATCTGGCATTTGTGGACAACCAAACTTCCATAAAATCAATTAGTCATTTATTAAATTGTGATAAATTTGAAGACAGCCCTAAGTGATCAATTAACATGTCGTTTTCTTCGCTCTTTGGCTGGGTTTTGTTTTATTACTGCGGAGGGTGCTGCTCAGTATTTTGGGTAATCAGATCAGGGTCAGACCACATTAGGTTTGCATGTACAACTTTATATATGATTAATCTAGCATTCGGACAGCCCACAAATGTCCTATAAATTGAAAGTGCCCCCATGTGCTTACTGGATTGTCTCGCAGAAGCAATGTGACATTGTTTGGAGATTTATGGGTTTCATTCAGTGGCAATGAAGGATTGGATGGCAGACATCATCTTAAGAGGTCTAGTAAGCCCATTGCTATTGGATTTTAATCCATATAATGACTTTTGCCACTGCGATATAGGGTACAACTTTTCCATGTTATCCATTTAACATGAAAGGGCTCTGAGGCAGATAGCCAGCAGAAACAGATGAGATCTATATATCAGATTTAAGCACTTGATGAAATCCAGTGTATCTAATACTAAGAGGCAAATGGGCCCCAGCAAAATTGAGCAGGAAAAAACCTCAAACCTGGAGAAGGTGTGAGTATATTGGATTTTCTTGTATAAAGTTAGATGAAATGTCATTTGTAACCCTTTGGCCTCAGGGCTGAGCTACAAACTCTGTTATCTCTTCTGAAGATACATTCATCAGTTGTGCCATCACATCTTTATTGAGGACACTGGAGAATGTAGAGAATGTATGTTTGCAAACACACATATGTGCACACACATGGTTAGAATTCTGGATAAAGATAGGATAGTTTCTGACCTGTGGTGTGACAGCGGTGTAGTAGTTAGCAGTAGTGCATAAGTACCTGCATATGTATTATGTGAATAAAAAAACGACGTCAGCAGCATTACAACCAGAGAAAACTTTTTCAGAGGCTTAGGTCTATCACAGGATTCTTTCTAGGAGCCATCGATCCCCAACAATCTTTAAAACATTCAGAAAACTTTTGTTTTAAAATATTTGCATGCACTTCCCAAACTGCGATGTCATTAAGGTCATGGCAATTCTAAAAAGCTAGAAAAAAGACAAAAAAAAGAGAAATAAAAAGCAGCTGGACTTCTCTCCCATCTCATCCAAAACACTCTTTAGTTTTAAGTGACTGTTTTTGTGAGTTGTCCAAGACACAAGCACACGACTGACCCATGTGCCCTCAAGTGGATCATTAGGGTTCTTTAGTCGACTGTGCATGGGTTACCTGGTCTGCATCTGAAATGTTTTGGCTGCATGACTCGAGATGTGAATAATTATGAATTATTCACATGTGGGAGTGTTGGATTGGTAAAACCTGAGGATATGGTGAGGGTTTTCTGCTCAGCATAAGTTGCTTCTTACACACCATCGTAAAACCATCTAAACAGAATGTTTACTTAGTCTACTAACAGCCAAAGAGCTGTTCCTTTTTCCTTTAGATGCAGGTGAACAGCTAAGTCTTGACCTGAAGAACTGGCTCCCGTCTGGTGTTTTTGTGTGTGTTGTTGTTGTTTAGTTTCACCCACATAAAGGTTTCTACACTCCTAACACTCTTCAATAAGAGTAATTAAGGCCTTTGCAGTCCTAAAATTCCTCCATCTAACCTAAAATCATTGGGAAAACGCAGCAGTCACCCCCCTTCCCCCACCCCCGCCCACCCACTCCCAAGCAGAGACCATAACATCACCAATTTGCCACTACATTAGGGAAGAAGCAGAGTGGCTCCGAACACAACGGATTACCACAACAAAATAGCCACATTAATAAGTGACACCTCCACTTACAAGGCTCTGCAGAGAGACCAAGCATGCAGCGAGTAAATTACTTGGTTTGTGGCTGATGAACTCACTTTTGTTCGGCGTTCGTGTGCCAGAGCAGTATATTTGTGACTATCTGAGCAGGATATGACTCACTCGCCTCTGATGCAACAGTCCGTGTTTGGCGGACATTAGTTTGTGCTTCTTTTCTTTTAGCGAATAATCCATGTTGCTGTTGTTTTAATGAACCCCTTTGCTGCCTTTTGGCTCTGTGTCAGAGCTGTTTGTGGAGATCCTTAGAGTCTCATACTGGGTACGGAGCACATGAGTGAGTGGCGGCTGAGCCAGTTTCTATTTTTTTAACAATGACGTCTTTGGGTAGTTGAAGGCTGTGAAGTGCTGTGTGGCCATGTTGGTGGCCTCTTTGTTTTGACTTCAGGACCAAATGTTTATTTTCACTCAATTTCACCCACGTTTTTGTCTTGGAGGTTTGAAAGCTAAACGCAGGTCAGAAGAGCTGTGTTGTCACAACCATATACATCTTCAACGACCTCGCACTGCCAGTGTGTGAGCCTCTTGGTGGTGGATGGGTTTTTTTATCCCAAGGCTGCAATCACACACTACAGGACTTTATGTCAAATTTCTCAGGTGCTGAGCTCGCATATTGCTCCGAGGTAAATTAATTAGCACTTAGTCATTTAGTAGAAGACACGTGAAAGACACTTGCCATCTCTAACCGCCAACATGTTAGATATCTGGAGTCAAGGGATGGGTGAAGTCACCACAATGAATCAAAACCCATAAAGGAAGTAGGAGACATTTAAAACGTTTAACAAGACCCAAAACACCATACCACTGTAAAAGCACTGAGCTATTTTTTCATTTCAAACGCTCTTTCAACTCTGCTGATCTTCTGTGCTAATCCAGACCTTTATCCTCTTGTTTTTTGGGGTTTTTTTCTGAACATATCATACCTAATAGCTACCACTGCTTGTTCCTTCACTCTGAAAATTTTAAAAATAATAAACTCCCATATTGCTTGTGGTTACACTTCATTGTCCATATGTAATATACTGATAAAACATGGTTTGGAGTCTGCTGCTATGTGCGAGATGCTGTCTGATTATGAAATGTGTGACCCCAAGTCAGCCAGCCATTATCTATACCCGCTTTATCCGTTTCCGGGTCACGGGGGGCTGTCGGAGGCTATCCCGACGCATATCAGGCGAAAGGCAGGGGTACACCCTGGACAGGTCGCCAGTCTATCCAGGGCCACATACAAACAACCAATCACACTCACATTCACACCTAGGGAGAATTTAGAAAGATCAATTAACCTACCTGTGGGAGACTGTGGGAGGAAGCCGGAGTACCCAGAGAGAACCCCGGGGAGAACAAACTCCACACAGAAAGACCCACTGGGCCGGGAATTGAACCGGGAACCTTCTTGCTGTGAGGCAACAGTGCTAACCACTAAGCCACCGTGCTGCCCCTGACCCCAAGTCATGTAATGTGAACACCACAAAGACTTGAAGACTCCTGATAACAAGACAGCGAGTTCTGTAGTCTGAAAGGCATAATAACAGGCCGACGACCGCTGTACGAGTCCTCTAGAGAGAGAGAGCAGCCCAAGTGGCTTCATTGGTTTCACTTGTGAAGGTGCTGATGTAGCAAGCTTGGTAGGTGGATGAGTAGATAGTTGAAATGAAATCATCAAGTCCGTTTCTTGTCAATCACCTCAACATATATATATATATATATATATATATATATATATATATATATATATATATATATATATATATATATATATATATATATATATATACATATATATAACAGTGAACTTTTATTAATTTGGTGGATAGGAAATCAATTTTCTACGTAAAGCAACTGATTGAATATGGAGTCTACTTACTCCATAGGGTTCACGTTAAAGTATCACACTTCCAGTTTCTACCCAGTTTAAACCGGTTATCATGTAAACCCAAACTTGCTGTGGCGATGATCAGTTTGAAGCACAGCTGCAGCGTAAACTCTGACATTGTGGTTTGGTAGTACTATGGTAGTCACATGCCAACTGACGATTCGCCCAGCAGTGTCACGCAATGCATGTTTAGACACTGTTAGATAGTAACAAAACTGTAGATTACCTTTTTGCAGAGGGAAGCGTTCATGTGAAATGGCAGTAGTTGCACTTCCAACAACAACAATCAGGAATACACATGTAGGACTGTGGACAAAGGAGCTACTCTTTTTGTGCTGACTTTACAATACTGTGTTACGGTAAAGTTTCAGTAACCCATAGTTTTAGATTGTTAGTTGATGAAATACTCTCATTCAATGTCTTTATGTTTATCAATCAGGAAAAAACTTGATCAAATCACTTCATCTGCATACTGAGGTGAGATCATGTAAATAACAACTGTCTGAATACAAGCCAATGATACCTGCATTGTGGTATTTATATGGATATAACTGTAATGTCTGCCACCTACCCAAGCACATTCATCCCAGACCAGTAACTCCTACCCTCACGGCTCAAGACCTACAGTACCACCTCCAGCTAGACAGCAGGGGGCACTGCAAATATGGATTTGGAGGGGCTCAAAAAGCCCAATAGAGTTTGGGAAGTTCACCTGGCCGCAGAAGTCCTTTGATACAAGCTCAATAAGATTTCGTGGCAGGTATGGGAAGTATGTCTAACTCACAGATATCTGAAAGGATCTATTGTTCATGGAGATGTACCAGACACCAGGGAACCCTAAAATGTTCTTTGTCAATGTCCTGGTTCAAAGACCTTTTGGTCGCATAAGAAGGACTTTGTCAGTATTTAGTAAACGATGGGAATGCTTTGGCTGAACCCTTGAGGACCAGTTTTTCTGTCATATCACATATGATCACTGCAGTCTGGAGTTTCCACAGGGTGGTTGAATGTTTTAGTTTTTATATTCTACTATTAAGAGGCAGTGGCAATCAGATAGTAAAATGTCTAGATGGTCAGCAACTAAATGTACATAAATGGTATGTGAAAAAGTCCAATAAAAACATTGGTGTTGTCCATAAGCTGGCTGAGCTTGAAGTGGTCACCATCTGCCATTGTCCCATAATAATAATCACTTTAGTTTTTTTACCTTTCTATTTTTATCCGTAGAAAAACTCAGACATTGACATAACATAAAACATATATTTGAACATATACATTTCTGTGAGACTTAAAAATCTACTGGAGTGGGATTTTAAAGAATCTTCAATTTGAATGTCACAACCCAAAGCAGAATATTGCATTTTAACAAAGTAATCAGAAATAATAATATTACCTTTCAGGAGTTTCTATATTTTAGCTGATCAGTGTATAATGCCAGCAGGAAATCATAATTCAGAAGGCAGGACTAGCTGTGGTGCCCAGTCACCCCTCCAAAGAGGCAAGCAAATAATGATTATTAACATGGATAAAATTGTGGTACATGTTCCGGAATTACTTCATCAACAAGATGGAAAGAAAACAAACAGAAATGAATTCGAGATGATTGCCCATCTAAAAGCAAACATGTTTGAATTCATGAGATTCACGTGGAACTGGGGAGTATGATGATATTCCAATGACATGCTGGTCTGCAGAAAAGCACACAATCCCTCACCAGAGTCTGCTTCTTTTCATCGAGCTGCAGTTGTTGAGGTGGAAAGTGGAAATAAGTTCCCTGAAACCATGGTCATGCCGTCCTCTGTCTGCAAATTAATTACAGAGACTCATCTCTTTTAAAAAGTGTCAATCAGCTACGGTTAACCAAAATGATTTTAATGTATGAACTCAGATATGCATGTACTTCTGCCTCCTGGAGCCAGATAAATCATTCATGCCACATTGGTTAAGATATTATGGTGCGAATACATGTATATGGATGTTAATTTCATGCAGTCCACATGGGTGGACATTTCCGTTCCATTTCCAAACCCTTGCTGCCCTCACACTCAACACAAATTTCTGGTTCTGTCAATCAAATTTAACAAGCTATAGATGGGGTGGAGTGTGG
Organism: Xenentodon cancila; assembly: GCA_014839995.1. Taxonomy (NCBI): domain Eukaryota; kingdom Metazoa; phylum Chordata; class Actinopteri; order Beloniformes; family Belonidae; genus Xenentodon; species Xenentodon cancila. Next base: position 6,144,939 of record CM026199.1, on the reverse strand, counting down.
TGGAGTAAAATGGGGCTGAGTCAGTGGCAGCAGGAAAAACACAAAACGTGTTAAAATTCAATCTTGATATCGGGAGGTGACAAAGAAATGAATTAGAACAACCGCAGGTAGAACAGGGCATAACGACTCCAGGTTGGATTCATCCTGTGTTTATGGAGTCAAAGGTTTCGCTTCAGGTCGTCCAAGCTGTCTTTCTGATAACCAACTAATGACTGCCTGAAGGGGAATATAAGGCTGTGGCACTGGAATTAGGGTTAGGGATGAAAAAAAATAAAAAATAAATATTTCATTAAAAAGCACTTGGATAACAGTGTTAATGAAGAGAAACATTAATATTAAAATCTAGTTTGACCTCATGAAATCTTGAATCAGTAGGGACCCTGCGTATCTGAGAGGTGGAGTGATGAAGCTCACATACAACTGGAGCAGCTCATCAGCTTTCAGTGCTGTTTGCTGTTGTCTACCTGGACCTCAGGCTAATTTAGTCCTCCATAAAATCCATTCTTACAGTATATTTGACTCACTATATTCCGTCCCATACACTGTTTTTTATTAGAAATAAATACCTTGGAGTGTGTAAAACCATTTAAGGTATAACCCCAATTAGTATGGATGATGTGGGGATGTGAAAAAGAAGAAAAATAAATGATTCACATGTTTACTTTGACAGTTATTTTATTGCAGACGATGTGAATCCAATATTCCCCATGTATGAGCACCACCAGTCATTGGTGCCCTTTGCTCATGTTCTGCACAAAAAATAATAAATGAACAAAAAAAAAAAAAAAAAAAAAAACACATGATAACTAACCCCTTCAACTACACACTGGCAGCATCCTGAGCTTTGCTTTCAATTCCTTCAAGGACACAGATACACTTCACCAGCCAAATAACAGTATGTACCTAAAAAACAGCATGTTGTTGAGGGGGAAAGAAGAGTATATATCCACATATTCTAGTAAAAATATTAAAACTGAACTGCCTTGGTGGAAAAACTGCAGAGTCAAATTATTTACATTTATAGTAGATCTTTCCACAAGTCTATGTTCAAATAATTAAGCAGTCTAAATATTTTTCAGTCATTTTGGACTGCACCCCTGATTTAAGCCATAAAAATGAACATTGTAATTTGATTTGTTGCAACGGTGGAGACCCTCCATGCCTTAAGGCAGACGAGTCTACAGCAGAAAGCTTCTAAACCCTAATTTCTAAGAGACTCGAAGAAATCATCATCCCCTTCAAAGGCTCCAGAGGCCAGTTTTATGACAAAGATGCAACCATGAGAGAGGGAAGAAGAAGAAGGTTATAGCTACTGCATCGCTGCTGAAATGACTGGGCCATGGGTAGAAAACAAGTTTATTCCGATTTCAACTTCTCTTACCTGCCAAATAAAAAGCTGCCAATGTGAAAGTCTCAACAACACACTGAGTTTTTGTGGGCAGTCAGACCTTGAGTTGCTTCATATTTGCCAAATACTAAAAGGATCACATTCAAACTTTTCAGTTTCTTACTGGAAAATAAGAAAGTTTATTTTACCATGTGGGCGACCTTAAGAATTGTGGTCACCATTCTATGGACATTTGTTGCTGCAGAGAGCTTCTATAAATAATATATATAAATCTGAAATTCGCCATGTCTCAGGAGTGCTTAAAAAGATTTGCACTAATAAGCATAAATTGTCAGGTTTCCACAAGGCAGTAAACCTTTATTTCACTAAGTACACCAAAGTGGCTCGAGTCGGCCCTGAAAAATAACGCAATCTGGACCCATCATAAAGACATGGCTGAACAAAAGAGTTTACTGGACTAACCTGGACTGGCACCAACAGAGAAAGTGTGGAAAATCTTGAAACGAGAAATGCAACTATGACGTTTTAAACTGGTGTTCAGTTCAAAAGGTGCCTGTAGGAACTAAGGGTATAAATAACAATGGAGCCATTGGATCATAAGGGGGGGCCGTCAAGCGATTATATAAACAGGTGTAGAAGCAGACACTGAGGTGGTCAGAGGTGGGACTGCAGGTCAGGATGTCAGCAGGTATCCAACAGAGACATCTACACAGACAGGTGGAGGTAACACTTAGGTGGTCAGAGGGTGGGACTGCAGGGCAGCATGCAGCTGCTGAGGATCTGGTCTGCAAACATGTACGGAAGAGAAGAAGAGGGGGCAGACCAGCACAACAAACTACAAGAACAATGGAGCACAATTATACTTATGAGATACTTCTAATTAAGTGAGGATTGAGCTTAAAAAGGGAAAGAGAAACGGAAGAGGTGAGGGGCACCAGTCAGTGGATCATGTTGGTGTCCCCCTGCAGCAGGTCTACAGCAGCAGATCCAGGATGAAGCTGTGTTTAAGACCAGCTGCTCCAGTCTGGTCCTGCAGCTGCAGCTCTGACTACCGGTCCTAACACACTAAAACACTAACTATATGCTTTATTAAACAGAAATGTTTTAAGTTTGGTTTTAAAGGTGGAGGTGGTGTCAGCCTCCTTAACCCAAACTGGAAGTTGGTTCCAGAGTGATGGTGCCTGATAACAGAAATCCCGTCCTCCAAATCTACATTAGATACTTTAGAAAACTACAAGTAAACCTGATTTTAAATTTTACAGGGAGCCAATGAAGGGAAGCTAACACAGGAGAGATGTGCTCTCTCCTGGTGATTCCTGTCCACAACTGTACCTTTGACACAGTTGTGGACAGTCAGCTCAGCCAATGGCTCACTGTCTTTACTTCCTCATCCGTAATATCATGGCACTGCACTTAGCAAAGCAATTAGGGGCTTGTATTAATCCAGCGTCAGCTAAATGCAACAATCATTTTTGAATTTGCTGTTAAGTCAACATCCATCCATCCATTATCTATACCCGCTTAATCCGTCTCTGGGTCACAGGGGTCTGTCGGAGCCTATCCTGACACATAGTAGGCGAAAGTCAGGGGTCCACCTGGACAGGTCGCCAGACAGACAAACATGCACACTCACATTCACACCTACGGGCTATTTAGGATGATCAATTAACCTGGTATGCATGTTTTTGGACTGTGGGAGGAAGCCGGAGTACCCGGAGGGAACCCACGCAAGCACGGGGAAAACATGCAAACTCCACACAGAAAGACCCACCGGGCCGGGAATTGAACCGGGAACCTTCTTGCTGTGAGGCAACAGTGCTAACCACTAAGTCACCATGCTGCCATTAAGTCAACATGTTAAACAGTTTATCCCGTAGTAAATATTCAGCTGAAAGAGCTGGTAGCCATAGCTAACTTTGATTGACATGTGATGGGTGTGTTCCTGTCGGCTTTGAGGGCAACATGGCAGCATGCAAAACAAGTTAAAAGAGGCTTCAAAACATCTCTTCTGACATCTCTGGGCACATGTAGTTAACACACTAGATAAACGAGTGTTTACTGTAAAACCAACAGTCATTCACCAGTGCCCCTAGACCGCAGCATCCCATTTTGAGTATTTTTTTTATTTTTTATACTGATCTACTTTGCGTGTGTCACATGCTTTGTTTTTACAAAAAGCCAATACAGCTGCAGTTCCTTCTCTGTGTCCATTCATACCACAATATCTACAATACAAGTCTAAGAGAAACAACACTAATTCTGTCTTGAAACGACCGGCTGGAAATATGAATTAGGATGGCTGGCCAGCCTAGCCTCCGACAGTTGTGGAGCACCAGATGTGGTGCTGTGAGCCGCGGCAGAACATCTGCACTGCTGGTTCAGCTGACTGCGCCATGGGATGAGGGAAGGGAGGAAGCTAACGAAAGGAAGAGGGCAGAGTGCAGGAAAGGCAGATGGAGCGTGAGACTCTTCCCTGTGGAGAGAAGCACTGGGGAGATCTTTGAGGAGCAACGAAGGTGCAGCTGGTCCAGGGCCTAGCAGGCAGCTCTGCCTAATAGCATTTAACAGGTAATGTCATCTGCCAATAAATTAAGTTAAAATATTAAAATGAAAATTTAGATTCTATGTTTACATAGTGCCATGAGTCTGCTTGAAGGCCATCGTGCTGATCCAGCAGCTTCTAATATAGCGTCTGAAATCGAACCATGAGGTTTCTGTTGAATGGACGTATGACCAGAGGGGGACAGTGAAGAAGCCAAGGAAGACCACAACTGTGGGCTTCACTGAGATTAACCGGATTAATGAGAATCCCAGATAGTCTTTATCTTTTGAGAAGAAGCACTCTCACCTAGAAAAATAAAATGGGAATGGGAGACAATATTGGTGAGGTTTGTCCAGATGATAAAGGACACGGATTTTAAAATAGATGAAAACGTTTCTCTCTTTTTTTCTTTAAAACGTGTCAGATAATTCAACAGCATGGTCTTAAGGTTTGGATTGTTTCTAACTTCAGTTTCCTTTTGTGTCACCGTTGAAAAATGCAGTTTATTTTATTGGCTGTATTTGTAAATGACAAACACTGTATCAGTTTGGGCTTCTTAGTATGTTAATTGTCTTTACCGTACACAAGACACAGGCGCTCAGGTGTTGCCTGTCTTCATCTGAACATCTTTGTCTTGCTCTCTTTCTGCCGTTCACTCCATCTGCAGTGTCACACACTCAATCTGTAAACATGTTATTGCTCCAATAACATTTCTCATCAAGCGTCTCAGCTCCTGCTCCAACTGGCTGCTAATATCAGCTTATTTAAGTTTACAAAGCTGCAGAATGACTTTGAATGATTGAAAACTGTCAAAATAACTTAAACATAAGTATGATCAGACGCAGGTGCAAATCGTAATAATCTCACATGGACGTTTATAATATATTGCAGATTGTATCTGCATTTACTGCATCAGTGGAAGGGATACTTGCTTGCAAGTGAATTTGTATTGGATGTATTAGATGTTGTCTCATAATTTGCATGTTTTTAATATAATATTATAGCCTAGTATATTACAATTCTGCTGCGTCACTGCTGGATTGTAGTAACTATTACAACATCTAAGTTCATGGTTTAATATCTGTTTGATTATAAAATTATCGAGGGTCCACTGGTGAATCTAGAGTAGCTCAAAACACTAAAATAACAGTCTAAAGTTGACAGACTCAGTATTTAATGAGAGAAGTTGGTTTTTTTTGAATGGGAGTCAGTTGGAGCCGGTGATGTTTTGAAACCACCATCTGGTGGCTGGTTGAAATCACATCAGCGGTGTTGCACTTTCAGGCGCCTCCACGTAGGTTTCACTTCTTATGCCAGATAACATCCATATTTTTAATACAGTAACCGGTCACTTAGGGCCTTCAGTGTGGCCCAAACTGCCTCTAAACATAAGCTGAGCGATCAGATTTCTGAGCATCCTAAATGAATCCAGAGTGCCTTCACGCTTGGTCAAAGCCCTTAAAAGGTTCTTGTCCTTTTATTCCCTCTTTATTTCTACGATATATTACTCATCAGCTTACTGTGCACCTAAGGCGTACACAAATAAATTATCCAATTTTTAGAATGCAGTTTTTTTGTATCCGTAGGTGTCTTTTGCCACATTTTCGCAGTACTTATCTTATAAAAGTTTAGTAGAATTATTGAAAACCTTGAGGATTTCCACTTAAATGCTCACAATGACTTTAAACACTGAAGTTGTTGCAGCCTCACAAGCACATAGCCTCTGTCCTTTATTACCTCTGTAAATGACCAGCGGCTGCCAATAGCTTTAGTTTAAATTCCAGGGTCCCACCAGCAAACTCACCCATTTTTCCGCATGCATTATCATATTTTCAAATCCACCTGATACTGTTTAGGAACTAATTGACCACTTTCTGTGGAGGTAAAGTCTCAAGAACAAGCCATTAGCGCCCTCATTGAATTTCCATGGACACTTTCTGTAAGTCCTCAATCACACACACGCAGCAGCCGGTCCGCTGAAACATGCACGCACACAGACATGCAGGCCTCACAAAGCCTTGCAGAGTTTAAAGAGTCAACCCCACTAAAGTCTGTGGTGAGCCATCTTTCCTCATATGTATGTTAATGAATTACTGCCTCAGCAAAACACATTTTCAAAATGTCTAAATAAACCTTTCGCCCATGAGACCTGACCTCTCTATTCCTTAAGTCAGCATTTGCAAGGAAAGGCTTTGTCCACTCTTCCAGCCTGATGGAGTGTGTGTGTGTGTGTGTGTGTGTGTGTGTGTGTGTGTGTGTGTGTGTGTGTGTGTGTGTGTGTGTGTGTGTGTGTGTGTGTGTGTCTGAGACACTTTGTGATTGGACTCGGATAAACAAGTAAGCCTTGTCTTCAGAGTGACTGACCATGAATAACGCCAGCCAAGCACATTATACATGTATTATTCAGTAAAGAGAGGCTTGTGAAAAGCAGACTTAAAGAAGTAGATTTGTCATGTCACACATTCAAATTGATGCCGACATAAAAATATAATGTGGCATTTTTCAATAGCATCCTCAGACAATCTATCTTAGTGAAAATATTTGCACTTAAGATTGAATCAAATGCTTTTGCCAGGTTTACATAAACTGGATCAAATTTGCACTTATACTGAGTCAAAAGAAATTAAAGACTTAAAGCTGACCCAGTCACTAGTTTATGTTACCACTCAGCCAAATGATGTTGTGCAACCTACAAAGGGGTCACACGTGGGATTGAACCCACACAGAAACACAATCTGACTGCAGGTTTCTTTCATAGGATGAATGATCAAATAATCTACAGGACAGTGGTGATACACACATGGTATTTGTACAGTCTCTTTATAAGACAAGATATATTAGTAGTAATTACCTGTTAGTTGGAGAACTAAGAGAAGCTGTGTTGAAGACCAGCTGCTCTAGTCTGGTCCTGTAGCTGCAGCTATGACTACCGGTCCTAACACACTAAAGTTTACAGTAACTGCAGGCTTTACTAAACAGAAACGTTTAAAGTTTGGTTTTAAAGATGGAGGTGGTGTCAGCCTCCTTAACCCAAACTGGAAGTTGGTTCCATAGTAATTGTGCCAGATAGCAGAGAGCCCGTCCTCCAAGTCTACATTTCCACATGGAAAGATCCTGAAATGATCAGCCACGGTCCCTGGCTCCCTCAGACAATCTAGGCCGGAGGAGGTGTGGAGTTACTGTAAACTTTTGCAACATTTGTGGTATTAGAATTAACATGTAAATGTTTATTTCTGTCTGCAAAGACTGAGATTTTAACAGGGGGGTCAACGGTGTTTGACGTTACCTCAGCTGACCGCTAGGGGGCTTCCTACACAACCCACCAGTTAGAATGCTGGCGCTTTGTGAAGAACATTGGCTTTTCCCCAGTCCGGCCGCAAAATAGACTCCACGCATATCTTCAATGGAGCAGAGCAAACAGTCACTTCTAGGATGCTTCTAAGCTGCTCTACGTCGCCCATGATAAAATGTAAGCTCCTGTAAGACCTCCAGCTCCAAGGCGGGTGAAAAAGGAAACACACAACACAAGTCAGAAGTCATGCTCTGCATCTGTAAATTTATATTTGGAAATGATTTTATTATTTTTCTAATGGGTAAACCACAATAACGTTCCTCTCCAGATAGTTGAAGAGCTCTTCTTTCAACCTTACTAACCAGAAAGAAAGCTCTTTTTTGTTAAAATCTCCCTGAAAAGGCACAGAATATACAAAAATATGAGACATAATTTTAGACTGACAAACACGGTGCCGTATTTTCAAATTGACATTGAATAATCTAAAAAATAGTTTTAATTCATATTCAGTAAATGAATAATGCCATTTGGCATTTGTGTATGGAAGAGACGACGTTTCACTCTAATTAACTCAGTACTGAATAAAGACAAGGTTCCTGCAGTGAGGAGGTGATTGAATAACCCTTGCACCTGATATTGTAGAGTCGAGATGAATATGGATTTTAGCAATCATTTTATGTTTGCTCTTTTAGAAAGCACTTTACAAGAAGGTAAAGCTTTGAAGAGATGCAGAGACTAAGAGAGAGCATATAATCTAATGTAATCGTATTGAAGTTAAGTTTGTCTTTCTAACCAAACAGAAGAGAGATATGAGTGCTTTACAAGAAAGGAAGAAGAGAAAATGTTGAATCTATAGAAAAATGAATCAGTGCTACACACTCACAGTGACTGTGTTCCCATCCAGGACCAGAACAAATTACAGGTGCAAGTTTCGTTTTTCATCTCAAGCAGCCAAGGACTTGCACACCTACACACAGTAAACCGCCTTAAACCTAAACACCACGCTCCACTGACAGGAAGTACTCTGTCAGTGGAAAGAGACGAGTTAACAGCACTCGTTCATGTCTCAATCTGATTCTTGACGCTCTTTAATGATGCTTCATACGCAGCAGCGGAAACGGGATAAACATTCAGCAAACAATGTTCCCCCTTGTTAATCCAGGATATACATTCTGGTAACCAGAGAAGGTGTTTTATTGCCTTGCTGGCAGAAGTTTCACGTAGCTTAAGCTCAAAAACAGATGTGTTGGTAGCAAGGCTCCTGTATTCTTTGTTTGTTTTATTCATTTATTAATTTTTGAGCGGAAAGCATCTGTCACGTCAGCATTCCTGAAATTCTTGTAAAACTTTGTGCAAGTTCTTGCAAAAAGGAAAAAGAAAAAGAAAGAAACCCAGTAGATATCTGGCTATATTCCCAGGCCCTTCACCACTGGAGCACGCAAACCGTTGCTCGGTTACAAGTGTTGAAATGCTGGGGGTTACTATAGCAACAACATATCATCAATGTGGTAAAACTGACTACCATGAGACATAAATGATTAATAATTAATAATTGTCTCCATTTAGGAGGAAAAATGACGTAACAATAATAGTTAAAGTTGTGAATTCCCACTAAAGGGATCTTATGGAAATTATGGAAAAAACACATGAAAAACTGATTTGGTTGTGAACCTTTATTAACAGCATGCGGACGGCGTCTCGGACGGCGTCTCGGACGGCGTCTCGGACGGCGTCTCGGACGGCGTCTCGGACGGCGTCTCGCTTGCAGCGCCTGGCAGCGGCTGGCTGCAGGCAGGGAGACCGAACGCCCCAATACCAGGACTTAAAGCTGTTTATCTTCAGGAGACTTCAGAGGGAATTGTCACTCCTTCTTGAGAGGCTTCACGCAGGCCTTGGATTGATCAAGCAGTGGATGAAAAACTGTTGAGTAAAAATGCAAAAATAACACCGACATCGCTGGGTTCTGATATTCTGTTCCTACAGTAAACTTACCTCCAACTGACTGAGCATCCAAAACTAAGGAAGGCTTGGATGGGGAAGTATTTAGTTCAGATTATGTGAGCAGGGCAAGGGCCACAGCTACTTTGAAGAGGAAGGGTGTTCCAGCTGTCCCGTTGTCGACTATATCGGGTTCGGGGGGAACATACACGACCATATACTGTTAGCTAATGTACGGGGCCCAACCCGGGACCAAGTTTCACCAAGTGTCTAGCATCCCTCCCTGATCTCAGTGACCATTTGTTGTTCTTGACGGAACATTCTCAATGCTCCCTTTTTTAAATTGGACAAATCCAAAACCCAACAGCAAGATTACAAAAGCAGGCGAATTTTACGAGCGTGGACAGAAGGCCGTAAAATTACCGACCCATCAGGTCAGACAGTCCGCAGCCACCAGTGTTATCCTGATTCATAGCACCTAAGGAGAGCTGACCACTAACCTCGGAGGTCTAAACAACCCGTTTAAAAATGTTTACGGCTCCCTTTACAGTTCAGAACCACGCATTGCCTCCTTTTGAACCTCAATTTTTTGGACATTTTGATTATCTCAATAAATCCACCAGACAATTGTACTATTCGCACTGGACTAAAATGACCTCCTGACCTCCTTTAATTCTACAATTACACCCCAACATCTGTATTTAGTTCCACGCATTTACGCTGGATAAGCAAAGTCTGTGTTTCACTGTACTTTACAGACATTGATCTGGAAGTTACATTGAGGAGTTGCATTTTATCAAGCACTTACCTTTTTTAAAATTACATTTTAATATTGAGTTAAAAGCATCTGCTCAGACGCCCAAGAGTTATATTTCAGCGATGACACGTCACATTTTGACAAGTGACAAAATCGGAAAAGTTGTGTGTTTTAAGTTGCCATGGTAGCAGTGAAATTACCGGTAAATTAAACCTGAGTTTTTGTTGAAGCTCTAAAGCTTTTTTGCTGTCAGAGGCTTTGAGCTTGATGAAAGATAAAAAGTGACGGTGATGCAGCCACACGTACCAGCCTGTTGTTTTTGTTTTTCGGGGGATCGGGTTTTCTTTTCAAAAGTCTCAGTGTGAAACTTGATGTTGATTAACTCCTTTATGATCGTCATATAAAAATAACAGATCAATTGACAGAGATTGCCCCAAACTACAACGCAGGGGGTCATCTCAGTGTTGCAAAAACTGTTGTAATGTTTGTACCATTCAATAAGCTTGTTAAATACTGATTATTCCATTCTCACAAAAGTTTTATCATTCTTTGTCAAGACTGTGTGATCAAAAGTTGTGAATCCTGATCAGACAGGTTTTATTTTCGACAGATAACCTTTTTTTTTACAATATGCGTCACCTTATGAACATAATGTAAATGCCTCACTTGGCTGATGGGTTGGAAGTTATATTTTCCTTAAATCCAGAAAAGTTGTTCAACCGAGTGGAGTCGGGGTATGTACTTGCAGTCCCAGAAAGGTCTGGCTTAAATCCTTCACTCTTAACATAAATTAAAATATTGTGCCGCTCTCGCACAGCCCAGTTTTTCTACAACTGAACAGATTAATTTTGTCATTTCTCTGAAGGAGCTTAAAACCCAGGATCAAAGGAGGGTTTCTGGAGTCCTTGGCCTGCCTAACTTTGCTTTCTACTATTGGGCAGCCAACATAGTGAAATTTTTACATTTGATCTTCACATACGAAAATAAGCGGGTATCAGATTAACAGAACATGAAGCCAAACTTTAAAATTTAAATTTCACAAAAATAAAGTCACGCTTACTCTATGTATGGGAATGTCAGTCCACATTTCATGGAATTTTATTCATATCAAATGATACCGATTAAACAAACATTATAATTACCTTTTATGAAAAAAAGGTATGTTGGCAGATATTGAACAACTAGTACGTCACAAAATATAACATTAAAGGTCCTGATTCCAGACAAGGTAAAATAATAAAAATCAAAAGTGTTTTCATTGATAACTGTTAAATGCCATTTCTAAATCATTGCCTGTACTTCTGAAAATCACACAAACTCATATTGTCTGTAATCATTATGAAAGAAAGATAATAATGAACTATAAGAAAAAAACCACTGACAAACTTAATGTCAGTGAAGTCTGAAAGTTTTGATCAAATCTTAAGCCAGTTTCTTGTTCCAGACGAGTGTGTGACTGCAGGAATGTTTCAGGTTTTACGACTGTTTACGATCTGTTTTGGTGTCATCTCTGGTCCAGGCTTGTGATAGCCACACGATGGTCCTGAAAAACACAGGATTGTCTGGCCGCTAGGATATTACGGTAAAATGTCAAAAAAGGTCTGACGTTTTGTGGCACGGTGTGGGAACGATCATCTCATTGAATGTAAACAAGGCAAAGAAAATGATTGTGGATTGTAGGATAGAAAGAAGATGTGGAGGTGGTGGCAGAGTATAAATACATCGGTGTTCACCTGGACAACAGACTGGAGATGCAACACTGATGCTGTTTATAAGAAGTGACAGAGCAGACTTTACTGCTTGAAAAAGCTCAGGTCCTTCAGCGTATGCAGCAAGATGTTTATTCCCATCTGCAGTCATCTGCTGGGGGAGCAGCATCAGACCCAGTGACTTAACCATACTGAACAAACTGATAAAGTAGACTGGCTCTATTCTGGAGAAGGAATATTGTTCATAAAAAGGAGAAGATCATGGACAACCCTGAGCATCCTCTTCACAACACAGTGATTCAGCAATGGAGTCTCTTCAGTCAGACGTTTCTTCAGATCCGGTTCAACACGGGAGATCCTTCCTGCTCACAGCAATAAAACTTAACAACACATCTCTGAAGAGACTGAAATCATAAAAACTACTGCAACAATTAATTTCCATTCAGGGATTTGTAAAGTATTTTCTGAATGGAATTTAATTGAATTTGAAATTGAATTTGAATGCATGAAGAGTTGGACAGCACCAGTTCAGACATGATTCACACCTACTGTCAAGATTCTGACTGCACTAGGATGTACAGCAGAGACATCGGAATATCATTCGGGCTGGATAAATGCATCTGAATGGTATCAAAGAGGGACAAAATTATCACAGCTAAAGGGCAAATGACAACTATGAGGAGGCTGCAAGGAAGTCAGTCGCAGCCAAGTATCTGAAGAGGATAAGGCGGATCCTGAACAGTCGGCAGAATGGGAAGAATAAAGCCTGGGCCATCAAAACATACCCAGCTTGTAATGATGTACAGTAAACTAACCACATGAAAAGAAGGAAGCCACTGATATCGAGACAAGGAAGCTTCATATGAAAAGGGAACGAGGGAGGCTGTGAATTAGTGAGTGTCAAAGCCACCATCTAGAATGAAAGAACTACGATCCAGGAATACATCAAGAAGATGGCCCTTAGGGCTACGCTGCATGAATGTCTCATGTGACAGGAATCCAGAGAGGGAAGACGTCATGGAGGAGGAAACATCATGGGGGGAAAAAAGCCAATGCACAGCAGGTTCCATTGGCATATTAAGGAAGTAGTGGCTGACACTGACGAAAACCTACCAGTGGGTGGATAAGACTGGTCTGCAGGGCAGCATGGACACACAAGCAAAGGCCTTAAGCACAAGAGCGATAGAGGCCAGGGTCCAACACACCAGACAAGACCACGACTGCCGACGGTGCACAGACGCCCCAGAGACAGTCCAGCACATAATAGTGGGATGCAAGATGCTGGCAGGTCAAGCAAACAAATATACGGTGCAGAACCCTCAAGCTCCCAGGCCTTTGGTGGAGGACCAGAGCTAGAAGAGCACATTTCTGCCAACATTACCAACAGTATCCCCCCTTGACATTTTTTCAGTCTTTCTTTAACAAAGAAAAGATGGTATCAGGGCATAAGAATGTATAAGAGAGGTGAAGCAACACATTTAAATGGTTGCTGTCACTAGAAGTCAAAGAAGGTGGCAGATTTTGATCAAGAAGCCTCTCTTTGCATTTACTGAGTGTAATTATTATATATTTTAACATGTTTTAGTCTTTTCAGTTTCAAGCTATTGAATCAGGTTTTTGTACTACAAATCAACAGTTTACCTCAAGCCAATCTGTGAGCAACAGAAGAAAATGTATTCAATTCAAAAGGTAAACCAAATTAGATCAGTCATCTTATGTCTGCTCCTCGTCATATGTACATTTTACATGTATTTTTGAGCCTAAGCTTAGTTTGGTGGCTACATTTTTGTAATCCCAAATTTTCCATTTCTCAACTTGTCACTTACTGATGACTATCGACGTGTTTTGTTTGTTCCCTCTTCTTTATTTGTTTTGTTAGCAGTCTAAGGTTTTTGCTGGACTTCTTACTGTCATGTTTGACATAATTCCATTGTCATCACACCACACAACCCATTTTTTTACTCCATCTATTTTCTATGTCTGCTTCATTTTGCTTGGTGTTGCATAGGTGGCGGAGCCTAATCCGGCTGTCATTGTGCAGGGTGTTGGGTACACTCTAGACGGGTTACCAGTCCATCACAGAGTCCACGGTAACAACCATGAATGCTCATGCTCAATCATAAAGTCAATTTAGAATCACCAGTCAACCAAACATAAGGATTGGGGTGATTGTTTTCCTGGTAAAGTGCCTTGAAACAGCATTTGTTGTGAGCTGCTGCTTTGAACCACAGGAGGGTATGTGAGCGAACATGGTTAGTTGGTTTGTTTGACTCCGACAGTGTAAGAAAATGGTGAGTCTGAATAGAAAATATGTTTTTTTATGCTTTTTTAACTACCTGGAAATCCTTTAGATTTAAAACAAACCTCATTTTACTGCATAACATTCACCTTCTATTTAAAAGCATAAAGGAAATAGTTATGAAACACATTGAACAAGGCCTTCAAAGAGAAACCTAAGATACCTTTGAAATTATGTAGAAACATCTCAGATAGGGTTGTTAGTGTGTGACTAAGTCTCTGAAAATAAACACATAATTATCAATCTTTGAAAAAATGTAAAAAAAAAAAATAATAATAAAAAGAAAGGAGAATAAAAAAGAGCTGTAAACAGCCAATGGGCAAAAAAAACAAAAAATCTTAAATCCTTTCCACCAATACCTCAGTGGAGAGGCTATCAACATAAAAGGCTTCATTACTTGCAAGGCAAGAAAAAAATGATTTAATGTACATGATCTGGTGTCCTTATGATAAAATGCATAGATAAAACATCTTGCTCTCTTAAATAAATATTGAAAAGTTAAATAAATACTACGTCTATTATCCATCCATCCATTATCTATAGCTGCTTATTCCAATGTAGGGTCATGGAAATCTGCTGGAGCCTGTCCCAGCTCACTTCCAACAAAAGCCTGGAGAAGTTACTGCTCAATCTCAGCCCTAGGTCTATTACTAGATGGTAACGAAGGTAAACCTTTATTAGAGGTTTAAAAAAAAACCTGAAGTGAAATAAAGCAGTTTTGAGTTAGAACAGAATTTGCAGCATATCGGTTCATGTTAACCAGGATGACAAGAACCTGTGTAAAAAATAGCTATTTTAGGCTTCTGACAAGAATCAAAGTTGCCTTTCCACTTAAGAGACTGTGTGGACAGAATCCCTACAAGCAAATCAAAGCAGGATTTGCTTTCTGAGTGCACTGAAAGACATCAACATCCTACCCTGGTTACCATGGTGAAGGATACAAGGCCTTCCCTGAAAAAGACTGTCTGGATTAGAGAAATGTTGCTCTAAAACCTGTTTGTTTCTAATATGTTTGATTGACAGTTGGCTCACCCAATGGCTGGCCATTATCACATACTCGTCCGTAATCACCATGCTTAGCAAAGCAACCAACTGTTTGTGTTAACCCAGCGTTGGATGAACGAGACTGTTATTTTTGATTCTGGTTGATTTCCAGAAGTATTCCTGGATTTGTGCAGCAATTCCCTTTAAAGAATCATGCTGTTTTTAAAGTAGTAATACCCAAGAACCTGGAGATCACAGACAACCAATCCTAATTGTTGGCCTTGTTTGTTTTCTAGGTTCTCATAATTTTTTGATAATATTATTATAATAATAATATGTCCTGGGATAGTCAAAATATTCACAATTTTACATGAAGCAATATTTTTCTGAAATTGTTTCATAATTTGTTGATGCATTTTTCTTTAAGTTTGATGACTCTGCACATTTAATTGTTAGAGACTCTGACATTATAAGATGCTCTTTTATACCAGTTTTACCAGTTCTGTAGCAATTAACCTAATTAGTGGCATGATGTTGCAGAAGGAGTTTCTTTTTAGTGCTACCTACTTCTCCAGTCTTGTTTTACACATGTTCCAGCTTTTTATCATTTCAAAACCAACCCGGGAGAAAACAACAAACTCAACCCTCCTGTTTGAGGGCCTGTTGGTTAATATACCGATGTGGATGTGTCTAATTTTTATTTCCATTTCGGAAGTGAATGGAGGTTGCATATGCGACAAACAATGAGTCAATGTCTGGCCTCCTCCCTTCACATGTTGAATTGCCTTTAGGTAAAGATCAGTCTCATATGGTCAAGAATTCGTTGTCAGTCTGTGTGTGTATGATAAGGATTTCACTCCATGTATTTTGTGAACCTCTTATTTGTACTATAAAACATTCTGAACAGTCAACAAAACTATAAACCCCGTCCATTATCAGCAGAATCATGCAAAGTATTCTTGACATAGAAAAACAAGCAATAATGTGTTACTGAACATTTTAGGTTATTTGGGAAGAAATTGGAATATAAAACTAAGCAAGCGTATTTTATCTTCTCTCGGTTCACAAAATTGCCATTTCTTAGCCATGTATATTCTCAGTTAATAAGTTTTCTTGCAGTCTCTTTCTCTCCACACATAAAGCTCCCATGTATCTATCCCGCTTCACCCGCATTAATGGGCTCCTTCTACTGCAATCTTTGATTTACACACCATGTTACTTAGAGCTGAGTCTGCACAATTCTGGTTCATTTCCATTGTTTCTCCTCAATAACACAAGAATAACACTACAAACATTCATCCCAGCAGAGTCTTATTCATTATAGACAAATGGAGCAAGAGAAAGAGGACGGGAGTAGGACGGCGAACGAGAGATAAATGGGAGAATTCATTATACATCTCAAATGAGTACCTTAGTGCTCTTCTCTGTTCAAAATTATTATTTTGTTTCCTCCACAAAGTGCTGGCACAGCAAAAGTGAGTTTTGGGCTTTGAATGATCAGCGGCAATCTTTTAAAGTGGAGATGTTCTTTTGTGCACGGGCTGCAAGGTGCAGCAGATGCAAACGCTTTAGAGTCCAAAGCAAAATAGGCATTAAAGGGGAACATGTTTTTCCTACCAAACAAATGACTGAATGAAAGGTGTAATGGATCATTTTAATAATACGCGGGTGCACGCGCACACTTTGCTGCCACAGGCACGTACATCTGTATGCTGAAGGTGGCAGCTTGAAAAGAAACCTCAGAGAAGAATGATGATCTTTCAGTGTAATGAACGATACACAACAGTTGCCAGTGGGCATGTTGGAAACACTGTGTTTGTCCCGAATGCTTAAAAACAAAAAGGCATATCAGCCAAATTTACTAATCAAAGTGTTATACACTGGGGGTTTTATTCACTGTCTTTTTAAGATAATAATCGCCCATGGTAAAGTTTTTTTATGTTAATATTTGTTGGTACATTTCTGATTAAATCTCCAAATTAGATAACCAAGTTGGTATGTTGGACCTGTTAATGTGCATGAAGCATTGAGTAATGGGGATTAAGGAGACAGCAAATTTTCAATTATGCACTAAACTAGGGTTTTATATTTTTAATTTTAAGGCAGTGTTTACTAATCCTCGTCCCGAGGATTAGGAACTAGAAAAAAATACACCAGGTTTAAACGAATGCTTCATCATTCCATTTCTGCTGAGTTTGATGGCAAGCTGAAAAGCCAAGCGTGCATTCAAATCATGTGTTATGAACCAGCGAGACGTCCAGGGAGGCAAATCTATCAGGGTGCAACTGTCATGCATGCATGGTTGTTTGTTTTTATGTCGCCCTGCGGTGGACTGGCAACCTGTCCAGGGTGTACCCCTGGATTTCACCCACAGTGTGCCTGGATCCTCTCTAGCAGTCCCCCATGACGTGAATAGGAATAAGCAGGAATAGAAAATAGATGGACATCTTGCACGGCCAGCCACCACCTTGCACATTTTGCCTGCGAACCATCAGAAATGTGGAACTGGCAGGGATCACCACCTGTAAGAGACTCCTGGTTCTTTTTTTTGCTGCTTTGGATCCAGCAAGGTAATTTCTTCCAGCCTACATTAGGAGCACTTTGAGCAGTTAGAGTAAACTGATTCGTTGTTCACTCTCCCTCTCCTGGCCTTTGGCAGGTTTCCTGTACTATTATTGGAACTGGTGACATTTATGCATTTCCCTGGAGGTCGGTTCATAATGTACCAGGAAATCAGAGATGCATTTTGGCCCGAGACCATTCAGAGATTTATAAACCAACAGCAGGATTTTAAAATCTATTCTGTGACAGACAGGAAGCCGGTGTAAGTTTGAACTGGAGCTATGTGGTCCAGTCTCTTGGTGTCAGTCAGGACTCGGGCAGGAGCGGTCTGAACTAACTGCAGCTGTTTGATTGACATCTTTGGGAGGCCCGTGAAAACGGCATTACAGTGGTCCAGTCTACTGAAGATAAAAGCTTGGACAAGTTTTTTTAAGTCCTGCTGAGACATCAGCCCTTTGATCCTCAACATATTCTTTAGGAGATTATAGTCCGACTTCACTACTGTCCTAATGTGGCTGTTAAAATTCAGGTCCAGAACCACTCCCAGATTTCTGGCTTGGCCAGTGATAGAAACAGCAAGTAGCTACTTAATATACCAAACCACCTTTGCTCACCACTGCAGTGTGCCTGTGTACCCGCTGCTTAGAAAATGATGCCAGAGGAGGTAGCCCATATGAGTGAGATGCTTTACTGGCACCCACAACTTCGTAATTGTGGCAGTGTTTTGATTTGTTTCTTTTGTTTTCTTTCTGATTCTGTAAAAGAACAAGAGAGCTGCTCTAATCTGCTAAAAACGGTATTTACATCATTTTTTGCTACTCGGGTGTCTTAATTATATGCTTTGTGTCCATCCCTGGTGTCCTGCTTTGTATGTGTATTTTGAGTTGGGGGTTTTTTTGTACCACAAAGGATTATTTCATATAATGTACAATAACAGCAATGTGCTATAATCTCATCTCCTGCCAAGATGGTGATCGTGACCAGAGCTCACAAAATGAGGCTTCAAAACCAGCCTGAAAAGCAGTGGTTGACTTTGCAGATGTATGAGACACTGTTTAGAGACGCTTGACCGTGAAACTGCATATAACTTCAGGAAAAGAACAAAAATGAAGGTTTATTTGATCAGTTGACCTGACACTACTGTTTTTATTACCTCTATAGTTGAATATCATCACTTTACCAATAATTCCAGTTATTTCTAATTGGTAAAAAGTCTCGGAATGATTCAATGTTTTTGTGGTGAGGTAATCTTTTTTGTTTTTCAAAACTGCATTATTTGTTCAGATTTTTCATAGGTGTTTTCCAGTTTGTCCTTCTCTACAACTTGCGGCAGAGTGAAAGTTTGTTTAGCTGCTTCCCTGTGAAAATACCTCTGCCTGCAGTCCCGCCAAGGTTATGAGACAAGTATTTGTTTTCTTTGTTGCACAACATTTGTGATATTTTTCAAACATCAAACTGAAGCTCTTTTATAACTCAGGAAGGACATGTGAGTGGTCTTTGGCGTGACCCGCAGTCTATTAATCAGCAAGACGAGGGAAGCTGCTTGGGTCCTTTCTCTGCTGATTACGCGATGTTTTTAAAAGACTGATGCAGGTTAAGATTTAGTATCAAACATGTGAACGGACTGCTGTGCTGGAAGTAGTTAATGGCATTCCTCAGTGGAGGAGTGAATCTGATTTCACGGCTGATGCTGGAGATGCATCTCAATAGAAGGATGAGACTTGGGTGGAATAAATCTGGCCACAACACTTGCACGCTGTTTTCTCATATCACCATGTTGTTTAACTCCAGGATTGTTACTGTTTTAATCCACACGCTCTCATTTTGGAGCCTTCGAATGCTGTATTTTTGCATCTATTAAAGCTGGTAGTGGTGTCTACATACAACTGGAAACAATGATAGCAAAAGAAACAATAATGCTTAACGCAGTTTGGGTCAAATCTTCTAAAAATAATGAGAATAACAGTGGGCATTTAACAAACAGGCTTAAAAAATGCTGATCTGGTTTCAACTGCCTTCTGAGGCAATCGCTGGTTGAGTTAAGACATTAATCTTAGCTGTCTAAGCTCAAATCATGGTTTGGTTTAAGATATACTCTTTCAGCATGTGACTTTGGAAAGAGAGGTTAAAAGGTAACCTTGTGCCTTACACTTCCATAGCAAGGCATGCTGGGAATTTGGTAGTGTGTGATCAGTTAGACTATGCTCTAATAAGTGACATACTACGCACCAACATTCAAGCTTACTCACCAGGAGTCATGCAGGGCACGGGAAAAATTGAAAATATCAGTCATACATTTTCTATTTGTAACCAGGGTGTCACTCTCACCTTCGCCGGCTACTGCTCATACCTCGACAAGGTGCAAACTGCCTTTAAGGCACTGTCAGCAGTGTGCTGCTCCACCAGCTTTCAACACAACAGGCTGCAACAGAAAGACTTTCTTTCATATATATGTAATTACATTTCCTCAAAATGATCCACGCTTATTCACCACCTGTGCAAAAACGGCATGTGTTGTTTATTTGGATGCCAGTCATAGATTGCCACTGCGTGAGTCTTGCTTGTCAAAAGCCTTACTTGACATCTTCAGTGATGCCAGTTTGGCGTGACATTTTAGAAGATCATTTACTCTTTTAGTATAATTTAGCATAATGGGTACGGTGGTCCAGTGGACTTCAGGAACCCCTCAAGGAATGAACGAGGCATCATTAGACAGTAGGCAAATATTTTACTGGGCTTTTATCAGCATCGTATCCAAGAGTACAGAGAAGAAGCTGGCTGCAGAAGAGAGATGTGTGATTTCTGAAACGTGGAGTACTTTATCCCAAACCATGATGCTTTCATAACCTTCAAAGTGGAGTCGATGATACCTGCCAAATTTAAAGGAATGAGATTCATTTCAAAAGTTTACACCCAAAGTGATCAGCCTCGTCCTTTTAACCTCCAATAAAAAGCCACCCCTCCAGAACACATCAACACGCACTTGCCCAAACAGAGAAAATGACTTTTTATTATTATGAAAGTGGTGGTGTTGTTACTGTTTATTTGTAGTTAATAGTACAACCAAGTCTGGAGGTAGCTGTAGAGATCACTCAAGCTATTTTTACAATCATAAAAAACGCTTGTAGCAAACCAAACAAATGATAAAAAGAGAAATTTAAAAGTGGAGCCTGTACGAACCATTTCTGCCTCAACAAAGCAACTCCAACACCAAGCAGCTGAAACACACTGAAAAGACACGAATGTGACGTACCCCGGAAAACGTGAACTGGTGACCAGCCGCTGCATGTCACAAAAACAAGCCTGTTATCACATAAAAGGTAAGATGGTAATTATTATAAGATTGTTTGATCGTTCTCCAGGCCAGCTCCAAATTTAGTCTTCACTTTTGTGTTTCTGCCGCCATAAATCAAAGTCCAATACAAAATTGCACTCAATTCACGTAATTCCATATCACAGCCTAACCTTTTCAAGGGTTTCATTTCGCACATATTTGCCACACTTCATGACAACATAGCTCACGACTGTCGTCCGGCTTTCTGCTCACTGCCTGCATGCAACTAACTAGTGTATATTACTGTAACTGTAACTATCTACTTGATGTTCCCTTCAGAAAAATATGCAAACGCACAAACTGGCTACCAGTTAACTATAGGCGGCAGGTGAGATGACGTGTGTCTACATGAAATCAGAGAAGAATTAAGAAAAACATTGGAAAAACACATCAACAACGAAATGTTGAAGCGGTATAACAGGTTCATCACTGAGTTGCTGCCTTCACGGAGTTGGAACGGGGTCTCCCTCGTTACTACTTTTCAATATTGACTGAGTCTATGTAACATTGACATACTAACCACCACCACTGCCATGGGTCTGTAAGGCTCCCAAAGATTTCGTTTGGATAAATACATAAGACAAGATGGCTCTGCCTGCCCCCAACTGCTGAGAACAGCTGGTGAGATTGTTTATTTTATTTTCAATGAGTTTATTCATTAAACATGTTCCAGTATGGAGGCTCATAAATATAATTAGCTCTAGATTGATGAGAATGATTAAAATACCCTACACAGGTGGTGCAGTTATTAAGAAAGGCACTCTTTTTTTTTTGTTTTGTGTCTTATTTTGTGCTTGATTCACAAATGCAATGTTGGAGCCAATCATCCGGCTCTACTGTGGTGCCTCTGGTGGTCTTCGATGTAGCCCTCCAAGCAAGTATTTTGTTTTAATTATCCTTTCAGGTCAGGAGATTTTAACTCTTACTGGATACTTACAGATGTGTTAATTTTCAGCCACATTTCTGATTTACAGCTTGGCTGTCTATGTTTTTTAATCTTGGACTTTGTAGAGGCTTATTAGCGCACAGACCTGATTTGTAACTTGTGTTTTTTTTTTAAAAACACATGACTTCAAACTTTTCCCATGTTTTATCAGCAAAAATCAAAAGTATGAACACAAATATGAAAACAATAGAAAAGAAAATGATTTGTGCTTGTGCTATAGACAGGAAAAAATTCACTAGTGGAGGGAACAAGAAAATTAATTATATTTAAAATTCCTCAAAGAAACTGAAGATGAGAAAAGAAGGGCTTCCACAACAAAATATTACTAAACGAACCTTGAAGTTTACATATATATATATATATATAGAGTTACTCTTATTTGCAATACAAAATAGGTACAAGATTTCTTTTTACAAATGAATGAATGAATGAAATCCCCACCATGTACAGAGAACTAGACTATTGTGGAGATAAACACATGGAGGACGGAGATAAAACAGATGTGTGAGAGAATCAATGGAATTGAAGAAACCACTGAAAACGCCTCAGAGTTACACCGATATACAATAAATGACCCAACTTAAGATTTCACTATACAAATACACAGAGCAGACAGAGTGGGAGAGAACGTCAAATGAACACAAACTACACCTAAGTAATAAAAGTAAAACAAAATTAAAAAGAAAAGGAAAAAAGGGATTCATAAAACACGGCTTGGGCTAAAATCCTTTGAAAAGGACTGTTTTGTTGAGCGTCTGCTGCATGTTGCTTCTCTGTGAGCTAAGTGCAGTCATTTTGTGCAGCAGCCTTAGTTTACAGAACAGGGACACAACTAATGTCAGCAGCTTGTGGCGGTGACGGTCTACGCCGTACTCTCTGTGGCCGATGTGCTCCCCGACCAAACCCCATCCTCCAACCCTATGTTCTTCTGTACAACGTACAGGACCTCTCGCAGTTTGACGGGCTGTGATGCCTGGCGATTGACCCAGTCTGCTGCTCTGAAGACCCTAACTGTGCCTTCTGATGGAACCACCAGACCTCCGTTGTTCTTTAGGGTCAGCAGGTGGAAGCTCACGTCCTTGATGGCAGATGCAGCATCTGTCACCCGGCTGGCACACCAGCCAGGAAAGCTTCTTCAGAGCCCACTGCACAACAAATCCTGAAATTTGAGTCAGACCAAATGATAATATCATAACCTATAACAGTTAATAAGCATGGAGAAATAAAGGGGACTTTATCGTCTTATTAATCAGCCATTGTTTTCCTCGAGATTGTGACTATTGGCACTATCGTTTACAGACACAGTCGACTTTCAGTCGGACTTTACCTGAAATGTACATTAGAGCGTTGTCCACGAGAGCGTTGTCCACAAGAGCGTTGTCCACGAGAGCGTTGTCCACAAGAGCGTTTTCCGCAAGATTGTTGTCCACAAGAATGTTGACCACAAGAGGGTTGTCCACGAGAGTGTTGTCCATGAGAGGGTTGTCCACGAGAGGGTTGTCCATGAGAGGGTTGTCCACGAGAGGGTTGTCCATGAGAGCGTTGTCCACAAGAGCGTTGTCCACGAGAGCGTTGTCCACAAGAGCGTTGTCCACAAGAGTGTTGTCCACAAGAGTGTTGTCCACGAGAGCCTTGTCCACGAGAGTGTTGTCCACGAGAGCGTTGTCCACAAGAGCGTTGTCCGCAAGATTGTTGTCCACAAGAATGTTGTCCACAAGAGGGTTGTCCACGAGAGTGTTGTCCATGAGAGGGTTGTCCATGAGAGGGTTGTCTATGAGAGCGTTGTCCACAAGAGCGTTGTCCACAAGATTGTTGTCCACAAGAGCGTTGTCCACAAGAGGGTTGTCCACGAGAGGGTTGTCCATGAGAGCGTTGTCCACAAGAGCGTTGTCCACAAGAGCGTTGTCCACAAGAGCGTTGTCCACAAGATTGTTGTCCACGAGAGTGTTGTCAACGAGAGTGTTGTCCATGAGAGGGTTGTCCATGAGAGGGTTGTCTATGAGAGCGTTGTCCACAAGAGCGTTGTCCACAAGATTGTTGTCCACAAGAGCGTTGTCCACAAGAGGGTTGTCCACGAGAGGGTTGTCCATGAGAGCGTTGTCCACAAGAGCGTTGTCCACAAGAGCGTTGTCCACAAGAGCGTTGTCCACAAGATTGTTGTCCACGAGAGTGTTGTCAACGAGAGTGTTGTCAACGAGAGCATTGTCCACGAGAGTGTTGTCAACGAGAGTGTTGTCAACGAGAGCGTTGTCCACGAGAGGGTTGTCCATGAGAGCGTTGTCCACAAGAGGGTTGTCCACGAGAGCATTGTCCACGAGAGCATTGTCCACGAGAGTGTTGTCAACGAGAGCGTTGTCCATGAGAGGGTTGTCAACGAGAGCGTTGTCCATGAGAGGGTTGTCAACGAGAGCGTTGTCCACAAGAGGGTTGTCCATGAGAGCGTTGTCCACGAGAGCGTTGTCCACGAGAGCGTTGTCCACGAGAGCGTTGTCAACGAGAGCGTTGTCCACGAGAGCGTTGTCCACGAGACCAACAAAGCGGGTGGGAAGGTTAGACTGGTTCACATCAAAGTTGAAGTTGACGACTGAATTCCTTGGTATAGCCATCAAATCTGCGTATAACGCAGAAAACTGGGTCTTAATACGGCTCCAAAGCGACTTCAATGTCATGGCAACAAACACCAAGTAAATCACACACCTCCAACAGGTCATGGTGTTTCCACCAAAAAAGAAACAGTGTGAGCAGATGATACCTGACAGAGAGATGTTTTACCCTAATAAAAATCTCCTCTAAGGTCAAAAACAAGTTTTGCTAAAACATAGCGACACATATATCAATTAACCTGCATTTGATAAACCCAGATAGAAGTATTTTAAATGTTTAAGCCATGCAGTACACATACCAGTCGGCTCAACCCGCATCATTTAAACTTTCTGTGTATACTGTACACACACATATATATACATATATATATATGTATATATATGTATATATATATATATACATATATATATGTATATATATATATATATATATTTTTTTTTTCTTTACTACTTTCTGTGTGGAGTTTGCATGTTCTCCCCGTGCTTGCGTGGGTTCTCACCAGCTACTCGCAACATTGAGCTGTTCGGAGCACTCCCCGCTCTCTTCCCATCTTCAAGTGCACCACAGAAAAAACTGGGACATGCCAGTGAGGCATTGCTTTGTCTTGAGGTAAGACCTTGTTCACATTTTGCATGAATTTTGACTTTGTATTTTCTCTTTTGTTCATATCTAATGGTGTGTAATGAATGAAGGCAGGTGATGGAAAGAGACAACTTAAGGAATCCAGCACCAATTTCATTCTTTTCTACTCTCCTAAGAATGCAAAATAACTAATAACATACACTAGGAAATGAATACTCTAGTTCCTGGAGTGCTATGTTGATCACATAGGGTGACTTGCCATGATACAAATAAAACCTAAAAGCCTAAATGCCCACAAAAATGATATTAATAATAATGCAGATAGTTTCACTTCTTCATGGCCTGAATTCTCTCAAAACAAGTAGTTATTTCTTAAATTCAGACAGTTAATTTTTGCAGTGCGAGCTGTAAGCAGCACTGTAAATGGTACTCATAGGAATGCTTATTATTTGCCACTGATTGACTCCGTGTTTGGCGCCAGACTGGGTTCGCAAACTGTTGAGTTGTCTATCCAAGGTAGCGGCTAGACGCCAAAGCCCGACGCCACACCTACGAGCAGAAGCACGCTTGAAAATGTCTGGGGGAAACCCAAGTGGACCTACAGCTCAAAGAACTAGTGAGGAGTGAAATGACGCTCAACAACAAGGTGAAACAAAGTAGAGAAATATTGAAAAGACTGACTGATTGTGTCAAATTTCTGGATAAACAGGAACTTTCATTTAGGGGACAGAATAAAAGTGCTGGATCCACGAATAGAAAAGGTTCCTGCAAAACAGACAACTCCAGGTTAAACTTAGTCTAGAAAACATCTATTCAATGTGTCCCGGTGAAAAACAGAACTGACTGAGGTCTATGCCATTCAGATTTTAAAGAGAAATGTCCTGCTGATCTCCTTTATTTCTGTCTGGGTGAGAGCATGAGGCAGCTGTACACGTTGTCGCGGTTGGCAGTGACGGCACCTGTGCCCACTTCTTCTGCCAAGGGCACATTCTCAACGCTGAGGTGGCAGAAATGCGACTAGACAGACTCAGCTTGCAGCATTAGCCTACAGAAAAGGACTTAATGTTGGAACTGAAGCGCACGGGTAACCTGTACAACAAACTAATTGAACTCTTATTGTTTTCATTACTTATATCTTTGTCATTTTATAATGTGATGATGATGTATTTGGTGCCGCTGTGGCTTTCTTATTTTATTCAACATGATATTCGTCTGTGATATGAAACAACGTTATATTGTATAGTTTCTATAGCTGTGACACTGTAATGATGATATCAGAAGATGTATTATTTGAAGCAGGATGCCGCTTAAGGCCTCGGTGTGAAATGCACAGCCCACCGCTGCATGAAGTGTAGATGTGTATCAAAATACCAAAATAAAGGTGTCAGGATTCATGGATTAGTCAAAGGCTTTCCTGGTTCAGTAAGACACAGAGGCTGTGGGCCAAGTCACGTATTTGCATACTTGTACTTACTTACATAATAACAAGTATTTTGGGCTCTTTCTTCACTCTGTTCTTGTTATTCTTTTTAAGCGTATATGTTGTCATTATCATAGCTTACTTTGTTCTCTTTTGTGTCTTATAAACAGATAAAACTGTGCTGCACCTGGTACATATCTGTGTATATTGGCCTTTCTTTCCTGTAATCTCAGATGCCCAATCGAGTGCAGATGGACTTTCCTGTGTTTGGTTCCACTGGAGGTTTTTTTTCTTTTAGCCCCATTAATTAGTTGTTTTTTTTTCCCTTTCCCTTGTTACCTCGTGCTAGCCCGGATTGGGTGATTGCACCAAAGCAAAAATGTAATTGAACCTGTTAGTTTTTATAGCTGCTCTGTTATTATAAACTGGCATTATAGGAACTTTGTACCTGCACTTACTGGAAGAATTCAAATTACTGTAATACAATGAAGTGGATTAAATTGGAATATAATTAAAATGAATACTAATGTTGTTGACTGGCTTGTACTGGATTTGCCCTCTATGTTTAGTGCCTTGAGATGGCAGGTCAATTGAATTGAAGGTAAGCAAAGGCTGCAATCCAATTGCACAGGTTTCAAAATCATGTGCACAAATTTTTTATGTATCTGCATGGCCTGTAGCTTCCCTGGCTGAATGATGGTATCTCATACTGATGGTTCACATGTTTTATTCAGAGAGCCGTGTGTCTTTAAAACTTTAAATTACAATGTCTGTAAAGCTTTGATATTAACACACCGTAGGAGCACCAAGAAATGAAAAAAAAAAATTATATTCATTTGAGCTGAAGTACAAAATCAATTTGGTTCTGGAGATACAAGTAAAAGCAACAAGACAAATGTAAGCATACGTTTCCATCACTCAGTAAAACAGCAGAAGAAATTCTCCATGTGGCATCAATCAACCTTCACCATTAAATTAAGGCCATGCTTTCTCAATACAACCTTGCTGGTTTTAAGCTTTACGATATGAAAGTGCAAAAACATCAGAATTCGTCAAATTCCACCATGCCTCGTGTCCAGTGTCAGCTAGAAGCTTATTCTATGCAAAACTTTTAATTTAGTTTGACATAGTTTTTCTTTGCTTTCAACGGGGCACTGTGACTGTGCTGCCTGTATGGATGTTACTGTCAAAATAAAAGCATGGATTTCAAAATGAAAAGTTTAATAAAAGTCAAATTTAAAAAGATGGAACAACCAATAAGGCAGATCAATTAAAGGTAATGATTCAATATCCATTTCTAAGACTTAAAACTTTACTTTGCCTTTTTTTTGCAAAAATAATTTTGAATATAAAATTTGTGACATAATCAATACAGAGATGGATGGAGATGGACATTGCCATGCATGTTATAAACTTGATAACAATATTGTTTGGGTATACTCTGAGGGGTTTAAACCACACATGAGATTTTTATAGAGCTGATAGGATTCAGTTTTTATGTGCCCACTGTCTCTGTATATCATCAACTTGATAGCCTGATTTTTTTGGTTTTACGTACACATGTACGCATGCACATCAATGCACCCACAGACTACAGGTTCAATTTATAATCTTCAAGATGACTTTCCCATAGTTCAGTGCTCCACTTATTGGTCTTCCATGTAATTTGAGTTCAGGAAAATTAAAAACAAATTGCACTGGGGTTTTGATCCAGCTCACCAATGCTGCAACATGCTCAGGAATATAAAATGCTCTCACACAAACAGTGAAGGGAATTGGATTAAAGTATACTTCTGTTTCCAACTCTTCAGGATGTTTAAAGGTTGTATAAAATGAATAGTTCAAATCAGCCTGTAAGGTGCAACAAGGAAGACAGAGAAAAAAAATGCTTTTAATATTTTCATGTGATTGCTCATGACAGACAGGATAAATGAAAATCAGGGTTTGAGCTAATCCCTGCTGATTAAAACCTGAATTACATCCATGATTACACAGTCTTCCTCAAACACAAAGTAAATCAGTTAAATTCTGATGTTTATTAAAATGCTATTGTTTTTCTCTTGTTTTTTCCCCCCTTAAGGAAAAGTCCTCGTTAAAATCCTTATCAGTGTGTGTGTGTGTGTGTGTGTGTGTGTGTGTGTATACTGCTAAAACATGTGCTTAAGATTTAAAAGTCACATTAAAAGAAAAAGAATGCAGCAGTACATTTTTCAGCTTCCAAAAAAGCAAATAAAAGTTGTTTTTTTACTGAACTATCAATACATTACCACAGGTTTCCACTGCTCATCTCGGAAGTTTTTTTGGGTGAGAATTTTATAGTAGTGATTAATTTTTTTGTTTTGAATGGTAGAACAAATACTGCAACCCACAGAGAGAACGTATTGTAATTTTTAACTGGTGTCTCTAAAATGTGTGCTTGTTACTACTGATCTTCAGTACAAAGCAACGGAGCTACAGTGCTTAAAAGTTTGATCTTACACTGTTGTACAGTATGTTTCTGCTCCATCTCTCACAAAAAATACACATAGTCCAGATTCTGTCTGATGCAGGGCCACACTTTACACGTTGTTGTCTATGTCATACGATTTAATTTCTCAATGAGGGATTTCTCAAATTGTGCCACGCCTTAGGAGGCTAGAAGACAAAAATATATACATAATTTATTTTATTTATTATTATTTTGCTATGATGTTTTTTTTTAATTAATGTGTAGGCCACATTTCTGTTTAAAAAAAAAAAACGTTAGCACTAACTAACCTGTTGAAACACTACCATCATCTTCCACTACAAGCAGTTATCAACTTCTTTTTTTTTTAAGTTATCAAGGAAATGTATGCTTTCTAGAAAATTACAATATGAAACAAGAGGGTAAGGAACTGCAAGAAATTACAAATCAAAAATAGTAGATTGATTAATTAATAGCAAATGTCAGCAAAACTGTAAAAGCATCTGATAAGTTGTGAGCTCCTACACATTAAAACATTAATGCTGGATCTGCTTTGCATTTTCTTTTTCGGAATACTTGTAAGTACAAATTTATACTTTATTGCTTTTTAAAACATGCATAGTATGACCATGTATTCATATAACCTTTGTACAGATTAAGTGCTCCAACCACATCCACCTTATGCACACCATGCACACCATTCTGCAGTTTCATTACCTGTTAAGAAAGTTAACACTGTAGTCCTGAACAAAAAAAGCTCTTACATTCCAAAATACACCTTGTAAAATTATATGTGTGTAAATTACAACTGACTCCAACACCTGCTCACGATGAATGAAATGAAACAGTCCATGTGGTATATAACTGGTAAAACAGATATAAAAATGCGAATAAAGCTGTTATATATAAAATAATAAATGCATGATTCAAGTGGAATTTCCATTTAAAAATTCAACCAACTCTTCTAGTAATTATAGCAATTATGGAAGTTAAATCATATTTTCTTACATTATTTTACTGTTTAGAAAAGTACAAAAAAGTACAGTGGAGTAAGCCAAACATCGTCATAATAAGCCACATCAAAATGAGAATTTACAGACAAGTTTCTCTCTTTTTCATGAATGGATGTAGCCAGCATGGTCAGGAAAAGGGAAACTCCGCTTTCTTTTAGTTTTGCTGCACATAAACCGGTGAAGAAAATTAAGAAAATATTGCATTTTCTTTTCATTCAAACATTCATCATTGCTATTTCTGTTTGACATTTTGACAAGTTCATAGTATTAAAGGTTGGCTGTTGTATCTCTTTAGGTGTCTAAAGCAGATAAAATAATTTAGATTTTCCAGTTAAAATAGCAACTGTGATAAAATGTCAGCACTTCTCAATTTATTTATTGTTTGTTGCTGTTGCTTATCTCTTATGCCTACCTTAATAGTGACAAATATTCTCTTTCTGAGGAGTAATATCATATAATTACAAAGCCATAACTACTAGTATGGTAAAAAAAAAAAATGTCCTCATATAATATATTAACATAACAATCCGCACATCCGTGAAAGTCATTCACTCATCATCACAAGATGTCTTTTGGATACGTAATTGACACATAAGTAAAACACCTCATGAAACAGAAACACACTTTTCAATCAGCAGAACGGAAAAGAACAATATCAATAACTATTATATGTCGTCACATTGAATTTTAGTGTCCTCTCCATGGTGTCCTTCTGTGTGTCCAGCTCTTCAAAACAGATATACTTGAAAGAAAAATAAAAAATAATACAACCAATTTCTTTGGAATCACATAAGTCTGAAAATACACCAGTGAATGAGCTGTTCACAGTTGCAGGGCACTGTCACAGCACATTCCCAGGTCATCTAGCTTCTTGTTTTTTCCTCCACTCAGCTTCATATCATCTACATTCACCTACAGAAATGGGAAGTGCAAATCAGCAAAGCTCATTTCAAAAGAGGTGCAATGCACAGGAGAGGCAGGTGAAACAAAGGGAAGTGTTTGACTCATGACATGGTGGGGCCCTTTGTACCGTATCCCTGTAAGATTTTGACCAGAGAATGTCACAGATATTCCATTAATACTTCAGATAATTGTGTTTGAAAAGTAGTGCATGAGATGCTTCTTTAAATCAGACCAAATGCTGTCAAAGGTAGCATTTGAATGGAGGGATGGATGATCCGCGGTGGCAAACTGAACTGCACATCACAGTAAACGGTGAACTTTAGTTTTCTAACTTTTGCTGAGGTTCATTAAAGCTGCTTTGCAAAACAGTTTTGTGACAAATTACAGTATAATACAACACTGTTTTCAACAGAATCTGCTCTCTTCCTTCCAGCTGCTTTGCATCCATGTGCAATCATTGGAAGGTGCAAGAGAGATGAATCTATCTATAGACCGTGGGTCTTTAATGAGGAAATCAGAGCAAAAACACATAGATATATAGTTGTTAAAAACGAAAAATAAAACATTGTTATTATACCTTTTAATGATTTTATTGGAACCGATTTTACTGCTAAATCATGAGCAACAGTAAGGAAAATGAAGAGGACTGTGCATCCCAGCAAGCAGGCTCCTGGTTCAAAGAGAGCCTAGAGGCTAAAGAGAGCTGGGATAGGTTCCAGCAGATCCCTGTCACCCTAAATAGGAACGTCTGGGTATTGATGATGGATTTCTTTGAACAGTGTTTTTTTTTTAATTCATTAATTTTCCTAACGTTCGTGTTTCCACATGAAAAGCGTGAGGGCTTTCTAAAGCGAACCAATGCCTTTATTAGAGCACCCACACACTCGTCATGCAGTGGGAGTTTGTTTGGGCTGGATATGAATGCTACAGATAATGGATGAAATCGCTGTCTGTCTGGAGCTTATAATCTCTGGATGTCCTCCCTGCCATTGTAAGAACAACAAATACACTCAGAGGTTCAAAACTAATTTCCTAATAGCAAGTTGTGGCTGTTTTTTACTTGTAACATTAGTTTTTTTTTTTTTTTGTTGTGGTTTTTTTATTACCTCAGAGTCAGAATTGAATTCTCTGCTGTCTTTAGGATTGCTGCCTCGGCCCTCTCTGTGGCCAGTGTCCTGCACTCATATAGCAATAAACCCTCCAAACTCTCCCAGAGTGACCAAACTGCTTTTTGGTCTTATTGCGTGGCACCGGCTTTCTTGACAAGGCAGTAAGACATATATTAATTATTTCAGAATTCAAATATCTTCATGATGACAACAGAGCACCCAGTGCAAAATTTCTTAATAGCTTCTATCTGTATTATTGCTGAGATAAACAGGAAAAAAGACAGAATAACATGTAATTAATTATTAAGTCTCTCAGTAAAACATGAGTAACAGAAGCTACGCTCTGTTCCATCCAGACGCCTCATGAACCAAGTCTGAAATAAGAACATTTGGTGGAAATCACTAGAAGGGTTCAGAAACGTTACATAACACAGTTTGGTGTTGACTCCTCCAATACAAGTTGAACTCCTTTGTTAGGTATCGTTCGCTATCAGCACTCAGGTCTGAAGCCTACATCTGGGATCATATACATGGAAAACTGACCCGTTCCCCTTACCGAGGTGTCAAATACAGTGCTGTTTGGCGAAACACTGTGGAATGTGACATACGCACACGCTGCCATTTGACACCAGTTCATCGTGTCCATTGTGTTACCTCAGCTACTGATAAATGAAAGTTCCTGACTGAGTGCTGCTTGAGAAATGCAAGATCACAAGTTTCCAGCATGGGCTTACGAGATGACATTTTTAAACACGTCATTTATTTTTGCATGCCTTTGTTGACAAAGTGGAGATCCTCCTCGATGCATAATATTTGATTTAGGCTTGCACAACAGTCTTTTGTTTCCACATACTTACATGGTTATGTTAAAAGAAGCATGCAGAACAGTACTTAACATGCAGCGTTATGCAGTACGTTAACAAAGAGAACGTAGTTTTAAATAATGTTGCGTAAAAAATAATTTCTTATATTAATTTTATGAATTTTTTGGTGTCAAACTCTGCAGTGTAGTGATGGTGTTACTTCCCTGTCAGTATAGTCTAAACAGGACATGAGTTAGTTGTTCAGATGCGATGCAACGGCAGAGTTTCATACTGGTGTGGAATGTCGAGCTGAGCATTATACTTCAGCATACAGGTGGGAGCAGAGCGTGAAAACAGAGAATCTCTGTCAAATACTGTATTTAAGTTCAAGAAATGTTTCTCATTTATGCATCGCTGCATTTTCTCTCAGTTAACTGAATTTCACGCCGTGTCATTGACCGTTTATAGAAAGTTAATGGATCATTAATAATAAAGCAGCCACCTTCTTGAAAATGATTGCCATCTGTATGTTTATCTCAATTTGCTTCTATAATGTCGCTGCATAAATAATGTGCTCATTCCATAAAACAGTTTGCAAGAGGAAAACGTTGCTGCGTGTAATCTGAGAGAAACATGTGCTTCCTGACATCTTTGGAGAAAAAGGCAGAACATCTTCAAAAAGTAGTCAGCTGCAGTGTGAATCATTGCACATAAATATAACCTACTTCTGTGAAACTTTGTGATAGCGGCATGTTTCGTGACCTTTTGGGAGACGGTGGGAGCATCTCCAAGTTGAAGTCTGAGAACAGATATGTGAACGGTGTTAAAAAGTATAACCTGCAAAGAGAAGGAAACAGGAGCTGCAAGAGAGGTGATAAACTCTGCGAGGGATTGAGTGATGGGGGAACAAAGAGGTGCGTCATGGGAAAAGGAGAAAATAGACAACTGAAGAGGGATAAATTTGGGTGTCCGCAGCACGTTTACGGCTTTGTTTTAGAATAGAAACAGTCTGTGGAAGTTTGATTTATTATGCGCTAGGCTCCTTTCTCATAGCCACCTGGATAGCTTCTTCTCACTGTGAATGACATGTTTGTCAGTTGCAGAGAATTATGTTATTTTAATTTTATTTCTTCAGCTATTTGTCTTCTACCTCCAGGAATTCAACATTTGTGAGTCATTTTTAAGGGCTGGATTTATTGCCATCCAGGCACAGAACAGATGAAACTTGCAATTTTGTTTTTTTATTAAAGCCATATGGATACTTTGAGTGCATAGTAATTGATTGTGTAGAGAGAGAGAAAAAAAACTTGCAATCTTTGTGTTAATGTAATGTAGATGTTTGTATGAAATTTATCATCCAAATCTAATGCAAAGACAACTATATCCACAGGACGCGGCCCTGCCAAGAAAACATTACCACTCTCATCACGTAACAAATTACTTTCCTCGGGCGCTGCTTATGATATGAGTTCAGCAGCCTCGAAGTACAGTTTGAATGCTTTAAGGTAAACAGCAGTTAACTGATGTGGTCCACAGTATTCAGGTTCATAGAGGCTGAGGACAGATTGGCCAGTTAAAACCGCGCACAAGCCGTGATGTGTTTTATAACCGCTCATTGCATTACCAGGTTAAACATGCATTCAACTTCAACGTGCACAGTTCAAATGAATAAAACTGACCTCACCACACCAAGCCGTCAATGAGGAAATCAAAAAGGAAGAGCAAAAGATTTCTCGTTCCTGAGGTCAGCAAAGGCCAGATGAGGACGAGGACGTGGACTCGACTTGGACTCGCACTCAAAAGACTTGAGACTCGGCTCAGACTCTCAAACAATCTTAATTTAAAAAAGTACTTTTGTATTAGTCTTACATAAAATAGTTTCAAACTTTAAAATGTGGTTGTTGTGATTTTTCTGGTGCACTAGTTTATACTAGTTTATTAAACTACACAATTACTTTTGAGTTCTCTTACAGCTCTGTGGGTACAGATGGATGTAACACATTAACAACTCTTGTTATATTTTAGGAGCATATTTACTCATCTGAATAAATTTCCATGTTTATCTACAGGTTTTCTGAATTCCGTAAAACAAAGAAAGTGGCCAGTGGCCAGAGACAGGGACAGAGGCAGAGACAGAGACAGGGACAGAGACAGAGACAGAGACAGGGACAGGGACAGAGACAGGGACAGGGACAGGGACAGAGACAGGGAAAGGGACATAGACAGAAACAGGGACAGAGAAAGAGACAGGGACAGAGACAGGGACAGAGACAGGGACAGAGGCAGAGACAGAGGCAGAGACAGGGACAAAGACAGAGACAGGGACAGAGACAGGGACAGAGACAGGGACAGAGACAGGGAAAGAGACAGGGACAGAGACAGGGACAAAGACAGAGACAGGGACAGAGGCAGGGACAGGGACAGAGGCAGGGACAGGGACATAGACAGAGAAAGAGACAGGGACAGAGACAGGGACAGAGACAGGGACAGAGGCAGAGACAGAGGCAGAGACAGGGACAAAGACAGAGACAGGGACAGAGACAGAGACAGGGACAGAGACAGGGACAGGGACAGAGACAGGGACAGAGACAGGGACAGAGACAGGGACAAAGACAGAGACAGGGACAGAGACAGGGACAGAGACAGAGGCAGGGACAGAGGCAGAGACAGAGGCAGGGATAGAGACAGGGACAGAGACAGGGACAGGGACAGAGACAGGGAAAGGGACATAGACAGAAACAGGGACAGAGAAAGAGACAGGGACAGAGACAGGGACAGAGACAGGGACAGAGGCAGAGACAGAGGCAGAGACAGGGACAAAGACAGAGACAGGGACAGAGACAGAGACAGGGACAGAGACAGGGACAGGGACAGAGACAGGGAAAGAGACAGGGACAGAGACAGGGACAAAGACAGAGACAGGGACAGAGGCAGGGACAGGGACAGAGGCAGGGACAGGGACATAGACAGAGAAAGAGACAGGGACAGAGACAGGGACAGAGACAGGGACAGAGGCAGAGACAGAGGCAGAGACAGGGACAAAGACAGAGACAGGGACAGGGACAGAGACAGGGAAAGAGACAGGGACAGAGACAGGGACAAAGACAGAGACAGGGACAGAGGCAGGGACAGGGACAGAGGCAGGGACAGGGACATAGACAGAGAAAGAGACAGGGACAGAGACAGGGACAGAGACAGGGACAGAGGCAGAGACAGAGGCAGAGACAGGGACAAAGACAGAGACAGGGACAGAGACAGAGACAGGGACAGAGACAGGGACAGGGACAGAGACAGGGACAGAGACAGAGACAGGGACAAAGACAGAGACAGAGACAGAGACAGGGACAGAGGCAGGGACAGAGGCAGAGACAGAGGCAGGGATAGAGACAGGGACAGAGACAGGGACAGAGAAAGAGACAGGAACAGAGACAGGGACAGAGGCAGAGACAGGGACAGAGACAGAGAAAGAGACAGGGACAGAGACAGGGACAGAGACAGGGACAGAGACAGAGACAGGGACAGGGACAGAGGCAGAGACAGGGACAGAGACAGAGAAAGAGACAGGGACAGAGACAGGGACAGAGACAGGGACAGAGACAGGGACAGAGACAGAGACAGGGACAGAGACAGGGCAGCAGCGAGTCTTTTTTGACCTACACAAAGGGAGTGCACGTGTACAGTCAGACATAAGGCTAATACTGATTCAGCAGGTTAGGCGCTTTACAGAGACATTAAAACATCACATAAATAAAAAACATGATTTAAAATGTAAACAAAAGAGAGTGAAAAATGAAAATGGAACAATAGATCAAATCAGTAGTTAAAATGTAATCATGTTTTCAAAATTAAGCTTAAAAGTAAAACAGTTTTGGATTTGGAGCTTCATTCAAATGCAGCTGAGAACAGGTGAGTCTCCAACCTGGATTTAAATAAACCGACTGTTTCAGCTGATCTGAGTCTTTCTGGGAGTTTGTTCCAGACATGTGGGGGATAGAAGCTGAAGGAAGCTTCTTCATGTCTGGTTCTGACTCTGGGAACTGATAAAAGACCGGATCCAGATGACCTGAGGGGTCTGGAAGGTTCCTACTGGGTCAGGAGGTCACTGATGTATTTTGGTCCTAAACCATTCAGAACTTTATAGACCAGCATCAGAACTTTAAAGTCTGTCCTCTGACGGACAGACAGCCAGTGTGAAGACCTCGGAGGTGGACTGATGTGGTCCAGTTTTTAGTTCTTAGTGAGAACTGGAGCAGCAGAGTTCTGAATGAGCTGCAGTTGTCTGACTGATTTTTTAGGTGGACGTGTAAAGATGCTGGTACAATAATCAATACCTGTAAAGATGCTGTTATTATACTCCAGACCTGTAATGATGCTGTTACAATAATCAAGTGTACTGAAGATGAATGCATGGACTAGTTTTTCCATGTCCTGTTGAGACATCGGATCTTTAATCCTGATATATTCTTGAGGTGATAGTAGGCTGACTTTGTTTTGCCTTAATGTGTTTTTCCAAATCATAATAATTCCTATAATGCAGGACCTTATCAACCTGTCTTTATCTTCTATTGTTGTTGGCAGTTAGATAAAGGGTAAATTATAAACACTATATTGCCAAAACTATTTGCTCACCCATCCAAATATTCAGAATCAGGTGTTTCTGTCACTTCCATGGCGACAGGTGTATGAAATCAAGCCGATTAAACACCTTTGGGATGAATTAGAGGGGTGGACAAATGCAAGGGGATTTGAACTAGTTGGAGGAAGACTAAGATTTAGACTTTGGCTGGCATTGGCAGTCAGACTTTTTAGAGTGGAAGTTTAAATCCATCAGGACTATCTGTAATCGGCTGTGTCCATAACTTTTATGGACAGAATTTCTAGGCACAGGCAAAGGGTGAAGGGGGTCGGGCTCAAAGGCTCAGGAACACATCTCTACTTTTGCAGGTGATGTGGTCCTGTTGGCTTCATCAAGCTGAGTGAATTCAGGTCTTACTGGAGCAGTCCACAGCAGAGATAAAGATCAGCACCTCCAGATCTGAGCCCAGTCGGAAAAAGATGGAATGTTCTCTCCAGTTTTAGGCTGAAGTTTTGCCTTTTTTTTTTTTGGTGTTACAGATGGAGCAAAAAAATTGACAGGCAGATCGGTGCAGCTTCTGTAGTGATGCAGCCTTTGCACTCGTCTTTTGTGATGAAGAGTGAGTTGGGCCAAAAGGCAAAAACTCTCTATTTACCAATTCATCTTTGTTCCTAGCCTCACTTGAACTGTGGGTAGTGACCACAAGCTCAGTAGGGACTCAGAGTGCAGTCGCTGTTCCTAATTTGGGGTATGTCCAGTCAGGCAGAGGAACTGAGGCAGACCCGGGGCAAAGTGGACTGATTACATTTTCTTCAGCTGGCTTGGGAAAACCTTGGCATTTCCCCAGAAGCACTGGGGGAGATTGTTTTTCTTTTTCTTTTTGTGATGTTGGGGCGGTAGTAAATTCTTGTGCATCATTCTCAACATATCAGAGATAGTAGAGCAGCTGTTAAGTAATAATTGTTGCGATAGGAATGACAAGCTTTGGACAAAAAGCTCAAATGCAGGTGTTCACTGTATGTAGTAGCTGACAGATGGGTGAAGTTTTAGCAGTTTGTTCAAATATCATTATTTCAATCGTCCTTCTTTATGTGCTGTGTTTCTGTTTGATAGGAAAGTGGATATTTGTTTCATTTTTACACAGAGTGGTAATGAATACCAAAAAAAGCTTATAATTTGAGATCCAGGGGTTTATTCAGTTGATCAGTTTGTCAGCCCGGCACAACACCAACTTTGAATATCTCATCTCAGATTCTAATCTTATTTCTGCCTGGGACTGGAATTGATTGTCTTTCTCGTGCAGTGAGGGTTGCCCTTCAGATGGCCCGAAGGGTGGGAGAGTGTTATCATCTGCTGACATATTGGATGTTACAAGAAGCAGACTGAACAAACATGCTCTGAATCAACATTGGCAGCTTGGGACAAACACGCTGATTAAAATGCCACGGCAGTGACAAATGAAAGCCCACACATGCAAATGACCGAACAAATTCAGGGCAGCTTTTGCAGAAGTTGCATCTTTTCTGTTTGTTCTTTGATGTGCAATTGATCTGACTTTTTGGAAGAACTGTTGGGAAACTTGAAGTAGTTTGATACTCTCTCCGTGTGTTTGGAGGGTCTAAGATGAGAAATAAAAAACTGCAGCACTGATTAGGTGGTAGGACTGGAAAGTCTCAGTAGATACAGTACATCTGGAGAAAAAAAATGATTTATATACTCGTAGGGCTGCACAATTAATCATCACAAAATCAGTAATTTTGATTCACACCCAAATGCCATCTCACAACAATTCTTCTGGAAAAGTTCCTCAGTGCACCTCAGGGCTGCGTTGTCGTTGCCTTATGTCTCAACCTATGACAAAGCTCCGTTATGTCACATGATTTAGTGGTGGAGCAAGCCCGCTGGCACTACAGCAGTGTTGTTAACAAAGCAACTTTGATGCTATATTAAGCAAGTTTGCTTAGGCACTTTGCTTATGCAGAAGCCGGCTCCGGTCAGAGCCGGTGCTGGAGATGTTAACCCCTCCTGCAAATGAATTGTGCTGGTTGATCCTTCACTGTGTTACTTCTGTGTGGGACAAGTTTAAGTGACACTTTTCAATAATGCATTGATTATAGTTACTAACCCGAATGTCCTGGACTGATGCTGACTCACTTTTAAACAAAACAGTTTCTCATATACACACACACAGATATATATATAAAAAAAAAACTCGTTCCTCACCCTCCGTGGGTGGTGTCCCTTCTAAGCTCGGGTCCTCTACCAGAGGCCAGGGAGCTTGAGGGTTCTGCGCAGTATCTTTGCTGTTCCTAACACTGCACTTTTCTGGACTGAGATGTCTGAGGTTGTTCCGGGGATCTGCTGCAGCCACTCTTCCAGTTTGGGGGTTACTGCCCCGAGTGCTCCGATCACCACGGGCACTACTGTCACCTTCATATATATATATATATATATATATATATATATATATATATATATATATATATATATATATATATATATATATATATAATGTGTGTGTGTGTGTGTGTGTGTGTGTGTGTGTGTGTGTGTGTGTGTGTGTGCGTGTGTGTGTGTGTGTGTGAGTGTGCTTGTCCTCTGATTCAGCCACTTTGTAGACACCACACTGTAACATCCCACCAGCTATCAGATTTGAGAGACTTGTTAAACATCACCATGCCTCACCCAGCACAGTGCCAAGAAGTACACAATAATATATTTGTAGATTAAAAAAATTCCCAGCAGAATTGTGTGGACATGGGTTTTCACAGAAGATAACGCAGAACAGCTACAAGAGCAGCTGGTGTGTGACTTAAATACGCCACACAAATCCTTTCTCCCATGTTGCAAAACATCAGTATCACTTTAATGATGTGATAACACACGCACTATCGTTATCCAGGATGATAAAAGTGTAGATGTAGTGAGCGCCATCATGTCCCCTATCAGTAGTAAAACAAAAAATGTTTGCTGTAGTCTATTCAGCCCTTTGAATTGGAGACTAAATGTGTGATTTGGCCTATAGCCTAACTAAACGTATTAAATAATAAAAATAAAAAAATCTTAATATTATTTGCAGTGTAACTCAAAATAAACATTAAATGAGAAAAGCCACATGCCCAGGGTTACATCTTCTGTGGTTACTAAGCCCTGCCGGCACTACCGCCTCACTCCTGTTGGTCTTTCTGAAGTCTTTTGTCCCCCTGCATCATTAAACAATTGTGCATAGATGCTGTAAATGGCTACCAGTTTCAAAATATGGTTATTGTTGTCCTTCGTAATACAGGCATCTGCCTTCAAAAGTACATATTGGTTGATCTCTAAGTGAAACAATTATAAACAGAAATAAGTGAAAAAGTATTCGTAAAAAAATGTTTCCAATATATATATATATATATATATATATATATATATATATATTTGTGTAGTGGGGATATTTGAGTAATGAAGTATGCAAGCAGGAGCCGCAAACAGCTCAGAGATTGTTGTTGCTGGTCCACACAATCCAGGTTTTGATTATTCTTCTGGATGTACATTGCTACCCTGGCAGAGAAAGATTTGTGATTCTTGGAAAATAGGGAAGCACTGTAACCGAGAGCCAAATCAGGAATAACAGCCAGGCAAGTGTCAGGCTCTTCACATACAAAGAAATACATTTCGCCCATTACATCCGCACAGACACTAAAAGCAATGGTAACGTCAGCCAGAGTTAAGGTTTTTGTCAACCCTGAACTGTCCAAAACAGATACATCCCCACAGACCACAAATCTCTTTTAAGGCCAGTACACAGCCACACAACAGAATCTTTACAAAATTATTATTAATAGGACGATGTTTTCCAGAAATGAGACCATCGCTTTTGTGGTGTCTAAGGAGCTTTTCATTTCCATGAAAGGGGAGATGATGGAAGGCTCAGCTGAATCCTAAGGAGGAGGCTTTGTCAGCTTCTTTGGAGGACCAGAACCTCAGCAACGGCTGTAGGGTGGCATTATTTAGTCTTCGAAGATCAATAAAGTATTCTGAATTTGAATTTTTTCAATGTTTCTTTGCAGAAGCATTGGCTTTATCCTTGGAGCAGGTAGCCAGGACCAACAGTGGACCAACAGTGAAGAGGACCATTCTCTGTATAATATTTGGCAACATTGCAAAGAAAATAAGAAAAAGGTGAGCAGTTGTAAGTGCTTTCAAACAAGCAGGCTTGGTGACAAAGCTGGCGGTATCTGAGAGACTAGTACCTCTTACTAGTTACATAAGTCAAATACAAAGATGCAATGAACCATGCAGGAGGGTGAATCCAACCACGCACATTGCAGTGTCTGCCTGTATTGACACCCGAGGGTCACGGTGGTCACTGATGGTCATTTAGGTGGACCACCAGATTTTACTATCACGCCTAAATCACCTAGTGGGCATTTGTGACACAGCTCTTGTGTCTGCAGCTGGTTCAGAACGCCGCTGCACAACTGGTACTCATAGGAGAACACATCACCCCTGTCCTGGCTTCACTCCACTGGCTGCCTTTTTGTTTTAGATATTTAAACATTTTTATGTTATTTATATTTGTTTTTAAATGTTTAAATGATCTTACTCTGCTTCACCTCTATGCGCTTCTTCAGCTGCTCCCCAACTGTGGAATAACCTGCCCTGCACATTTGGGAGCCCTCTTCACTGTCCACTTTTAAAACCTGTCCTAAAACTCACTTATATTATTTGGTTTTCAGGGAGCAAGACTAGCAGGACTAACTGTCTAATAGAAATGAAACAATAAAAAAAAATAAAACAAATCTACAACTCATTATTAATTTATTTTCATTATTTAATAAATGAATAAAACAAATACATAAACATATAGGCAGCACAGTGGCTTTGTGGTGACCACGGTTTCCTCACAGCCAGAAAGTTTCTGGTTTTATAGGAGGAGGCCCGGCAGGACTTTCTGTGTGGAGTTTGCATGTTCTCCTCGTGCATGCGTGGGTTTTCTCTGAGTACTCCAACTTCCTGCCGTTTTTCCAACAGTCATCAGTAAATGATACAATAATCTCCTGTATCTAAAACAGCTGCTGGAGCCCCATAAGAAACCTAAATCGAATAGTTTCTCATCTGCCTACTAGGAGTCCACATTTGACCACATAAGAACAACTACAGAAAACAAAATAACACAAAAAAATGAATTACCAACGTAAAGCCTCATACAGTTCTGAGTATTTTGCTTTATTGCTTCAGATGGTGGTAAAATTTCAAGTACACCTTATGTTCAATGTCATGTTTGCTAATAGACACCAGCAGATGCACTTTTTTCAGCAACAGATCGCTGTACTGTCATTCAGCAACTTTTCTAAACCCGTGCAAAGACCTCTGCAAAGGCAGAACTGGATGAGCAGAGATTTCTTCATAGAATTTACTGATGCAAAAACTCCACAGGGATGTCGTATTTGGACAAAGGTGTTTACATGTCTTTCATAATGTGACTATGATTAACACTTTAAAAGCCCATATTGCAATTATTGCTTACTGCGATTATGAATTCTATTAGATTAAGGTTGCTGTTTACATGGCAGTTTCTTAATCAGTCCAATTAATGAATTGAACTTGGTGTTTATAGCTGTTCACCTGAAATTTGCCAAAAATCAGAGCCCACAGGATGCTGTGGAAAGAGCCATTTACATCAAATAGCCATTTGCTTAATCTGATTTATGATCAGATTATTGTGATACATGTAAACATACTCAGAGTTTATACTGAGCAGTGGAATGAGTGAATCTCAGGCAAATGTGGTGCATTGAATTTTATCTTCCACTGGCTATACATTTCCCGTAAAGAGTGGCTTTTGGATCGTTAATTCAAGTGAGGTGGGGAACTGAATGTACACCACAGCTTGGGAGTATTTCTTGGGTGAATGTGGTGAAAATAACCTACTTCCATCTGCACTGTGTGTGGCGGCTATTTATTCATAATTATCTGGATGAGTTGCCCTTTTTCATCCATTTTATTTGCAGCCAATTAATATTACTAAATAATTCTTCGACGTTAAGAAAACAAGAAAAGGAAAGGGTATAACTTTTTTCCGTCCGAAGTGAATGTCTGTGCATGTTACTTGCAAACTGAAGTGTCATTCTGATCCACAACCCAACCCCAGAGCAAAACTCTAACTGACATGACCAAATTGGTCTGTATTGAACCAGCCCTCTGGGCACCATGAACCCGGGTCAATGCTGCCTCTTCCTCAGCTGATACCGAGCCTGCACAGAAAAGTAATAGTCAAACTCACACAGAGAGCTAAATGAGTAAATGCATCAGCACATGTCCTTAAGGTAAGAAGATGTGTTCCTCTGACTTAAGTAAGTTTTCTCTTTAGCGTTTACAAATAAAAGACACCTTTGATTATA
Source organism: Xenentodon cancila (assembly GCA_014839995.1). Classification (NCBI taxonomy): domain Eukaryota; kingdom Metazoa; phylum Chordata; class Actinopteri; order Beloniformes; family Belonidae; genus Xenentodon; species Xenentodon cancila. The sequence goes on along the minus strand of CM026199.1, from coordinate 6,101,386 downwards.
TGAGTTTAAATAGACAGAAACTATAAGGGATAGAAAATGTTCTCCCTGCAAGGAAACATCTGAAATATTAACATTTGAATGTGTGTATTATTTTTGGGCCAGTATAACTGGCATATTTATTTATTTTATTTAACACACTCAAATTATGCACTACTGCTCCCTCAGCAAGTGGTATGGCAATTTGTCAAAGTTAATCAACCTGCAGATAATAGCTCCCCCACGTCATTTTTATGGAAAGTATGAACACTTAGCTGTTGTCGCTGCTGTGGAAAAACATTCAAATAATTACTCAAGTAATTGTGGCAACCCATCAGTTTGCCAGGACCCTTTTAATTTTAAACTACTATAACACATAGACTGAGTGATGCCATTCAGAGGCCAAATGGCTCAAACCAGCCATCATTACTGAGTTAATATTTTAAGAAAGGGACATCTGAGATAAGGCTGTGCAGACAGAGTGGAGCACATATGGGTGAATTAACTGGGCTTCAGAACTGATTTAATATAAATTATGATCTGAATTTAAACAAAGCCACAACTGAAGACAAGCACAATGTTCTAAAGCTGACAACACACTAAAATAATAATGTATTATGTCTTTATTGAGAAAACCTTTCAAACATTATGATCTTTTTTACACCTTAAGGGTGAAAAGTGTGTAAGGATTTCAATTAAATTTAATTGGAGTCAATTTTTTGCACACCTTAAGTCCAATTAATGAGTTGAACTTGATGTTTATAGCTGTTCACCTGAACATCAAATAGCCTACAAATGTTTTAGAGATGAAGTTCTGTTAGGACGAAAAACACATCTTAACTTTGCAGTACCCATAGACAGAATAGAGGGTAGACTGCATTGATTGCTGCCGCCTATAGGAGCTGATGAGCCATGTGGCCGCCGCCGTCATGGACCGGTTGTTGGCACACACACAGAGATATATGAAATGTTTAAATACATCTGTAACATTAATATATTTACAGATGTATACAATTTATACACATTGTGTCACACACACACTGTCCGGTCCAAATGCTCTGTCTTGAACTGTTGGCTGCATATCAGAGAGGAATTACTGCTTGTACATCCGTCTTCTGGGCAATTTCCCACTTCTTTCATAATTCTTCAATTTTGGGAAACCTTCACAATGAAAAGACACTGGAGATGTGGGAGAGTCTACAGAGAAAAGGGAGGTCAACTTTATTTGTTCCTTCAAATTTCTTAAAACTTTTCATTTATCTAAGGTTCCTTGGGACATTATTCCAGTAGAGGCATATTTGTTCTGAAGGTCGGGCTGCAGACCAGCACTGTAAGAACGCCGCTCTCCACCCAGAAACATGTGACTTCCACACACAGGACAAATATGACAGTGTGCTTTGTTATTGAGAAGAAAAACTGAGTTGAACACAGAAAAAAAATGATATCTTGGATTGACTTTAAAAAATGTGTGTAATTTGTTCCAAGTGTTTTCTCAAGATAAATGAAGGACTTGAATGAAACCATACATTTTTATTCAGTTTTAACACAAACATGTATATTAACTCAGAGTAAAATTATTAGTAAATGCAGTGACCTTACACCATTATCTTACATTTCTACAACTCAATTTCTTCAGTTTGGTTAAACATAATATTTATTACTATATAGGGTATAGTTTTACTTATTAAACTAATTATTTTGATGTAATTTTGTTATGCCATTATACTAAGCCCTTTCAAGTTCCATCCATCCATTTTCCATACCCGCTTATTCCTTCGCAAGGTCATGGGGATCTGCTGGAGCCCAACCCGACTCATTTCAGGCGAGGGGTACACCCTGGACAGGTCGCCAGTCCATCACAGCCACATACAAAGACAAACAACCAAGCACACTCATGCTCACAGCTACAGGCAGTTTAGAATTAACCTACCACGTATGTTTTTGGACTGTGGGAGGAAGCCGGAGAACCCGGAGAGAACCCACACATTTTCTATACCCGGTTTTATCCTTTGCAGGGTCAAGGTTTTCATAGGGATTTCATTTAGCTTACAATAAACAAAGACACAAAACTCTTCAAAAGACCTTTATTGATATGTTTTAAAGAATGCATCAACTTTATACTAAAAAAATTAAATAAGTAAAATAAAACCCTCAAATTGTGGTCTTTGTAGTGTTTTATTTTCTTCAAAAACCTTTTCGTAACCTTAATTAGAAACAGATCAACGGCTAAATATGTTGAAAACTATGCCAAAATGAGACAGAAAAACTCACAGGGATTTCACAGGGATTATAATCACAGGGATTTTCTAAATATCAGTCTTAAAATGTGTGAAAATGAACAGCATACAAGTACTACTTTTATACATACAGAACATTTGTACAAATAGAACCTTTCATAAAACAATGTACAAATCTAATTTAAAACCTGAGATATGTACAGTAAAACCGCTAAGTATAAAACACTTGTAGCAACTGTTAAAATGTGGCTGTACTTTTGGCTCAAAAGACCCGAGAAATTAACTACCGGTAAGTAAAAATACAGTGAGGAATGTTGGGGGGCACAAAAAAATCAACCAACATTGTCTTGGTCATAGCAATTTCAAGTGACCACATTTCAGTGGTAATCAGTAATCAGTGCTGCAACATTTGTACCACAAAGAATTATGTTAACAGTAAAAGTCAGAAACTGAAGGAACATTTGCATTAAAGCTAGTTTCTCTCTTATTCACAATTAAAAATAGATCCTTCTATTCTCCTGAATAGGAGCCATAGCGCGGAACAAAGAGCGTGCTGTATCCCAATGGATTTCTTTGATCCATCTTATTTGTTGAGCTGGACACTCAGATTTGGACGCTGTGGGTGTCATCGTCTTTGGTTCTACTGCCATGAAATATTTTCTGCAGTGGATCAAAAGTGTGTTTGAACTCACTTGGATAGCTCAGTGAGTTGCCATCGATTGCACAGGGTCATTCCACATTATTTGGCCTCATCTATGCTCTAAACCTGAGGACCTGAGGACCTGAGAACCTTCGATGACAATCCCAATGTCATGTGGTGGACGGAGAGGATCCTCCTCCCTGATGACAAACATGGCCATGGTACACCTCTACCTCTTGTTCTGATTCCTCCTGACTAACCTGATAAAAGAGACAGCAGCTCAGTATCTGTAGGTGAGAACACAAACACTTAGTTTATTTATGCACTAACTTTGTAAATTGTCTGAAAAAAAAACCAAAAACACATAATCCACAACTGGGCACTTGGGAGTTAAACTAGCTGTGATTTACAAAAACTTTCAGCAAACCAGCCAAAAGGCCTGTGAAAAAAAGACTAAAAAAAACAACAAAACCATGTGCCAAGAAAATGAACACTGTTGATTCTATTTATGTGATATACACCGTATTTGGATGCATTGCATGACCTGATCCAGAACGTTCAGTAGGTTCAGAGTCTTCTCTCCGACAGCTCCTCCCTTGTTTCTGATCATCTCCATCAGCTTGCTGTGGTGCTTGTCCAAGGAAGCCAGGAATCGTGGCTGAAGATGAACAGTTATTAGCAGCAATTCCCATGAATTCTGCATTCATCTTTAAATTACAAGAGCATAAGAAAACTTTATTATACTACACATTATTGTTTGTTTGGTATGATACATCAGCACCTATTCAGTGTTTAAGTGTCTGCCACTGGAGTCAAGTTTAAACTAGATCAAGACAAGAGCTAACTAAAGTTAAACATCAACCATTCACACAGCTAACCTACAGACACAGAAATACAAATATAGGAAGTGTAAAATGACAGAAGTATTAGATATAAAAAAAAAAATACAGGTTTTGTCATTTGCACTAGCAAAATGCTTTTTTCCCCCCATTCATGCAGTTGATATTTATTTCTATGGTTGTTTGTGCTTTGTCCCTGTCCAGCTATCATGCCGCTTCACCTCATTTGTAAGGAACAGTCCTCATTCCTTTGTGAAACAGGTACCACAGTGTTTTCATTTCCACATTCATCGAAAGAACTAGGAAATAAAGAAAAAGACGCCATTATCCATTTACCATTCATAGAATTGACAAACGCTGCACGGCACATTTGTTCATCTGTGGTACATTTATTAATCTGTGGCTAAGTTCAAAGCTATTGAAACAGTTTAAAACAGTCAAGAGACCTTGGCTGAACAGCAAACCTGACAACGGAAAAGGTGAGATTTCACATTTATTTTGTTGAGATAATGTGAACTATTAACAATTGTCACTACAGGTTGCAAATAATTAACCAAACAGGTGATAAATAAAAGATAAAATATTAATCCATTCCCATTTAATTGATACCACTTTGTTCTGAGAGCAAAAGAAGCCAAATAATCATGTTTAGTCTATCCTTGTAGTAAAACTCTGAAAAGTCTGCACAGAAAACTCAGTCGACTACGTAACATTACAACATTCGCTGTTTAAGGTGCTTTGTGACGAACCTTTAAAATAATGTTTAGCCTTTTTACATAGGGGATATGTGAGTTTTAAGTGACAAATGATAATGTACTTGGACATGAAACTGACAAGTTTAACAGATAAGAAAAACAAATATAACAAATATAAGTCCATAACAGTACCGGTGTGCATTTTTGTGATATATTTAAACTATTTCCCCAAATAATGAAATGCATCCATAAACCTCTGCTTATCTGAAGCCAGGTCATGGACTATATAAATACATATCTTGAGAGGTTTCTATTGTGACATTCTGCAGCAACGCAGAGACGTTGTAGCTGGAACTGTTGCTTCTCACTTAAAAAAAAAAGAAAAGAAAGTTTGAGTTGATTTTTCTTTAAATGGCAAAAGCCTCTATATATTGGAGTATTTTAAGTGGGCTAAAAAATTACCATGTGTTCATAATGTACAATAATTATACACGGCATCAGTTAATTTGATTATTGCTTCTTCTTAATTAAAATATGACAAATCAAAAAGCAGTTGTCTGCATGACTGAGTGAAGTCTTTATCGGGTAAAGATTGTAATATTGCTGTACATTTAAAGGGCACTCACTGAGCCATTAAAAACAAAAAGAAACAACTAAGAGAAACCCATCTTCATGTTCTCAATATTTTAAAGTCAAATGAGAATGAATAAGTAAAATTAATTCAAGCAAAAATAATTATAGGAAGTTTCATTAAATCCAATTTAACATGACTGATTAATGTAATGGCTTGCAGTAAGGCCTTGCCCTAATGTAAGCCATTACTTCTGTTCCACCAGTGAAAAGCATCTGCCATTATCCATCATCCTCTCTGACAACCATAATTATCCTGGACTATGAAGACAGCAGCAGGATTTCACAGAAACATGACAAGAGGCTGCTGTCATCATTGCCTTCTTCTTCTTTGGAGTTTAATGGTGCTATAGTTGCGTCCTTGCGTGTTGCCCGCATATCTTGGCTACACCTCTAAAATGTAGTGAAAGATGTCGTTCAGTCCTCATTTATGCCTCATGTACACATCTTTACAAGTCCAGACAATGAAGACAATGAAGCTGCAAGACCAACGGGATGTTTAGGAGCAAGTTAGATTGTTAGCCTATTAAAAAACTCCTGCTTATTGTATTTGATAAAATAGACTTTGATGTTGTGGTACCTTCTGCTTTTTTATCTACTATCAAAAATTTAAAAAAAAAAACAACAATCTGCCACTATTGTGTTACATGACACTACTTTTCGAGACAGTCCAAAAATGAAGAAAAATATTTTTGATTCAAAAGAAAAAAAGGTAATGATGAAAAAAAAAACAGAAGAAAATGTGTAATTTGGTTTGTGATTACAGTGACAGACAGAGTTGGGTTTGTTAATCTCTGGAAACGGTGAAACTTTCACAGACGAAAATACTTTTTATTCTTCCTAATGGATATCCACCGCCACCCACTTTCTCACCACATTTTTTTTTATTTCAAGTACTATGTGGTATGTAAAACTGTGATAAAACACAATTGAAAGCTCAAATTAAAATTAGATTATATTTATATGTAATACATCGTTTACTGATAACTGACTAATAAAAATCTGACATTACCTTAGAATTGTGGTTCAAGACAATAATAATTTAAAAAAAACCCACCTAACTACTGAAACTGGCCCAGACAAAAATGATGGGACCCTCAATATAATACTTTGTTGTACAACCGTGTGATATGATCACTGCAATAAAGTAATTTGTGTAACTGTAGAAACGTTTGCAGCTGTAGACATGTATTTCAGTCCACTCCTCATAAGCAAACTGCTCCAGCTGTGTAACGAAGATTAGGACTGTATATCTGAGCTAATCAGGCTGTAAACCACAGAATAATGTACCATTCACACCGAACTAAAAATACCTCTGGACCAGCAGTAATTCTGAAATTACAACCCGGCATCTTTATTTAGTTTAACCTGCTCACGCTGGATAAGTGAAGTCTGTGTTTTACTGTAATTCACAGCCATTCAGTCCAGAAGCGATGCCAAGGTTTTGCAATTTATTAAAAGATTAATTTTATTTAACATTAAGTTTAAATCACTACCTTGTCAGCTTAGTCCCTCCCTAGTTGCTACAGCAGATCAGCACAGTCCACAAGATAACTGGAGCTTTCATTGAAGCCCAAAAGGAGTTGTGCTGTTAGACAAGCTTGGAGTTTGATGAAAGATAAAACGTTTCATACTTCATGATGCAGCTACGTCTTTGTCTCATTGTCGTTCTTCTGTTGATCTGGACTTCTTTTTTCATGATTCTCAATGCTTAATGTTGATTAACTTCTTTATGTTTATCACCAAAAAATGTCATATTGTTACGCTATATGGGGTACATATAGTTGAAGTTGTAATATGATTGATAGAGTTAAACTTTAACACAATATTTGTTTTATCTCATTGTTATTTTATGCACTGTATACTGTTCGTCTTATGAGATGAGATGATTGTACACGTCAGAATATATCTTGTACTTGTTGCTTATCTTCACCTTCTTATTTTCAATAAAAACGAAAGCACCACACCAGAGGGGGGGTGCGGACAGAGACGAAAGCAGCGGAGATGTGGCTGAGTTCTCTGTCCGTCGTCCGTGATGATGTATGAAAACTTACAGACTTTGTCTTTCTTCTGTATTGTGTGTTTAATAAATGTTTAAACCTGACAATGATATCATACTACGTTATTTTTAATTACTGACGTGCATTCGATTAGGATCAAAATTAAATTGTAATTTCTGTTTTTTGTAAAATCCATCCATTATCTATTCCCGCATATATAAGACACAGGATTTATAGCAGGGTTCCTTCCTTTATCTTCGAGTGAGACTGTTTGGTTTTAGCGACTTCTCAGTGTGTAGTTTCTTCTCCACACTGCATGTTTCACTTTTTTCCACAGATGTTCAGATGTTCAACAGGGTGTAAATCAGGGCTTATAGAAGGGGACTTCAGAAAAGTCCAGTGTTTGGTTCTCAGACAACTTCTTGTGTGTTTTGGGTCATTCTCCTGCTGGAAGACCCATGACCTAAAAGTGAGACCAAGCTTTCTGTCGCTGTGCGGCACATTTGGCTCCAGAATGTCTTGATCACCAGTGATGGCTGGTGATATCTGATGCTGATGTACCTTGACCTTGGACTTCACCTTAAATCCATTAGAAGTTGTTCTGGGCTCGTTGGTTCATATTAACCTTCTGTTTAGTTTGTTACCAGTTTTTCATTTACAGCCATGTTGCAAAAGTCCACATTCTTTCTTTGGTCCACGTTCAGTGTGGTGCAAACCAAACAACAGATGATACCAAACAACAAAGTGAGTACTTGTCAAACTTTAAATTGGCAGCCTGACTGAAGACAAGATTGAAGACACTTGTGCAGTAATTAGAGGTTACGCTTCTATTTAACAAATAGCTATGGTCAAATTATTTTCAATATTTTCTAGGGCTACCAACTAAATTATTGAGGCCAATTTCATTAGTTTCTTTATTTTAATATTATTCTGTTGAACAGCAAATCAAAAGTAATGTCTAATATTCATAACCCACTGTATATTATTAAAGTACATTATTATCTATTATTATTTTTGTAAGTTTGAAGTTGGTTGGTTGTTTTTTTTTTCTTTTTACTTTAAGGGCATGATACCAACAAGTACGCCCACACGTGCAGCTCTAAAGTCCAAAGCCCTGCAATTATTTTTTAAATTGTGAATCAAATCTCATTGAGTACCAGACAATAAGTGGTAACATCACTGTAATCTGTGTATATATATTTTTTTTATGTCTAATGAATGTTTTTGGTCACTCCTCATTATTCACAAATATTTACTGCAATAAACTTCCATATTTGTTTTGTTTCCCTTGCAGTCATCATTTTGGAAATTTTTAGAAGTTTTCAAAGTTAAGTAGTCCTTTTCTTTCTTAGAAAATGTTTTGAAAATCTGAACATTAAAATATTGAAAATAATACATTCATGAAGATGTGTTAAAACCAAGTGCTTATTAAAGGATGATTTTTGGGCTTCTCTTTATGAAAGGTTCTCTGAGACTTACTTGTAACAGAGAATGAGATGTCCACTAATTGCAGACATAGTGGTAATTATCAGTTTGCTTTGTCAATATGTCAGAGTATCCATGAAGCAGACAGTGTACACTGTAAATGATTAATTATGACCAGAACAGAGTCTGGCTCGGCTCCTCTACTCTGAGCTGTGTATGCAAACATTTCTATCTGCCAAAGTTTTCAATTTCAGTTAATGCATTTTTATTAAAGCAGATTCCTGTGTGAAATTCATACTATTCCCTTTGACAATAATGCAGTGACACACCACATACTCTTATTTAATGGAAGTGCTGGTCTTGGTCCACTTTAAACAGCAAATGTCATTGAACATCATATTGTCTTGATGATTAATGCTTGCAGAAGCTGGTGAAGGTTGAAGCAAAGAGAGGCTGAAGTCCCACGGCTGTGGACGAAAAGAGAGGAAGTCAAACTTGAAATTGCCAACAACTGAAAAAACTTTCAAAGTAAAACAGGAAATAAGCTAAATATTTAACTAACCTAATCAAAGAACAATAGCTTCAGCAGAAATATAAAAAAAAAAAAAAAAAACTACACCTTCACATAAATTGAAATGTTTAGGTCAGTGGTTCAATTTTAAATTCATAAAAATGTCCATTGTTACATTTTTTTTGGCTGTAAGGACTTTGTAGCTGTTTAGCAACCAGCGGCACCAAACCTTTATCATAATAAATCTTCCAATCATATTGATTTGACTGTGCCAAAGCCAATAAGTCAATAGGTTTCTGAATTACTGTGTACTAGAGGTAAAGGTAAAGGTACACTAGACACTTTTGTATCCATTAGACGTTTTTGAGACTTGAGATGGCAAAATACCTCATCTTGCATTTGCCATTAATAGGCAGAAGTAATTTCCAAAGGAGAAAACTCACAACAGGAAGTACAATTTTTGAAATACTACTTTTTGTGTGTCAGATGTTTTTTTTATGCAGGAATATAGTCCGTCTAACCTCAAATCTGTTATTATCAAGACAGAGTGATGTTGAGCTGAGCGCTGGCATCTCCACTGCTGTACACTGCTGTTACAACAGAAGAAACTGCTGCCCCCAGCACCCCCACCCCCACCCCCACCCCCACCCCACTCTGCTAAGTATATTCTCCCAAGTACAAACAATCAACTCAAAGTTGGCATACTTGGTACTGAGAGACGTTTCTATTCTATTCCACAGATCATTTTTCTATTCTTGGATGGTTTCCACAATTTCAAAAATTCATTACAGAAATTGTAGCAAGCATCCAAGTTTTTTAGTTTGTTTTTTTTTTTACATTACTCTAGATTTGTTTTCACAGTTGGATGCATTGTCATAGAAATATCCAAAGCCAACTTCTCAGGGAGAAATTCAATCCTTTTCTCTGCTTTTTCACTTATTTTATGTTAAGAGCACTGAGACTGCTGGTGCAACGAATGATAAAAATTATGATAATAATTATATTAAAAAACACACCTCTGTCATGATTCTTGACATGATATCTTCACAGATTATTTACTCTTCGAATCTCAGCGAGTGAAACCAAAAGCAGACGTTTCTGTCTGTTCTGTCTTGTCCAACACTGACACGGCTGGTGCATTCTAATCTTTAAAATATATGCTAACTGCAACTGATAAACCTTCCAGCAAGATCAAATATGTAATAATCACAAAATTGGTTTGTTGCATGCTTTCCCATGAACTTAAGGGATCCTCTTCACACGCACACGGGCAACAACAGAAAAGAACCCAAGTGGAAAACCAGAGGCGCTACTTTTGATTTATTCATTCAATAACCAACAAGACAATCAGTTTTCTCCTTGGGGTAGCATAAGCCCTCAGAGAAAAATTATTGGAAAAAAATGATGGTAAATAAGAAATAGTGAAAGGAGACAAACACATAAAGCCAAACTACTATACAGTGTGACATTCCTGCAGCAGATGACGTGACTGCCTGGCGGTAAACTCTGAAGAGAACATAAATCACATCATTTGAGAAAAAGCATGGGGCTATGGAAATTAGGCTTTGTGTGAAGTGCTGAGTGATGTGCTGCTGAAAACACAGCGTTTTTATGGCCAGTTCTTTCGCTGCCTTCCTTCGTTCCTTCTTCTTTTATTCTTTTGGTTTTTTTTTCTTTTTTTCACACAACACTTCTGCCATTCTTACCTTTGAGCCATCATCTCTGACCACATTTATTCACAGCTATTTAAAAAAAAAAAAAAGTCTCTTCTCCTCTCTGTTCCCCCGGAGCAAAGCCATTTATATCTAGTGCTGGATTGTAGGTAGAAATACAGCCTCTGAAGTTGCAGGCTGGAATTTTGTAACAGAAGAGAAAAAGAAAAGGAGCAGCTTTCCGGCCAGTTTAGTACCAGTATATTCACTCCGCAGAAACGTATTTCCTCTAAAGCCCATAATTCAAAATGTTGATAGACGGAAGACAAATGAGGGAAGTGGTCTTCATTAAAATCCCTTTCTTACAAAGAAAGAAAATTCACAGAATTAAGAGGTGAAGCTAAAATGATTGATTATTAATGTTTAAACTGGTTTAGTCTCATTTACTTCTGAGGTGTGACTTCAATCTAATCTGTGCCATGCAAATACACATTATAGTTTTATTTACAAATCAAATATATTGTGCAAGAATGGTATGGAGAACTGCTGAATGAAACTGGTTCATTTCATTCCAAGTCAGACTGTTTTCATCTGTCAGGAACAGTCTGACTTTACTTTTGTTTGAGCATTCAATTGTCGTAGCATAGTAGTGAGGTTGTTAGAACTGCTGCCTCAGGGCAAAAAGGTTCCCGGTTCGATTCTCAGCAGGAGCCTTTCTGTTTTCAAGCCTGCGTGTTCTCCCCATGCTGGAGTACCTCCAAGAAACATACATGTTAACTCATAAGTCTTCTTGGATCAAAGTGTCTGCTTAATGTAACGTAAAATTACTAGATAAGTTATTCACAAGTGTAATGACAACAAGAAGGCAGTCAATCTTTTCAGCAATTAACTTCCCACCAAGCTCAGTTCAAGGTCATCTACTGCCCTGCTTGAAGCGATTGTAAAACAGGGGCTTGTTTTGCAGCTACAGGGTAACTCGCAGTCACTGGTTGAAACAGGATCTTTCAAATCTAAAACAGAATCCAAAGAATAAAGGTGTTTTAAAGTACCCATCAAAGTGCAGTGCTTGTAAGTGTTAAAGCGGGCTGTGCAAACACTAATTCCTTCAAACCTAAATGACCTGAAGCAACAATGTAAAGATGAAACATGAGTGGGTCAGAGATTTTTTATTATTATGTCCTGATATGTAAAGCTCTGGCAGTGAATGTGTGTCAAAGTACATAGTAAACATCGTGGAGCTTTGAGATTGGCATTTCATCAGTCCTCATGAAATGAGGACCGACAGACAGACCTTGACTGCTAGACAAAGGCAGGTCCCAGAGACTGTTCTCCCATGTCAGGGTCTCGTGCTCCATTAACCATCCTCCTACATACCTACTTGTGACTTGATAAGAGCGAAGAGCCAGTTCCAACCTTGTACGCGACAAATGCATCAAAATGTACAAGAACTGGAGAGATCTTGCTTGTTAAAGTTTTACATATGATGTAATTAAATGTTCCTTCAAATGAAAACTAACCTACAGGAACTTATGGTGTTTTTAATCCACTCGTTTTAAAGCAAAACTTTATTGTATATTAATGTGTTGCAGATACTGTAGAATAAAAACATACACAAATATTCTGAGGCAGTTTTGTAAGAACAGAAGAAAATAACTTTTAATCTTTATGCAGATTGTATACTGTCAGTAAGTACACGAGTTAGTACTTTAATCAGAACCATTTCTGAAAAGACATTTGACTTTCTGACAGTAACATCTAAGTAAATTAGAAATAAACATGAACTATGAGTTAATGACGTAACAGTAATTGTTTCAATCATTCATGTTTGCATGTCTTGCATGTCATAAAATTGTTTTTCAAAATCATGAGGAAATGAGGAGTATTCTGAGCTCTGGTTTGAAAAGTGTGTGTGTGTGCGTGTGCGTGTGTGTGTGTGTGTGTGCGTGCATGCGTGTGTGTGTGTGTGTGTGTGTGTGTGTGTGTGTGTCTGAGTGGTGGGGGTGGGGGGTGGGGGGGTCCTCTGGCAGATACATAAATGTGACTTTATTTTGTACATTTCTACATAGATTGGGACCATAGTGACAGAAAATAAACAGAATGTTTAAGCTGGACATAATTATATATTCTAACAGAGAGCATGATTCTAAGATATTTATGAGAAAGTCCTTTATTCTGTATTATCAAATAGAAGGACAATCAACCAATGCTTGAGGAAATAATTTTATGAAATTACATTCACCACTTATTTGCATTTTGTGTGTGATCAGTTTTGAAATAATGTGAGTCAGCGCCATTGTTTTCTCCATTTATTTATTTCTATAACTTATTGTGCATTAATGTAACTTTATGCTTCAGTTTCTTGTGTCAAACTCTGTTTTGATCCAGCTCCCCTTCATCTGTCTTCTGACATTAAAGAAAACACAAAAAAACAACTTTCGAAGGAAAACAGGAGCCACAAACCATGTTTAAAACATTGTTAGCGTGGGTCTATATTTTTCTTTATTTCAACTTTATATTTTCATCAATCCTGTGTTTAATTATCATGTCCAATTCTTACTTTCACTGTCAACAAATCGAAATCACCTTGTTGCTGCAAATCAGAGTTTCCACTTTTGTCTCCCCTTCATACCAATTTACCAGGACAAACTCCTACTACAGAATTCCTAAAAATGATTGAAAAGTCCTAATGGGTCACAGAAGAAGAAATGGTAACAAGATTAGATACAGAATACAAGCATTAACAGTTACTCTTTGTCAATCACAACTTTCTCCAATTCCAGTTGCTAAGTCACTTAAATTGGCTCTGTTAAAATTCAGATCTATCAGGAAAAAACACTTAATCAATTGTTATTACTGAGCATAATCTTGACATTATGTTCTTAACAGAAACATGGTTAGATGATAATAGTGAGATACCTGCTCTGATAGAGGGAACACTTCTCAACTTTAGTTTTCTAAATAAAAGTAGAGAGCATAAGCGAGTGGGAGGGTTCGCCACCCTGTTTCATGATAAGGTAGATGTTGAAAAAGAACAATTTGGACAAGTCGCTAATACAAAATTACAGACCCATCTTAAATCATCCGTTTATTAGTAAGGTTGTTGAAAAAGCTATCTTTCAACTGTTACATACCTACTCAACTCTGAACAACAGCTCTGGCGTCTTCCAGTCCAGTTTCTCGTGCTCACCACAGCACTGAGACTGCCCTTGTCAAGGTGTTCAATGACATCCACATAAATGCAGACTGTGGAAGAACCACAGTGCTGCTATTATTAGACCACAGCACAGCATTTGACACTGTTGACCATGGTATATTGTTAAAGTGACTGGAGAATTTGGTCAGACTTTCTGGCACAGTGCTTGACTGGTTTGAGTCTCACTTTAAGGACAGGGACCACTTTGTGTCAATAAGTAACTTTACATTGGAATCGACAAAAAGTATATGTGGAGTTCCCCAAGGTTTTATCCTAGGACCCCTCCTATTTAACATCTACATGCGTCCACTAGCTCAGATAATAATAAACAAGATAAGTTACCACAACCATGCATATGGCAGACAACTTTACATTACAATGTCACCAGGTTACAATGACCCCATACAAGTGTTAGGTGGATATGTAGAACAAATCAATAAATCCATGTGCCATAATATTCTTCAGTTGAACAAAAACAAAACTGAAGTAGTTATTTTCAGAACAAAAGAAAAGTGTTTAAGAGTCAGTACACAGCTTCAGGTATTATAGCTACAAACCACTGGTAATGCCCGAAATCTGGGTGTAGTTATGGACTCAGAGCTGAAACTTTAGTGACACAAAGTTGACCTTCGATCACCCGAAGAACATCTTCAGGCTCAAAAGACTAATGTCTCAACAGGACCTTGAAAGACTAATCCATGCATTTATCTTCAGTCGACTTGATCACTGCAATAGTGTCTTCACAGGTCAGTCTAAAAGGTCAGACATCTACAGCTGATCCAGAGTGGTGTTGCCTGAGTTCTCACTAGATCTAAGAAAGTGGACCACATCACTACAGTTCTAAGGTCCTGTATCTCAGAGAATGGACTTTAATATACTTCTGTTAATTTATAAATCACTGAATGGTTTAGGACCGAAACACATCAGAGACCTGCTGCCATATCAACGATTCAGACCTCTCAGGTCTGGATGGTTCAGGTCTGGTCTGTGTTCAGGTCAGCTCTGTGTCCCCAGAATCAGAACCAAACATGAAGAAGCAGCATTCAGCTTCTACGCTCCACAGATCTGGAACAAACTTCCGGAAAACTGCAGGAATGCTGAAACCCTCAGTTCCTTTAAATCCAGGTTAAGTCATCTTTTATTTTTTCTGGCACTGCACTGTAACTCAGAATTTTTTTTCCTCTTTACTTTTTATTTTGTTAATATGTAAAGCGCTTGGATTGTCTTGTTGCTGAAATATGCGGACAAATAAACTTGGCTTGCCTATCCATGTTAAGATTTCAACAATGAGAGCTCGGAGAGTCAACATGCAAGACCTTCACATTACAGTACAATTGATCATGTAGAAAAAAAACACTGATTAGTGCAAATTTTATCTTTATCTATTCTAACTACAGAGCTGCTAAATGTCACCTTTGAACCGAATAAGATTTAAAAAAGTGAAAAATAAAGTGATAAATTGTTCATAATAATTTTCTTTCTTTGGTCGGCAGCTGCTTACAGTGTGTACAGATACTGAAAAAAGAAATAAAAATCAAAGGTCAGGAGACATTCTTTCTCCACTTCCAGCTGAACGCCACCATCGTCAAGGCTCACTGACATTCAAATGGAAAGAAGGTTTCATACTCACATATTTCATATGTATCAATAAAACATTTTTCCGACTTCAATGCATTCCAGTTTATAATTATTTCTGGTAACAAATAGAAAACTGAACAATGTTCTGACAATGTGCAGAAACAGAATTCACAACCTGTGTCAGTCAGGCTTTTAATTAAACTGGGTGAATACATAAAACAGATGTTTGGTAGTTACGGTACGTGGGCACAAAAGAGGGTGGCTGTTTGAGACGAGTCAGTAAAGCAAGCTACAAGCCCGGGAGTAGCGAAGAAAACTACTTACAGAAAAGAAAGTGAACTGTGGAGTCATTTTTCAAGAGCAATTTGTAATTAGGTGAGCATGTGAATAATGACACAGGCAGTGCACCAATAAACAATTTAGGATTACTATACAAAAGTGCCTTTGAAATTTGTTTGTTTGAGTTAAGGTCTCAGGTAAAAAAAAAATAAAAACTAAAAAAAAACAAGAACCTGTTAACACAAGAAGTCAGCCTTTCTTCAAAAGCTGAACAACTGAGTTTCAAAATGGTACATTAAAGTTACAGTGTTTAAAAATGACAGACCATCTCAAAAAAACCAACTTCCCAACATGCAGTAGCACAAGTCCAAATGAAGTAACAGGATTGAAGGAAAGAAGCCAAAAACCATATGACCGTAACAAGCGTCTGACAGGCAGAGAGGCATATGCGGTTGAATAATAATATCATCATACGTAGTAGCATTACAACAGTTTAAAGATACTGTACTGACACATACAAACAGGCACAATGTGCCTGTAGTTCATTTTATTTCCAGTTTGTGCAACATGCAATCTTAAATGCTTTTTTAGCCCTCAACAATGCCAGTCACATTGTTTTGATTTGAGTAACAGCACACGAGGACAAACAATGCAATTGCTGCTTGTATAAAAAGTTACAATAATTATTTGGTGCAATCCTAAATAATCTACTCCACTTCTTCTTTTTTTCTTGCTTTTTTATTTTATTTTATTTTATTTTCGATTTTAGACAGTGTGCTGCATGTCATTGTGTTCAAGTTCAATGTCAGCAAATGTCTTTTTCTGATATTCTTTTTAGCCATTTCATTGGCTTTTGCAAGAGAGAGACCTCGAGCTAAATTGAAATCCCTGCTTGACAGATACTTTCAATTATTATGTCTGCTCCTTTTCTTGGTATAAAGTATGAGCTTTTTTTTAGAGATTAATTAAGAGACTTTTCTTAAATTCAACAAAATCATTTGACTTTATTTTTATTTTAATTAATAAGAGAAAGAAATTGATTACATTCTTTCTTTTAATCATGTGTGTCTACACATACACACACACACACACACACACACACACACACACACACGTGTATGTATATATATATATATGCACTTTGCAACAGAGGGTTTTGTGTGTGTGTGTGTGTGTGTGTGTGTGTGTGTGTGTGTGTGTGTGTGTGTGTGTGTGTGTGTGTTCGTGTGTGTGTGTGTGTGTGTGTATGCATATACATATCAAAGTTATGACATCGTGTGGCTTCAAAAATACAATCAGTATATACAGCTCGACTGTCCTGGTCAGTCCCCTTTAAAAATGTCCAGATACCATGAAGAGGAGAATCAGACTGAAATCATGCATTTACCAAGAATCCAAACAGAGGTTTTTCAAAACTAGAACATTACGTTAGTGTCCCAAGTTCCTAAACAATTCAATAACCTTTCCAAAATGCAGGGTGATTAAACAGAATGCTAAATATGCCTCTCTCTACAGGCGTTTCTGCGTGGATTACCTTAAAAACATCAGATGGATCGATTTCACCACACATCCTCCTCTTGCATAGCACAAACGAGTCTCCCGCTGGTTAAGTTGCAATGTTAGTAAAGTTGGTGCCAGGTTTTGCCAAACAAATTCATTATTCTTTTACTCAGCAATTACCTTTCCTAATAGGTGTAATCTTTAAATCTTATCCAGATGTAATCAATTCAGTATGAGCATGCATTGGTTAAAAATCCATGATGGGGAGCTATAAAGGCCTTGTTTTACATTTAGAAATCCTTTTCATCATGAAAATGCTTCACTTAATTTGATCAGAATGTTTCTTTGAAGTGATACTTAAAGTACTGCTTTAATCCAATCTAATTACTAGTTACATGTCATGTCTCAGCGTCCGCCTCTTTCTCTGACTGCATGCTTCAGTCTGCCTCCTGAAACGGCTATAAACTAATGTGATAATGTCACCGATATTGATGTGCTCTCACCATGAAGGCTTAAATAGAGGGAGAGGAAGGGAAGAGAACGCGAGAGGAGGTGGCAGTGGAGGTAGAAAGAGAATTACCAGCAGCCACCCAAACTGGGAGAGACGAAGGAAGAGAAACACCAGAGGGGGCTGAAACATAAAAGGAGGGACAGACAGAGTTCATGTAGTTCAGAGGAGCACTGTGACGCTGGGCTGTAATTCACTTTGGTCTCTCTGGGGAATCCATTTACCTCCTTCCTGCAATTATGGTGACTTGTTTCCTCTCTAAACCCTTCTGAATGTTTGTTTGTGTTTGTTGCTGGTGCCTGTTAGTGCATGCTCATATAAGCGTGCACACACACCACAGAGCTATCCTCCTCTGTAATAAATCCTTCATTACTGGCAGTAGATGTTTTCTTTTCCTTCTCTGCTGGAAGTCAGAGCTCTTTTCTTTGGTCTGCGTTATTAGTCGTGTGATGTGGAGGCACAGCATGGAGTCTTCCTCACTTCACGGCACCGGGACACAGGAAGAGGGAGGAAATACAGACTCTGGTTAGGAAGACAATGCTACTGTTGCCACTAACAAGTGTGTGAGACAATCATCAGAACAACTGCTGTTTAGCCGATTTGTTCCACTCAGCTGTGTCAGGAGAGATTTGAGGAAGGTTCTGGTGAGAGTTTAATGGCATGGCGACACCAGATGGCACATACATCACCTACTCACGCATGTTTAGTGTGCTCCTTCGCTTTTCCTCACATTATTGGAAATTCTGAATTTTGTTTATGCTTCAGCTGACTGCATACGTTTAAATTAGTTGTCTTCTAAACACTTGTCTTTCAGCTGCCATCTTTCTGCACTTCACAGGTTTTCTTCTGCTCCTGTTCCCGGGCAGAGAGACGTGGCAATGCCTGCAAACTAGTTTACGACGCAGCTCAAGCAACAGTCATTTTGCCTTTCTTTTCTTTTCTTTTCTGTACAAAGATAATAAATTATCACCTCATCGTACAAGATCTTAATATAAGGTCTAATGTCGTTTTCGGGGCTCTGGCGGGTCCGGGCGGGTGGATCTGAGTTGGTGGATCTGGTGCGTGAACCGGCCTCTGGGAAGGCTGCATGGGGTGGCGGTCTGCTGGATTAATACCCTTGGTGGCGCTGTGATGATGAATGATGACAATAACCGACATTGTTATTGTTAGAATTAATAATAAATAATAAAATCATTATTATTCTTATGACTTGTTTTAACAGACACTTAAATATGCTCACAGGCCTACACGCATCACAAACGCATCCCACACACACTGCATACACAGCACACGCACGCCGAACACTTGACGTAAACATATGTCTCTCTGTCCTCTTCTGTCTCTGAATACCTGTGTCCTATGTTTAAATGTCTCCTTTTATTCCAACACAACGTGTTACATACTCAATCACTTACACTGCAACACATCACACTGTCCCCAACCTGCACCCATCACTGTCTTGCCTTTTCTTCCCCACTCCATCATCTCCCATTCTTTCCTGGTCTTCTGTGTCCCACTTTTGGTGATCTTAGTCCCCTTTGGCAGAATTCTTCTTTTCTTTATTTCTAGGGATCAATCAAATATGGTACTGTCAAGAGGGCTGGTGAAGGAAACGCACTCATGCACAACATGCACAAAAAAAACCCCAACCCTCTGTTACAGGATTAAAATGCATATACATGTAGCTTTTTGGTCAGGCTAAACTTTGTATTAATCATTTATATATATGCAGACAAAAGAGAAAAATGTCTTTTTGTTTTTTTTATGTTTTCGTTATTGTTAAATGATGAATGGTATAGTTAAAATTTAAAAAAAAAAAGCAACAGAAAGTAGCAATTAAACAACTAATGACAATAATATATATTGGACATGTGAGCAAATCTGTTTTGCATTTTCTTGTGAGACTGTGCTAGAAACTGACATCTTGAAGTGACTGATAAATGGAGAGAGGTGAAGGAATGTAAGAGTAACAAATGAAAATATAATGTGTGTACATTCACAGGGGAGGGCGGCGGCAGCACGGAGAGGAGGAAACCCCTCAGGGAGTCTTGGGAAAATCGAGTAGTTTGACATGGTTCTGTCAGGGATGGAGAGATTGACAGAAACACGTTGTATGTTAGGTTTTGCTGAGCTCTGACGGAGAAAGAAACAATTGATTCCTACACTATTTTTATCAAATTTAAAGTTCCTAAATGGATTATAGCTGCCCTGCTTTCTGGTCTTCCCAGTAAAATATATCGCACCTTCAGTTACTCCAGAATTCAGCTGTTCTTGTGCTGACGAAGACCACAAAGTGGGCCCATAGTACAGCAGATTTAAGATAACTGCATTGGTGTGTTTCGGGATAGAATTTAAGTTTTTTTTTGGTTTGTTTTGTTTTTAAATGTCTTAATGGTGTTGGGCCCTCTTATCTCTCTGACCCTACCAACCCTCGCGGATCCCGAGGTCTTCCGGTGCTGACCTTCTAGTTATTCCAAAAGTTATTTCAAAACCCTGCGGAGAGGCGGCTTTTCATCTTTATTTAAATATGTAAAGCACTTTGTGCTACATTTCTTATTATTATTATTATTATTAATATTATTACTATTATTACTAATATTATTATTATCATCATTATCACCATCATCATCATCATTATTATTATTAGTATATCAGAGAAGTGCATCTTCCTGAGAACCCCCACCCCCATGTCTTTTGCCAAGTTTTTACAGGAACATATGTACATTATCAAAAGATCCTCTGGTCTCCATTCAGCTATTTAGCAGATGGTGTTTATGACTGCCAGTGTCTGGAAAACCTTATCTGACTCTGGAATTGTACACTCACTCAGAATCAGTGGAAAATGATGCGTTGCAGCGTCTCGTCAAAGGTGTTATGTAACATGTTATCCATAAATGATTTTCATCGCTATTTTATTATCACAGGAATCTCCAAAAAGACATTTGATTTCATGTAAAGTGTTTTTTTTTTTTTTTAATTTTCTGTAAATGAAGTTTTTTTTTCTTGCAGGAGGAATTAGTCTCAGTTGTTGAGGCGCTGCTGCGCTCTGTCACATAGTGCCATCTATTGGTAAACTGCTGAATTTAAGATCTATGTCACAACATTTTACAGTAAATGGAGAAGGTGCCTGAGGGGATCTAAAAGTCACAGCTTGTATTCTGGTTTAATTATTATTTATAAAATATCAAACAAAATGAAAAAAAAAAAAAAAGGCACTGAGGGCCAGAATTCACCCGAGGTCTTGTTGAAGTAATATAGTCTCATTCTATTTTCTGGTTACAGATTGGTTAATTATAAATGAACAAAAGTGTGGAGTGTTCATTGCTCATTTGTGTAGAAGCTGTTTGGAGGCCAGGTGTCGTGCTTTACAAAAAGCTGCCTTGTTTCGACTCAAAAAGAATTCCTAATGGAGAAATACGGCTTTAGTCCAGTGTGGCCATGAAGGTGGGAGATAAATGGTTGGCACTTTTGAGCTCTTGCTGACCACTGAAAGCACTTTGACGATGAAATCCAGAAATTTACACTCAAATTTGAACAGCACCTCCGAGGTTTTAGTTTTTCATTAAGCTCATGGTTTCCGTATCTGTGTCCCCTGTGGAGGGACTGTCCAAGCTTCTTCTGGGAACAGACAATCCATGCCCACCCTAGGAAGCACCAATGCCAACTTGCAGCATACCAAAATGACGAGGAGAACTCAGCTAAGAGCCTCTACCAAGCATTCTCACTTCAACAAGACACAACTCAAACCCCTGGCAAATATATGGTCATGTGGCAAAAACACGTGAACAAATCCACTTTAGTGCTTCTGCCAGTTTTACTATTTCATATAAACTATAAAGTAATGATGAACTGTAAATAGATATTGGAAATTTGTGTTGTTGTGTTTCTGTTTTGTTTTTTTATTCTATAAATGCTTTTAGAATATATGTATATATATATATATATATATATATATATATATATATATATATATATATATATATATATATATATATATATATATATATATATATATATATATATATATATATATATATATAAGGGGAAAATGTATATAAGTGCAAGTGAATTTTCAAAATAAGTCACTTCCAAATACAACTGTCTTCCACATGTGGAAATCCCTTGAGATTCCAACTGACAGACTGCCGACTGTCCTTCTCAGACACCCTGGTGCAAAAGTGTCAGATTAAGATAATTAAAAAAAAAAAACAACGCAGCAAAGGCCGAGATATTTGGACTGGTGGACCTGGTGTGTGTCAAACTCCCAAAATACCTATCCTATACTCCCCATATTACACTTTTATATTGTAGTGGGATTATGGGACACAATAAAAAAAAAATAACAAAGAAATCACAATCATGAACAAAAAAAAAATAAAAAAAATAAAAGTCCTGGCAGTCTGAGCTAAACTCTTTTTTCAGATCTAAAAAAAAAGGAACTCCTGATGTCCTGTAAATGTCTCGAGCTTTTTCAACCTTGTCTATAGTCTAGAAAACACCGACGTGCGTTTCTTATTTACACACAGCAGTTCTTATCATCAGTTTTTTACTCTGACAGTTGTCCGAGACCTGATCAGACTTTACTGGACCTCATGACGGCGTCTGGATTAGAAAACGTTGTCAAGACACTTAATTTTTTTCCTTTCCCTCCCCCGTGTCTCTTGTGAGTCGTACGCTGTCTTCTGCCTTCGTGAGTGACGCTGTTCAGGTGAGACGCCTGTTCAGTAGTCACAACCACCGCTGCAGACTCACATTTGCAGTCCGTTTCCTCTCCTCTGACGTGAAGAACTGCTGGAGCATTAGTCTGAGGCTACTTTTGCGGAAACCCAGCAATTTGACTGTTTCTTTTTCCTCCTAGTTTAGATAATAAACTTGCCATCAAAGCCACATGCTTGACCAACTCATGCTGTGATGCTTACATGAGATGGCCGTGTTGTAAACTTCTGTTCACACAAGATAATAAACTTGCCTTTGTTTTTTTGACCTTTCTTTATTCCTTATTTTCTTCCATCACACCATGCTGGCATTTTAAAAAAGGCCTGAAACAAAATAAGTAATTTTAAACAAATTGTTGCATCTCTGGTAGCTCATGTAGGTTTTTCTTTTTAACTCACTCTTTGGTAGTATTAATTCTATACTTGCCTCATTTTTACCCATTTTGTGGATAGAACAGTCCGTCCACTGAGCCACAATGAGCCACTAACACATTGTGTTAGTTGATTCCTTCCTTTAATCTCCTCAGAACTGCAAACCAGAACCATGGTGTTTTTGTTTGTAGTGCCTAGTCAGTGCACTTTGTAACTCTAAATTCATGTCATAAAGTATTTCAGAGAGTTGAGTTACCACAGGTGAAAAAAAAAGGTTTTGAAAAATGTGTGTTGAACATTTATCTGTTCATTTTGTTTGAAAATAACAAATAACTGTGCACAAAATCAGCTTCACAAAGAAACACATTTGTCCGCGTGGTGTTTGACGGCGTGCACTGCTCCCCCAAACACCAGTGGAGTTAATCACAACTGCCTGTGAGCCGTGTCACAGCACACACTGGACCAGTCATGTTGAGGAAAGCCGTAAAGATGAGCAGCCTGTAACTGCAGCAGAGCGTTCCTGATTTTTTTTTTTTTCCTGAGATGTTTAGCAGTTTTATATGGGTGTAACATCCAGAAAATGTCCTCATACCTTCGTCTGATGGATCTATGACGGGAAGTATCATTCATTGCAAATCTTATATAGACTTTTACCAAATTTTAACTTAAATTTGAATTTCAAAACATTCCATTTAAATGAGGGTTTAAGTTTAACTTAGAGTCACAACTCTAAGGATGTTAGTGTGCATCGATTTTTGTATTTTAGGCCTGCAACAAATGCATTTTTACCACTTTATAATGTTGCAAATGTTGCACACAACACTTAAAAAGCATTTTAGTATTAAAGATACCATGTGACGAAGAGTTTCACTTGTTAGTATTTTTCTATTCTTCCTGCAAACACATCATCAGGTATGCAGCCGTACAAGGCTGTGCTGGTCTCACTTTTTATTTTGAATTTCTCCACACCGTCTCTAGAGACACGCACGCACATTCTCACACCGTCTTCTTCCTCTGTCTTTGTAATGTGAGCAGAATACGGTATTGGCTTGTCTTGTTGAAAAATGCATGCACATCTATAGAAAAGATGTCATCTCGAAGGCAGCTCGTGTGTAAAATCTCAACGTTCTCATCTGTATTAATGCTGCCGTCACAGTAACTAATGTAAATCTGACCTTTACCAAACTACTACAAGCTCATACTGTCACAGATCCTGGCTTAGGGGATGTTGCTGAAAACCTTCGGGAGGGTCCTCTTCATCTCTGGTCCGTAGCACACAGCAGCCATTTCTTTCAAAGACATGATGATCCATCCCAGATGCTTCCGAAACCAGAGGTGTTGACGCTGCCGCTGAACAAGGTTAATAGGAGGCTTCATTTTGACATTTGTGAACACAATGCTGTGTTGCAGTCACTGAAAAAGATGTCCCGAAGCTGTCCCTCTTCCTGTTGATGAATGATGGTTCCCGATGCAGTTTTACCTAAGATATTGGAGATGATAGATGTCCACCTTGGTCTTTTACTGTTTATGCACTAATATTAGTCAAGAGACATTTAATCTATTAGTGAAGTTATGCACTGTAGATGGAGATTAATTCAAATGTGAAAATTCCCTCTAATCTTTCATTGAGGACAATTGTTTTAAAGCATTTCAATGAATTAAGCTTTTATTTTCGTACTGCAAGCCTTGACAAAGTGGAGATCCTTTGCACATCTTTGCCTGTCAGGAATATTGCTTTTCTGACAAATTGTCATTAGTCACTTTTTGATTTCATAAAGAAATCCGCTTGTTGTGTAAGAAGCATCCTGAACGCACTAGTAGCTCTGAAAAATTCAATAATTGATTACTTTTTCAGAGCAAATGAAACAAACTGAGCGAAGTGTGTTGCAGTGCATACTGATGGTGCAGCCACTACCATAGACTGTAAGAAACAACAGAAGAAGCATTAGGTCCCTGGTGGGTTTAATACGAGCGGTTTTGAAGCCCATTTTTTCCTTGCGCATGTTGTTCTGGAAGCCAACGGGAAAATGCCCACCGTATGTCAATCAAAGTTAACTTCGCTACCAGCTCATTCAGCAGCTCCGGACTGAAATCAAAGAAATCTCCAGAGCTGCTGGCAGAAGTTTACAGCAGGATAAACCGTTTAACTAATGTTCTCGGCGGTGAAATAAAAAATTAATGTTGCATTTAGCTGATGCCGAGTTCGTAAAAATGTCTGGCTGCGCTGCTAAGCGGGGTAGCATGACAATAACGGATGAGGAAGTTACAATAGTAATCCATCGGCTAAGCCGACCATCAATCAATCATATCAGAAATAAATGTTTTGCTTTATTTAAAAGAAAAACATGTGGTACAAAAAAGATGTAATCCCCTCTGAGTTCTTATTGGTGTAAACTCAAATAACCGAGACCAAAATGGTTTTTTGAACCAGGTTTTAAACATGTTTTTAGTTCTGCTCTAAGATTGATTTCAATGGAGATTGACTTACTTTTGCAGCCGGCCTCTAGTGGTCGGTCAAGAAACTGCAACGAATCTTAGTTCTGCATGAGCCCCAACCTGGAAGTAAGATGGATGGAGCTCGATTATGACCGATAACAAAAATGGACTCATGTCACTTGTAAAAACGTCTATCCTTAAGTTGTTTGGACTTATTGTCACAGAGAATCTCCAAATCTCGAATAACCAAAAAATGCTTGCTGATCCTGCAAATGTTACGGACGCTATTGTGAAGCCTGTTTTATTAGGAAGAGTGGCTTGCAAACCCACCTCCTTTCTTATCTCTGCAGGCTGCAGGAGAAGATGACAATGTGGTACTTGATGATTCAGGGGTGAGATGGCTTTCTCATGGATTATTATTGGCATGTGTGTTTGAGTTACTCACAGCTATTCATGTTATTTTAGGTGGTCAAAACCAACCGGTGCTGGCCGGACATGTCAGGAACAATGTCTTTCTCACAAACTCTCAGAGTTGAACTATGCAGGGTCATAATTTAACTCAGCTGTATGAGAGCATGGGATGTTGTTTTTATTGAAGAAAACAAGGAGACGGAGGGACTGAATCAGTTGTAACATCTCCATGTTTCCATTTGTGCATTTTAAAAACATGATAATAAAAAATAATAAATATTTCTATATTATTTTTATACTTCAACCTTTAGCATGACTGAGGATAAATTAGGTTAAAGGTTATAAAAAAAAAAACTGCATGATTTCTGTTCAAAAATACAAACACTTTGATTTTTTCTTTTTAAATCTGAGCTTCATGTTCTATTTTAGTCAAACAAGTCTGTGTGCTGAAAAAACTTGAAGACCCACACGCCTTATTAAAGCCTTTATTTAATCCATTTCGCAGGGTGCTGCCTCTAAATTAAATATTGTACTTGTAGTCCATCCGGTCCATGTACTCAGGTGGATCACAGTGTGGAAACACCCACCGGTGCGTATTATTCATAATACTGACTGGATTTGTTCTGCTGAACGACTGTCATGCTCCTCGGTGTTTTACCACTAAATACTGTGAGATTTAGCAGGAGTAGTGACATTAGTGTGTGGTATGTACGATGCACACCGAAATTAGTCTCTGCTTTTAACCCATCAACTAGTTTCACTAGTGAGCAGTGGGGCTGCTAGCAGGGCAGCGCCCCGGGGAGGAACTGGGAGTTAAGGGCCTTGCTCAGGGGCCCCCAGTGATTTACCATTGTGGGCAGCCCTGGGTCCTCCACACCCAAGCCCACCACTGTAACCACTAGGCCACCACTCCCTTCCTGGATTACTGTTTCCAGGTCCAGCATGTTGCGTGTTTGGTCAACCTTCAGACACTTCTAAAAGGTTTTTTTTAATTCTTGCTGCTGCTGGATTTATGCTCAGAGATATCTGACACATCTTGCCATGTATTTTCATGTAAAAAAGAAAAAAAACGTATTGTTGTAATTTACAGCATTAATGATCTTCAGCAGGAATTTTCATGGTTTCTTTTCAATCTCAAAACGTTTGCTTGTGCTGCAGACTTTAATTATACCGTTTCGGCTGGAAGAGAGCTTGATGTTTGACTGATTTTGTGACAGTTGGGATGGTATGGGGTTTAACTTCTGAGTCTTTGCTAATGTTAATTTTATCCTAACAGTTACATTGAAGTGTCCTCTTGGTTTTTCGATAAACCCCAGTATCATTCAACAGATTTTAGTCCCTCATGAGAATTTGTAGGAGGTCCTTTCATGCCGCAGCTACGATCCAAACACAATCCAGACTAAGCGCGGACGATTGAGATAAAATCAGCATTCAGAAAGTGTCCAGCTGTTGCAGAGACCTGATCTGATTGTCCTGGAATCCAACTGGATTTTATCACGACCCAAAGTCCATAAAGCCACAATTGTGATGTACTTTTCAAGATGCTCGTAGCAACCTTTCTGCCTAGTGTCTAAAAAAATAAAAAAATTGTCAGTGAACTGAGGAGACCCAGTTATGTTTCACAGGACATTTATCATATTATTGATCATGTTAAATGTTGATTTGTTCTTTCCCTTTTTTCCTGGCCTGCAAGAGTTAATGGATAAACTCCATTTCTAACCACTTTGCTTCTACCACTGATCTGTGCTATAACCGGGTGACGATTAGAGGCACAGCAGCTGCTGTGCACCTACCAGAGCATGTTAAACACACCCCAGGTTGACAGACCGGAACCTGAACCCCAGGGATAACATTAGATGGGTTTCCATTAGCGAGGGTTCCAGGTAAAGGCGACAGACAGGAACTTCGAACAGGGTCGAGCCCCTCCAACCGGCTCGTCTCCGTTACACTGCAGCGCCACACAAGAACCACTGACTGAACAAATAACACAACTGACCACGAGAAGGCGGTAATGCACACTTTTATGTTTGCAAATGGCCAAAAGGAAAGAATGAGATAAATAAAAATAAATGCAGCAAAAGAAGAAAGAAGAAGAAACAAGTGAACATGAAAAGGGACAGAGACGTTTGAGCTTTTTTGTTTTTAAAATACACACCGGTGGTAGCGCCTTAAATGAACCCCCCACACCCACTGCTGGACCTCTCCATTGGCACAATGTCAATGAAATATAACCAAGGTATTTATTTAACTGAAAGAGCTGCGTAGTCAGGAATCCAAAAGAAAAAGCCCAAACTACACAGGAACAGGAGCAGGAACAGACCTTGCCCTTGATTTTTTTTTATGTCTATCACCTTCCCTCCCCGTTGTTTTTTTGTTTTTTTCTGTTGGCAGGTGGAACATCCAGTTAAGCTGCTGGCACATACCTGACCCTTATTCTCATCACCATCTTCCCTGCCAGTTTATATCTCTGAGCCGCTGCTCCCCTCCTTGCCAGCCCATCAAATCTCCTACTAGTAACTTTCTACTTTTTTTTTTTTTTTTGGAGTAATGGCCTCTGAGTCCTCTGAGATTCTTACTGAAGAAGACAGAAAGCACATGTTTAAACATTAAGCTTTAAACACACGCCTGCATTCTCCTGGTCAGAAATTTGCTTATAGAAGTGTTTATGAAAGTCAAACTGTGAGAAACAGCCAACAAAGGTTCATAGTGAGGAGGAGCGAGGACCCTTAGAGCCGGAAAGGCACAGGGCATTGCCGGGATCATTGCAACGGAAGCTCCAAATTGGTGAATTTTATTCTAGGAACTTTCACCGGAGCATACTTGAGTCCTTTAAAGTGAGAAAAAACTCTGGATACGTGTTCAGTGACCAACAACTGTGTTTGGAAAAGACAAATTTGATATAGTCCCAATAGAAACCCGACACAGAAATAGATGTCCTAGTGAGTAATGTGGAAAGAAGTGTGCAATTTCTTTACGTACACAGAGAAAGCTGATAAATGCAAACTCATTTAACTTTTTCAAAGGTTTTGGCAAACAGTGTAGACACTTAGAAAATACCCCCAAAAAAACATTAATTCTTATATGATACATCTGACACTTGTTGCTGAAGACAGTCTGGATCGTCCTTCTTTATTTCCTCTTCTTAAAACAAACAAAAAAAATCTAACCTTTTGAATTCTCTGACTGCAATAAAGTTTGAGACATCTCAGATGCTTCCAGGTCAAGAGAAGTGGACAAAGATTCAGAACATGACGAATGGATAACGTTCTGAATGTGATTGCAAACAAAATAAAGTTCTCAGTGACAGTTGTGAATGTAGTTCCATATCGTAGCGTTAAACAGAGGTTTCCAAATAATCCCTTGACCATGTGATTAAATCAGTTATTGATGAATGATGGTTTTTGACCCAATGTTGTCTGAAATACTGAAGATCACAGACATTCAGTTTCTTACCCACAGAAACGAGGAAATTATGAACTGTAGAAGGTGAAACCTGCAAGTCTCGTGCAGTATTTCTTCACACAGTATCGTCGTAATCATTTCATCTTTCCCCCTCAGTGGTTCAGGCTTTTATGGATACTGCTTTTGACCCCAACCATCAAGTAGATGTACATTAACATAGTCAATGAAAAAAAACATGGAACATCTCACGTTATTGTCATCTACAAATAATAAATACATATTATATTTTTAAAAAAGGGCTGTTTTCTTCCTTTTTTATTCTTTTTTTTTTGCATTTTCCATATTGTGCAAACTTTTTGTAATCTGAGTTTGTAGTTTTAAGCAGAACCTTTGTTGTTGTTTTTTAAGTCAAATTTGTCCAAATCACACATCTTAGTTTCACCACAGGCTGTTTGAGCTTCAAAACGAAGACAACAGGACACAAATCCAGCAGATGAATCCAGCAGCAGTTGGTGCGTGCTAATGAGGGAAGAGGATGCAGCTGAGTGGAGATGTGGAGGAGAACAGCTGCTGCGAATCAGT
The DNA here is from genome assembly GCA_014839995.1 of Xenentodon cancila. NCBI lineage: Eukaryota > Metazoa > Chordata > Actinopteri > Beloniformes > Belonidae > Xenentodon > Xenentodon cancila. Next base: position 6,071,805 of record CM026199.1, on the reverse strand, counting down.
CTGGGGGCGTGGCTAGTTTGAAAAGGCACCGGAGATGGTTGAGGAACAACAGAAAAGCAGAACTGCACGCGCTCAAAAGTGTGATGAGCCAAGTTTAAAGAAATGACGAGAAGTGAAAGATTTCATAACACAGGAGCTTTAAGTGAAATTTGTAAGATAGTGGAACATAAAAGAGATGTTTTATGTCTGTGTCTGAGTGGAAATGGTCATGTACATGCTGTCATATAGAGTTTCAAATGTAAGGACCAATTAAAGTGAACATTTTTTTTAAAAACTGAAGTCAGTGAAAATTATTTACGTTAAAGTCAGTTAACTGAATCATGCAGAAAACAGTGGTGAGTTATATACAGACGACTCAAAACTAATTTGCGAAGAGTTCAACACAATCATCAGATAATTAAAAGGAGTGTCAGGTTATCTTTTACAGCCAGTATCAAATGACTTTTCCTTCTTCAGCTTGGAACGCAAAATAATCAGCCTATGACGTGAGTTCAGACAACAAGTACTTTGCAATATCACAGGTGCAGTTTCATCTTGAGGGCATCAACCATATAGGTGCCGTCATGAGCATCACGACTCCCTAAAGCACAGTCCACTTTCCATTAAAGCCACATCTCTACTGCTCAGTTTGGGTCAGGACTCCACAGTTTGGAGCGGTAAGCCTTGATCTAGTTTGTGTTTAGACAGCCACGCGTGTTGGCTGGATTACTGTGACCACCTCTACGCCTGCTATGTGACATCACAAACCACATCTGTGTGTAACGGTGTCTCCAGTTAATGAGATCAAGGAAGAGGAACTCAACAGTGGACAACATCTGGCTTGTCTTATTCTTTCTTCTTGGCAAAAAGACTTGAATATAGTGCACCTTGTGTTCATCTCCATGTCAACTAAACAACTGGCTTCAGTCAGCACGTTTACATGCACTAAGAGAAAGTGGAATTATTGCCTTATTCTGACTGATATTAAAGTTTTAAGAGCCATGTATGCACCGTGGTCGGGCTGCAGTCGAACCGAACCTGAGTTCTTGAAATCGAGCTTTTACACCCAGATAATGCGGTTCTAAATCGAGCTTTTACACCCAGATAATGCGGTTCTAAATCGAGCAATTGAAGCAATATATGCAAACCTCTGTAACCCGAGATATTGACTGGCCCGGGACCCCCTTTCCAGAAGTGTGTTGTGGAGTCGAACGCACCTCACTCAATAATTCGAATCTCTTCCCACGCATGTATTCTCTGATTTTTCATAAACTAACCATACTGAGGGTCTCTAGCTCCACTTTAGGAGTACCGTTTTGATACCCTAACAGAAAGATGCCAAAGGCAGAAAGATGTGCTTATTTTGGTACTTTTCACAACATTTGATCGTAGAAACACACATGATTGTGAACGAAACCACACTGTACAGCCAGCTGGGAACAGGACAAACAAGAAACAAGAGCAGTGAATGCACATGAGAATCTTTCATGGCTGACTACACATTGTTCACCGTCCTCTCCTCCCTTCTTGTTTCCTCTCCTCTTTCGCACTCGGAACTGTAATTACAGTGTCTTCTTTTCCTTATTAGCAGATAAGGCTTTCATAATGGTTCCCTGGAGATCCCATCCAAACTTAATTAACACCGGCTAAAGAGTCCCTTCTCTCCCTGTCTCTGTCCTCACCACGCGCAAACACACACACACATGCATGCACAAACACACACACACACACACACGCACACATGCATCTTCCTAAACAACAGCAGCAGAGTAAAGAGGCCACCGGTTGGTGATTAACACTAGAAAGCCTTATGCAGAAAATACAAGCCGGACTTCACACAAACAAAGCTAAACAACCATTTGGAGGGTTATTGCCGTGGCAGTAATTGTGTTGATTTATTGTGTGTGTGTGTGTGAGTGTGAGTAAGAGAGAGAGAGAGAGAGAGAGAGAGAGAGAGAGAGAGAGAGAGAGAGAGGACCTAATTCCACTGAGCAGTGTTAACCATAAAATCCTGTTCTGATCTTCGGCTGAGTAGCACGCTCCTTAATTCCCATTTGTTTGAATCGGAGAGATTATTAATTAACTACGGGCAGGAGAAATCAGACTCATTCACACACGCTTGCACACAGGGAGTGTGTTGTTAAATAGCAGTCATTACAGCAGCCCCGCCGCACGGACCGAACGGAGCCGAGACAGCATCATCTAACACACCTCACAGACACATGCTCTCAGGCCATGCAGACACACACACAGCTGCTCGGTTTAACTGCTGGCTAAAATGTGTTGTTCTGGGCAAAATCTGGTGGGTTTAAGAGACTATAAAGTCAGCCTTCTGCATGAAAGCAGGTGGTTGTAACGCCAGAATGAAAAGCTTTTGCTAAATGTGGCCCTTTCCAAACAGGTCTTCCAGTCTGACTTCTGATCTACTACTATCATAAACCTCAACGTTTAACATGCCACAGCCAGTGTCTGCAAAGTACTTTTCTTTCTTGCTTGCGTTTTCATGTTCTTCTTGCACTTTCTCTTAGAACTACACGGTCTTACGTTTGGGTGAATTAGCTGGGACATCCAGTCCTGGGAATATTGGCACCTGTCTACAATATTTTCCACTTGTGAATATTTGTTCTCACTGCAGAGTGACTGACAGACTCCGGGTCGAAAGCGTCTCAGAGGCGAACGGCTGAACTGGATAACATGAAAGTGTAATGTGTGTGTTAAGTGTGTAACAAAAGCCAGAATTACATTATGAAAGTGAGCTGAAGAAAAAAGTGGTATGATTTTGAGATGTCTTTAAAGTAAATAATAATAATAACAAAACCTGTCTGACAAAGATTTGATTTTTTTTAAAAAGTTTTAAGTTTTGGATGTTTTTTCATTTATCCTTAATTGGAACAAATAAATTCAAGTCATAAAAGGCTGAAAGAAGATTTTCAGTGCTTGATGTCAGAAAAGCATGTTTCAGCGGTATCCAAGCAACAGGAGTCAGGCTCATGCTGAAGGACTGCAAATAGCTGGTGCAAGTGAGTCCTGATGAGGTGATATTTCTTCCATCTTAAGTAACAAGATACCAACCTCTATCAACTTTTTAAAGTCATCCTTTAGAAATTGATCCCAAATCTTTTTTGGAGAAAATGTCAATTCAAATCTCAAATCTCCTCAGGCATGGCGTGCAATTAGGAGTGTGGATTGTGCAGTTTTCCTCATTGACCTCGCAGAAAATGTGATTGATTGTGATGCTTTTTATTATTACAAGAGTGAAAATGTCCACCAGGAAGCTGTTACAACAGATGAGCTTTCATTTTAGGGTCCAATGTCCTCAAGTCCAAACATAATGAGTTTCCATTTCTCCTGCATGCTGCCCCGGGGTAATATCTGAGTTTTCCGAGGACAGACAGATCATACAGCTCAAACTTCGAGCTGGGTCTTGCTCTGGTCTGCATGATTCTGTCTCCCTCTAGTGGATGTAAGACTTTGATTAATTACAGCTGAATGACTGTGCAAGCAAAGAAATTCCTTATTAAATAATACAAGCCATTTTTTTTATTTCTAAGAAGTAATTTTTCAGTTCCAAGATTATTATCTGTTGTAGCCCGAATAAAATAAAAAAAATCACAAAAAACCCCGCACAAGTCAAGAATTGTAATTTGTATTTATTGTTCAAATTCACCAAAAGGTTTCTGCATAACTACTTCCATCAGCATTCATTCTTGTCGTCATTGTGACCTCATCAACACCCGGATGACGACAGTGTGACATCATCAGCACTGCCATGATGCCACAACATCATGACATAACCAAAAAAGTAAATAAATAAATAAATAAATAAATAACCAATGTCCAGCTCAAAGCTGGTCATGAAGAAAAGCATCTCGCCGCTACCCGCGTCAGAAACATTGCACATCATCTTCTAACTTCGCGTGAAGTCTCCTTCAAATGCCTGCCCTAAAATCAAATCCCACTCGCCTTTCTCTTTAACAGACTCAAATTAAACAAACAAACAAAAAGAGAAGTGATTTGTCTCACACATGGATCTGTACAGTGAGGATGATTTGAAAATGTGATGGCAAAAGCAGCTCATCAGTAATAACACTGACGACTCAAAACACGTAAAGCACTGTGTGCTCACAATACTAAGGTGTCGTCTTGCACCTCTGCTTTCCTTTCCATCAACATCCACGTCTACTATTGAACATGCCTACATTCAGAAAAGAAAGAAATCCTAAATAAGTGGCTGAACTGGGAGAAGATGAAGCCCAGTCTGTGTCGCTTCTTGCACATACAGCAGCTTCATTTTGCAGATTTTAAGTCTCGATGTTTAATCTGGAGTCCAAAATCTAGGCTGTAAATGTGCAGTTGAAGCTGTTGCCAGGAGTTTAAACTACAGAGGTTAGGAATGAAATAAACAGGACATTAAAACTATTAGAAATATTTCTCCTTTTTCACATTCTCCACCATCTAAGTGGTTTTAGTGCTGCTTTAAAGCCATTTGTAATCACCATTAATCTTTATTTTTTAACCTTACACAACAACCATAGACCAGTATCTGACCTAGTGGAGAAAAAAGAAATGTTTTTTAGGTATTTACAGTCCTTTTTGAGTTTGTTTTTTCCCCCAAATGACCTATCTGTTGTGGAGGAAAAGTGTAAATATGCAAAGATGCCAAGCAAGGGACCTTTTTAAATATTCTGTCTTTTTAAAAAAATCAGAATCAGGTCAAAAAACACCTTTAAGTGTAATTTTATGCCTTTCTGTATAATTGTAATCCTCATCACTGGAGGCTCAGGATCCCAGAGACCTGCACAAGACTGTCCTGAAAGTTCATTTTAAACCCCAATAAACTGTGTCAGCTGTGTTTTATGCGGCAAGTTTTGTTGATTTACTGGAAACGTTTGTCTCTTTTCTTCCAAACTTTGGCCTCTTTACCAAAAGTGCTCAAACGTGTCTTTACATTTACATCGTCACTAACTCTCTAATCTGTACTTTACCTTTTTTGGTTTCATTTCATTGTTCATTGTTGACACAACAGTTTTTCTTGCTCTGCGTTCACTAACTGATGTCAAGATATGGCTATAATCTCCTTGTTGAGCATCTAAATGATGAGAAGCAGTAAATACAGTGTGCTCACAGAACCCCAGTTTTCCTCAGTAAAAATGAGGCTAAATAAATTCAAGACTTTGACATTCTCCGTACTAAAAATCTGCATTAGCTCCACTATTATGGCTATAAGCATTGTTGAAACATCAAGAATAATGTAAATACACCGTTACATCTGTGCCGACTAGCGCTTAACTTTCCCGTTGTTACTCTCGGTAAGTCGTGTCCTTATCTATTGTTTTAATAGTGTTATGAAACTGCAGATGATTCTGTGCATCTTTCAGAAAGTCAGAGTCTGACTCTTCCTTATCGTTAAACATCAGGAAAGTAAGAAAAAGAAAACTGACATCAGAGTAATGTTAGACAAAGTTTCCCTCCAACAATACTTGCATAAAACTCTTCATTAAATCATCTCTTATATACAGTAATACATGTAACTGTTACATATACGGCCCTTCGGGGCCCGGCGAGTCTCTTGAACAGCAATACATCATCGTCCAGTGACCAGAAACGAATCCAGTCCTCATCGAGACACAAATAAAAAAATTAGAAAAAGAAAGGAAAAAGTCAGTAGTCCTTAAACAGTAGAATACAATAGACACATTTCAAGTAAAACAACTGTTTCTCTAGGAGTACTAATGTGTGCACATAATAGAAGAGAGCCGAGTCAAACCATCAGTAGAACCACTGCTGACGCAGGTCGTCACACTCGACAGCAGGATGTCACTCGGGATCTTTGACTCGGGTCTGTCTAATGATAAGCAGACGAAAACGCCATCATCGGATGATTGACAGAACATAGTGACTAATTCTTGTTTTCATTACTGAATCTGATGAAGGAAAAAGTTAAACGAAGCATCTTTTTTTTTAAAAAGTTACAGAAACGCCATCGTAACCACAGACAACTAAGCCGCCGGATTTTCTGCTTCAAAGAATGTATTTTATTTTTGCTTTGAAATAACGTGGGTGAAATAGAAACACCCACTCTGTCTCGCTTTTTTTTTAAACAGTAATCCAGTGATAATAATTAATGCACAAAAATAAAAGACAAAAGCACACAAATATCCAAAAACTAAAATTGAGACAGCTCAAGACAAGATTTTTTTTTTCCATATTTTTTCAGAGATTTTTTTTTCCTCACTCAAGTTTAAAATACACATAATTAACAGCTGTAGAAGGTTCACATGAGAATTTGGATGAATCAAAAACAAAACAAAAAGCACAGTTTTAAGTCAGTCCAGCTTTCCTGGCTTCATGGTGGACCTCGGGGGGGCAAGTCTGGTGCAGTCCAATCTGGTCCAGTTCAGAAGAGAAGCAGACTCCCGGCCATGGCGGGGCACTGCCGTACAGAGGACCGTGTGCCATCGTGAGCTGGGCAGATGGCAGTTACTGCACGATGGCTGCTGGAAGAGTGTTGCCCTCACCCTGCAGAGGAAACGGCTCAGTTCGGTCCAGCAGTGTGAGGGGCCTCTGGCTGCACAGCGGCGGTCAACGTGATGGGCCAGATGGGTTCAGAAGACAGAAGGAGTGAGAGTTATGGCTAAGCTTCTGATTGGTAGAGACTGAAGGGGAGGAGTTCTGAGCAGGCGAAGGGGATTATGGCGCAGAGCCGTGGAGGGTGAGAGGCTCTGAGCTGCGGTGACGAGGCGGGAGAGATGGAGGCCAGGCAGCAGAGAGAAGAGGAGCTGAGGACAATGTGAGCGACCACAGAGGGGTGATGAAGCAGATGGGGACGTTCTGCCCGGCCAGAGGGACGCCTGCAAGAAAAGATGGCGTTCGCGTAAGACTGACGACCCCACCACGGTGCTGGATGTTCTGCTGTCACTCAAGAATGCATTTATAAATGATCAAGTAAATCACTAAAACTAACAGACAGAAATGAGTATCAAAGTGTGCAGTTGAATACAGTCTGTATGAGAGGCTAATTTAAATAAAATTATTGGTGGAATTTATGACACATTTATGAAGCTGCAAGAAATTTAACAAAAACAGCTTGTGTCATAATATTTATATATTTTTTCTTTATTTTGAAGCAAGATTGCCCAGTTTTAGGGCCAAGATAATTTAAATGAATGTTTTTTTTTCTAAAGTTTGCTTTCTTATTATAATTGTTAAGTTATAACCAACAAAAACAAAAACGTTTTCGGTCATAATGAATACTAACAGCTTCAGGAACAGAGGATGTGTTTTTATTGCTGACGTTACAGCAAAACGTTAAAGAACACTGGTGGTCATCGCCTCCAGCCCAGACTCACTTGACTGGCCGGGAACTCATCCCGGCCCGGAAGCTCACGGCGACGAGGAACTGCATGACCGCTCTGCGTTTCCAGTGCTGCTCTTCAAATCAAAACCCAGCTGCTCCTTTTCCACCTTGTATTTGTTTCAGTCTGTTTTCCACTTGCTCCAGTGAGTTTTGTGATACAAACGGTTGGGCGGATGTGTCTGTTTTTAGCCGCGCTTGTGATTCGGATTACCTAGGTTGCTTGGAAAGGAAGCGGAGGCCGCTCAACCAGTCAAGGCTCTGGTGCCGCTACAGCCGTCTTCCTCTTGAAAAAGAGCTTTTCCTCCCAATTGTTGTGAAGAGCTTCGTCAGACGTAATCGTGGACCTGCTGGGTTTCTCTCTAAGAAATAAACTTTAGTTTTTACTTGGCCCTGTGTAAAATCCTGAGCTGAAGTTGTCCTTGTTGGCCACAGCCTTTGGACAGTGCGTTGAATTGATGCCAGGAGTTGAGTCTCCCGCCGTTTCAGGATTTTACAGTCCCATATGGACGCTGGGAGACATCGCCAGCCCTGAACTCCCTTGTCTGCGTCCCCTCCAGATAAGAGGTAAGTCTGCTTGTATAGTGGGAGAACGACGTCCCCAGAATCACGACTGAATTATGCTGCCAGTGGGTCGTGAAGTTTTTTGGGGGGTGTTTTGTTTTTAGATGAGCACGTATGATTGACCCCTGAGATAAAATCTTTTTTCTGAGGGAAACATGGCCTTCACTGCATTGCCAAGCTCGCATTAGCTAAAAAAAAACAAAAAAAACAAACCCACCATCATCTCTGTTGTCTCCTGCCACCTGCGATTCTCATAATCTCCTAAGCTGTTTAGAAAGGAATATGGGTTTCTTCCAGAGACTGCAGCTCCTCAGTTATCAGCTTATCACCACTGCATACGGTGGCTCAGCTCACGTGTGTGCAATACAAAGACTGAGCGAACCATGCGTCACATTCTTAAAGAGCCCTGCTCCGAAGCTTCCTGATCACATCTGGTCGCAACTGCGAAGAGCTTTTCAATCAACCGTGAGATTCCACCGAGGTCTGAGATACAGCTAGTGCTCTCTCCCTCGGCGAAAATCGCAATCCTCCTCATACCACAAGCCGACTCAACTCTCCACATGAGAATCTTGAAAGCACAAAGCTCATAACTTGACATCAGTATTGTTTCAGGTATGTGCTGTGTGGACGTTTGTAAGCATGTGCTTTAATTTACCAAATGCATTTCTGTTTTATAATGACAGAGATGTATTTCCTGGCTCATATGTATCACATAAACATGAGTAAACATGCAGAACATGTGCAACAATCCTTCAACAAACATAAAACGTGCTGAGATGAGCTGACCCACCAACTTACTGAGCATTTCCACTCAGCGTCGCAGGTGGCCGACTTCAGCAGATGGTCTCGAGGTGACGTGAGTTCTGCTGAGAGGAGAGGAAGAACAGCATCACTTACTGTCTCGCAGTAACTTTTTGTATAAGACGACAGCAGAGGCGAGCTGTATGTATGTGTCTCACAGGTGTGTCGTTCCACTGCCGCGGCAGGTCTTCAGGCTCAGGTGGGTAGGACATCCAGGATGGGCTCCGGTATGAGGACGGTGGCGACATCACAAAGTAGTCTGAGTAACCCGGACGGTTGGCTGATATAGCGTAGACTGCCGTTATTGGGTTTCCTGTGTAAATAAACTGGTATTAAACTCACAGCCTACTCTACTGTCCTCTGAATTTCAACATCCCACCGTGTTGTCTTACCTGAGTAGGTGTTGACGGACTGGTCGACAGTGACGGCAGGGAAGGGCGTCCTGGAGAGCGGAAGGTATGGGGCCCCGTTGTGCTGCTGGGCTTGAAGCTCTGAGGCCTCTGACACACGAGGCTTCAGACTCACATCAGGGGTTGAACTGTGAGAGGTGAGGAGACACTCGCGTCAACCTACAGTCCACTACTGACAACTCTAACACCTCGTTTCCACTCACGTTTGTGCAGTAAAGTGATATATGCATGCAATATTCTTGAAACTTGTTACCTTCTGGTTGAAAGTTCGATATTTAAATGAGAATATGGCATCAAATAATTCACTTCTTTTACTAGTTACAAGTGTAGGCTGCTACGAGCTAGAGAATAGGTTACTTTCCTACAGCAGCAACGAGTGGGTGTTATAGATATATAGTATATAATTATAGCTTAAATATATAGTTTAGAGGGCAGCACGGTGGCTTAGTGGTTAGCACTGTTGCCTCACAGCAAGAAGGTTCCCGGTTCAATTCCCGGCCCGGTGGGTCTTTCTGTGTGGAGTTTGCATGTTCTCCCCGTGCTTGCGTGGGTTTCCTCCGGGTACTCCGGCTTCCTCCCACAGTCCAAAAACATGCAGAGTAGGTTAATTGATCTTCCTAAATTCTCCCTAGGTGTGAATGTGAGTGTGATTGGTTGTTTGTATGTGGCCCTGGATAGACTGGCGACCTGTCCAGGGTGTACCCCTGCCTTTCGCCTGATATGCGTCGGGATAGGCTCCGACAGACCCCCGTGACCCGGAAACGGATAAAGCGGGTACAGATAATGGATGGATATATAGTTTAGAAAACACTTCCATAAACGACTGTATTTCCTTAGGTTGAACACCAGGGGGTGGATTTTTTAGTTTATGCACGTGTAAAACTCACACAAAATGTGACTTCTACTGTAAAAAACAGTTACAGTAAACCCAATTTTATCCTTTTCTGTGTTATTTTAAATTTCAGCTAAGAACCTTCAATGACCTTCAATGAACCGTCAGAGTAACATCCACAAAGCTGGTTCCTTCTCATGCTGTCACGGTTTTTGGGTTCTTTATTACACATGTATGAGTTTTTCTTGGTTGTCTGTTTTTCTTTGTCCCCTGTTTTACGTTAGCTACTTGCTTTAGTCCGCGTTTTAGTTTGAAAGTTTAGACATTTCTCAATATGCGTACTTGTTGTCTTGCGTTTCCTCTTGTCTCCTCAGTCCTACCTGGTCATGTTCCCGGCCTTTTGTGTTCAGCATGAAATTCTATAAACTTCTACACAATCACTTTGCTGCTGCTTTCTTGGCCAAGACACTCCTGTAAATACGATTTTTAATCTCCGTGAAACGTCTCCTGGTTACATGAAAGCTGAATAAAATTAATCAAGATAATTTAGGGAAAGTGGCTGCTGTTTAGGCTGACGCTCTTAAGTCCTACTTGCAAGGCTCTGCGGTGGATCTATAAAGGGTGAGTTTCGGGTTGAAACTTAGACGTCAACTTTGAAGTTCAGTGAGAAATGAATGCAGGTGATCTGCGTGCTGACAAGTAAGAGACAAAAGCACCTGCACAATCTAAGTTAAATTATATTAATTCATAATAGACTATATAATTTAAAAATCATTTAATGAACCATAGTTTGCATGTTCTCCCAGTGCTTGTGTGGGTTCCCTCCGGGTACTCCGGTTTCTTCCCACAGTCCAAAAACATGCAGGGTAGGTTGATTGATAGGTCTAAATTGTCTGTCTTTCTATGTGGCCCTGCGATGGACTGGTGACCTGTCCAGGTGGACCCCTGCCTTTCGCCTACTATGCGTCGGGATAGGCTCCGACAGACCCCCGTGACCCGGAGACGGAGTAAGCGGGAATAGATAATGGATGGATGGATAATAAACCATTTAAACTATATTCGCATGTACTATTAAATAAATAGTTGTCCCTTTAAATACTATGTAAAAAAAATCCAAATGATTTTAAGGATTTCTGATACTTCCATCGGAACGTTCGGCTGAGCTTTCAGACACCTGGAGACACAACCTCCTCCGCTCTCCGTGGAGACCACTGTCTCCGTTTTCATTGTGCGTTTACGTTTCCCCCTCCTCATCAGCAGTTCAGTCCCCCTGCACTGTAGAAACCCTGGTGTCCGTGCATGTTGCACATGCTGTTACAGAGCAGAGGACAGATGAGGTCACTGCCAAATCTCATGAGCGTGACGCACTGAGCATATTAATGCTGCACAGTGAATACGAGAGCAGAGTCAACACGTGGCTTTCTTTCTCCCCGGGGGCACAAGTGAGCTGATGTATGTTGAGCGCATTAAAACACTACCTTTGATATGGAAGAACAATCGCCATACGCTCTGTTTATTTAACATGTAATTCAGAATAATTAGAGAATGAATACTATAAAGATAAAGTCTCTAAACAAAAAAAAAACATTAATATCCAAATTTCAGCAGTTAATTGGTTCCTTCCACTGTTTTTTGCAAATTTCTGAGCCTGCTTCTTTTTGTTTCTCCTCAGCTTTTTTTTATTTTTCTGAAAATGTACATTTCTCAATACTTGCACTAGGTGGCGGAGATGCTCTTCGATGCAAGACAAAGACAAAGCAGTTGAACAGTCAATCACTCTGCAGAGCTGAAGGGCCCAGCAACACAGCATCAGAATTCAAATGAAGAGCACGCTCAGTTCACGCAATGCACACTAACCACCAACATACCAGCCCGAGAAGAACAACTGAAAGTAAATATGTCTATATCTATATAGATATTTATTTGTGCACGTTTGAGGAACCATGTCTGAACGTATGATTACTGTTTGGACATGTTTGTTCTTAGTTCTGCATATATGCTTTTAGCATATACGTATGATATCCTTTACTGACAGAATGCAGTGTTTATTTTTCTTCTTTTCCCTGTTTGCATGATCAGTTAAGTAGATGGATTTGTCTGTGTTTTTGTGTGGGTATTTGTGTTACTGTTGCAGAGAAGTCCCAAGTGGTGGTCCAGGTCTGGAGGGGATCAGTGGCGGGGGAGAACCGATGCCCATATCTGGAAGCTGGGTGAACCGGAAACCCTGCAGAGGTCATAAATATAGATTTAAACTTACGTTGAGCATCTGGTTTCTCACTTTGGTTACTGCTCAGTGGATAATACAATCAAAAACAAGATTAGAGCACAACCGTAAATCTAACACGCAGAAACTTAAGCTGCATATGGCTAATTCATCAGCTGGTGGCAGTTCAGCCATCAGTCTCATTAATCTTTTCAAAGACATTTCAAAAAGGAGCTAATGCTTTTGTTGTGGTTGTTTTAGGCAAAAAGCTCCAAAAGAGAAGATGCTGAACACTCTGGATATCATTTGACCAGACTTTGCCATACCCACAATCAAGCAAAAGTAGTTTTACCTGCACCAGGATCATACAAAGTTGTCAAAGCAGAGCTACAATAAGACGCGCTGCGCTCTACATCACCATTATGGTATCTACGCAGGTTTAGTGTGGAAGACCTAAGAACTGCTCTTACCTGGTGGCCGTTTCAGATTTTAGATCCAATTTATTTGAAAAGGAGAAGAAACTGAGGCCGGTCCAGGTACCCTCCATCCAGGTGGCGGATGGAGGTTTGGATGGATAGGTAGTCTATCTCCTAGATGTTATTGAAAAAGATAGCCTCTTCTAATAATATGGGTGGACTAAAACATAGAGAATATGCGCTATACGGTTTATTTATGTGAAAAAAAGAATCACAGAACAGCATAATCCCGTTACAGGCGCATACCCTGACTACAACCGTCTTCATCTCCTCCCATCTGGTCTGCTTTATCACACTGCTCACAAAAAGCTACGAGACCAGGACCAGCTTCTTTTCTATTGTCATCGACATTATAAATAGCAAATATGACCAGACATATGTTCACAGACGTCACGCATTCACAGATCGCGTTTCCACATATGATGTACGTCGTCCTGCAGCAGCTTTGCTCTTACCATTGGACTCTATGAACCTTATTTCTTTTGTATATTATTCACATATTACCGGTCTGATTTATACAGACACTGTAATATCGGATAATACCTGTGTATAATTATGCGCTTGTCTGTTGAGTACGGTCTGTATGATTTACTTGTGTGTGTAGTCTGGTGGTAGACCGACAGCAGCAGGGAAAAGCAAATGTTTGCGGACATATCTGGCTAGTAACTCTGATTCTGATTATTAATTCCTTAATGTTTTTGTTTTGAGACAAATATCTGACACAAACACATCTATTATTGACTACTGAAGCCACTTATTTGATAATGTTATTATCAGAAGGGTACCTATGGTCGTAGGGTGATGTTTATTTTATTCATTAGAGAAGTCATAATAACATAATAATATAACATATGAAGTTATAGGATGCATTCATATTCATGTAAATTCAGCAAATATTGTGAGGCTTAAAATACAATCAAATAAATAGGTAAATGTGTGGATAACAGTTGTTGAGGCTGTTGTTGAGTCTAACAGTAAAAGTAACAGCTGTTCGGGGGCTCGGATTGACAGGCCGTGTGTGTTACAGCTCACCTGTCCGAGGTCCAGAGAAGGTCAGAGACTGACCAGCCACGTCTCTGTTGACGTCATGAACAAACAGCGAAGCTTGCCCATGATTACCTAAGAAACTAATATGGGTCGCGCTGCCTGTGATTCTGCGGTGAGTATTTAATTAACTCAGAGAAGAGACTCTCACTCCTACTGTCGAAGTCATCATACATGAGAAGTGTTTTCTATATCGGGAGACGTCTGTGTGTGTGTTCGACTCGGGTCTTTTGTGCTCTCTGTGATGTGCATGTGTAAGTGTGACATGTGAAACGATGTTTCATGTTGTGTGCGCAGAGAAAAGCCGTTTAACCTACAGAAACTAGTCTGAGTTTAAAGGCATCCTCCTGCTGTATTTTTAGTGAGAGGTTGGACTGCGTGACGAAGAACTGACGACAGAAGAGACCTGACATGTGTCTTACATTGTGATTTTTTTATTTTTTTTATTTTTCTAACCATTTTCCGCTGTAGTGCAGATTGTTATATTTTATCAAATGCAGACTAGTTCATTTACTGAGTAGAAACTATTGTGAATGTTTTTACCAGAACAAAATTCTGCAGAAGAAATAACCACAGCTGACAGACAGTGAGGTTTCGATGACAAAATGCTCTTCCAACACTTGCACATCCGTTCAGCGTTTACCGGTTTGGGCAGGCTGCACTGGTGCATGTCTTCATAGCCTGTGCTCCTTTGCCTGCCTCCACAGGGGTGGTTCATGGTCCCCGGGGCGCTGGTCACTCCATCGCTGTAGTGGCTGGTATGGGATGGGTTGTAGACGCTGTGTGCATGGTGGTGGTGATGGTGGCGGCTGTTCGTGACAGGAAATAGTCATTAAAAAAGAAGAATATTTATGTATGTACATATATATTTATATTTTAAACGGTGAGTTAACATGTACAGTTGACACTTGACGTTTTTTTCATCTTTCTGACAGATCGTCAGCAATACGCTGCCATGAGGTAATTTGTATGTTTGAAATGTGACCAACGTACACAATTGGACAAAACTTCCAACATAACACAACCTTGTCATTTTTTATGGTCGCCTAAGTCTGAAACCTTGCCATTTGATGACTGATTCAGATTTGCAGGTTTGCTTCTTGTATCTTTCTGTGGAGGGTTTTTTTTTACACAAAGCATGTACTGTGTGCAACTGTGTAAACCTTTAATAAAAGAACATAATATAGCTCCTTCACATTACTGCTGATATAGGCAGGTCTCGAAGCTCCCTAAATGTGAGGTAGATAGTTTATCATACATCTGCATTCTGGATTAGTTTTTGTTAAATCTATAATACCATGTGTTCACGTTCATGTGAAGCTTTTTGTGGAGATTTTTTTTTTTTTACTAATTTAAAAGGCTTGGTATGTCCCATTATACTCAGAACAATAAAATATTGAATTGAACAGAATAATGCTGTTTTCTTTTCTTTTTTACATAACATAACACATCTTTGTCTTTTTTATTTATCCATTGTCTCTTCAGTGTGCAAAACTGAGCCAAAATGTTCAAACTGTAAATATATTCTGGTTTTTGTTAAACAGATGTAGGAGTGGGATGTACGCTCCCAAAAACTACTCAAACTTTGCGACAAAAGGTAGTTATCTTTTCTTTTTTTTCTTTTTTTTTGTTTTTACTGAAGAATATGGTAACTGATGCAGATGTGCGGAGAGATGAAACATCGGTGAGATGTATAAATTTACTTGGTTGGAGGGGAAGGGGGGTCATGGTCCGGAGGCGCCAGGCTGAAAGCGTTGCCTAGCAACATGTGCATCTGCGTGCGGACCTCGTTAATGGATGGCTGCGAGCTGAGTGTGGAGGAGTCTGAGCCTCGGTGAGCTTTCACCCCTAAGCTGCTGTTCCCAGTTCCAGTGGATCCACCTCCATAACCCAGAGAGCTCATCAGACGATCAACATTGGTCTCCTCGAACGGTTCCGGTTCACCCTGCGGAGGAAGCGCATACGCTCAGCTGCCAGTATGGGAGTGTGGTTGCTTCATCATCCAGTGAGTTACACGAACATGTACGGCTGTAGGTCACTGAAAGTGTGTCACAGATCTGAAATAATGACGTCTGCTTGTTAGAAGCATGTTTCCACCTTTTCCTCACTGATCACTACCAGTGACACTTAGTATTTATATCTACATTATATTTGTATAGCTACTGTTACTTAGCAACTTCTTTTTCCACCCTTTAGAGGAGAATTCATGCAAAAATGCAACAAACACAGGATATACAAATGGTGAGCAAAAATAGATTTTACCATTAATAACATATGCAGTTTTTCTTTCGTATATCACCTAACCAGTTCTCATGTTTCCTGTCCTGATCAAAATGTAGCTGATAGTATGGTTGGGAACGTCTTTCCTTCATATACATTTAGGCCTCTGAAAACTGGAAAAGCACACAAATAATTCCTACATCCAACGCTGTGTTTACTTGTGCACTTGTGTCCTGGATATCCTGGTACAGCACTTCAAAGACTGGTTTTGATGAGCTACAGGGAGTACCGTGACAGAAACTGGGACACTTTGGAAACATTAATACTTGATGCAGGTTTGTGAACATTTTGTGCTGGTGAGGATCATAGTGGCAGAGTAAGTAAAAAAAAAAAAAATAAGGAAAATCAGACAGATTCATTCACAGCAATGGCCATGATCATGACCATGTATAGAAGGATTCACTGAACTTGGTTTCTTACACGTTATACCACCATAATATTCGTTTTTAATTGATTTTTATTTGTTTTACACACACACACATATATATATATATATATATATATATATATATATATATATATATATATATATATATATTCCCTTAATCTTATTTTCCACATTTCTTACATGAATCAAGCAGTAATAATTCTCTTGAGAGCAGCTTCCAGTCGCAGCAAACGTTTCATCTGCATCGAAGTGCATTCCCTCAGAATGAACACTACAGGGTGGTAATCGGTATATCAATCAAAGATACAGACAGAAGACAGACATTCACTGTCAGCTTTACTACGTACACCTTTCTAGTACCATGTTGCATCCTCTTTTGTCTTCTCTTAATGCTTCCTGGCATAGATTACATAAGGGGGTGGAAATATTCCTCAGAAATATTCGTCCACATTGTCATATTGGCATCTCTGGCATCAACAGCGTCTTTAGCCTAGACAACTGCTGCTCATTGGATATTTATTCTTTTGTTGGACCATTCTCCGTTAACTCCAGAAGTGGTTGTGCATGAAAACCCCAGCAGAATCACTCAGCCCAGTGCATTTGTGCGTTAAGTCCCCTAAGTCACCTTTCTTCAGTAGGTCTGCTCGACCATTTCCACATCTGTAAATGCATCGAGCTGCTGCAGAGTGATTGATTAGAAATGTTGCAGCTAATAGAGAAACTGGTGTGTAGACGCATGTGGAAAGAAGACGTAAGAGCACATCAGGTACACTTTTCAAACTCAATAATTACTGTGTCAGTTTTTGATTAGTTTTCTTTAGGCTCATTAATTTAGGTAACAGAACTGCATAATAAGATAACGCAGTATGATTAGAATTTCACTTTAAAGTTAATGAACAGTGGCATCAAATCACTTTTCACACACCTTGTAAAAAAACAAGGAAAGAAAAAAAAACACGCCAGAAGCTACCTGTGGCTCCAAAAACCATAATACTTCATTATTTTTTCTCGTGTCCATGACTGTAATGCATGCAAAGCAGAAGTGATAAGGTGCGACTGCTGTAATATCTATATTACACAAACACTCGTGGTCACGTACAGGCAGACTGCGCTCTCCCCAACCTGCTTCAAACGGTTTGGTGCATCCAGGGATATTAACTGCTATCAAGATTCCCATCTGAATCCTTGTATAGGCTGTAATCATATTCAGAATCATTGACATTCAGCGAAGTAGAGCGGCACTGTTGTTACTAGGGTGCACAAGCGATGCAGCATGAAGAGATTTCACTCACACCCACTACAGCATCCGTCCCTGTTATTTTACCTCCCTTTCTAGCCGTCTTTTATCATTTACCCACCTTTTACTCTTGATACAATGAGCGGATCACACTTCCTGCTCTTTCTTTATCGCTTCCTTCTTTTCCATCTGCATTTCTTTATCTCTGTTTAGGCAGGCTTATAAATTTCATCAAAGGGTAACCTTCAAGATCTGAGCTGAAATCATCAGAGTGAGAGTAGCGCGAGGAAATGAAAGATTAGATTTATAAATGCTTTCAGAGTATTATTTCATTGGACTTGCTAAGTGGCAGAACTTTAAAGTGACCTATTTCACCACAGCTGTGTATGACTCAGTGGGTCAGAGGTTGGACCCGAGCTGTTATTTTCCAGGTTGCGATGGAATTTGACTTCAAAGTTTTGCACGTTCTTGCCGCCGGGTATTTTTGTTAATCTATGCCAGAGCGAATCCTTCATGTCTTCAACTCACAGCTCTTTGGTAAGTCTGAAGTCTGTGCTTAAACGTCTGGATTATGGAGACTTTACATCCAATCAAAACACACATATTCTTTCCTGGCCCTTTTTCCTCCATTTGAAATATTAGTCTGTGTTTTAATGACCTTATTGGTGCTTCACCTTTTCAGCAGGTTAATTTTCGCTCCGGTCACTTACGTCATAGCCGTTGTTGCGAATGCCCCTTCTGGATCTCTCCCTGAGCACCAGCAGGTCCATCTCAGTCTCCACCGGGCTGGGGCTGCTCAGAGACTGCCGGCTCCAGTAGGTGGGCTCCCGGTGGGAATACCTGGTGAAATTGAAATTGTGACTCACTGTATTGCCTTCATTTAGCAGGTGCTCTTATCCAAAATGACTGAGTGAGGGACACTGTGGGGGCGATGTGGGGTCCGGTACCGTCTCCACCACTTTAACATGCAGACTGGTGAAAGTGGGGACTGGGCCGGCAATCATTTTACCGAAGGATGACAACTCTGCATCCTGACCTACAGTGTCATGTAAATATTGACTATTTCCCCAGTATTCTTATACCAGTGCTGAATAGGCTTTAAAAAAAATAAATATACATAATAAATTTGTGCATTTTCAAGAACTGCTGCTCATCTGTTATTTTTTTGTCATTTTTGAAACAGACAAACAAAATAATACAATTAAGAAGCCAAACTTTTTTGAGCCAAATGTTTTTAACAAACAACACACCTTATTGGCAGTATATCTGAGTTTGCAATCAAAATTATTCCTGGAACAGATCCCAAATACCAAAGGTTTCAAAAGGCTTTTGTTGTTGTTTTTGTTTTAATCCCGACTGCCAGGATTATTTTGTAGCTAAATTGTTGTATTTTGAGACAGCACGACTCAACTGAAGGAAAGTGTAGACTGCTCCTTTTTTGTAAATGATAATAAAACAAAAGACGGATGGGAGTGATGACTTTGGTAATGATCTAAAGTGTTGGATGATACTCGCTTTTGTTGCCACTGTGGACTGAATTTCCTTCTGCCATGTGACTAATTTGTTTGTTTGGTTAGTTATTGAATATTTCTCTTTGGTCATCGAGTATCATAACTTTAGATTCTTTTAATTTTCTTTATTTTATGCGTGTCTCGTCTACCTTTGTCTATGATTTGTTAAAAAAAATTAACAATTATTTTTGAAGAAAATACTTTAGTATTAGTTTTAAAAAAAAAGCATTATTTGAAAAAAATCTTATTTATTGTGCATTTGATACAGAAAAAAATAGACATGACTGACTTTTTGTCTTCTTTTTTTCACAAAAGCTAATACTTCATGTGTTTTAAAAAAATGCAGAGAGGCTTCAAATGTGAAGCACACATACAGCATGCTGCATAAATTCCATCCATCCATCCATTATCTAAACCCGCTTACTCCTTCTCAGGGTCACCGGGATCTGTCGGAGCCTATCCCGACTCATTATAGCGAGAGGCAGGGGTCCACCCTGGACAGGTCGCCAGTCCATTACAGGGCCACATGCAAGACAAACAACCACGCACACTCACGTTCACACCTACGGGCAATTTAAAAGGATCAAATAACCTAGTATACATGTTTTGGGACTGTGGGAGGAAGCCGGAGTACCCGGAGGGAACCCACGCAAGCACGGGGAGAACATGCAAACTCCACACAGAAAGACCCACCGGGCCGGGAATTGAACCAGGAAGCTGCATAAATTCATAATGTGGAAGATGTATTAAAAGAGAAAAAGTGCTTGTTTTAGGTTTTAGGTTTTCTTTTGGGAAAAAAATTAAAGCTTTAATTTCATAGGCTCTAAAGAAAGTAGAAACATTTCAGAGCCTAAACCTCCACCTTCTATAGTAAAGTATACCTTTGCACATTGGTATAGCGTCATAAAATGAAATAAATAATAATCTAAAAAAGCATCAGTCTCCTAAGTGAAGTACATGCAGGACAGGTTGTTTCAGTGGGTGATAAATGCTTGTTTTTTTAATTATTGATATTTTCTGTAAGGTCTACCTGAGTTCTCTGAAAGCATCTATAAATAAAATGTATTATCATTATTATTTTTTTATTTTATTTTATGTGTTTGATCAGAAGATGCCAAAGGATTCATGGATGGTCTCCAGGCTGAATGTGTTCAACTATTTAGTGATAAAACAGGCACTTATCTATATGCCCTGTGAAATATTAATGCATTGACCAAAACCCACACCTCGCTTGCCTCTTACTTGTTGCTTAGCAACTGTGCTGTACAGCTACAGGTTGACATAAATTTCTGATTCTTGGTGTAAAAACACAATTTAAATGTTACTGTTACAAATTCATCAGAAAGTACACAAAAAGTGTAAATGTGGTCTGTTTGTACAGGAATGTCCTTTCTGTACAAACCTATGTTGTCAAAAGTTTGTAGAAGTCAAATGTGAAAGAAGGCGAGTTCATGGTAGTTGATAATGTAGCAGTGAACATCCCTGTACAACAAACGTTTTTATAGTTGTTTTTTTTGTACACACTGTTAAAATCACCTTGATTCCTCTGTTGCGACTTTATCTACACTATCACTTAAGTGAAATTTTTGAGTCTTTTCAGAGGCTGAAAATAGGACATTATTTTGATGTTGTTAGTTTCCTTCTGGGCTAACATTAATGACTAGATTAAAACAATTTTGTTTATAACAAACTGGACTGTACTGGAATATAATTGGGCTGAATACAATTGTATTTAATTGGACTGCACTAAACATATCTGCTTTCTATTAAAAGATGTTGGTATGAATTGGTATTATACAGATAAATTCAGCGTTGGCCTATAGAGTGTGTGTCTCATTTCACAGTTTGATCTTAGGGTGAACTGGCTGTGAAGACTAATCATGAAAAGACAGGCAGCTGAGTTGAATGTTTTTTTTTACACATTCACAGCCTTTGTCACAGATAGCAGACGTTTACGGTAAAGTCTTATAGATAGAAGCCATTCCTAATGACAGGAATATCTTCTGGCAAATCCGATT
This sequence comes from Xenentodon cancila, assembly GCA_014839995.1. Classification (NCBI taxonomy): domain Eukaryota; kingdom Metazoa; phylum Chordata; class Actinopteri; order Beloniformes; family Belonidae; genus Xenentodon; species Xenentodon cancila. The sequence goes on along the minus strand of CM026199.1, from coordinate 6,050,708 downwards.
AAATAAAGGCTGAACTAGTTTGGAAAATAGATCTCAAATATAATAAAAATGAGCAGGTTTGAAGTAACCGGGTACCAAGTATCACCTCATTAATGCAGACTCTAAAGTCAAATGTGGTGATGGGAGGATCATTGTGTGGGAAACGTATTCTGTGATGATCAGCTAAGAGACTAATCCAGATTGAAGGAAGTATAGATGCTGAAAAATACAGAGCAATAAGAGCTAAAGGATTTGACATCTCAGGCTTGTGTGGTTCATGTATTTTATTTATGTGGTTTATGCGGTTACGTCTCTACATCTTGTGTAGTGTTCTTGGTTAACGGGACACTCATTTATTTTATTCTAAAACATCCGTTTAATCGAGGTATTTCAAGAGTATTTCAAGAATCATCCTCCTCACCTCTTATGACATCCTGCAAAAGAAGCCCTCTTCTCTTCTGCGGTCTTTGGCTCTTTGACGCCATTGTCATGACGACCGTGTCTGGACTCACGGTGACTGTAACCGTGGTTGAGGCTCTCAGATAAAGAAAACTCTCCGTATCCCTTCTTTCTTGCCTTCTGCCGCAGTTTGTTCCTGTAGTGCTCGATGTCTGACTTCTGCTTTAGTCCGTTGTGGTTTACCTGCAAACAGTAAGCTCAACTGAGTTCAAGTTTACACATTTTCCTTGGCCAATATTGTGAAGAGTAAAGCTCTAAAAGTTATTTTTCTCACATTTTTAGAGCTTTTTGCTTTCTTTGGGGTGCTTTACATTCCAGATAATCAAATCAAATCAAATCTGTCATATCTAAAAAGCTTATATTTTCCCTTAACATACACTAAGAAACTGCAGACAAGTTAGAACAACAGACAGTCCCCGAGGACTTTTTAGGTCTTATTGCACCAATAACAGTTAAATTGAAGACAAGTATAGGGTGTCCCAGAAGGAACGTGACGCTTCTCCTGGGACAGTACAGGATGGATGTGGAGGAATATCACAAAGAACAGTTTTACTCATCAGAACATTAATGATCATTTAAATACTAACATGACATCATTGTGAATGTTGACCATTGCAAACATGAGTCAAACAATGTTATTGAACTGTATTTTTCTGTGTCACGCTTGTCCTCGTCCTCACAGCTGGGTGCAAGAAAGCATCTCTGTATGTGTGTTTATGTGTTTATATGTGTGCGTGTGTGCGTGTGTGCGTGTGTGCGCGCGCACGTACCTCCCCGTTGACGGCTACAGAGTCTTGGCTGTGTGAGGAGGGCGATGCAAAGGAGTAAGCTGGCTGGGCCGTCATGGGCTTAATGGTGATGAGACGCAGTGAGCCTGAGTGGTCCTCATACGGGTCTGGAAGCCAGACAAATTAGTTAGGAACAAACAGTTCAGTTAAACATAGTTTAATCTTGAGCTAGTTGAGGAGAACGTTTTCCAATGGAGTCAGCTGTTGTTCCTGGCAAACTGTACATCTGCAGTTCTATATTAACCTGATGATGGCGTATTAGTTTACTGCCCTATAATCAGGATACACTTACTGGGATAAGATTATTTGACTAAAGTCTATCTAAAAATGGCTCGATATGTACTTTTTCTTAATGACCTTATTGCCTTAAACAGTTTTACGCTTTATTAAATATGGATTGACTGCAGCTCAAAACGATGCCAATTTTAACTGGGTGCAGACTTGGTGCTTCTTTTTCTTATAAACGTACCACCCACCATCAAAAACAAGATGCTTTAAAACAAAGTCAGGATGGGGACAGTGAAAACATGCATGGTGCCTTAAATAAAAGATATTTTTACCACATTAGTAGAAATGTCCGAATATGTCTAAAACAGCCTCCTCAAAACAGCAAGGCAAGTTTATTTGTATAGCACAAATAAACAAAGTATTCAAAGTGCTATACGGAGACATTTAAACATCACGTAAAATAAAAGCAGGTAATAAAAAATTTAAAAAAGACAGTAAAAGAAGGAAGAAAAGTCTCCTATCTGAGAAACTCAGAAACTGAATTATGGAATAAAATAAAAATATCCATATGCTGGAAAAGAGATCTGACACAAATGTACGCTGGACGGTGGAATTGTTTGGAAGTGGAAACATTTGGATTTGTTTAAAGGCTCCAAATTCATGAACGCCAATGAGCAGTGTTGTTTTCTATGTTCTGGATGTGCAAAATAACCAGCCAGTATGAGAGAGCCAGAGAATATATTCTCATGTATTAAAGCAAACTAAAACTTCCGAAATTCCCCATGTTGCTGGAAGTCAGTGTCATATTGCTCTTGCGATAGGCAGAAATCGCATGAAGTGAATTTCTTCATGGTTAGTAGGTCAAGCTCTCTATAGCAAATAAATAATCAAACAATACTGCAGATACAGGCTGTTTGCATTAGACAAGGCTGATGAAAGCTCAACCCTTGTGGTTTGTCTTGTTGTTTGCATGCTTTTGCAGCGTTTGTTGCACTGCCTTTTTGGAAAATAATGACATTTGTCTCACTTAGCCTCTACTAATATAAACTTTCACTGAGACTAAAAATGTAAATAAGAGAAGACGAATACAAATTGAGTTTAACTCCTGAGGTTTGGATCATGTCAGCTGCGTGTGGTGGGTCGTTCATCGAAAGTAGGACACAGCGCTCTGTGTATTTAGGAGTATAAGGGAGCAACAGATGAACAGCGCTATGTTGCACTGGCTCCACCGTGACTCACTGCCTGACTGACATCATATCGAAGACGGCTTTGTTGTAGGACCTCAGCAGTCTGCCATTAACTTGGCTCCAGACTCGCACTGTTCATTCATCCTGGCAGAAGCTCAGAATGCGTTACTTGATGGAGTGACTGTACCGTGTCTGAAGTGCGACAGCAAAGGTCAGGCATCGGGTTTACGTCACACGCAGCAGGCGTTACGGAGCAGATTGGAAGTTATGAATATTTGTGTACAAAACATGGAGCCTCGTCAAAGAAGAAAAAAAAAAAAAAAGTCTGTTGTTATTTGAGCCACACAGCAGCAGCACGGATGTATGTTATCTTCTACATAGTTTTCTTGTGAAATCTTCCTGCAAATATGAAGCTACACGTCTTGTTTTATCATCGTGATGAAACTGCAATCATCTATATGTGAATATGTTAATGTGACTGAAACAGAAGGTCTTCAGCTGAGGACTGAAAATAAATGCTGCAGCAAACCAGTTTTCTTTTCTTCCTGCTCATTCTCGTGAAAGTACCACTTCTGTCCATCTTTGGCTGTCTGTGAAAGCCGGCGTGAAGATGAGGCAATTATTCATCTTCTTGCCCTTCTTCTGCCGGTATTCAACCATTTGCTTGCATAAACACTATAAATCACAACAATTACTGTGAATATTGCTTTTCTGTTGCAAAGGAGATTGAAAATCCGTGTTCAGGAATGTCAGAGCAAGGAAGCAACACTGCAGAGTTATTAGCTGGAAGAGGAATGTTTGTGCAACCAATTCTGAGGCTGCCGAGCTGCTGAAAGATTTGCCACTGATAACAGGTACAGAGAGTGAGAGCATGGGCAGCCTACAGCGTAACCCTGAAGCTGCAAATTAATGATTATATTACTGTTTACTAATTTTAGGGAAGGATCTGATCATACGCACAATACTAAACATTTTGCTGCAGAGCATTGTATAACTGAGTGACTTACGTAGGTCTCGTAACCTAGTAAAACTCACAAAATTCCCTGAAATAACCCAGGTTCTCCGGATAGCTATCATCAACACATTATCGTTTACGAGTGAATAGCAGGTAACGGCAGGGTTGAGGCAGAGATAGAAGCATAAATGCACAGAATTAGAGATATGCTCATCCAAGCCCGGTGCTTCTGTTGGTATCTGAATGTGTGATATTGGTCATGTAATGCTGGTACCAGCGGAGACAAGGACACTGAGCAGGTTCAGAAAGCTCACCTCCCTTTGAGTCACGTCTTTCTGACTCAGCTCCACTAATTTTCATTTACAGTTTTGTCTTCAGCCCCAAACTAAAACAGCTTGAGACAGTTTGATCTTCAGTATCACTAGACTGACGTATGAAATCCATGCTTCATGTTATTCTTTTCTTGTTCCTTTTTAGCAAGTGAACTCGCGGTAAACTGAAGGGCATCAACACCAGTCAACAATTTATTTACTAGGTTGTTAGCCAGGTGAGACGTAGGTGTCCACAAACTCCTCTGCAGCAGGCAGGTCTTTCCATTGAGCAGTGTTTTTCTTAATATGAATGTAACTCTTCCAATTTCGCTCTGTATCACCACAACTCTCCGTATCTCATCCTGCAAGACTTAATTCAAACAAAGAAAAAGAAAACATTTTGAATTTAAAGAAGATGGACAGAAAGATCTTTAGTTTTGAACAAATTATGACAGCTGCCGCTACAGGTGTTGAAGAAATAGTCAACAGCTGATGCAGGCAGCAGATGATCATTCAAAATCAAAGCCTTTATGTAATGCAGTAATGCATGATGATTAGGTAGTGTTGTAGCAGCTGATCCAAAATGCAGCAGCGCGAGTGCTGACCGGAATCAACAAGAGAGACCACGTCTCTCCAGTTTTAGCTTCCCTCCATTGGCTCCCCGGAAAATTTAGAATCCAATTCAAAATTTTATTACTGGCATATAAAGTCAGAAATGGCCCAGCGCCGCGATATTTGCAAGACCTGATAGTACCGTACGTTCCTAATAGAGCTCTCCGTTCTCAGAGTGCAGGTTCACTCGTAGTTCCTAGAAGATCCAAATGTAGATTTGGAGGACGGGCTTTCTGTTATCAGGCACCATCACTCTGGAACCAACTTCCAGTTTGGGTTAAGGAGGCTGATACCACCTCCACCTTTAAAACCAAACTGAAAACATTTCTGTAATAACGCATATAGTTAGTGTACATTTAGTACCTTAATGTGTCAGGGCCAGTAGTCAAATCTGCAGCTACAGGACCAGATTAGACCAGCTCATTTAAACATAGCTTCGGTGTAGATATGCTGCTGTAGGCCTATGCTGCAGGGGGGCACCAACATGATCCACTGAGTGGTGTCTTTCACCTCCTCTGTTTCTCTTTGTCTTCTCTGTCTCTGCTTCACCTCAACCCTCATTTATTAACAATATTCCATAAACTTAATTGTGGTCCATTGTTCTGGTAGTTTTTTGTGCTTGTCTGGCCCTTCTTTTCCTCTTCTTTGCATGTCCTGCGGACCAGAGCCTCAGGAGCTGCTTGCTGACCTGCAGTTCCACCACTGACCATCCCAGTGTCTGCCTTCACCTGTCTGTATGGATGTCTGTTGGATACTTGCTGACATCCCGACCTGCAGTCCTCATCCCCTTGGATCACCGTTTATCCATATATCACCCATATACACAGAAGTCTAATTGGACTACTGACGATAGTTACTATTGTATCCTGTCTTGTACCTTTGACGGTGTCTCTATGTCTCTATTCTTTCTTATTTCTTGCTCTATCCGGCTGACCTTCAGCAGGAGGGTCCCCCCTCATGATCCAGGTCCTGCTCAAGGTTTCTTCCCTCTTAAAGGGGAGTTTTTCCTTGCCACTGTTTGGCTTAAGGTTTTTCTTCCTCTAAGGAAGTTTTTACCTGCCGCTGTTTATGTAATAATTGCTCGGGGGTCATGTTCTGGGTCTCTGGAAAGCGCCTAGAGACAACTTGTGTTGTAATAGACGCTATATAAATAAAATTGAATTGAACTGAATTGAATTGAATTGAATTGAATTGAATTGAATTGAATTGAATTGAATTGAATTGAATTGAATTGAATTGTAGCGCAGCTCCATCGTATTAATGGGGCAAAAACAGCTGGAAACTAGATTTTAATGACTTTAGATTGACCGACTACGTCACATCCAGCGCTGCCAGAGACGTGCAAATCTGACAAAAATGTTCCATCACACTTTTGTGATAAACTGGATTACTAGATCCAGTTTACTTCAACTAAAAAAAAAACTTGTGAAAGCATTGAAAGTTTTTTTTTAAATATAGGTTTCCATTATAGGTTTCTCTTTGTGATATTTAGGTTTTGCACAGATTCAGGGGGAAGGGAAACGTGACTTTAGACAATGTGGTCGTTAGACAGCTTGTAGCACAATACCAGGAACTGAAACTAAAGACTTCATGAAGTCTCAACTGCCGCTGGGCCTTCACATTTCCATGAGTCAAACTACCCTGTAAGGCTACTGGTTCCTCACCTGGAAGGCACTCCAGTCAATCAATCAAATACCTGCATTTGTAACGTCAGTGGCCGGCTGACAATGTGGTCGGGTTTCCTTAGATTGTGCAGCGTCTCTGTTTCTGAATATACAAAGCTGTATTATCTCCCAGGATGACACACTAAGGATCTGTGGGTGTCGCATTTTTAACAACGAGTTATTTTTCTGCTGGATAAACTTAATTCTCCAGGCTGTATGCCTGTGAACAACATCTAAAGTGACACCATGGTGTCACATCTCTTTCCAGACATGTTCCTGTCTTACTGAAGACGCAACGCGATGCACTGGCTGCTCGCTTTTATGTCCTTGATTGGAAAACGATAAGTCACATGGAAAGACCTGAAGCAGTGACACCCAAGCATCGACTGCGTCTCCTGTAGTAGAGGTAGCTCGCAGCTCGCGTGTGTGTCAGCTGACATGTAACGGCGTTGGACACGAGTTGATCCGTCGTCACAGACGGCCTCGCGAAGAAGCAGCAGTCACTGGATGCATGAGCGTGTTTAGTGTTCACGTGCACTTCATTAGCTCCGATTAAATCACCTTTGAAAAAATTACCATTGCATGAGGATGGCCATGTGGATGCTTAATATGTAATAAATGTGTAATCAAGAAATTTGCTTCGTGGTGAGCACAACATATGGAGAGACAGATTTTCCTCTTTTTTCATCAGCACATCAATCTTCTATCATTTTTTTTCCCTTGTCTCTTTTCTTCGACATAACCCCGACCTATTTCTCTTCTCCGTCCTCACCGTTGTTCCCCCTTTTGTGCAGCTCCTCCTTCTTGCTGCTGCTGCTGCCAGTCGCTGTCCTTCGGACCGAGGAGCTCTTGCTGGTGTTCAGCTTCCCGGAACCGTTACTTGAAACTGAGCCATCCTCCTCACTTGGTAACCGTCTGCAGTGGCCATGGCAACAGAAGGAAGAGAAAAGAGAAGGGGAACAGTGAGGCTCGCGAGCATGTACACGCACAAGACAACATTTCAGTTTATACTGGCAGCATGTTATAAGATTTAATTGTAAGTTTAAAAATAGCATAATTGGATTAATGTAAAAGAAAATCACTCAAATGTAGTGTGGTTTGTCTAAAGGTGTGTGGAGACCAGGCATCACAGTGTCGGTCAATAAACTTCAAAAACAATCCTAACTACAGGTGAAGTTGCTTTCAACAGTTTGTTTCAGCAACTTCCTCTGTTTTGCTTCAGATCTCTGTGTTCATAATCATTAGATAAATCTTAATCTTTTAGGCTCCGTTTGTTTAGGAGAAAGTCCTCTCAGCAGTGTTTGCTTTAGCTTGTAATAAAGCCTTATAGTGTTATAGGTTCGTTTGTGAGTTACATAAAAACAGATGAAATTAGAAATGCACCAAAATTAGTAGATTTTCAGCCACTTGATTTTTACGTGTAAATTGCCATTATTGATACTGATGTTTTTTTCCTCTGGTGATTGTGTTGCATCATCTGCGCAGCCCTGCAATGTGTCTTTTTCTTTTGTTTAGGGGGGTCGTCAGTATGCACATCACGCTGAGTCAACAAGAAGCAAGTCGAAATTGTGAATCCGATGTTAGGCAGTAATAAACCAGTAATAAAACATCTCGGACAACAAACTTGATCCAGTCTTCAAAAGAGCCTCATCCTGTTAAAAGAGGAGCACACATTCATGAATTATTTGACTACATGTAGCTTGAAAGAAAAAACTAATTAGACTCAACCAAAATCAGCAGGTCGACGTTTAAAATAGATGGAAATTAGACATGCGAGAGAACACCGTGTTTGATTTGACATTTTTGTAAAAAAGACCTTTTGTTTGCTCACACGCATCTACTAAAACAGCAGTTTGAAAAACAACAGTTTCAATTACTTGGATCCCATTTGACTCTCTGTCCTTGTGAGCAGAGGCGGTAACGCGGCTTCAGCCCGTCTTTACCACTCCAGTCTCCCTGGTTTATTCGGTCACATCTTCTCCTTCTCCCCATCACGGGCTCGGCATTTTAATGCATCTCACCTCTCCAGCAGCGGAGAAAAAAAACCCAGACCGAGAGAGGTATGAAATGAATACAAAGTGGTCACTCTGCCTTTATCATCGTCTCTAACCATAACTACACCTTCAAAGGCCTGCTAACCACAGCCTTCACTCCACCCTAAACAGTCGGAATGACTTCTGGGATGAGGATCAGCTACTGATACCACACTGTGGGGTAAAGGACGAATTTGAGATTTGCCCTTACACTGACACTCTGCATACACTTGAATCAATGTGCTCATGCATAGTGTACGATATACAAAGTCAGAATGACATTTATTGTTTTGGTTTATGTGCCTCTGAGACACACACACACACACACACACACACACACACACACACACACACACACACACACACACGCCTCAAGGCATGTAAGCCACAGCAGCCACACAACTTGACAGGTCAGTCTAGAGGTGCTGTGAGAGGCACAGATCAGCGAGACCGGACATCACAGAACCACAGGCGAGGCCAACACGCTGCCAGTATGAGCACACACTTGTACACACACACACACACACACACACACACACACACACACACACACACACACCAGAGCCAGAGCCAGAGCCAGAGCAGCAGCAAGAGATTGGGCGAGCCACAGTAAAAGTCATGTGGTATTCAGCAGAGAGAGCCGGAGGGGTGGAGGGAGAAATACGGCGTGTGCTCCATGTAAATCTGTCTGTGAAGGCCAGAGAGAAGAGCAGCAGAATCAATAATCACACTGCTAGCGAGTAATGCCCCCCCCCCGCATCTTGTCTGTGGGCCTCACAAACTGTAGCAGTCTGAAGGAAGCACTGTGTAGAATAAATGCTCTCTGGCTTAACCCACGATTAGTATTCAGTTGAAGCGTCCTCTTCCCTCACACACTCAGCAGGTAAAGTAATTACTAGTGTGGTGTCTAACGGTACTTGTTCCTGGACTTCAACAGGCAGCATTCAACCGTTCAAATTTGTTTCAGGACAATGCAACAGTCTGCAGAAGAACCTGATTTGAATCGACAACAATAATCCTGCGGCTGGAGTGTTTTGATGCAAACTAACAATAAACAAGCAGTAAATCTGCACTTGGGAATTAGAGGGCTGCACCCCACTTCTCACCTGAGGACGGCTGAGACCGACACCTGTCCACCCTCACAACCCTGAACAGGAGGAAGAGAAAGACGGGCGGCTGGTTGGAGCTTCACTGAAAGTCTGCTTAAACGTCATTTTGGGTGAATAGAATCATTTGTTTTTTGTAATGTTACAGTCATATAAAGATAAAAAATCACAACAGTTTTGAATTTTGTGTCCATCCATCCACACTTGCTTTTTCCTAATTAGAGTAAGGTCAATATATATATATAAACAATGCAGCTTTTTTATATAAACAATGCAGCTTTTTGAAAAATTACCTCAATCTACCGACACAGTAATATTTGTGGTTTGGAAATAAAATCTTAGAGACAAGTGACTCATTTTCTTAAATGGTTTTGTATTAAAAAAGTGTAAACTTTCAACTTGCTGACTACTTAAGCACAAAGTAACAGGTACTGACACTGTCCCCGGACTGTGTGGAGGGAACTCTTAGCTGGATCAAGGCACGCAAAGCTCCGTGTCCTGACAGCATCCCCGGTCGTGTGGAGAGCCAGAGCCTCAGTCCCCATCATGTCAACCTTCTGCAGGGGCACCATCAAGAGCATGCTGACCAGCTGCATCACCTTGTGGTACAGCTCCTGCACCGCATCCTGCCACAGGACCCTCTAACACATCGTGAGAGCAGCAGAGAAGATCAACGGGGTCTCTCTCCCCACCCTCCAGGACGTTTACTGCACCTGCCTTACACGCAGAGCCATCTGCATCACAGGTGATCCCACCCTCCCATCACGCAGCTTCTTCAGTCTGTCGCCTGAATCCCGAACCCTCTGCCGGCTCTGGAACTGCACCAGCCACCTCAAACAGCCCCTGAACAGTTTGCAACCAGTCACATTATATGTACATAGGCCTGTGCAACTGCACTACCTCAACTGTACATTTTTAACTTATTTTGAGTTTTGCAACATTTCTGAACACATCCATATGTACATTTGTGTTGGTCTATTATGTGTTATTTATTTATGTATTTTGTGTCTATTCTTTATTATTTCTATCTTACTTCCTTTTTTCCTTTTTTCTGGTGAAAAAAGACATTTCAGCTCTGTATATGTGGTCTGACATGTAGCAGAACTGACAATAAAGCGAGCTTTGAAAACTATTACAATTCCTGGCTACAGTTTGGAAGTCTGCTTTCTTCCAACTGAACCGTGGTTACATTCACCCTGTTGTGTGCACACCCTCACCAACCTGCTGAAATGGCTTAAGTCCGCGCTATTAATAGAGGTCACGCACATGTTTCCAGCCTTTTTATTTGGATTTGAATCCCTTGTTAGAAATGTGCGAACAACTTTGTGCCCTGAAAAAGTGCCACTGGACTGCAGTATAAAGTGTTATCCATGGCATATATTAAAGATAATTCAATATATATAACATTACTGCTGCTGATCTGCTATTAGTAGGGAAGGGAATTGTTAAGAATTTAGCGATTCCGGTTGTGTTATTGATTTGCTTCCTTATCAGTTCTCTTATCAATTCTCATTCAGTTATTCAATTCAATTCAATTCAATTTGATCAATTTATTTATATAGCGTCTATTACAACAAATGTTGTCTCTAGGCGCTTTCCAGAGACCCAGAACATGAGTTATATAAGTTATATACAGTACAAATGACTTTGGTTGCATTAACACTTTAATTTCAAGAATGCACCAACATGTTGCACTCAACTTCAACTAAATCAAAGCCGGCTTAAACTGAAATACGGGAACTTTTTCAAATGAACATTGTAACATAAAATACAATTGCAATGTTCACATTAAAAGTTTTGGCGAGTTGGAGGTGTTTTTCCCCATTTTGATGTGATCAAACCTCTGCACGTGTGGCAACAAAGAGCCGATCGTCTCACGTCCACATTGACGCTCATGCAGAACTAAGATTTGTTGCAGTTCCTCGACTGACCGATAGAGACTGGCTCCAATCGCCACTGACTCCCACGTTAAAATGTCCAACGTTAGAGTTGAAATAAACATATTTACAGCCAGGTTGAAAAAAAAAACGTTTTGGTCTCAATCATTTGATTTAACATGCAGGACAAATCTAAAGGGGGTAGACTTTTTTGCATTACAGCGGGAACCAACCGCTTGTACAAACCCATCGTTGGGTAAATGCAATGGTCATTTTTGATGTATGTGTAATTTGGCTGAAGGGGGTCAAGGGGATCTGTTTTCCTTTTTACAGGGGAACCTGTAGGAAGGAAAACAGGCTTCAAAACAACATGTACATAACACCATCACGCACATGCGTCGGACTTTAGGAGAACCTATAAACAAGATCTTTAGAAGCTGGGCTGGGCCCCTTAGTTCTATTGAAAGGAACTCTGAATGCTTCAAAAAAGAGATGTTGGCCAATACCAGGCTCCCAACTTTGTGGGAACAGTTTGGGGATGGCCCCTTCCAGTTCCAGCATTAGTGACATCCCATTCCTAATCCACAGGGTTCAATAAGACGTTGGTCCACCCTTTGCAGCTATAACAGCTTCAGCTCTTCCGGGAAGACAAGACAATGTTTAGGAGTGTGCTTATGGGAATTTCTGACCGTTCTTCAAAAAGTGTAGTTGTGAGGTCACACACGGATGATGGACAAGAAGGCCGGGCTTTCAGTCTCCGATCTAATTTATCCCAAAGGAGTTCTACCGGGTTGAGGTCAGGACTCTGAGCAGCCAGTCAAAATCATCCAGACCAAACGTTCTCATCCATGTCTGTATGGACCTGTCTTTGTGCACTGGTGCACAACCCCTTGACTACCAGAGCCCCCTGTACACGGGGCAGATGTCATGTGAAAGTCAAGGCAGGTGAGTGAATTCTTTTGGGAATATAGTGTATGTTAAACTTACCTTAGGAAGCATTTATCTTTTTTTTTTTCCTTCTTAATAAAACGCACCATCTATTTCAGCCAGTGCAGTAAGAATACAGAGTCAAATAAAACAAAGACAAGAAGAAAAAGCACCTTTCCTTCTTGTTTTGGTGTGAAATCTTCAGCAACACACACTGAACTGGAAAGAGACTGGTGTTAACATTGGTGTTCAGTCTAGGAGAGTAGTTTAAAAAGCAGCTCCAACTAAGAAGTGAGTGTTCATACGCAGGTTGGTCGAGCTTATTATCACCATCAGTTCTTGCAGCATTTTACACCGTCATGCTTGTTGCATACAATGACTCCCTCCGGCTTGGCCTTATTCAGAGTTATAAATAGGCATCTATAAATCATCGTTGACAAGCAAAGCACAACTAATCTCACCCTCATCCATTTTTCATTCAGCAGTTAGTAAATATGAAGCCGAATTTCTGCATTTTCATTTATGTGAGAGGAGGCAATGATGCATCTCCAACGCTCCTTAGGGGAGAAATGTTGGAATGTGAGTGGGCGCATGTGTGGATGTAACTGGTTGCACCGAAAGGTCTGAACATAGAAAAGTTTACAAAGAACTGCTTTTCATTTGTCTCTAAATGTTTTCACTTTTCTTTATAGGCCAGATAATTATTCATAATCTATTGGGAAAAATACAATTTTTGCACATTTCTGCATCTATATCTGAACGGCTGGCCGTGAGAGGGATGATGACAGGGAAAGCTAGGGAAAGGGAAAAAGCTAGGGTTTGAAAGACTAAATAACACGTTTCAGTTGTATATTGTGACTCATGAGCGGCCTCTCTTCTGATGATGTCACCTTCTACTAAGCGCATAGTTGTGTGTAATACTTTACATGTAGCTCCAATTGATCCAGCAGACCTTTCATGAGGTCCAACTCATTCAAACAAATGACATCCACATTCAGAATTCGCTCTCTTAGAACAGAATTACATCCAAAAATGGAAAAAAACCCCCATCTTCCTTACATCTTTCTTCCTTCTCTACGATCTCCCTTTAACATGCAGTTCATCATTGAAGAGATGTTGCCATGTCATTGCTGTTGATTTACAGAAATCTCTTGTTTCACATTTCTGTAACAGTCGTTAGGCTGTTAACAACTGAAATGTTACTTTATTGTGCCTCAAATCCTCCAGACGGAATCATTACTGGGGCATATTCTCTTTTTCCTTTGAGAACTAACATCAGCGTTAGACTCAGCACTTTTAACACGCACATCAAACCCTTGCATTTTGCTACCATCTCCATCCTTTAAGCAGAGGCATTTCATCTTCTTGAGTCTACAAACAGATTCTCGTTAACCCTGGAAATGTCTTTGGATCGCATCAATCTGTCAGAGACCTCACTGCTTACCCGTGGCTCCTCTCAGGATTAGCACAGAGCTACACAAACACTAATGTCTGGACTTCACTTCTCGGGGTGTTTGAACTAGCTCGTTCACAGACTCAGGCAGCCGCTTGAGACCTATGCGATTCCCATTCACAAGGCTTCCAGATCGAGACAGCATGTCTGATTGGTTCATTATGCCAGCACTGCACCTGCGTCCAAACTCAGCTTGTAGAAAAGATGTGACTGAATGGGAGCTGCCAAAACATCATCGTGAATAATCAACAATCTCACAGCATGAATGAGCCATAAAAAGGTTAGCGGTGCAAAGCAGGAAAGATCCACTGCACGCTTCTTTTTCGCTGACAGTTTTCCTCACCAACGTATTCTTGCACTTTCAAAAGAGACATAGAAAATAATCATGATGAATTCTGGTGTTTTTTAATGATGTAAAATGGATACGGGACATCAGTGCTGGTGCAAAGACATTGATGTCACAACTTGTGGTGAAACTTCTCAGTCTACAATTTTTTTAAAGTCAGATTTTAGTATCAGCTTAATGCCCCCCCCCCCCCCCCTTATTTTTTTTTTTCAAAAGTTGACCAAATTAAAGCTGCAACATCATCATTGTTTATATTGATTATGAAAGTTCTCAGCGCACAACTGCATACAATCAGTAAATGTGACAGGCAGGCGGTGGATTTCCCGAGCGCTCACGTCCGTTCATGTGCACAACCAGCTGCACCGTAAACGTTTCTGGGTTCAAATCAGTTTACAAAATACAACCGTAAATTACACAACAAGAAAACTGTTGAAGGAGAATCAAAATCAGGCCAAAAACCGTCTTTAAAAACCCCTTTAACTCCACTTCACACCTTTGTTTTGCAGCTTGAGCTTCTTTTCAAGTCATTGCTAAGGTTTTGCTTTGCGCATTTCCAAGGTACGGCTAACTCAGGAAGATGGAAGACTGGGTGGAGATAAAGATGAGGAGGCAGGACACTTCTGATCTGTTCAGGTCTGTGACGCCACGGTACCGTTACAATCCAAACAGCTCAGCGAATTACATTATTTCAGAATTAGGGGCTCCCATAATAAGTGACAAGATGGCGTTACGTCAGAGATTTTGGAGTCAAAACTTTGAAATGTGAAAAAAGTCAATGATTTTCTTATTTCAATTTGTTGTGATCAAAAAAGCAAAACCATTAACTAAAATGCTTTAGAGGGTTCAGACGTCCAGTGAAATTCACGTCCAGTCCGAACATCCGACTGAAGTATGCCATGACATATACATTTCTAAGTACCTTTCAGCAGTACTGGTGGTGTACACATAAATAAAAATACAGTCCGTTATGCCGATACATCATAGTTTACAAGGCCGTTGTTGTGCCACTGTAGTACAAACAAATAAGAACACATTAAAATAAAGAGGCAGCACGGCAAGAAGGTTCCCGGTTCAATTCCCGGCCCGGTGGGTCTTTCTGTGTGGAGTTTGCATGTTCTCCCCGTGCTTGCGTGGGTTTCCTCCGGGTACTCCGGCTTCTTCCACCAGTCCAAAAACATGCAGAGTAGGTTAATTGATCTTTCTAAATTCTCCCTAGGTGTGAATGTGAGTGTGATTGGTTGTTTGTATGTGGCCCTGGATAGACTGGCGACCTGTCCAGGGTGTACCCCTGCCTTTCGCCTGATATGCGTCGGGATAGGCTCCGACAGACCCCGGTGACCCGGAAACGGATAAAGCGGGTACAGATAATGGATGGATGGAAAATAAAGAGGTCAGTAGACAAATGCGCGAGTAGCTGTCTTACCCTCCCTTGTGTATGTCAGCAGATGGAGGCCTCTTGCTCGCAGTCCCATCCTGGTGAACCTTCTTATCCAGTGACAGAGTCAGAGGAGCATCTCGCACAGGCAGCCCCAGCACCAGCGTCTCTTTGGTAACAGACACCGCCTCGTCTCCAGTCCGGCCCATGTGCTTCTTGGCGTAGTCAAAGCCTTGGACAGGCTGTCGGGGAAAAGGATGGCATGGTTTACTAATGCGGGTCAGCTGGGACTTTCAGGGTCAACGTTTTTTGTTTTTTTGTTTTTTTTTACAGTTTTTGAATTAATTGTTTCAGAAACTCGGTCCGGTTTCGTTAAAGATACTTCAGAGCTTTCATTCCTACACCGCAGCTCCATGACTGAGAAAGGTTTTTGTTTTGCTTTAATAGACAACTTTAAATGTTTGCTGATATGCCAAAGCGAGTGGAGACATTGAAACAACTTGTAGACATAAACACATGCAAAAATCTCAAAAAAGACACATAAGAATGACATCTGATGAGAGAAACGTCCAACTCATTAATCGGTCACAAAAATGAGCAGTGAATGATAACACAGCCACACAGTATTCCCAATAACAGCATTGTGCTTGGTTTACCCAACACAAGGTTAAACTAAAGGCTTGTGTTGGAGTTTTATTATGGTATGGAATCAAAAAAAATGAAGGAATAATCAAAGCGAGGTTCAGCCAAACACAGCACAGGCACATTTCATCAAGCGTTTACGGTCAGTAAAAATTCAGAATGTTGCTACAACTAAACCTTAACCTGCCATTATTTCATTTTTATGCATTTATACTGTTTTTATAAAAACAAATATAATAATACAATTATAGTAATGATCATAGCAGGTTTACTTTAATACTTGGTTGAGCAAAACTTTTGTTCTGATTCACTATTTGTTTTCCTCTGGTTTTCAAATTTCCTTGATAATAAATCAAAGTATTTTTATTATTTACATTGTGATGAAACCAAGTAGCCACGACTGCGATGCTGCTACGTCCAAACAACCCGCCGAGGTCGGTGGCTAC
Source organism: Xenentodon cancila (assembly GCA_014839995.1). NCBI lineage: Eukaryota > Metazoa > Chordata > Actinopteri > Beloniformes > Belonidae > Xenentodon > Xenentodon cancila. The sequence goes on along the minus strand of CM026199.1, from coordinate 6,034,320 downwards.
CCCCTCACTACCACCCTTCACTATGTGAACTGTTTTAGGTACGGATTTATACCAAGCTCGAAACATTTGGCGCAACTGTAAGTGTACAAAATATATGCATTTCTATAATCACATTTATTGATCCCACAGTGTTTCTTCCACTGTCCAAAAGCCCAACCGTCATCATGATTCTCCTATAAACGCCAGTAAAACCAGCAGTTCAGCGCCGGCTGTGGCAGATCCATGTTTGTGTGTGTCGACCTGTGCTGTTGAGTGTGGATATTGTAGCTGGTTTTTGGTTGTTTTTAAAAGAAAAATCGTTTTAATAGCATAAACTTTATGGGCTGCACTTCCATCTAGTCAGTAGTTGTGTTATGAGCAAAGTATAAAGACTCAGTGAACCACATGAGACCTGTGAGCCATGTCTCTGTGGCTGGTAGAGCTGGGAGCGTCTAGACGTTCGGGCCGGGGATGGGAACGCTTTCAATCACAACTCAGCGGATTACGTCTAAAGTAGCCTTAATTTGATCACCAATACAACAGCCGAGTCTCCCGAGGTTCTTGGTTCTGTTGGAGCCCTGAAGAGCTCCACAAAGTCAAACAAATGTTGAAAAAAAATCATCCTTGACAGCTAACATGACACAGCCTCCTGAATATTAAAGAAAAACCTTCAGATAAATGTTGCTTCTAATTTAGATAAAAGTAATTGGATGGAGATTCCTCCCTGAACCAGTTTTTATCAGTCTCTCCAAAAAGCACAGCTTGCAAAATGGAAATTTGGAAATAAATAAATAATTAAGTTTTGCAGCACCTTTGAAGTCAGGGGTTTTGGCATAAAGAGACAGAACATTAAACAGGCAGCAGAGAAGGCATTCTGATAAAGCCTCCAAGGCCTGGACACGTTCTTTGTCTTTCTAAAAGCCTTTCAGTTTAAGGAATGGAGAACAGCAGCAAAAGAAGGAGAGAAAGACCGGATTTAGGTTACACAACAAAGCAGACGAAACCCTGATTTTTTTTTTTTCTTTATCCCCCGCCACCCCGTTCTATTTTGAGCAGCTCCAAAATAGGACACTTAATGTATTTGATGATGCATGCTTAATTCTGAGTGTATGCGAGGTTAGGCGGCATGGGCATCCGGCTAACGGCACGGTTAATTATTAATTGATCATACACACCACTGTGCCATCAGCCAACTCCAAAACACGTGGCTGCAGCCGTGGATGAGACTCGTGGAAATGGATACACGCACATGTCAACGCAAAAGCACGTCACACGTAGCCCATCCCACCACATACGGTCGGAGAGCGTCGGTCGGCGTGCGTCTTTTACCTGCTGAAGTGATTCATGTTGACAGTTGTGGCTCTTTCTTGTGAACAATGTATGGAGAGTGAGTGCACATATCATTTGTCTGCTGCCTCGTGGTGTTGTCAGTTTTGGGGTTTTTTTTGAGGGGGGGTTGAAATGTGTGTGCTTTTTGAGAGGGAAACAAGGATGCGAGGAGGAAAAGTAATATGTGCTGTTCTAAATATACCCAAGTACAATCAGGTATAAACTGGTAATGGCCCGGCTGAGGCGTGTCACCAGAACTGAGATTTTCCGGCTTGTGTTGTACTGCCCTTGGTCGTTATCGCTCCAACCCTTTGTAAAACACACATCCTTCTTTTGTTTAATTGTCTCTTCTTCCTCAACCAACCCCACCTCACCCTCTCTTCTCCGTCTCTTCCTGTACCAGCTGACAGTGAGTTGATCTAACAAATGGCAGTCTTTCATCTTTTCTGAACAGTCCCGTTTAATGAAGATTTTGGCTGCAGACAGAGTTTGTGGTACATCATGAGCTTCTGATCATTATGTCAGAGATAAATTGTGCTTTTTTTTCTTTTTTTCTCCCTTCCACATCCATTTAGAAAACTGACAGAAGGCATGAGCAAGAGAAGAGGGAGGATGATGGCAACACTGGGCCTCACTGGTTCTTTTTCCTTGGAGAAATTCGTGTGAGGTAACTGTGAGCATGACCCCACTGCACTACCAAATTATCCATTACTTTCTTCATCAAACAGAAGTTTTTCCAAATGTCTAATTTTAGCTCATGGCAACAGCCAACAGCAGCTTGATGAGGTGCAGCAGATGGACAAGATGTGCTCTATTCCCCCTGCAGCCATATTAATTCAAATTCAGCTCTAGCAGGGCGGATGGTGGAAGTGATCCACAGCATTGCATGTGAAAAGAAGAGATTAAGTACATTTAGAAAAAAAAATAAAGAGAAGGGTGCACATCTGCACCGAGCTGTGCCGGTTAGATAAACTCCTCCTGGGGCGTGCCAGAGAATGATGCAGCAAAATGCAAAATACCTTCAGCCCTTTAAGTGGCAGATGCTGCGTTGTACTTGCATTGAACACCTTACAAATGAAAAATGGATTTCTTGTACTTTTGCTGATCCCGGCTTTATTGTACTCCACATGAAAGCCAGCTATCTGAGGCTTTCAGGCCTATACAATGTGATGCAGAGGGAGGAAAAGCCATTTCTGAAGAATCCGGCTGTGCAGCAGAGTAATGAAGTGAACCGACAGTGCAGAGTCACTCTTTAACGCTTATTTACCCATGCAGACCTCATATAAACCACAATATTGATCAGCTTTAGCTTGTCCTGCATAGTAACTGATAATTAAAGAGGGATGCGGGCATGTTGCACACACATGCTCTAACACTCTCGGTAAATCAGCTTGATGGAATTCATTGTGGATATGCAGATGGCTTTAAAAGAAAGCAAATGCATCACTTCTACTGACCTACGCAGTGTCAGTGCACATTTGGAGATCGGCTTGGTCAACTTGTCTCCTCAAAGAAGGCCCATCAGAGTTGATTTATTTCATTTAGATGAAAGAGTTCGGTCTCTTCCAGGATAACAGTGTCCTGTTCAAATGGCACAATAACCTGCTGCACCAGACGGTTTTCCTCCACAAAACCATCCAAACCAAAATCACTGGTAAAAAGAAAGGCATCTTAAAAATACTAAGCGATGACTGGATAGTGGTGGGCGGATTCTTACAAATCCTTCAAGGGGTCACTGAACTGTTTTGTAAGAATATCATTCAAAAAACGTTACGCTAAGACCTTCACAAACACCAGATATCAAACTAACTGAACACCAATGAGACTTAATTCAATTCAATTCAATTCAATTCAATTCAATTCAATTCAATTCAATTCAATTCAATTCAGTTCAATATGGGTTATTTGTGTGGCTCCAATCACAACTAAAGTCATTTCAGGACACTCTGAAGAAAGTAAACAAGTTCACTCCAGTAAAGTTCCTCTATTATTAGATAATTTGTCTCATTTCTTGCTCACACATGTCCTCGCCTGGGTTCGGGAGAAGGTAAATAACACCGTAGTTAGGAACAACGGTTGCAGCCTCCCGGCAGCACTCATGCAGACTCATATTTCTGGATCCTTAATATTTAATGCACGCTCTTCTGAAACGCAAAATAAGTAACATTAAGCGTTTACAAACAGTTGTGAGGGCAAACAAACCTCAAGCTGGAAAATTTAAACATTGATAAATGACTGTATCACTTTAAGGAGAGAAACAGGACGTATATATTTCTTTTTGCTGGGATGTATACACCCTGCTGTGCTCTGGAGTTACTCCAGGTCCATTACCCACCAAGAATGTCCCGCCTACCCATCCTTGCCTTGGCTCACTTTGCATCTCAGGGGATGAAGATGAGAAATACTCCACTAAAATAAACCACAAATGCAATAGCTGACATCCTCCACCACAGATACCCAAACCCTCTCATGAGTTCAGGATGCTGCTTTGTCATTTATAGCATTTTAGCTTTTTTATCTGCCCACCATTGCTGCTCTGCTTTGAAGCTCATATGAAAACAATATGATTAGAGGTCTGCACAGAGTTCCTGCTGAGCCATTGTGGTTTCAGGAGCAGCTTCATCTAAAAGGATGAAACAGGTGGCTTGAAAGAGGAAGGCAGCTAGCAGAGAGGTCATCTGGGTTGATGACACAAGCCTGGGTGCTACAAAATAAAAATAGATTCGTTTGGCACGCAGGTGTTGAGCCTCCTTTTTATAATTTACATTTAAAGCTTTTATTTGGCCAACTGAGCTCATGCGTCCACTTTTACGAACCAGCTTTTCCTTCTTGATTCTTGAGTCTTCAGTCCGTCGACTAAAAACCAAGAATTTAATCTCAAGGAAGTCACTTGTGACTCTTACAACCCTTTTTTTTTTTTTTTTTGGCATGCCCTCATGCCCTCCCACTTCCTGGATCCTGCTATTGATCTTCCAGCAAATGCGGATGATGTAGTAACTCATGTCCACAACACAGAGCCTCATGCAAGAATTTACCCAGCAACAAGGACAGGCAGCACATAGAGCAAAAGGCAGCCGACAAGGGGAGACGCAGTAGCTGATCAAAGCTATCAGAAAGCAAACCAGTAGCTCACTCATTCATTCATTCGTTCATTTATTCATTCGTTCATTCGTTCATTCGTTCATTCATTCATTCGTTCATTCGTTCATTCGTTCATAAACTCAGACAGTCTGTAATCCATCTGAGGGTTGATTTAATGAATACCTGGTGGTGGTAACTGCCCTCCCTTCGATATGAGGTCTAAACAGGGAAAGAGCCAAAGGGAAAAGATCAGGACACGATGGGAATAGAATAGAATAGAATAGAATAGAATAGAATAGAATAGAATAGAATAGAATAGAATAGAATAGAATAGAATAGAACCTGAAAGGCAAGCAGACATCAGAGTTTTCAATTTGGGCATTACTGCCCACCAAATACACTACTGCAACGTTACCAAACACTTCCCGTCTCCCGTCTGAAACCAGGTTTCCAGAGTTGTTAACATGTCCATGACGTGTTCTTATGTCTCCCAAAACATGTCATGAACATAAGTGGCTGGGCTAGTTGTCCTTTTAAACTGAAACGCGCCGCCTGTGGGCTCGGAGAAAGGAACCCAGTCCGTATGATCTACGTACAGTTTTGAGTTTTGATGTTATTTTGAATGCACTTTGAGGAACTCTACAAATGAGAATCTAGCAGATGCTACAAGGACATGTTAACATTTGTTTGATTGACAGTGTGTAGACTTTCATGTCTGACAGAGGTGGATTTAGTTTATTTCTCAGACACTGCTGTGAGCCAAAAAGCCACCACTGGTAACTGCAGTTTCCATAAACTCTGGACTCAGTGCATGAGAGTGAGAAGTTTTGATCATTATTGGCTCGTTGGAGTTAGTTTTAGCATCATTTACCAGCTAATATCACCATCAAAGCAAAGGGACATAGTATCCATAGCATTTTATTCTACTTAAAAGCAAAATGAACCAGAGTTTTCATGCCAAAGTCAGACTTGACTTGGTACCTGATATACATACATATATATATATATATATATATATATATATATATATATATACTTTAGGCTTCTGGGTTAAGTAAACAAATTCAGAAAAATGAAAAATTATAGCTAGCTTTAATTATAAATGTGTTACATAATAAATGCGAAATGATTTTTTAAAATCTCTTTCAGCTCCAAGGAAACGTACTTAAATATACCCACAATTAACATTCCAGACATGTATTCTTTATACTATTATGATGACTAATATCAGGTGTTTATATAAGAATATGACAAGGGGTGGGTTTAAATAAGTATGGGCTTTTTCCCGCTCCATTCAACAGGACATTGTCTTTCTTTTGCATTTTCCTTGATTTGAGTCCCTATTTTAGCTTTTTTTTTCTCCCTTATCTTCAAATAAGCTTTTAAATTAGCTAACTAACTAACTATTATTATTTCAGCTGTTTTTACTTCTTTAAAACCCATCAAACTTTAATTCTAGTCCTGTATGACTATTGCGGTGGCGTCACTTCCAGATTTCCAGATTTCAGCGAGTACTTTGGTGAGTACAGTGTTTTTATGATCAACATAAGTGATAGTAAAACCCATCACAATAACACACAAGCTGTGATAAAACAACACCTGATTTAAGGTTCATGTCTGTTGTGTTCTGTGATGCAGATATCTGGAAGTTAGTTACAATATTTTGCCATTTAGTCAGATTAATGTATTTTGTGTTGTGAGAGGACAAACAACCTTGTTTACAACTCACTGCCTCACTTTTAGCTTTTGGACACAGATCTGAACAGCGTTATTCAAGCAAAAGTAAAATTTCTCCCCAAGTATAATTGTACTTGTCAGGAGCTCCAGAAAGATGACATGGGAGAATTTTTTCTTGTTTTTTTTTTTGAATGGTTGGGCAAAGCTTTTAAGTCTTCTTTGATCTTGTGGAGGGACTGTCTCCGTACTGGTTCATTCATGCCAGTAAAGACAGTTTAACATGACTGAGAACTCAACCTCAATAAAATACATGTTTTTTAGTGAAAGTGCAGGGTAACCGTGATAGAACTTCCATCCACTTTTGGATTACTGCATTTAAGCAAAACCAAGAGCCTCCTCAGATCAAATTAGGCTGGCAAGCTTATTGGTTGTTTACCACTTCACTGACTGCAGTGACATAAGCAGCTGCTGTTCTGGCGTCATGTACTGCAGTGCGTCCAGGACAACCATCTGACCTGATCAAACCATCTGGTCGCTATCAATTACAAAACATGCTCATTTGAAATGATTGATTTTCAGTTAACCTCAAATAAGCTGATATTGAGTGAACACTGTTATTGTGAAAGAGCCAATATCACCCTAAGGTTCCCTTCCAGTACAGTGAGCCCTGCCCATTTCTTTTTGGTCGATTGGTCTTTGCAGCATGCAAGATTAGCAATGGCCACAGGCTATTGAGTAGTGCGAAAACAAATAACTGAGGCTGACAGAGATGGATTTCATTTTTCTGACCTAAAGGAACGGCTTGGCACAAGCGCTTTTCTGTCTGATGTGTGACTCGCAGCAGGGTTATGTAATCTTGAGGAAAATCTTACAGAAGATTAATTCTCTTCTTAATGCAGTGGCATTTACACAATCTGGGTGACAGACAACAGCTCGTTTAGCGTATTTGCACGAGAAGCAGGTAGAGGAGGAAAAACACGGCGGGACAAAGGGAGAAGCAGAAAATGGAAAAAGTACACATAGGACAAAAAGTAAAACAAAGTTAAATGAATGAAGTTTTACAATCTTACCTTGGAACGGGTTTTAAAGGTTCTGAAGGCGCCGGTCCTAAAAATGACCCTGTTCTTCTTACACAAGATGAAGGCCACCATTCCAATCACCACCATCAGCAGGAAGAGAGGCGTCAGAACAGCCATGATCCACAGGTTGCTGGGGGGCGTCTTTACCACAGCTACATATACACAAACATTTTAAATAACCAGTTAATATGACTGTAACACACTGCCATCCAAAAATAAATAAATAAAAAATTAAGTTATTTCAATTGTGTCATAAGTTTGAACAATAGACAAAAATTTACAACAGTCAAAGGAAATACATAAGATATTTTTATAGAATTGGTGTACCACAGGGTCAAGTTTCGGTTCTCTTTTATTTCCTATTTATAGTAATGATTCTCAAATTCCTTTTGACCGTAACTGGATATTTAGTTTTATGCTTATATATAAGCATACAACTATATATATATATATATATATATATATATATATATATATATATATATATATATATATATATATATAGTTGTATGCTTATATAAATGCTTATAAAAAAGAAGTCCTGAGTTCCTGCACCTGTACATGCAGCACTAACTCAAAAATTGTTTTTGACTGTATTTATATATTTCTTTTTGTTCAAATTAAATAAACAGTATAGACATAAATCAAAGTACCTCAATAGTGCTGTTTCGCTGATTTGATGTATTTTTCCAATCTTTGATCAAGCTGTTTTTCTCTAGTCACCGCCTTGCTTGTTGACGCTTCCTGTTTAACTAACAGTCCTAAGTGGTGCTGATCTTTTCATCCGACTCTTTAAGCATGTTTAATAAAACAACCTACTACGTTGATAAAAGCAGAAATATGGTGAAGTAATACTTAAGAAACAAGACTGCTTTCATTTACTCTTTAATAAAAGATTACCAGAATTTTAACTTTGAAAAGTTCTTCAGTAACTTATTTATTTGAGCTTCTGTCTTACACAACTGTTTGCCAGCGGGACATGTTTTTATTATGAAGAATATTGCAGTCTGTTTCCTCTGAAGCCCATAAAAGCAACCTAAATTAGTTTTACAAGAATTCAGTGTTCCCAGTCTAAACACTGTTAGGAGGAGCTGTGAAGGGCACTGATGGCTGTTGGTATCTCTCCAGTTTGTTAATGACAGATTCCGAGAAACTGGGACACAGAAAAGGTAAGCGGGAACATTTTGTCCTATGAAGCTGCTACAGCACAAATACTGTATCATGCTCCACAGCTGAGAATCCACCAGAAGATGCTGTAAGTGAGCATTCATTACAGAAATACTCGGTATTGGGTACAAATTATGGAAATGTATGGAAATTTAAGAAGAGCCAAAATGCTACAGAAAGTCAAATGAGTCAAACCAGCTGGTTCAGTAGAAAAGATGTTAAAGAGCAGTCAAACGAGAATGTCCTTAGGTGTGTGTTGTCTCTACAATGCTCCCTGTGAGTCCACTGTGCACCCATGATATGTGCATATACACGGTGATTATTGAGGGAAAATCTCTGCAAACAAGCAGAAGATATAATGAGTTCACAGATTTTGTTCCTTCTATTTTTGTATTCATTATTTCTAGAATGAACCCAGCGAGAACCGTGAACTATTAGACCATTTTCAATCCAGACAAGTAATTAAAGGTGGCTTTTCCATTAAGCCTTCCTGCAGGCTGCAGGCAAAACAGTGGGTTGCACCTGTCACAAACACACCTGTGAAAAACGTCCATACTTGAAATATGTGCACTTATGGTGCATTTGAACTCCAGTTAGCTTTTCTTTTTCCTCAGACCGAGGCGATGACACCACGACACATGTTAGGAACCAACAGAATGTACAACGGTTGCATATTTAGGGGTCCCTCCGTGTGCACCTGGCGGGTTCTCTCTGCTCTTGCGTAGGTTTTCTCGGAGCACTCCAGCTTCTCCCACAAAAAAACATGTATGCCAGGTAAATTGGTTAATCTAACTTGCTATTCTAAATCCAATAACAACTTGGCCACTCCTTAATAATTAGCTTCAATCCCCACCCTGGAGCCAGCAGAAATGGAGGTGTTGATTAGTATGTAAAGCTGCATTCTTCAACCCGTGTGGAAAGCAGTGATTGATGGCATTAATGTCGTGTCTTCTGGCAAATAAAACTTACAAGAGGTGAAAGGAAAATGATTTGATATGATGTTAAATGAAGATAACTAGAACCTGTACTACTCTGTAAACAACACAGGGGTCGTGGTTAACTGGCTACTTGAATGGCTAACCCCTTTAAAAATGCTATTTTTAAAACGTTTATTTTTTTTTTAAGTATTACTCTATACAGCTCTTATTTCACTGGAATAAAATAGCATTCCATAGTATATAACCATCTTAACTTAAATCTGTTAAATTTCCTTTTAATCCTGTTCAAGCTTTCTTTTTTTCTTATGGATGCCTTCCAACATTAAAGTTTCACTCCGTGCTGCGTCTCATGTGCGTGACTAGATTGAACCCTCACATGCATGATGCATGATCATGTACTTTAATATTAGACTTGCAAAGTACGACGGGACGCTTACGTTCAGCCTGCACTTGAACAAAGTATCCCAGCGTTAGAGCCATGGTCTGCGAGTCCAGACTGCTGAGGGTCTTGGCAGCGGTTGTTCCACTGATGGGCGCTCCATTCAGCTGGGCATAGTAGGTCATCTCTGCCGGGTTTTTGGGACCCAGAAGCCGTCGCATGCTCACCATCTGGGAGAAGAGAAAAGCAGCCACATTGTAACTCAAGAGTATGTCTTGAAATGAAGGTTTTTGCCCCGGTTTACTTTTCATACACAATAAAGGGAAGATGTAAAATCTGTGACAAGCGAGCGTGCAGCTTTATCTGAGCCTCAATCAAAACTCTGAATCTCACTTGCCTTAATCAAGTCGAGAATCTTTCTGCGACATAACTGCACGTGACGAAGCCACTTGAGAATAACTCACTTGAAATCTTCCTTTCCTTTCATCACACATCAAGCACACTTTCTTAATTTCAAAAATACATCATACAGTTTAATAAAGACTTTTTTAAAAAAAGCAAAAAAAAGAAAAGCATATGTGTTATTAAATGGCTGGCGGTTTCCTCGGCTGACCGCAGCCCCATCCCCCACCTTTGTAGATAACCCTCTCCTTCCTCCACTCCACAACAGTAACAGTGTTTATCTGTGAATACCTAAAACCTCAAGGAAGCGTAAGGGCGCGAGGCCCAGGAGTCAAACATTGTCTTAATTTGCACATTATGGAAGACCGAGCAGAGGAGTGATGTGCACAGAAAGTAGCACACACACACGCCTCCGTGCTTCTGTGCTTATGAATGCACTCGTTCAAGTAAGCCTCTTCCTTTATCTTTGCCCATCACTGCAACCTCAGCGCAATCCTAAAAGTGTTTTACAGCCGGAAAAATAAATCACAATCCCATTATTTCAAAAGCAACTTTTCACCTCCTAGGCAGGAAGTTCTTAAAACTAACCATGACAGTCTTCTTGCAGTGTACTCTATGAAACGCAAAGCTCTGCCTGAAGCGTCTGCTATCGGAATATCCCATCTTTCTTTATTTTCCACGTCTTCTTTCACTCCTGAGTACCGTGTCCTTGCACTGACTTGGTGGTGAGGTTCACAATAGACTTTTAAGCTTACAATTTAACTCCAGAGTGAAACAACGAATTTCCATTAAAGACGATAAAAACATTGATGGTTCTCCCCTAATTTTGGTCAGAACAGTGATCTCTTCTTTTTTTTCCATCTTCATCATCTGTTGCTTTCACTACCCGATTTTCACATGGGAGAAAATGTGATTTTTCTCTCCTCAAAGATAGGCACACAGCTTGAGAATAAAGAGACTTGCCAGAGCAGTGGGTCCTTTTGCTGCCACAGCCTCAGCGTCAAGCTTGTGCACGGCTTACTTGTAAGTCATATCACTGCTCTGAAAACTGAACTAACTGATTCAAACCTTAAAGAGCTACTTGTTCTTTCTCATGTGGTAACGCAGCGAGCGGAGAAAACAAAACAAACAAACATATATTCCAGCACTGGTTGGGATGAACAGTGGATCATAGGTCTATTTTTACAATCAGTCACATTAATGGAGATAATTTCTGAAAGGGTGGTTTTACATAGCACAACCTTATCCTCTTGGTTCCACCATCTCAATGACATTCAAATATTCAGTTTCTCCTGACCTGCACGGTGTAGCCGCCCACAGTGGTGGCCCGCCGGGACCTCGCCGTTCGGGAGCCCTGTCTGCCAGCCACCTGGAAGAGCTCAGCCAACCGCTGTTCCATAAGACTGGCAAAGCTCTGGTAGTTGGCCTCCAGAGAGGAGCTGTCAACATCTTGGATCACTGTGAAAGGAGATGAGAAAAAAATGGAGAGATTTACGTTGGAAAGAGAGGTGTTCAAGCAGACAAAGAGGGCAGAGGAGAAGAGGCAGGAGGAAAGCAAAGAGGAAACATGACACAAATTTTCAAGAGAAGGGGTGTATAAAGACAAGGGAGGGGCAAATGATCAAAAAGGGATCGTTTGAGGGCAGTACTGACACTGAAGAGGAGAGGAGAGGATGTGAGAGAAACCAGAGGCGTTTGATGGGTGGGACGTTAGAGACGGCTGGACGATTGTCCCATCTATTTAAAAGCTCCTCATCCTGAAACATTTGTTGATGCTACAGTGACTCACAAATCACACAACCTGGCTCTAACTCACACACAGAAACAAGCATCTGCACACAAACACACATGCACGGGTGTCCGCTCAGTCTTCCTACTGCATGAAACTAGAGGAGCAGTGGACAGACCTCTTTCTATCCCTCTCCATCTCTCTCTCACTCACTCTCTCACACACACTCACACACTCACACACACACACACACACACACACACACTGTCATCATTCACACCCGGCCATGATGTTATGTGAGGTGATCTCTCCCTCTGCCCCAGTCAGGAAGCTGTGAATTATACATCAATAGGTTTTCCTGGGAACAGAGCAACTGAAGAGACTGAGGACAGACAGCGCGAGCGGGGACGGAGCGGGTGGAGGAAAAGGTAGCAATAGCTGGGACGGGAACGGAGGAAGGGAGGAAGCGATGGAGGGCAGGACGGAAGGAAAATGCAGAGAGCCATTTCTGTTCTGCTGAATTGCAAAACAGCATGCACCAGGCATTTAACTAACTGCTGTTTTGTCCAATCGATGCGGCGCTCGATCACTGCTGATCACCCTGTAGCCCCTCAGCCCAGCTTGTGAGTGGCCTGTTAATAAGCAATTTACCTGTTATCACCCAGTAGTTCTTGGTTGCCGTGGACGTGTTGAGATTGTGGTATTCAAGGGCTGGAAACAGACAAATAAAGACCAAATTACAAGTGTTTACGTGTATATTTAATAATAACAACAACAACAACAATAAGAAGAAGAAGAAGAAGAAGAAGAAGAAGAAGAAGAAGAAGAAGAAGAAGAAGAAGAAGAAGAAGAAGAAGAAGAAGAAGAAGAAGAAGAAGAAGAATACAAAAAAGACCTAGAATTGACTTTAATGCAATTACTAATTTGTACAAAAACAAGGTCTCACAAAAAAACAACTTGTAACTGACAAAATATTTGATATCTACCATCACCTGATCAATACTTAATTTAGCACACCAGTTGCTTTTGATTTTCTCATGTAACATTTAACTCTAAACTACATAGCAGCACAACACCAAAGTGATTTTTATTTTTCAGATTTATAGATTTTAGACGGCTAAAACGCCATCCTTGGTGTACAGTCATCTGTCCTTGGATCTGAAAACTCTTGATATCTGACAAGAATCTCTGCCAGCAGTTCCTCTGGAAACCTTCTCTCTTTCGTGAGAGCTTGTCTGACTTAGACTGTTGAAGACTCGTTATGGCCTCAGTTCAAAGATAAATACCAAGAGCGTTCATTGTGGAATGTGGGACCTATTTATGCTTGTTTTGCACATATAACATATTAATAGAGGGAAAAACATCTTGGCACGTTACATTTTTTCTGCTTCTCACAAAATAGCTGCTTTCTGCCATAAGGGTGGGGAGAGACAATTAAATGAGAGGTAAAATGCATCAAGAAAAGTGTGCATGCATTTGCAAGTGACAGGCTCGGATAGCCTGAAAACAGTATGGAAAGAATCTAGAAAGGAAAAATGTGTCCTCTGAAACCTTGTTGGGAGTGGGATGTTGCAGGAAGCATGCCGTTTACATGTGAGTGAGAGCAGAGGTAGCTGTCCTGCAAAGAGGACGGAACCAGAGTATGGTTTCCTGAAAACAAATAGATTCATAATAGGACTTCCATAGTCTCATCAGACTGACTGTGGCCAGGACAGTCACGGCTAGTTGTACTATAAATAGATGTAAACATCGTGTATATGCTGCAGTTTCCAGACCATTGCTCTTGTACTAAACATTTATATCGGATAACTTTATTGATCCCATGAGAAAAGTCAGGATTTTCAAAAAGGATAACCAATCCCAGGTCAAAAGGAGAAAAAAACAATCCTACACTAAAGAAACGAGAAATGCTGTTGTTCCAACTGTGCAAAGACCTGCTGCAGTCTGAGTTCATCAGAAACCTCCTGAAGCTGTTTTCTGTCTCTCTTTGTCCTCACTATCGTCATTGGAAGCTCCAGTTCGATACACTTTGATAAAATCATTTTGAAGGCCTTCAAATTCAAACAGAATCGTTTGAAAAGCAGTAAAATACTCAGCCATGGGATGCGTAGATGCGGGTAGCTGCCTGCGATCATTTTTAAGCGATTAGATGATCTTCCGCTTTGTTGTCATTACGTCAAGTGTCTGCTGCACCTCTATAACAGTTATTGATCTGATTACATAACTACCTCTATAAATGCTGAGGCAATTATGTAATATGAAGCAGATGATCGACCACATTAAGCGTGCTTAAGCGAGATAATCGTGTTGTGACACATCCCAGGTGAACACCATCTTCATGTGGAGAACGTTGCAGGTGACTGTCTTCATCGTGTCACCGCAAGCAGCTGTGACGATGCCGCAACAAATGTCACAGAAACATACTGACACTGCGATCAATGTGCAAGCTGCACGTTTGTGTTTGAGGGGGGATGAATCAGGAAAACGTAGCGTTGGACTTTCTTTTTCTTCTTTATCTTTTTTTGGCACTGCAACATTTTGTGCTTTGGACCAATATAACTATTACACTGTTACACTTTCTGTTATGAGATCAAGTTGTCATTTCACACATAGGAGAGTTGGTGTTTGTATAAAATTGGAAACTACTGACTATGAAAAGAGGAGCGTTTATGTTAATATCCGTCCTCACAGCTGTCCCGACCGTCCATCTGCCTCCATGCCTCTGTCTCTTTCTTTACCAGTTTACCTGTCGGCCTATTAGTTTCCTGAAAGGCCAGCTTCTCTGTAAAGCCATCTTCTGTTGCCTTTCACATCATCGCACCCTCATTCCTTCGTCCTTGTTCTGTCCTGTTCATCTTTCCTCCTCTCCATCCTTATCAGCCGGTTTCACCATCTGTCTCCACATATCTCGTCCAAGCACTGAGTGCTGAAGCTTGCGGCGCTGCAGGCGGCAGTGGCCCGTTATCAGCCACCGTCTCGCATCGCCTGCTCCATTCCTTTACGCAGGACGTGAGCAAAGCTACTTTAAAACCGCCAAACTCCTCTGATTAGTTCAACGTAACCAGTAACGAAGAAAAGACTGTGAAAAAGTCTTCCGTGTGGAAATCAATCGAATGAATTTTGGTGATGGAAGTTTCACAAACTAGCCAGTATCTTAATAATACAAACAGCTGTAAAAAAAAAAACAAAAAAGCCCAAAAAAACTGTTCCTTAGTTCAACAGTGATTAAAGCAACAGTATCTGTGAAGAAGCCCACATTCGCGCTCACTAACAAGGGTGTTTTGTGTGCAGTTTGTTTGGAATAAGCAGAGGAAAAGCAGATGATACACTCAAACTCACGAGCAACCATCCGTGATTGACAGCTGGTTGTAAATTGTCCTCAAACAACAATCACTCACCACTGAATAACGGGTAATATAATCAAGCACCCCTCATGTGATCAATTCCAAAATAAAAACTAAATCTCTCCGCAAAATTGTGAATCGAATGATGAGTGAATTACTTTGACACTTAAGAAATTCATGACACCAGGTTACATCTGAAGAAGTTGAAGGATGGATGGATGGTCTGCCAAAATAATCTGTACAATAAAAAGGAAGGTGGGAACGACAACTGCATGTGCTGTTTGATCTAAAGAAATAATCACAAATAAATCTTATGTTCGGGATCACTCAGTACAGTCACATGTTCACATGTAAATGGTTGCTTTAAACAGGGAGTCGTCAACACGTGAACAGACAATGAAGGTCAACAGACAGGCTGCTTTGATCATGGAATTGATCGTCCGTGTGTGTACTCAAAGTAAACACCGCCTATTTGCCTGTCCAATACATGCCTAGACCTTTCACGAGTATCAATAAGTACTCCAGAGCTTCTCTCATCTATCGCATCATTATTTACATCTGAATCCTCAATCATCCACAATCATTAGTCAACTGCTCCTTTGATGAGAAAATGATACGGTTTTAGGTGAACAGGAGTTTCTGTGTTGATGCCAAGTGGGATTGGATCACGTGATCCTGTGAAGAGGGTGTTGAGCACACCAACAAGCAGATACTAATCTAATCTCACCGGGCTAAAATTGGCTCATTCAGGGGACAGCAAAAACAGCTTGCCCATGGCAGGATTCAGACATTAGGAGCTGTACAGCTGTTTGCCCTTTCAAAATCTCACAGATGGTGTTACAGACAGGAGGGGAATACAAGCAGAGTTCATGCAGTCCCGCTCTGGGGCTTGGGGTCATTTAGTTTTCACAGTTGCAAGCAAATAACAAACACAGCGTATAAGTGCTGTAATTACATTTGCTGCAATTCATTTCCAGAATGATGGGTCTTTTTAAGCCGACTGACGCATTTAGAAAACATTCATGGGCTAAAGGAAAAGACAGAAGTAAAAACTAAACTGTCCACAGGAGGGTTTGTCTTGCTCTCAAAACTCAAATTCAGTTTACCTCCCTTGTGTGTTCAGTCGGGTTATGTAGAGATTCTTGAATATGTTGAAACCTGAACTCTGGTAAACTCTTGAGTTCTCCGTTTCACAAAGCAATTCTTTAAAATAACTTTATTTGTATACTGCAGCCACTTCTGTGATGAGTTAGTTTCCCTTTAGGATGTATCAGTGAGGCTGGATTATTGACTACACCCATATCCCCATCTAGGCTCCTTAATTGATTTCCCCTTTTGATTTTTCCATTTCTCTGATGTTTTTAATGCAAATCCAACCAATCCTGTTGTGTTTGAGATACTTCTCTGTTGTATGTTTTGTACTTTTAAACCGTTCCAGGATTGCACCAACATGACATGAATATTGAAAACAATATATTTACATAACACCATTTGTCATACATGCAATATTATCAACAGTTGTTAAATAATTTAATTCACCATTCACTCGCTCTGCAATTTTCTCTTTCCTTCACCTCAGCAGCCGTGTTGCATTTTTGTCTGAGTATTTGCTCATATGCATTATTTGACTGCACTATGTTCAGTTCCAGCAATCTAAAATAGGAAGATCAGTTGCCATAGTGAATCATGGTATCAAAGCCCCATTGGTGATGGTTTTTTTATAGCTGCAGTACCTCAGGGTCAGCATTCTCAGAGTGCACTGAACCAACTCGGTGGCTTAGTGGTTAGCACTGTTGCCTCACAACAAGAAGGTTCGTGGTTTGATTCCCGGGTCTTTCTGTGTGGAGTTTGCATGTTTGCCGGGTACTCCGGGTTCCTCCCACAGTCTAAAAACATGCAGGTTAATTGATCATTCTAATTTGCCCGTAGGTGTGAATGTGAGTGTGCATGTTTGTCTGTATTTGTATGTGGCCCTGTGATAGACGGGCGACCTGTCCAGGTGTACCCCTGCCTTGCGCCTGCAATGCGTCGGGATAGGCTCCGACAGACCCCCGTGACCCGGAGACGGAGTAAGCGGGTCTAGATGATGGATGGATGAAAGAGTTTGTTGATACTGAGTTAGTTTCCTGACTCGGACTTTGTTAAACCTCCTTATTGAAACAGGCCCCAGGTTCCCTCCCACAGTATGTTAGGTCAACTGGTGATCCAAAACTGATTATAAGATGTGTGGTGGATTGATGGATTGGTGATCTGTCCAGGGTGTAACCCTGCCTTTGCCCCCGGGAGAGCTTGGATAAGCTTCTGCGGACCAGCATGACCCTGAAAAAGGAAGTAGAGGGTGTAGATGATGGATGGTTTTCCTAACTCGGTGCCAAATCCTTGTCTTGGTTTGCTTTGTTTGGTCATTTATCTGTTTCCATGTCTCTGTTTTAAATAATTTCCTACTGTTTGGATTATTCTGACTCTGCCTTTAAGTCTACAACTGGGTCCTGGCTTTACACACCTTTCCTGACAATTTCCCCAACCATTAACCACACAAATCATTTATTACAGAACAGCTGGAAGAATTATTTCCTTGTGATATGAACATCACACGCTTGTTTGACATGTCTAACACTTTTTGATCTTATAGTCTTTCTTGGCCTCAAGTCCAACTGTCCGTGGTGGCTGGCAGGCAAATAGATGAGCACTGTTGTATATTAGTGTATTCTTTTAAGCTGTCGATGCTATATTTTATCACAAACGAACACAACATATTTACAATAGCTAACTGCCAATTGGTGGGTTCGGCAACAGATGTATACTACTGCTTTATTACAAAGTCTCCAAGCCATAAGGATAAAAATACTCTCACTGCTGACAGAAGCTAACTTCGACCCTTTACCGTTTGGTACTTAGTAGGTATTCAACAGGGACCTTTTAAGAAGTTTCCACAAATTGTGTTGCAGAAAAGGGGACTGATGAGTCCCACTTAACTACTTTGTCACCAACACAGCGAACAAGCCAAACTGAGCTAAAAAGCAGCACCTAGGAACAGCAACATTTAATAACTATGATCGTCACAGAAATGCTCATCAACGCCATTGTTTATGAAAGAATATTGATTAGTGCTGGTTTAAACCTGCGCTATAACCCTAAGCAACCGAAGACTACGACTATAGCGCTATAGAAGCCCATATAAACAAAAAAAACTATAGATTAATCTATATTTATAGTATAGCAATGAACCAGGACCAACGTGTGGCCTAACGTCCTTCTCCATTAAAACAGTATCAAGCAATCCTGAGTTGCCTCTTTAGAGAAGCAGGTCAAACATATGCTAAGACATAAATCATGCATTGCCCTGCAGTGGGCTGCACGGTTCTCCGTAGTCACACTACAATTCTATGTAAGTCTGTCTCAGCCAGAAGCACAATACTGCACAGACTGAAAAAAAAATGTTATGTAATGACTTAAATATAAGCATGAAGAGACTGGATTTGTTCTGATGTCCAATTTCCACGGGAAGAAAGCAAACAGCAGCAGTGTGCTTCTCACGGAGAAAACCCCGACCAAAAGCAGCTGGATTCGGTTGTGTCTTCTTCTGTCAACTCGTCCGTTTCAACTTACCTCTATTCCTGAAGTGTCAATACTGACACCCTTCACTCCTGGCAATTCATTATTCTACCTCTAGGCTCCGTCTGCTGAGACTTTCAAGACCAAACTAAAGCTCCAAGGGCGAAAATCCTTTTTAGTATCTGAACTATGTTCAGTTCACTCATTCCCAAGTTGACAAAATACCATGCAGCACAGATGTGGGCTCAGTGTCTATCCTTGTTTTCATCCTCTGAAGCCTGAGGGTAACACTATGGCAAGCCAGGAAAAAAAATAAATCGCTCACACTTTCTCTGCACATTAGTTGTGTTTCTGGATTTTTTGGGGTTGGTTTTTTTGAAAACACTGTACAGAATGTCCAAGTGCATTTAGTGCGCTTTTTACCTCGGAGTAAAAAAAAAAAAAATAATGCAGTAGGGGTTAAAAGGGTGGTAATAAAAACAGGGATTGACTTTGAAGGTTGTTTTCAAGTTTGTCAGAGGGAGCTAGAACAATATTTGTTTGAGCAACATTATGTCAAATGAATAAAATGTCAAAAGCATTTCTGTTTTGTGACGTATTTCAGCGCTTTCAAATGTCAGTCTGAGGCTGAACAAATTGAAGTTTTCTCTTTTATGCTGCATAACAAATTGAAAATGTTCCTTCTGCATTTAGAGACACATTACTAAATGTTTGCTATAGTCATTGACCTTTCTTACACAGATTATTTTCTGATTTTAATTTCCACTTGTAAGTGACTGGGGACGCATCATAATTATCCAGGAATGACCCTAAAAAGATCCCTTGGAGGTTCATCAAGCGAGTGAGTCCAGAGCAGCCTGACTGAACTCTAATTTGTTGCCTAGACATCGTTAATTGTGGACTGGACAATGCTGGCCTGGCTGACAGGGTGGCGCTGGAGTTTAGTAGCCTCAACCAGCTCACAGATTTCCCGTCAGTTGTTCACCTCAGCTTAAAATTCAATTCTTAAACACAAATACAAAAAACAAATCAAAACAGGGGCAGCACGGTGGCTTAGTGGTTAGCACTGTTGCCTCACAGCAAGAAGGTTCCCGGTTCAATTCCCGGCCCGGTGGGTCTTTCTGTGTGGAGTTTGCATGTTCTCCCCGTGCTTGCGTGGGTTTCCTCCGGGTACTCCGGCTTCCTCCCACAGTCCAAAAACATGCAGTGTAGGTTAATTGATCTTTCTAAATTCTCCCTAGGTGTGCATGTGAGTGTGATTGGTTGTTTGTATGTGGCCCTGGATGGACTGGCGACCTGTCCAGGGTGTACCCCTGCCTTTCGCCTGATATGCGTCGGGATAGGCTCCGACAGACCCCCGTGACCCGGAAACGGATAAAGCGGGTATAGATAATGGATGGAAATCAAAACAGATGTTTTAGGCAGTGACTTAATATTTTGAGCTGACATGACTCCTGTCAAGCTGGATCATGTTTAATTAAAATTAATGAGGCACATGACCCCTGTGAAGGTATCAAAAACAAGTGATCTGACTTGAGTTTGATCTGATTAAATATCAAACATGGGGAACAAGTTTTGACTTCAAATATAACCCAATTAATAAATTGCATGTCATGAATAAGACTAAAGTTCAAAGTGAACTTACGCTCAGCGATGACCAGGGGTGGGTAGAACAGAAAATACCCCACCAGCTCTGCAGTCAGCTGGTTGAGAAGCCCACTGGATATCGTCCCGTTAAGAATCGTATCTTGGTTTTTTACCAAATACATCAGAGTGACTGAGGGGGAGCCAGCCTCCTGGGACACTCTCTGGATCTGCAAACAATCACACAAGCACATCGGTTTGAACTGGCTCATCAAATACATCACTCTGTGAACCCATAGGTGCAATATCAGCATAATGTCAGCTCTTTATTTCTAGCAAATGCACAAATGGTTGGCTATTGCCACATACATAATTCAAACATTCATAGAGCAACATCTAAGGCTATCATGGCGGATGTCTAAGATACACATAAAGAATGCATAAAAGAGCTCCAGTCACAGTATGACACTTGAATGAGCAAGTTTTTATGCTCTATAATAAGACCACGTGGTGCTCTGAGAGGCATGTAACTGAGTCACAATAATGAAGTGGATGATGACATACAACACTAGTGCATAAATATGTAAATATGTGCACTAAATATGTGCATAAAAGCATAAAACAATGCTATATATGAAAAAGCTTGTGAAAGGTGAAACGTACCACGTGACTCAGGAACCCATGCTGTCTCAACACTTCATCATTCTGTGAACTTTATTTTACAAAGGAAGTATTTTTGCAAATTAATTGAGGAAACGCATCCGTGCAGGACAGTAATAAAGTGGCTCTATTGCTGGCTACAACTGGAGCCTCATTATTCATGTTAGCCTAATGAGCCGCATGTAAATATTACATGACAAATTTGGCTGAACTTGTGCAGTACCTCCACAGTGAGTCTGTTGTAGGTCTCCAACACTTTATCCTGAGCCTCTTCAAAGGCGTTTTCCAGCCTCTGCTCCAACATCTGGACAAAACTACAGGAGTAGATGTTGTCTGTTGGGCCAACAAACCTCAACACTGAAAATCAGACATCAAACAAAAAAGTCATGTTATTTGTACTGTTCAAAAATATATCAGGTTTGAAAATTCAATATTAGAACATTTCATGTAATGTAAGTGGCTTTAGTGAGCTTTTGTATTCAAATTTTCCACTTCATACCATAAAGAAAATTGGGTCAAACAGTGAGCTCTGAGGAACACCTTAACCAACTATCTTTGTTTTTACTTGTAACTGCTCATTTGTAGACCGTATAAGTATAGCAACAGTGACCTAACCACCACTTTGTTGGCTTAGGGTTTGAAGCTTCAGGATTAATATTGAGGTCATGTGACCATATTCGAAATTTGAAACCAGTAATTGCATATGAGCAGTGGATCCAAACACCCATAAAAACCTGAACATCACTCTGTTATACTGCAAAAAACTAATTTCTAAACAAGTAAAAATACCTTGTTTCAAGAATATTACAAGACCATTTGCTAGTTTTAAGAATTCTGGCCCTGAATTTCTTTTCTTATCCCACTGGCAGAGATATTTTTGCTTTAAATAAGACAAGTTTGCCTAAATTTGAGAATATCAGGGGTATTTCTGAGGAGCTGTTTTTTAAGCGTAAATGTTACGTAAAACTAGTAGTTAAGATCATGAATTTGAACAATAATAATAATCTTTATTTTTCAGTATACATCTCACAAAACACACCGAAATTAGTTCTCTGCTTTTAACCCATCACTAGTTACACTAGGATCATTTTCCAGCGCCCGGGGAGCAGTTGGGGAGTAAAGGGCCTTGCTCAGAGGCCCACAGTGGTTCATCTCTGTTGAAACAGAAACAGTTTACTAAGGTCACAGGTTAATTTCCCATAAACTTCCTAAGAAAATAACTTGTGCTGACAGCTGTGTGAAACGTGCCCTGCTGGTCTGTATATAGGATGCAGGTTTTCTAGCTGCCAAACATGTGCAAACCATGGTCAGTACATCAAATGACTGAGGACATATTCATACTAGCATTTTTTTTTCTGTTCTAGTTTCATCCGTGTTAACTTTATTGAACTAATTTAACTAGTGTTTAAACCATATTGCATTCCATAATACTTTTTTATCTACAGTTTTAAGAGTTTGCTACTAACGCTTCAGTTTTAAATGACAAAACAAGTGTTACCTCATCTTAGATCAATAAACGGAAGCACTGGGGAAAAAAAAAAACATTGGAGCCTCCAAAACAATCCACTTCGTCATATCAGATCTGAAACCTGTGTCTGTAGGTGTGTGTTTAGTGTTAATGGAAGTAGTGTTCTAGATGGATGTCCGTGTGGTCGACAAACCTAAGCAGTGAGACAAAGAAAGAGGATTATCACCTTTATCTGGAAGGAGAACAACTAAAATGAGTAGTTGTCTGCCAGCATGCCACAGTTCCACATTGGGGAAAATGCACGCCACAGAAAACCATATTGAATCTATCAGGACATTATGAGTAATGTTATTAATGTTGTCTGTATACTTCTGCCACAGTTGCCCTTCAATCTCCCCCAGCACTCCATCTTTCTATTTTGTTCATTTAAACCTCTAAAAAGGTGACATAAGTGATGAAACAATTATCTGACCTTAATCAAAACATGCTCAGGAGTGCAGTCAATAAAGACTTAACAACCTGAATCCCTTTGCAAGCACAAACACTGCTGATCCAGTTGGTAATCTCATGCAGATTGTGCTGTGGCAGGTAAAATGGCAAATGAATTTATGGTTAATGAGCTGAATAACACAGAGTGGATTTTTGTTAGTGCTTCATGTACCTACTCCATATACAGCTGCACACTAATGCAGGAATGGTTTTTAATCCGCCACATACATCACATTGCAAGCAATACCACATGTCAACGGGTCAGGTCAAGTGCTATAGCTCCCAGAATAACATGGAGCTTGTATCGAAACAAAGTCCTGGTGTAATCTGTTGGTTTTCTCAGCTAGGATATTTTTTAATTACCTTTGTATTAACTGGACTAATTTGGAATGAGTTGAATTGTATTCTTGAATTCCCCTGTGAGTTAGCATCATATAAATAATGCTGAAAGCTGAATAGATTGTTCATTGCTGCAGCCATAATGTTTCTGCCATGCATTATAGGGCTGTACAGTTAACTAAATACTGAAACTGAAACTTAAAAATAATTTAATCAGCACATCAGAAATGCTGTAAAATGTTAGAAATCTAATGCAGAATGAATATCGAATTTGAGTTTGATAATAGCAAATGCTGGAATGTTTGTCAGAATGGCTGCACTTAGATATTTACACTCAACTCGGTTTACACTAACCCTAAACCTAACCTATTTTCATGAAATTGTTCTTGTTATAAACGCAAAATAGTTGATACATATCTGGTTAACATTTGTAATTAAATATACTGAACAGCCATCTCTTAATTTGGGCTCAGATCTACACCAACATTCATTTTTTCATTTCAGCCTCTGTAAGTTCCTCTAAATATGTAGAATTATGCACCATCTGGTTGCTTGATGTTGTGTTAAAAAGAGGAAGAGGGAACTGGTAATTAAGGCTACAAACAACAGGCGCAACCTTTTTATCATCACACACGCAGCACAGTACAAGCGTGAACCTGTTCACTTAAAAAACTGAAATGCATTCTTCAGCTCTCATTCTTCAATTTCATTGCATTTAATTGTGTTGTTGTTTTGGTGACTAAAGCCTTATATGTAGCCTAATATTGACAACAATGTAAAACCTTTGAGCAGCCAGCTCTCATCACAGTCTACTGTCCACCACCTGCATATTCATAACTCACGTATAACACTAGGAAGTGAAGGCATGCAAATATAAATCTGCAACTGTTCCACTTGTTCCACATTTGAAATTCTAATAATGCCCAATTCTGTATACTTTAGTGTATTTATTGCACAATTCTAATATTGCAAGAAGGTACAAAGTAAGAGTAAATCAAGGTGAAATATCAATAACGAGCAAAACCTGTACCTACATGAATTTAAAAAAGGAGAATTTTACAGGAAAATAATTCCACTTTGCATGTATATCTTTTAAGCAAGACTGTTAATTACAACGATTTTGCTAGCAGTGCTCCCACAAGGCTGGATTTATGTGCGTGTGCATGTATGTGTGTGTTTGCAGGGTGAAATGTGTTTTTTTAAGAGGCTTAAGAGGCTGACTAAATAAATCGACCAATTTGCCTTTGCTATGCAATCAAGGGAGTTTGTATGGGATTTAGGGTATCAGAGAGGAGCAAAGGAGAACAGAAATGTAATCAGAATTTTCTAATTTTGTCTCAGCTCTTCTCTCCCCTTGGTTCACCCTCCCTGTATTTCCATCTTTTACCTTCAATATATATTCTTTACTTCTACCTGTGCTGTCTCTTTTTTTTTTTTTTTTACAGTTTAGTTTAGTCACAATCAAGCTTGTTTGGTGGTATTCTCGAAAAATTTTTAAAAATTTTAAGAAACTGAGGCATGTTTGTTACACGTTTAGCTTCAGTCACCTGTTTTCAGCTGCAAGTGAATACTTGGAGCAGGCATCCAGGTTGCCACGGGAACCAGAACTGCCTTAACCAGTGGGGTGTGCTGCCTGATGTCAGACAGCAGCTTGTCAAAACCGTAAACATTCAGAGCTTCAATGACCAGAGAGGAAACGTAGACGGTTTTGCCGCTGGTCACATAGTAACCCAGAGTCACATTGTGAGGGCTGCTGTCTTCTCGCTCCACCTGTTTGAGGGAGACAGAGGGGAAGAATTCACCTTGTAAATCTACATTTGCAACAAGAAAATATGTACCTTTTTAAAAAATGATTGTTTGTGCTCATGCGTTGCAAAATATTAAGTGAAACAAGGTCACTCGAGTCAACTTGTAATGCAACAAATGCATAAAAAAAAAAAAAAAATTCTGATACATGCTTCTGATCTATGGGTTTAAAAGACAAATGCGCCAAAATATGAATATTTATAATCCATGGTTTCATTTTAATCCAAATCTGCCTAAAGGGCATTTTTTTTAGCTTAAGCTTTCAACGTTCAGATTTCAGACTGTAGTTTGGAATAAACAAGCAACTACTGCAGTGAGTCAAAGGCCTGTATTTCTGGAAGTGCCCACCGCCCACCTTCCTCCAGCCTCAACCTTCAACCACTCTGAGCAGCTGTGGCTGCTGTTGCCATGTTTTTGTTCTCCGTCCTCATCCACAGTTTCATCTCCTCTCCCTCCGTGCGTCAGCTGGTTGTTCCTGGTGAGCCTTTCTCAAAATCACACATCCCTCCTACAGAAACTGTCTCATTACCCCTCTCAAAATCTTCTCTTTGTGGCAGCAAATTAATAAATCAAATAATATAAAATGAAATAAACACTTTTACATTGCAGGTACTCGTCACCATGTTTCAACCACTTTCTGTCACGTTCTTGTCGAACCTTTAGCTCCAGTTTCCCGAGCAGCTCGTGGTTTTTAATTACGCTCAGTGACTTATTCCTTTTTTTCCAACAACCCACCTTCTAGTTTTGCATTTTATTACAAATTACACAAAAAAAGAGAGAGATTTTGAGTCTTTCATGTCTTAACTGAAATGGAATGTGCGCAGAATTAAATATTAACCATTTCCTTTAGATGTTGTATGGGTTGTTATATTTCTGGCTGAGGGGGATTCGGTGTTCTCATGTCTTTTTATACCAACAGCTCCAAGGAAAGCCAACGAACAAACAGAAATAACTGTTCCTGTATTGTGCTTAAAACTGACTAAACCTTGTGATGCAATCCTTCATGTTGGGATTTGTGCCGTATCTAATCTGAACCCCTTCAAGAATTGTGTGAAGCATGAACATTTTTTTTAACTACCAAACAAGCCTGCTGGGTCCAACTCAAAATTTCATGAAGAACCTGCAGGAATGAACCAAAGTGACTATCAGGAATGATAATAAATAAATTACTCATAGTAATACCGTAAATAAATAAAACAAAAATAATTAATACACGGATAAAATAATCACATCTTCCTTGAGACTGTGCAGATCTGTGCATTTTTAAGTTGGAAATTTCAAATATTATTTAATAAATCCCTAAATAGGCTTAAATTTAGTTAGTTTATTCATTGCTGATATTCACAGATATGTTATACGAGTCAGTGAATTCTAGTAAATTGTGATGGTAATTTATTTAATAACATCTTTAAAGCACTCATATGTTTAATTAGTACATATTACTACCGATCTGACTTGATTGGCTAATAACATCACCATATGAAATAGACTAACTTGTTGTCTTCAACTATTCTTTTCCAACTGAACAATAATTACCTAAAACAAAATGTAACAAAATAAGACGCACATAAATGTACTGATCTGTTATTTAACTAATACAAAAAAATGAACAACTGTGCACCAGCAGCAATAAATGATTATGTACTAAGCAGCATTCATATCCAAGTAAAACTGAATCCAACTTAAATGAATTAAATAAAGCGCCTGTGGCACCTCAAACTGGATATAAATCATGTGTCATATGACAGGTAGAGATTTTAAGTGAATGAATCGGCTCATAGCTTGGTTTTATATTCTGATTACTGATCCATATGTTTTGTCAATATCAGGACTGATATCTAATCCAACTGTTGAATGAGTGCATTTGTACATATTGCATCCCATTTTCCCAACTGATGAAGCTAATCTATTTTATCGTATTGATCCAAAGAAACACGGTGGACAAACTCAGACAAACCTGATCCGTCTCCTCATTGCCTTCTGCAGCATTAACCATTGAGCAAACTGATGAATATTCAATATTTCCACGTCAACTTTTCAAAATATTTTGTTTTGCTGCTCTCATCAGCCTGGCTTCAGGACAATGCAGTTGCATCAGTTGTTAATGATTTTGTTTCTCTATGAACAAAGGGAAGCATCCTGCTTCTGTATGAAAACTGTTTTGTTTTTTTCTTTCAATGTATTATTCTGTCTATTAAAGCAGAATTCTCACTAGTAATGAAGTGTCCCACAGGGATCAGGTATGAGCCCTGTCCTGTTACCCTTTCATGTAAATGGCATTGTTCCTCACTATAATATTCATATTTATGCAGATGACACGGTTTTGAGCTATTGCTGATTCTGATGCTCTTATATATGCATATATAAGCCCTAAAGTAGTGCTTAAAGATATAATTTACAATCTTTGCGAGCTACTGTGTTTGGTGTTTGAGGAGGACCAACGGAGATCAAAACAAACTCAGTCAAAACTAAAGGTGAAACCAAAGATGCAATCTATCAAATAGTTTAAAAAATTGCCACCAATTCCATGCTTAACATAAAAAAATGAAGCTTTTGGTGTAAAGACGTACAGAAACTCCTAAAAGTGGATAAAATCACACTCAACCCTAAAGTACAAGAGGTTGTGATTAGTTACAAAGTACAGATATTTATTAGTGCATGCAGATGCATTGCAATACAAACAGCCTGAACCATGTCTGCAAACAACTGCAGCTAGAGATGAAAATGTGGTCCAGGACATGGAGCGATCTTCTCCTAATCAGGTTGACCAAAATAAAATAATAATTCATTGAATATTCCTCACATTCCTAAAACAGCTGAGAGGCTGGCTTATTTAACCTTGGTGCTGCATAAACGTAATTCACTGTTGTACATAACAAAGACAAGCAGACCTGAACTTGCCCTCTGCTGGCCCTTTGCTCCATGCAAACAGTTGACAGCTGTGGAACTGGCCAGTTTTGCAAGCAATTATGGTGGAAAACATTGTTCAATTATAGATTAAATATTCCCACATGCTAATTTGTGCTGTTTGACAATATCTGACCATGTTTAGCCCAGTGTTTGTTTATATACACAGGCTTTTTAAAGAGTTGCACCACTTTATATCTTCTTGTTGCCGCTGCTGTCTCTTAACGGATTGATCCTGATTGTCAAATTATAGTTCGTGTTATGTGATGAGGGAGATGAGCGTGTGTGTGTGTGTGTGTGTGTGTGTGTGTGTGTGTGTGTGTGTGTGTGTGTGTGTGTGTGTATGTGTGTGTGTGTTTGTGTGTGTGTAGCAGGGGGTAGATGAAAGTGGACTGGAGCTTAGAGACACTGAGTCATTCCCTGTAAAGGCTCACAAACAACTGGATAAAAATAGAAAGGCGGATGAAGACAGACCGATGGAAAGATGAACAGAAGCAGGTGGACAGGCAGAGAGGCAGACAGGCAGACAGGCACAACAAACAGACCGACTGACAAGCGAGACGGGCAGGTTGGCAGAAAATCGATTAACTCGGACCTGGAGATGAGGGAGGAGAGGTACACATAACATGTAAATATTGATAAACACAAGCAGGACGAGTCTGGAATAGATCATTCGAGAGAGGGGGATGAGGCAGAAGAAGAAGACGAAACAAAACAAAAAACACACCCCAGGAGTGAAAAGAAAACTAAAAGAGGAACGATACAAAAAGTGCCATCACAGGAAGCTCACTTGACTGTGCTTAAAAAAAAAAAAAAGAAAAACAATAATCTATGTTGGAGTGTATTAGGCTCTCGAAGTAAACATGGTCCGTCTTTTCAACGAGTCATCACTATTCAGATTCATGCACTCTGCATTAGTCACCTCTGTTTCTCTCTAGCACCATTCATAGTTCCCGTGAATGAGCAGACGGCGTAAATGAGAAATACAGTAAATTACTGTAAGCCGCTTATACGAGAAAAGCAAAATTCAGCACAGTCCAGGAGAAGCAGCTGAACTTTCTGTTCACTTCTTTTATAAATACATTTTGAGTGCAGCCACATCTTGTGCAATTCTTAGTCTTTTTCTTTGTTTTTATTTTTTTACACATTGCTTGACCCTTTTTAACCTTCTTTGCAGATTTTGAACTTTACTCCTAACATGTTATTCACCCTCACATTGTTACTGGAAATCGATCTTTCGCTGAAAACCGGTGAAATGTGCCTGTGGCTGAAAACCTGACCTGTGCTAAGGCAGCGGAGTCATTCAGGGCTCTCTGCAGGGCGTGGCTCAAGCCTTTCGACAGGTTCTGTTTCAGGATCAGGTCCAGACGGTTCCGGCGCAACTCGATTGACAAAACTGTTGAGAAAAAAAAACAAAACAAAAGTTGATTGGTGTATTCATCATGATTTGGTCTGCATCCCTCAACAGGGTGGCAACACCGCCAGTGCTGCAGACTCGTGACCATTTCATCCACATAAAATATAAATGTAAATGTTGTCAGACACCAGTGACAGTTTAAGTAATACCCCACATGTCTGGTAAATGCAAACAAAGGTAAAAAGTATTCAGCCTCACATTTATGTTAGTTGTATGTCCACGACAATAGACATGCAGTAATTAAAAAAAGAAAAAAAAAGAAAAAAAAAACAGGGAAAATTTACTTTATTTATCTCGCTTTTTTTTTAAATCCCCAATTTTAAGAAGTTTTGAGAGATTCATTATTATTCTTTTCTATTACATCAAGTCTCGTACCGGTTTTGACCCAGAACCTCTCAGTCACGTTGCAAGGTAGAGGAATTTCATCAGTACTGGTAGTAGACGGAGGTTGTGCTGTTGGAGGCTGTGTAGTTTGGATGGAGAGGAACATGGTGGTGGCAGGTGCCTTTGTTGTCGTGGTAGTGGTAGTAGCAGTAGTAGTAGTAGTAGTAGTAGTTGATGCAGTGGTGGTAGTAGTGGCAGCCGGAGTGGTGGTGGCGGTGGTGGTGGTAGTTGGTGGAACAGTGGTAGTAGTTGTAGTGGTGGGTGCCGGCGTGGTTGTAGACATGGTTGTCGGCTGAGTTGTAGTCGTCGTGGTGACTTTGAGGCTCGTTGTCTGCTGTTGGGTTGTAATAGTTGTGGCGTTCGCTGGTGATGCCTCAGTGCTCCCAGTTGTCGGTACCTCCGTACCGTCAGCAGTACGAGTGGTTGTCGAGGGTGTAGTCATGCTTGCTGTTGTTAACTGAAGGCTGTCATTGGTCACAGCGTCCTGGCTGGTGTTGTGCGAAGCCGTGCTGGATTCTGGTAGCGTTTGAGTTCTTGCTGTGGTGGAAAACGGTAAAGTCGATGTAGTGCTTGCTGATGGAGACGTCTTTATGGTGGTGGCTGCTGTGGTTGTTTGCTGTAAGGTGGTTCTGGGACGCACGGGCGAAGTGGTGTTCCACTGATGGGTGGAGAAAGGGCTGGTGATATTGGCAGGAAGTGTAACATCATGGTCACCCACTGTGGACAGGAGTGATTCGGGGACAGTGGGCAGGTCCCAGGCCGGTAGGTTGCTCACGGCCTCCTCTGCAAGATAAAAAAAAAAAAAAGAAAGACCAAAACACTGGAAAATCAGTCATTTTACTTCTTAATTAATTACTAACAAGCATAACACTGGAACAGAAGAACACTAGATTAATGTCTATAGACGATTGTACTTTTTGTTAATCCTGTTTGTTTGAGATCGTCGAGGCGCAGTCCACTCCTGCTCCTCTGCACATTTAGGATTCACCAAGCTCCTGCTGCTATTAAATCTTTATATCTCCATAAATTTCTACCAGATTGCTATCGAGGCAAACATCTTCCTGGTGGTTTCCCCATATTGTTCGGATTATTCACTGGTTCTGTGTTCGGTCCTGTACTGCAGGCCCATCTCTAATTCATCCATGCGCTGTGCCATCTTATTTCCCTGGTACACTGCTAGTTCATCATCATTCATCTCACAACCACTTGCTCCAGTCACCCGTCTCGCAGCATGACTCACCTGCACCAGCTCGTCTTGCCCAACCGGCCTGTCAGCTGCCCTCTTTACCAGCCAGACACACCTTTTACCAACTCTGCACTAACTAATTTACAGTAAATGTTCATCCATCTGTTGCCACTTTAAACCGCTTCATACCGGCGTATTGTGAGACTACAGAGACATGCTCAGAAGAGGATCAAGAAATGCATCATTAAACCCCCTTCATAATATAAATCCACAAAATTGGATAACTTTTTAATTATAGTAACTTTTGCCATAACTGCAGCATTGAACGACGGCTCTACACCTCACTGCAGATGCAACAGCCCCTGAATAAAATGAGACAGTGCACTTTAAATGCACAAAGGGCTGTAACAGATTCATCCAAACGTAAGCAAAATTACGACAAGCAGTTGTCAGGTTAATAACAAACTTGGCAAGAGCTTGTCAGTTTTTATTTTATTTTAGGGGGATAAAGAAGAGAGATTTGGGTGTTATTGTCTAATAGAAAAGTACATGGTACAAGTACAAGTTTCTATGCTACACAGAAAATATTAAAATGCTTTGTTAAAATATCAGTTTAATTTCCATTTGATTGCTTTTAAGAAGTGTTGTCTTGCTCTCGTGGTCTCCCACACTTACTATCAGCAAAAAAAACAACAAAAAAAACACTTAAAAAGTAGCTCTTGACTCCCATTAAAGTCATCTGTTGTGACAGCTGCATATCGCTTTATGGCACCATGTCACATCAATAACTATGGAGCTATCTCACACAGCTACAGTGATCATCCCGGCAGAGGTGACTAAGAGACTTTAGAAAATAAGGACGAGAGTGAAAACAAGATAATAAGTGAGCAAAAGACTGAACAGGAATAAATGTTGGGCAGTATCACAAAAGCGGCTTAAACATTGACACCTGTAGGTGCAACCCTCTGAGCTGAAACCTGGAAAAGATCATTTGTGACGCGTTCATTAACCTGTGAGGAATTTTAATGTCAGGGGATTTTGTTTCATAAATAAACATAAATTAGGCTTAGTGGTTAGCACTGTTGCCTCACAGCAAGAAGGTTCCCGGTTCAATTCCCGGCCAGGTGGGTCTTTCTGTGTGGAGTTTGCATGTTCTCCTCGTGCTTGCGTGGGTTCTCTCCGGGTACTCCGGCTTCCTCCCACAGTCCAAAAACATGCAGGGTAGGTTAATTGATCATCCTAAATTCTCCGTAGGTGTGCATGTGAGTGTGATTGGTTGTTTGTATGTGGCCCTGGATAGACTGGCGACCTGTCCAGGGTGTACCCCTGCCTTTCGCCTGATATGCGTCGGGATAGGCTCCGACAGACCCCCGTGACCCGGAAACGGATAAAGCGGGTATAGATAATGGATGGATAAACATAAATTACAGCGGGGCGATTAATACTCGTGGCGCTGAGCTCCAGATTCAGTCCAATCGTCCGTTCGCATCGACAGCTGAGTATTTCAGATATTGTGTCTCGGACAGGAAACAGTGAGCAACTGGACATCAGCTTATGTTCCTGATTCGGTCAAAAATGTAATCCGTTGTGGAAGCGTTACCTTGATGTTGTCGTTACTAAGACGACTGTATGACTGCAAGCGGAGGTGACATGGGAGAGGATGAGGAAAAGAACAAAGATAATGAAGAAGGTGACGCAGACAGTACGATGAAGAAACTTAAAAAATGATAAGATGATGAGGGAAGTGTGACTGGATGATGAGGATGATACTAATGCTGAGGAAATCCTTTTTATAACAATGGTTATGAACAGTGAAGACTGATGAAGAAAACTATTCAAAGCAATTTTTTGTAAGAAGTCAATGTTTTTCCGACACCTGCACACAAAAACAGCCCAAAACCTATATACCACACCTTTACCTGTCACGTTCCCAGGGAAGCTGTTGGGGTGAGTAAAGATAACTCAAGCACACGTACACTATACGGACAAAGGTACAGGCTCACCATCCTTGACTCGCCTATGACCTTAAGTGACCTCCCATTCCTAATGCATAGGGTTCAATATGACGTCGGTCCACATTTTGCAGCTATAACAGCTTCAACTCTTCTGGGGAGGCTGTCTACAAGGTTTAGGAGTGTGTTTACGGGAATTTTTGATCATTCTTCCAGAAGCACATTTGTGAGGTTGGAGGAGAAGGTCTGGCTCTCAGTCTCCACTCTAATTCATCCCAAAGGTGTTCTGTGGGGTTGAGGTCAGGACTCTGTGCAGACCAGTCAGGTTCATCCACACCAGACTCTGTCATCCAGGTCTTTATGGACCTGCTTTGTGCACGGTCATGTTGGAGGAGGAAGGGGCAGCTCCAAACTGAGCTTCACTGAGCTCCTGAGAGCGACCTGTTCTTTCACAAATAGATGTAAAAACAGTCTGCATCCCGAGGTGCTTGATTTTATACACCTGTGGCCCTGGAAGTGACTGGAACACCTGATTCAGATTATTTGGATGGGTGAGTGATCCAGAGTGACCACCACGATTAGATTATAATTTCCTCTTTTTATTTGTTTTGGGTTTTTCTGTTTGACTTCTGTTTTTGTTCCCACTTTGACTTTGGAAAAGGACCAAATACTAACTTAAGCTGCAAAACCTTTTCAAAGCAGAGCAGTGAACAATCAATTCCATCCTAAAGAATGAAAATGGTCTTGCAAGAAGGACTATACGTACCCAAACTGTTGTTGAGGGAGGAGTTGCTGTTGCCAACAATCATTGATATCTTGGTCGTTTCTGCTGTCTGATTGTCTTTTTTACTGGCTGAGTTGGGGGACGAGGAGGAGGAGATGGGCAAAGAAAGTGCTTTTGTTGTGGAGGCGATTGAGGCCTTAGATGACGATAACGACAAGCTGTTGCTCCAAGCAGCTTTAGACATTAGCCCTGAAGGTTTTCCTGCTGGTGGTGCCTGCAGCTCTGCTGTCTCTGCCAGCATGGTAAGGACCGATGAGAAAGCTGCCTGCTCTCTTTGGACTTCGCCACCCGTCTGCAGCCGCTCCTCCTGCCCCAACCAGGAGGCTGGGTCTCTGGGAATGCTTGGCAGGTCCCCAGCCTCCTCAGCGTCCGCAGGCCTCCATCCTGCTTCAGCCCAAGTACCAGTTCCTGTTATGATCCCATGCTTGGCAAAAACTTTGCCACCTGCTCCAGCACGCACTCCTGCTTCTGTTTCTGTCCAGACAGCTGTTCTTGCCTCAGCAAACACTTTACCCTCAGTCCAAGGTCCAAGTTCAGCATCGGGACCAACGTCAGGCCCATCTTTATCTTTGAGTCCAGCTCTGGCATAACTCCCAGGGGTTGCAGTGAATTTGGAGGGTATTGCGGGGTCCAGGGGCATGTCAGCCTGCTCCGTTGACTCATAACGACCTCCCTCAGCTGTTGGAAACAGAAACAGAAACAGAGAGAGAGAGAGAGAGAGTAGGAAATAGTGCAGAGGAAGGGGGAATGAAAAAAGAAGAAGAAACAGTGCATAATTAGAAGGCAAAGACAAGAGAGTGAGCAATTTGACTCAACAGCCCCACAGGCCAGACAATGACATCATGTGTACTTTCACACACATACAGTAGCACTGCATGCATGCACGCAGCACACACTCTTATTCACTGCCAAACACACACACTTATATACGTGCATTTTTTTTCTCTGCCTCACACATACTTATCCACAGGGATTAAAAAGATACAGAACTGTGACTGCAGAAAAATAGTACTAATGCCAAAAGTAGGTCACTTACGTTTTGAGAGGATAAAGCACAGGGAATTAATTTGGATATTCCAGAGTACATGGCTTCATATGCACACATACACAACCTAATCAGTCATGATTTCACAGATACTAATGCGATCCTTTAGGCCAGCCATGCAAGCATGTGGATTTATTATTCCTAGAACAAACACAACCACTCAGGCTCCCGCTCGCAGCTCCGACCAACGCAAAGGAGAATGAAATTGTTTTTTCATCCAAAGTTGGTTATTTATAGGTCATGAGAGTCAAGTCTCATTTCATAAACACCAAAAGATACATGAAAATGGGAGAGTAAAGAAAGTTTCCCATCAAAGAACTCAGCATCTGTCCATTGTCTTCATTTTCTCACTAAAGGTTTGGCAGTCTGAAGCCATTACCCTGCCTCAGTCGCAAAGGCACCTTTCCTCAGTTGAAACGAAAGATGAGGACTCAATCCAGGCTGACATTAAGTTTCTTCTGGTTTGCACACAAGCAATGATTAGATGGATGCAAATGCTTACATTTTTCTTTCTCCCCCATTTTAGCACATGCTCATGTCAGCCTGCATGCGTATTCGGTGTGCATTGTGTGTCGCACACTTCCCACACTCCCCAAGTCTCTGTGGAGGGTTGGTTAATTAAAAGACAGTGATTTTGAGCTAGAGAGGCTTTGCAAAACAAGCTCTGGGCTTTGCTGCTGTATATCCTCTGGAAACATGCTATGAGGCATTTTAAAATCACACCATTAACTACAAGCACCGAGCTATCGGCTCCTTGTTATATAAATGTTTCATAAATGTCATTAAGGGAGGGAACTAATCCGTTGGTGATTTATATTCATTCGTTTAGGTTCAGTGTTGTGGGCTCTAGAGGTCTGTTTGATAGAGAAGAAAAACACAAGATTAGAAAGGTCAGGGGCAATTACTACGGGCGCTAGGTGAGGCACACGCCTGCTACACTTCACATAAAAGTCACTCTTCTTTTGGTTTATCTAGAGCCATTATGAACAATAATAATAATAATAATAATAAAGGTTTCTGTGGTAGATCCTTACCTTTTCCAATTATGGAAAATGCAAAACCAAATGGGACTTTGCGAGCCTGTTTTGGAACATCAAAAGGTAAAGTTTGTGGGATATTTCACTTCAGTGCAGTTCAATTTTATTTATGTGACGTCTATTACAACACAAGCTGTCTCTAGGTGCTTTCCAGAGACCCAGAACACGACCCCTGAGCAGTTATTACATAAACAACTGCAAGTAAAAACTCCCCTTTAAGAGGGAAGAAACCTGGATCAGGACCTGGAAATAAGGGGGACCCTTCTGGTGAAGACCAGTAGAGCAAGAAAAAGGAGATCAGAAAGAGAGAATGATGACCAGAGAGGAGAGACACAGACACACTTTCAAAGGTAGAAAGACAAGTTACATAAGTATAACAAACCGTCAGCAGCAGAACTAAGACTTCCACATATAAATGACTGCAACATGGTTAGTTGGTGATCTACAGACGACTATATAAACAGGTGTAGACAGCAGACACTGAGGTGGTCAGAGGGTGGGACTGCAGGTCAGGATGCAGCTGCTGAGGATCTGGTCTGCAAACATGTACGGAAGAGAAAATAAGGGGGCAGACCAGCACAACAACTACAAGAACAATGGACCACAATTATACTTATGAGATAGAGCAGCTCATCTTAAACAGCTTCGGTGTAGATATGCTGCTATAGGCCTCTGCTGCAGGGGGGCACCAACATGATCCACTGAGTGGTGCCCTTCACCTCCTCTGTTGGTGTCTTGATGGTTTTATCTATGTCTCTATTCTTTCTTTACTTCCTGTTCTACCCAGCTGGCCTTCGGCAGAAGGGTCCCCCCTCATGATCCAGGTCCTGCTCAAGGTTTCTTCCCTCTTAAAGGGGAGTTTTTCCTGCCACTGTTTGGCTTACGGTTTTTCTTCCACTAGGGGAGTTTTTACCTGCCGATGTTTATGTAATAATTGCTCGGGGGTCATGTTCTGGTCTCTGGAAAGCACTTAGAGACAACTTGTGTTGTAATAGACACTATATAAATAAAATTGAATTGAATTGAATTGAAGACACTTCTAATTAATAACTGAGGATTGAGCTGAAGAAGGGAAAGAGAAACAGAGGAGGTGAGGGGCACCAGTCAGTGGATCATGTTGGTGTCCCCCTGCAGCAGGTCTACAGCAGCAGATCCAGGATGAAGCTGTGTTGAAGACCAGCTGCTCTAGTCTGGTCCTGCAGCTGCAGCTCTGACTACTGACCCTAACACACCAAAGTACTAACTATATCATTACTAACTTTATTAAACAGAACTGTTTTAAGTTTTGTTTTAAAGGCGGAGGTGGTGTCAGCCTTCGTTAAACAAATCTACATTATACTGACACCTAGTGGTCAAAACTGTGGATTGCAACAAACTGAATACCCACCTGATACATCTTGTTCAAGGGTAATGGAAGAACTTTATTAAATATATCAATGTTGATAATAACAACTTTAGTTCCAAACTGGTACTGAAATTTGTAGAGTGGATACTGACATTTTGGGGCAGAAAGATATTCCAATAACACTGTGATGGCAAATATCTTGTATCAACAACCTAACACTTCCTTGGGCTTTTCCCTTTAACGGGTTGCCACAGCAGTTCACCGTGTTGAGCATATTAAAAGATGATTCCTTGCATCATTGCATCTCTTCTTTATAATAACCGGCTTGATGGATGGTGCAATGGATGTGAGGATTGCACCATATGCATAGCTGTTAGCAGTGTTTTCTTCTCCAACAGTTTCCACCTGCTCTGGCTGAGAGCAACATATGCAAGTCTACCAGCAAACCTCTGACAAAACACCAGGAAAAGAGAACCTCTACTGAGAAAAAATATGGACAGGATGGGTGGATGGGCTAGATGGATGGCAGAACAGAGGGCGTGGATTAAAGAGGAATACATTTGGATCAAACAAGACCTGACTTGATTTAGGTTTTTGGACAAGACATGCAGGATTTGCTTTGCCTATGGCCTATATTTGATAACATTTCATCTCATTGCAGATTATGAGAATCATCTCATGGAAATGCTGCACACAGCACTGTAGGCCATTAGCAGACTTCAGACCAGTCATAGTATGCATATTATCAAAGCAAGGCACTATCATATTATGATGGTGCCGTGCCAGTTGGCTTTGCTGATGATCTCTGTTGATGCCAACACAAACCTGTATAGCTTTGCCAGGTCAATAAAAGCCTTCTGATCGTTCAGATTAGCCATTTCCAAGTACCTGTAATAATATAATGGAAAATGTTTACAGTCTGTGACCAGTGCTTGCTGTCTTTTTGTCTTGTGTTGCATACATATAATCGTGTGCCAGAACCAGAACTGATCCAACTTGCCACCCCGATCGTGAGCAGGTGGTTAGGAAGTGTGAGTTCAGGAGTAAGCCAACTGGTCCTCAGCTCAGTGAAGCTCTGAGGAAAAGTGAGGAGGGGGACCGTGGTTAGTTTAATGTGCCAGCCAGCCAACTGGTGATGGCAGGTTTTCATTAAAATAATCATCATGCCACACAAGAGACCAAGCGAATACACGTCTTAACCTTTATCTAAGGACCAGATTTATCTTTAACTATACAAGCTGTGCTAACATAGGCTGCAGTACAGAGATGCATCACATGATCCACACACACAAAAAAAGACCCTGCAGTTTCAACCAATTAGCCAGAGCAAAACAATGGTCACTGGCAGAATATTTTTTAGATACAGAAAGGAAATACAGTATGCTTAAATAATGCCTTCTTCAAAAGAGGTGCCATTTTTGCAGTTTCCATGCATCATTTCTGCTAGTGCTACATTTAATCTTTTTATTTTACAGTCACTTGACATATTAAATGTCACAAGAAATAGTATTTTGGCACAGACGGAGAACTTTGAATTGGTGTGAAAAAGTGCACCCTCCTTCAATTCTTGGATTTTCTATATCAGAAAATTATTGGGAGGAAAAGAAAAAAAAATCATCTTGCCCTTAACAGGTTTTTAAAATGAGGTAAAATCTGACCAAAAGTGTCAACAGACCTGACCAGAGTGGAGATGTTTGGTCAAAATGCACAACCCCATGATTTAAAAAACAAAAAAGCAAAAAAGGCAGCACTGAATATAAAAATTATCATCATTAAATAATTAATTTGACTTTGGGACGGGGTTGATTATTTCGACTGGACGTGGGCACATTGTAAGATTACTGAGAAGACCTTGAACTCCCCTGGAGTTGCTGTTTATTATTAAGTTATTGCTGCTAGAGGTGCTTATTGAATTATAGTGTTAATAGCTTTTCACACATTTGCTGTGCATTTTGACTTGGCTTTTGATCAATAAATAAAATCACACTGTTCCTGGTTAACGTAGGAGTGCTGATGACAAGTCAAAGCATCGATACACTTGACAAGGTATGAAAATTAGCAGGAGGTAAGATGGGACTTAGCCAACCCAGGAAGGCCGTCCAACAGGATGGACACTTGTAACCATTTCCTGGAATGGTTCATGGCAGCCATCTGTCTGCGTGTGGACGTAGTACAACAGTTTGGATAGATTTTTAAAAAGATAGCTCGTTACACAAATGGTTCAGGGGATGATAGTTGGAGTCTCACTGAAAACGTGAAGGTGGCTTCCCTGTGAAGTTTGTTCTTAGTCTTTGATCATTTTTGCCAGCAGATTATTGTGACCGGGAGTGCTGCTTCTGACTGCGCTCCTCCGACAGAACTGGCACGTTCCACCTCCCAAAAAGAGGAAGCAAGTGGATCAGACATCATGCTATCATTTGTACATCTAGGTGTTTAAATTTCAGAAAAGGGCTCAGCAAAAATCCTACAAAGTGTATAATTCTCAGTGAGGAAGCAGTTTCAAGTGTTACATCCTTTTTTTTTTTCCACTAATACTTGGAAGCGCTGTCAAAGTACAAGAATACTGCCTGGCAACAACGTCTACCAAACTGGGAACTGAGTACCAACAAAAAAAAAATCTCATGTTGACTGAACAGTGAATATAACAGGGACGTATATTCAGGTTTTAAAACAAAAGATTTCATGATGAGTATGATTTCATTTTAAAGCCATTGCTGACTCCTGCTGTGGACAGATGGACGATGGATGATGAACCTTCCCATTGGAAAGGTAAACACATGAACTGTTTTGAAACACTGGTCGTGGTGACATAACAGCTCCATTAATACGCAGAATTCAGGAAAACTAAACTTACTGTATCATCATTTTCTTGTGACACATTTCTCCTTAATGACATAAAGTAGGCGCTTTGAACTAGATGGTCAGGCTGGCGTTTGAAGTGAGGTCGCGTGAACAACTTGTAAGTAGTTAGTGCTTTTCCTGCCGGAGACAGCGGTCACAGCGTTCTTACTTTAAAGGATCAGGGAGGATTTGTAATAGGGAGGAAATAGTCTAGCAGCTACTCAGAATCACCATCTAAAACAGTACATTTTGAAAGCTGGTGTCCTTGTGTTTTAGGTCTGTTTTGACTTCCCTTGTTCCCATCTGCCTTGATTGTTTGCACCTGTGTCAAGTTTTGTGTATATCTTGTCTTTCCCTTGCTCCCTGCTGGTCCAGATTGTTTTTGCCACCTTGATTCTTGTCATGGTTAGTTTCTGGTTTTGTCAGGTTTAGGCAGGTGTAGAAATCAGAATATGAATGAGTGCAATATCTTAAATAATAAATGCATGTGACAATAAATGGAAACTTAACATGAAATTCTCCTGTGTAATATGGAAAACCTTCGGTAATCCATGGTCATGGCTGGGCTACGACCATCGATTTAAGTTTTAATGTAGGAGTAATGTCTTCATAAGTCTTCACCATTACTGAACAACAAGGTCGCTGAAACAAAATACTGACAGTCTCTTATCCATAAAAGAGTAAGAGCCAAAGAGAGATTTAGGGATACATATAAAAAAAGGAAAGTCTTATGGTAAGCCTCAGGAATTCAATCTCATGCATCTATAAAGAAACCTACTTGACTTTATACATTGAAAAGGTCAATCAGAAGTTGAAAATCAGCAATGCAGAGAGTTACCCTATCTGAGGGAACACAAATTAAATACTCTGCTCAGCCTGACAACAGAGCTGCCACTGCTGCAGGGTCTCCACAGCAACAGCAGGGATACTGTCACCACGGTAACCATTACCACAGATTAAAAAAAAAAAA
Source organism: Xenentodon cancila (assembly GCA_014839995.1). Taxonomy (NCBI): domain Eukaryota; kingdom Metazoa; phylum Chordata; class Actinopteri; order Beloniformes; family Belonidae; genus Xenentodon; species Xenentodon cancila. Next base: position 5,993,447 of record CM026199.1, on the reverse strand, counting down.
AAGTGTTGAGTACTTAAGTCCTGTTTGCTCTGTCAGTTGTGCATCATATACAAGATCCGTAACAACAATGAGGTGTAATACGGTGGTATGATGTTATCTGGACAAGCACATTATCGCATTATAAGTGAACGATTTCATATTTGCAAAGACAAATATGATAACAAGGAATTCGTGCTCTGGAAATATGTTCTAATAAAGTCAATAAGTAGAAGTTTGCTGCTTTTTGTTGTTACCTTTGGCTCCCATTTGGCCCAAACGCTTTACAGAAATCAGAATAAGATCCTTTCAATGGTGTCTCCAGACATTATTTCGCTGGCAGGGTGAAAGCGCACAAGACTTTTGCAATTAGTTGCCAATACCATCAACATAAGTGATACCTGGATCCATAAATTGTTTCATTACAAAAGTAAACAAATAGATCATAATTTTGAAATAAAAGGAATTGAGAATTACAAGGAAGGACAATGGGCAGAGACAGAGCCAACCAAAACAGTGTCTTATTCAAACTTAATATAATAAGCAATTGGCAATTCAGGTAGGACACAAATTTCCTGACATGGATCACTAGATCACTGCGTTCTGAAACTGGAGCTAATACAATGAGCTGCAGATTATATTTAGGTGTCCAGCAGGACAACCTTCTGTTTGACGTGAATGCCAGTGGCCTCGGAAGATTCCCACCCCCACTGAGTGTGTTATAAAGCTACTGCCGGCCATCACAAACTTGATACTACAGCAAATATGAGGGATGAATTAGTGTTAGTTGTAGGATTTCACTTTTTTTTTTTTATGCTGAAATTCAAATACATAGTACCATTTTTGTTTTGTTTTTTTTTTTGTTTTTTTTAAACTCCTCAGTTTCTCTTTGTTAATCCTATAATGCCAGATGTGTCATATTTGGTACATTAATGTGTTTTAGACTCCAATATAAATAGTTAGATGCACCTTTATTTGTCCTGCGATGGGGTAAATTTGCAGTGTTGCACCAATACACACAGAAGGACACACTCGCACACAAGTACACACAGTGAAATATATATAGAAATAGAAATGTGAACAGATATTTACAGATGTAAAGATGTAAAACATAAACATAACAAAGTGAGTGGGTGGTAGTGGGAGTATTGCACATAATATAATATAAATATACTGTAAAAAATAAATATATAAATATAAATAACACTTAAAATAAAATAAAATAAATAAAAATACATTTTGGATTTGTTTGTGAGATTTAATATCTCAGGCTTTTCAGGGTTAATCACATGGTTTATTCAAAATATGTGTCTATAAAAAGTTTTTGACATTTAATATCCTAAGTCTTCTTCTAAATCACCAAAAAAAAAATTAACCAAGTTTCCATTGTGATCTTAGGAGCTCGTGTGTTATAGGCCGACACTCATATCATGGCATTTGTGAACCCTGCTGCGCTGGAGTCAGATGTAATGTTTGGCTTCATCTTTTAAAAATGAAGCTTTATGTATAATGTGACAACATATCAGCTCATATCATACTTCATTATTTATTGAGTTGAAAAGTTTCAAGCATCTTATAATCGCATCAAAGCTTTACCTTAACGTTTTAGCAAGCTGTGGTTGTATTCATCGGAAAATGTGCCACCAAATGTCACATGCAGATCAACCTTGCAAATCCATTTGAAACGGAAGCAGTTGCAACATCAAAGTGAAATATTACTCCGAGGACATGGTGGCGATCGAGTCGACGCAGACGTTCGAACCATGCATTCACAACATACACATGGATGTATCGCAACACATCAAAAAGCTCTTGGGTGCTCTGTTTATTCACAAATCTCCGTCTGATGCATCATGTGACTTGTCAACAGCTGGCCAAAGCTGAAACTATCCAAATGGACATTGATCGAAAGCAGAGATAGTCAATAACACACAGGTGCATCACATACAGATGACAGAGGTTTCATCAAAACCTCAGGAAATCAAGATGTTTCCTTTCCAATAAATAAGTTACCTGAATTAGTAAATGTTTAGTTTCCATTATATCAAATATAAGGAGGTTGTAGGCATGATGATGGTATGACAGTATATTAAAAAAAATGTTATAGTTATGTTATATGTGATATACAAGGCTAATAAGACATAAACTGTAACACTACAGTAATTCTTCTAAAGGAAAGGTTAAACAAATACAAACTACATCTCCAGGGATATAAGAATATCGAAGGTTCCAGCCATATTACCAGAGAGCACTAAAAATGCATGTTTCAAACAGCTCCTACATTATTCTGACACTGAATTTCTTAAATTGACAAAAAATTGGCAAAGACAGGATGTTAATATTACCTCGTAGAGCGTTTGAGAAAGTCAGCTGAGTAACGGGAAGCTAAGTAGTTCATGGCCGTCAGCTGGGATATCTACTCGGGCTGCTTGGAAGACTGCCTCTGCACTGCTTTGCTTCTCATCAGGCATCTGGCATTGCCTTAAAACATTTAGGCGGCCTATCTGCTGCAGACTGCTACCTCCTGGGAGGTTTACTATGCTGATCTGCTGCCTTTTGAAGTGATTATTTTTCAAAGAAACCAATTATTCAGCAAGGTGTGATGTGGTGCGCTGCTATATATAAATAAATAAATACATTTTACATACATATATATATATATATATATATATATATATAAATGTCAGCTATGTCCACCTTAACTCAGAGATCTAGAAAGGCTGCAGTTGTAGATGTTCTGAACAGAAAAAAGATGGATTTCGTCCTCTGCATAATTCAACCCATCATTTGTCGCAGGAAGCAAGTGCACATATTATTCATCATCTAACAAGCCGGATTGCTCTCTCCACTTTATTCTGGGGGAAGCAGTATCCATGAATTTTCAAAATCTTTTAAGATATGGGTTTATCAAACCGATGGGACGGTTTTCACTTTTTACCTCAGTCTGTCTTAAATAAGTTCAGGCGGTGGTTCCTCATCTTGTTTTTTCTTCTTCTTCTTCTTTTTTTTTTTTTTTTTGTCTTTGCATGGTAAAGGTTGAACGGCAGGGTGAGTGACTTCTGGGTGACTTAACATCTGTTGATTTTTGAGCAAACGTCTCCAGACCACAGACGGCTAAGCTCCTGCCTCCCACAAGAAAACACACCCAACAGGATGCCAGACGGGGGTTTATAGGCAGCGAGTGGTGCAGTGGTCCGACAACCAATAAATAAAATACCTGAAAGTAAGCAAATAACAACCAACTGAGCTGAATTGGAAGATTTTTTTTTTTGTGTGTGGATGCAGGAAACTTTAGAATTTTTTTTTCACATCCTTGTAATTATTAGTCCCAGAAAGAGCATTACTTACCACTGCTTTACACACATAATGACACACACACGCCTTAAAAACTGACAGAGCATGAGTACGGGTGACTCATTAAGACATAAATGCAAGTAGGCTAAAATATAATCAAGGCAATATGCACTCGTGCAATAATTAGATAAGCACATACAGGCAGGCAGAAGGCGACATGGCCCTCATCTGTGCTGCGCTCTTGCTGAATCCCATGTGACTGGCTGGCACAGTCACGTGATCAGATCTGAGGCTCTGAGTGGGTCAGCCAGTCTAGCATAAAGAGACAAACAGAGCTTGGGAGACATCCTGAACTGCTGGGCCACACACACACACACTCACACACACGTTTGGGTGAACGCACTCACCTGAACTGACACTTCTAACATGTATGCAAACTCATCTCCGCTCGTCCTCCTCACACAGATGCAGCAGAGGCGCATCAACGCCACAGTCTAAGACTTAACAACCTCCTTGACATCAAAACAACAATGATAACAAAAAAAAAAAAACTGTAAAGCTTTACCTATTTTTACCATGCAACAATGAATGCATTGGTTCTAAAGTATTTTGCAATATTCTTTTAAGAGACTAGGGAGTTGAAAATGCTAAAAAGTTAGGGCATACAGCAGAAACCACACAGATCTCAAATCTTTGCAGACAAGCACACCTGTTGATCCTCACAGAAAACAAGCCAACATCAAAGTCAGCGAGCTTGACTTGAACACATGCGACAGCAGCATTTGTTTTCTAGCTGCGCAACAAAGCAGCAGAGGCTGTGCGCCTTGGATTTTGCATTCTTTCTTTAACAGCTCTCAACACCTGTCCTGCTGGATGACGCTAATACTGCCGATGTGTTCACATGCCTCCCCCCCGGTTAGCTCCACACTCAGGAGAAAGCAGAACATCTTCACCTGTGACGATACTGTTCAGTGACAGCTCCAGATGAAACGGAAGATGCAACTTATTTTCACCAGAATGCATTATTTCTGCAGTTTTAAAATCACTTCAACAAGAAAGCAAAGCAAAATATACTACAATTAATGGCCTTCTGATATTCACTAAATTACTGATGATCATCTTTGAATAGAATTTGGGTTAATCATACTCTGAACAGTCTCCATGTAGGAGACTATTTTTCACAAAGGGCTACTATTTTTATTCATCAGATGAGAGATGACATAACATCAAGGGGCAAGGTGGGGTTCAATACGATGCTCAAGGACGCGTACTCGTAAATTGAGGATCCAACCATCAACCAACCAGATGACCATTTTATTTCTTGGGAAACACCAAGAGATGGTTTCGACACAACCCAAATCATTTCCAAATAAATGAGAGAAACGTAGTTTCGGACATTTCAGAAGATTGAGAAGATTCAGTGTCTTTGTAAAATAACAAATTGTGTTAAATTATGTCTTATTTTAACAGGAACATTGGCTTAAATGTGCAACGCAGTCACACGTGTAAGATGGCTTTCTGTGTTTGATGGACTGGTGCGCTTGGTGCTGGTTTGGTTGGAGTTCTGCTGGTAATTCTGGCACTTGTTTAAATATGTTTTGTGAAGGGAAAACACGACAATGGGAAAGTTGTTTATATCTGAGACGTTTGCTGTGACTTCCCAAAACCCAAGCAATGTCTGAAAGACAACTCGAAAACGGAGATGTGTTGAAGATGCAGGTGGTGAAAAAAGAAAAAAGAGATCTTTGCCCTGGTTGCCATGAGGAATGGGACGTCAGTGGTAAATAAAATGGATGAGCTTGGCGTGTTAATGAAAACTGATCAAGATAAGGCTGCAGGAACGTGCCACTCCTCCTTTTTTAATACAATACAGGCAGAAAGAGACTGCAGACAGAGTGGTAAGAAGATGAATGGCAGTGCTTGTTAACAACAGATGGTGTGATGAGTGTGGCTGTTACTCTCTCCACCTGAATATTTAATTATTTGTAGGCCGTGTTAGATATTGTCTGTGAGTTTCAGAGTTCACCTGTGTTGTCAGCTGACGCTGCTTGTGACATCATCATCGGCTCAGTTGTTGCCAAGCTACAAAAACATCCCCCCGATGAGTCAAAGCCAAAGTTTGGTTTGAACCAGATTTCGCTGTCAAACATCTGCTCCAAACTTTTGCAAACTGTGCAGATCAGCGAGCTCATCCATTTGAGTGTAACCAGAGTAACCAACTCTCTTGATGCTCAGCCTGACATCAAGACAGAAATCACTGTGATGGAAAGTTTGTGCAATAGTGGTTTCAGAAACTGCTTCCACCCTGAGCAGAGACTGACTGACATGAAATGTTGAAAGAATTTGGAATTTACTGTTTGAAACCACAGAGACTAAAAGGTCTGAGGTATTTTTGTAGATTTTCTTTAATATTTTATGGCACAGCTGCCTTGTTGTTGTTGTTTTTTTGGTTTTTGGTTTTTTCATATACATATCTTAAATGAGTTACCCGAAAAAGAAAAACCTCTATAAACCCAAATACCAAGGAGCCTCCCCACCCTCACACCCCCACACCCCCCTCCCAACAAAAGACAACATATTTTAAGCTTCCATTCTTGTTGATATTCATTGGTTTCTGGAGTCATGCAGTGTCCTGGTGTTTTTACTACCATCTAGAGACACACAGCTGTGAAGGCCCACAAACTGCAGCCCGCTGGTGGGATCATCAATAATCCCGGATGCCTTCACGCCTGCCTCAAGCACAGCCACGCTTTCAAACACACGGGAGGGAGTGGCTGAGTGGTGTGGCATGCTGAAACAAATCACACCTCCTATTCAAATGAGGTCATGGTCCGTGAAGCAGGGAGAGTATTCTTTCACCATTGTGCACACAAGCATGGAGGAAGCCAAAGGAAACGTGTGGAAGTTTTCCAAGTTCCTCAGGATTGGGTGTCGGGTTTGTCCATCGGTGATCCAGTGGCTGAGACTAAACCAAGTGGGTATACCAACCTACAGGTATACTACCTCTTTATGGACATAACGTTTAAATATCCAGTTAGTGACAAAACAATGAAGGGTATACAAAACTGAAAAAGCTGATTGGTTAAACAGCAACAGCTTATATTCTATTAAAATTTGTTGTTTGTGTGCGTGCGTGCGTGCGTGCGTGCGTGCGTGCGTGCGTGCGTGCGTGCGTGCGTGCGTGCGTGCGTGCGTGCGTGCGTGCGTGCGTATAATGCAATGTTTCAGCTGCTTATAAATGTTACTGCCTTTCCAGTGTCACATGTTGCAAAAAATGAAGAAGGAAAATAAAACCTATATCTGTAGCGCTGATAACTTTAACCAATTTCTATGCAAATCAGCTCAACCTTGTGTCAAATTACTGATAGTACTTTTCAGGCACTGAATAAGAAGAGAACAAACACAGATGAGAGCAGGGTCTTGGCTCACATCCATCACAGATTTCACATTTATTATTCCATTATTATTACATGTGGCACATCCATTTTGAATTTCATCTTCTCAAACTACTGCTAAATGAGCGTAAGTCTTATATGAAAGCACATAGTGGCATCATCCTCTTTCCGCCTTCGACATATCCCTCATGTTGCTGTGGAAAATGGGAGCAGTAGAGGTCAATTGATTCTCTATTATATAATGCATTTTAATCTACCCCATAAACCGACGGCTCTACATGACTGCAAAACCGCTGCAGTCTAGTCCGTGAGAGTCTGAGCCAATGCAACGCTGGGAATCTTCACAAGCCTGGAGGATGAAGGATATCACCCAGTTTCTCCAAAAAACAATGTAGAGCCAGAAACAATTATGCAATTCCAACTTTAATTATTGGCTGTAATAGCTCTTAAGATTACCCACTGGCCTTAAATTACAAAATTCATCTTCAATGGTAGTCTCAGTTTTTCTCCTCATTCATCCACCTGCTCTCTAAGAACAAACAAAAATAATTCAGTTTCATTATTTCACTGCACTTTAAATAATTAGGGATTATGGTTTTGCAAAGCTGAGTACTTTCCTGGTTATTTTTAACACAATGCATCTGGGGAAATTGTCTGCCACTGACGCAGAAACACACACACACACACACACACACACACACACACATCTCGACAACAAAAGTGTGTGTCCGCCACACACTGAGGTCCAAAGCCTCTGGCTCATATGGAGTGACACACAGGGGACAAAAACTATTACATCATCTGCCGTAGTCCATTTACCTTGGCACGCGCGCACACCGACTTACACAAACAGAGCTACATATTCAGCGCCGATAACGCTGCTCGACACACAAGCCGAGCCACAGACAAACACATTCACACACACAAAAACCTCAGACGCAGTCATGACACAGAGGCACACGCATGGACTGACATGAACCAACGCTGGAAGAAGGTCCACTAAAACCCGAAAGTGGAACAGACGGACTTACAGAAGAGTGTAAATCATCACCGAACATGCACGCACGCACGCCCCAGCTCTGATCCCATCTCTCGCTTCATTTCCCACAGCCTACCTGCTGCTGCTACTGAGGCCGTGCTTGCGTGACAGCGGCTCTGTGATGACAGATGATGATGGATCGCCGTGGAAGTGTTCTCATGAGTGTAAGTGTTTGCGTGGGAGTGTGTGTTTGAAGTATAAGGCTGATGGATGGATGCTGCTTTCCTTGTTTGTTTCTCTGATGCATTTCGAGAGGTTTGGCCATTTTCCTTTTCGTCTTCCCTCAGCAACCGACCTACAGTACATCGAAAGGTTCTCAGGTCCTCAGAGACTGAACCGGAAACGTGGGAGAAATGGAAACTGCATTTGTTTAAGTGTTGATGAATCCATGGTCTATTTTAAAACATACAGGAAACCCATAAAAATGCCAGGAAAGATTTGAGACACATTTGGATCAGGCCAGTCGTCTTGCAATAGAGCTGTAGGCCAAGTGAAGCCAATTTACTGCTGTGTACTGATAAATCTGTCAGACGACCTCGCACTGCAGACTAAATTTATCACAATCCCAGCAGGGAAGGATTTAAAATGAAAAAAAAGGGGATTTAGGCAAAAGACACCCAACAACCAAAGTGAAAACAAGATATGACAAATACAGAGGAAGTGAGAGATTTAACAAGGTCTGGGGCAAAGGAAAGCTTTTCAATGCACAGATTTCTGCACTTGGGAGACAAAAGGAGATGAGGAACTGAGGAAAGAGAACGCAAGCAGAGGCCAATGCATCACGGGTCAGCGCTGATCGTGTCAGTGCATCCTCTGAAACAATGTTTTTCAACACCAGGACAAATCCCAGAGGTTGAGCGAAGCAAATGTACAACTGGCAAAGAATGGCAGAAGAGCAGAAAAAAAACTTTCAGTTTAAAAAAAAAAAGCTCAGAGATCCAAAATAAAACTTCACACAGCATCCAAAGGTTTAGCTTGAAAACCTTCTCCCTCATATTTGAAAGTGTCAGCAGTGACCTAAGTGCTTTCTGCTGCTCTTTTCAGTAGGCAAAATAATAATATTCTGTTCTGGGTCATGGGGGTCTGCTGGGGTTTTCAAGCGACAGGTCACCGGTCCATCGCAGATATGAATACATGCTGCTGTGTTTAAAGTCTTCTTTTACTCCAACACAACATAATTACACACAAACACACATCACACAGTCACCAAACTGCACCCATCACTGTCTTTTCTTTCCTGCTCTTTCATGTCCACCGTTTCCTTTTTTTTCTTTTTTTTCTCCCAGGGATCAATAAAATATGGCTAGACTGTCAAGAGGACTGGTGAAGGAAACACACACACCTATCCACACACAAAAAAACCCTCTGTTGCAAGATTAAAATTCATATATATATATATATATATATATATATATATATATATATATATATATATATATATATATATATATATATATATGTGTGTGTGTGTGTGTGGCTTTTACGTTTTGCCAAACTAGGTATTAACCATAAATATATTTGCAGACAAAGGGGAAAAGCAAAATTCATGTTGCTGCATCAATGACCCTCAAACCATTGTTTCATAGAGCACAGTGTCTTAGAGAGGAGGAGAATATAATTGAATTTACATTTTTTTAGTACAAAGACAACAAGAATGCATTTAAAGCTTGTCAGTTTTATCTTTAGTTGTTATGTTGCAACTAAAGTTAGGATGCAGAATACAGCTTCATCAAATATCACACTGAGTAAGATATTTTGAAATATTTTAACATTTAAACGCTAAGCTTGTAAATTGCGACCAAAATCAAAGCACAGGACCTAAATCTAAACGGCACTGGCTCCAAAAAGAAAAGCAGACAAAGACGGCAGCCAGCGACTCACAATACCTTGCTTGGGTCAAAAGACACTCTGGATGCTCTCTTTTAGGCTTTTAGTGCTCTGCGTCCACACACCAGCACACGATGCAAGCTGTGTTATTTTTAGGTCTCAGTTTCAAACCCAGCTACAGGTAAAGCCACGGCCTGTTGTGTTAAGTGGCGTCTGTTTTTGGAGCCGAGCTCTGTCAGTGGGACACTAGGCTCCACAATGTTTGTTTTATTACATCAGGACACCACTATCGCTGCAATAAAACAAAGTCTCAGCTCCGACTCACCAGTGGAGGCTCCTTCAGTCTTGTCTCTTAAATATATAGACTTGGCATTCAAACCACTTTTAGCTGCTGAATTTAAAGGGTTGTTGGAGATGAAAAATAAGAAAGGAAGAAAGAAAAGATAATGAACTGAAAAGCAGCGGAATGGAAGGATAAAACATTCATGTAAGACGTAATAATGCTAATACTCTCAAAAAATAGATAACAAATGAGACGCATTAAAAGAGTTTCAAATGAAAAATGGTTTGCACAATTAAAGATTCTGTGTTTTCACTGAGGAATAATCCATAGAGGTCATTCAATGTATTCATAACCATGTAAGTTTCATGTCAGTTTAATATAAATTCATATCAGATCCATATTATTTAAAGCAGTAAATATGTATTTATATCTGTGAAGTATGTATTGAAGGGATTTAAATGCATCAACTAAGCTTTTGAATTTAAAAATGTTTAAATGGTTTAGTTTAAATTGGTTATTGCAGAAACATGCAGTGAATGTATTTATTGACTGCAGATACGTTTTCCAGTAGTCCAAAGCATTTTAGGAAACATCAGAATACTTTTACTTCAATTTCAAATGAAGCAAACTGTTTAAGTGTCAGTCACGACTCATTTTAAGCAACTTAAATCACAATAGCTAATCTCCAAAAAAAAAAAAAAAAGGAAAAATTGAAATATCATTGCGACTGTGCAAGCCCCCGAAGTGACACCCTAACACTTGTGTAGTGTCGCGCTTTTAGGAGCATGTGTGACATCCAGTCAGTTCAGGCTGTGATTTCACACAGATGTCATGTGTTTCTCAGGTGGAAAAAGTTCTTCCAAAAACATGTCAGAACCGTTAATTTATTGCAGATCGCAATTTCCTGTGAGGAACAACAGAAAGGACGCCAGGGATCTTTACAGGGCAACACACGAGCACGCGCAGCAGAGCAAACACCACTGACGCTGAGTAATGGCACTTAATTTGCCTATAAACTGCTTTTAATTGAAGTAGACTCTCAAACAGAACACATCACACACACTTGTGTCCTCGTACAAGTGCACACTTATAAAACTCAAAGACACGCACACACTCACAAAGGCAAAGTGGATCGCTCTGGTGCTTTCATGTTTTAAAGCCTGTGTGTGTCTGAAGCTGTATTGATTTTCCAGTAAAAAACGCAAGCCAAAGCTGCTGCAGGATGCATCATGTGACTCTGGACAAGCCAGTGAGTGAGCCGAGTGCATCCGATTGGCCCTGAGCACCTGATGTGCGCTCGCCCTCAGCGTGTCCCCTATGTGCCACACGTGTGTTAGCGTTTTATAAGACGCACGTGGTGTGAGCGCAGCGTGCCCTTTCATCACGGGAGGAATCAGATAATAATCTGATTAAGCTTGATCTTCCCCGTCCCTCAGGGAAGCTCCACCCAGTTTTGATGATGAAAATGACGTCTGCTGTCATCACCATCAAGAAAAGTGCAGAGAGCAAAAAGATTCTCCTGTAATTACTCACCACCTGTTATGTAACTATCTGAACCATAAAAACAAACATAAACACACGCTTCGGTAAACATCTTAACCAAGAGTCTGCCTGTGAAGATCACATAACCGTCTGCAGGAATGCGAATCGAAGAGTCCTCTGCACCATTTTCCTCCGCAACCATGAGCCTGTCTTGTAGTGCGTTCGCCACCAACTACCTTTCACGCCGCCAACTGAACCAACCGGTAGGCTGGTTTTTAGATGTTTCCCCGCCCACAGAATTTCATCTGGGTTGCCGAGCGCCAACAGCTTCCTAACACCTAAACTAGGTCTCAGAAATCATGTCTGATTATGCACAACTATGAATATTTTATGTAGATTTTTTTTTCTTCAGGGTTTGTCAAAATTAAAAAAGTGTGAGGTTAGGTCAGGACTATGCAGGCGGACTTTGATTCATCTCGGGGAATAATTACCTTTGTCACTGAGAGCAGTTGTTCAGTTAACACTTCAATACAAGTTCAGCAGGCAGGCGCGACGAGGAAAATAAGCGACCGCGTGGAAATGGACTCCCATCATAAAGCTACTGATCGCAGGACTATGAATGCAGGGACTGTGACATGCTGTCAGAGTAATTGCTGAATGGTACAGCACAATATTAATTATAAATAATTCTGTTTGTTCGCTGGCCCAACACTTTGAATAATCAACATTGAAAAGGTAATTTGGTTTAGTGACGGTCTCCGTACGCTGACTCCGCAGGAAAATCCTGGGTAAGGTCAAATCAGGGAAAGCTGCTTAAGTACATCTTTCATTCACAACTTATAGGAGAAGAGTATTTGACTACTTTTGGGCCAATATCATTATAGATTGTTGTTCTTGTGTCATCAGCTTAAGAAACATCATTTTTTCTTTTTATTTTTTTAAGCTCAACTCATTCCAGCTGAAGGAGATATAGTATGACACAGTGTCCTGATGTCTATACGTCCGAGTCATGCTTTGGTCAAAATAGCAGAGAAACGGCACCACAGCTCCCTCTTCAACTGTGTCTTCACAGCTCCGTTCGTAGCAGCGTGTTTTTCCAGGGTCAAGTCAGCCATTCAGCTCCGTCTCCTACTTCAAAGGAGCTGTTCCTGTTTTCAGTTCTGTCTTTGCCAGCTTCAAAGTGGAAAAAAGCTGGACTAGAATCCCCAAGACCGAATCGAGATATGTGAAGCCAAAAGAGGGGGTGCACGAGATAAGACGAGAGGTCAGTGAGGCCAAAGGAGATGGCGCACATGCAGGAGTTCAAACGTGGAGTGGACGCACGGGTCTTTGTGTGCAAGTCGTCCGAAGAGCAAGGAACAGCGGGGATGGAGATTAAAGTAAAAAAAACTCCCCCTGTCCTAGGAATGAACGCAAAGAGGAAGACGTTTAAAACTTGCAGATGAAACAACAGTTGTGATTTCCACAAGAGATCACAAGATTGCGGCTCAATTCAAACAAGACTCTTCGTGATTTTCTTCCAACAGTGAAAATGTACCTGAGACCCTGAAATCACTAGCAAAATCATGAAGTTAAAGGTCAGCACAAGTACTTCAGCTGCAGTCTTTCTATATTCCTGGAGCCCACTCATCAAATATATGCTGTTTTTTCAGGTTAATAGTCAGTAATTAAAAAACTCTTTGATAATATTTAAGACATATAATGTTTTAAAAACACAATCTGTGATAAAGACAAATAAACTAACAACATACGTGAGCAAGCAAAGGTGTGTGTGTGTGTGTGTGTGTGTGTGTGTGTGTGTGTGTGTGTGTGTGTGTGTGTGTGTGTGTGTGTGTGTGTGTGTCTGTGTGTGTGTGTGTGTTTACAGCCTCATAAATACTGCATCTGACTTTTTTTCACCTTCCTCTACTGACTTTGTACAGTTTACAAACAAAACTGACCCATATTCATAGTCATACTTACACAGTAAATGTATTTTTGGTCTAATTAAAAGAAAAACGGCGCTTTAGCAGAACAGGTGCTGTGAATGAAGCTTACTCAGGGCCAGAGTAGCATCCTCGGATATGAAAACATAAAACGTGGCTTCAAGGCCAAATGACACATCAGGAACACAAATTCAAAGACTCTTGGACAGATGCACCCACGCAGTCTTGGAGCGGCGACTGATGGCGTGAAGGAAGGAGGTGAGCAGCTGCTTTGATACATGGCGAGCAGAAGGAGGCCGAGCAGCTATAAATCCTTTCCTCTCCCAGGCAGCCCTTAAGAAGCAGACACTGATTAATTTTTTATTCTGTCTTTCACTTTATTTCTTTCATCTAGATTTTTTTTTTATTTTCCGCATGTAGCAGAAATAAATCCCTGCTTGTCTGTTTGGAGACTGAAACATCATCTTGAGGGGAAAACAAGCTCACTACTTTCTACTGGAAAAAAAAAAAAAAGAGTTTGACGTGACCACATTGATCTCTGTCAGTCATTCCAAACACATAATATATATATATATATATATATATATGCTATATTGCCAAAAGTATTCGCTCACCCATCCAAGTATTCAGAATAAGGTGTTCCAATCACTTATAAAATGTATACGTGTTACGTATAAAATCCAGCACCTCGGCATGCAGACTGTTTTTACAACGTTTTTGTGACAGAACGGGTCGCTCTCAGGAGCTCAGTGAATTCCAGTGTGGAGCTGTGATTGGATGACACCTGTGCAACAAATCCAGTCCTGAAATGTCCTCGCTAAATATTCCAGTCAACTGTCAGCTGTATTATAAGAACATGGAAGTGTTTGGGAACGACAGCAACTCAGCCACAAAGTGTTAGGCCACGTAAACTGACGGAGCAGGTCAGCGGATGCTGAGGTCCATAGTGTGAAGAGGTCACCAACTTTCTGCAGAGTCAGTCGCTACAGACCTCCAAACTTCATGTGGCCTTCAGATTATCTCAAGAACAGTGAGCAGAGAGCTTCATGAATGTGTTTCCATGGCCGAGCAGCTGCATCCAAGAAATACATCACCAAGTGCAATGTGGTGTAAAACACGCTGCCACTGGACTCTACAGCAGTGGAGACACGTTCTCTGGAGGGATGAATGGCGCTTCTCCATCTGGCAATCTGATAGACAGGTCAGGGTTTTGCAGTTGCCAGGACAACGATACTTGTCTGACTGCATTGTGCCAAGTGTAAAGTTTGGTGGAGGGGGGGATCATGGTGTAGGGTTGGTAAAAGGAACTCTGAATGTTTCAGCATACCAGGACATTTTGGACAATTCCATGATCCCAACTTTGTGGGAACAGTTTGGAGCTGGTTCCTTCCTCTTCCAACACGACTGTGCACCAGTGCACAAAGCAGGTCCATAAAGACCTGGATGACAGAGTCTGGTGTGGATGAACTTGACTGTCCTGCACAGAGTCCTGACCTCAACCTGACAGAACACCTTTGATGAATTAGACCGAAGACTGAGAGCCAGGACTTCTCCTCCAACATCAGCGTGACCTCACAAATGTGCTTCTGGAAAAATGGTCAAAAATTCTCATAAACACACTCCTAAACCTTGTGGACAACGTTCCCAGAAGAGTTGAAGTTGTTATAGCTGCAACGTGTGGACCAACGTCATACTGAACCCTATGGATTAGGAATGGGAGGTCACTTAAGTTCATATGCGAGCCCAGGCAGGTGAGCCAGTACTTTTGGCCGTATTGTGTATAGCTGAAAAAATGTTCTTGGTGGCTGATTTTGAAATAAACAGTATGATTTGAGACTATAGCTCAAACAAATGATGCAAATACCTTGAAGAAAGGATGGCAGAGCGAGAGGCAGCAAAAGGCTTTTGAAGGGCAAAACCACAATCAGCCTGATTGTACAGCCGCACAGGAACAGCAGGGAATTAGGAACAAGTGCACTGTCTTTTCTTTTCTTTCTTTTTTTGTTTTATTGTAGTTGCAGCAGTCTGTTCCTAAGGCTGAATATGATGAGAAAAAAAGAAAAAAATATCACAGAGGGAGGCTCACTTTCTGAGAACATTCTGCTCTTATAAGTGAAAGACATCTGCTGAAGCAACATGAAAAGTAATCAAGCTTCTGAAGGGAGACACTCCGCTTTGGTTTTGATTCCTTTCAGTATAAACAACGATAACAGTGATAATGTGTTAAAGAAAAATATTTTAGCTGAGTCAGAACTTCGATCTTTGGTACCTCATGTTTTTTTATGACATTTATTCTGTTCTTGTCTGCCGTTTTCACACATTCACCCCAGCAGCTCCACGGGGGCATTTCAATTTCAGTAAATCTGCTCTCGTCTGCTCTGCTCCCTGAAACCGTGCCCTCCGTCCCTCCATCTGAAGGGACTTCTGTCATTTGACGCCTGAGCGAGGGTTCAAAACCTCATGAAAAGTACTTGATGACGGGATCACTGCAGATCCTGTTTTTGTCAGCTCAATTCTGCTGCCACCAGAGAACCTGTACAAGTAAACTCTTAAAAAAACTATAAACAAAATCTTCCGAGCACCTTTCCAACACTTCTGAGGCTGATTTTCGAACCTTTCCAGTACTTAACTGGAGATTTAATTTACATGTTTATATGAATTAATGGACTAACAATGATTATTTCATTCTTTATCGTGTTAAAAATCACGACATTACGCTGTAAAGGACTAAAACTGTGAGGTTTTTTTCTAATGGCAGCAGGATCAGAAATGAAAGGACACCGCCTACCATCACCAAATCTGTCTCTTCTAGTGTAAAATAATAAACAAGCAACTCCTCATATCAAATATAATAATTAAACATATGTGTCTTCATAAAACTACACTAAACTTCTCTAAACGTCTGTTGTTGACAAATTATTGGCCATTTTTCCCTCAACAGCATAAATAAATGTGTACGTGAATAAAACTTTGATAAAACAAGACTTGTTTGCTTCAGACTGCTACGTAAATGTGATGCATTAATACAATCACTGAAATTCTCAAGACGTGTATTTCTTTTTCTGTTTACTTCAATAACAGTGAGGCACTGTGATGTGGATTTGTTTTGATCGATTAAGAGGTGTCCACATCTGTCTCTGGGGTAGACGCTAGACTACAGTCGTAGATGGCTGTTTTTTTTAGACACCAAAACATTTCCCTTTTGCTGTATTTTGCTATGTGTTAGAATTTGTATTTATTATTCTCTTATTGCTCATGAGTGCAGTCCAACTCCAAGCCACACAGTTTCATCTTTGAATGTATGAACGTGAAGAATGAAGTCTTGTGACACTCGTGGAGGAGTTCATCTGACGAGACAACGGTTGTAACAAGAAACAAGCTGCACCTGCAACAGAGCGGCTGCAGGCGCCACGACTCCTTAATAATGTCTGCCGTTCCTAATAAACTGATTTTGTATTCATTGAAATGAGCCGGGGACCAGTGTTTGTAGATCATTACAGTTTTTAAACTTTGACTGCAGCAATGTGCACATATACAGATGCTATTTCTGAATCGTGGACTTGTGCGCGTAAACAACTGTCCTCGGTGCAAACCTCAATAAAGACAAGTGAGCCAAAGGTGTGAGAGACTGGTAGTGTCACGTAGAAAAGGATTACTTCAACTTTTTAACTAGAGGTGAAAATCAAAAGCCAATTCCACCTTGGGAACCGGTTTGAAATTTCGTGAGGAATCTGATTTACACGCCCCTGAATCTTTTTTTAAATACATTATCGAATCTGCCGAGTGCTAAAAATGTACAAAGCAAATCAACATGACATAAGATGAGATGTTTTATTCTGTCATGCAACGAGGCAGTGACACTGCAGTTTAGCTGCAGCTGAAGTGGAGACGCTGCTGGAACCTGCAGAGGTGTCACGTTACTGAATTTAAGACAGTAAAACAGTGCAGACGTATTTGTTTGACATATTTGTTTCCTCATCGCAACATGGTCTGGAATTAAAAAGGGAATCAATAAAGAATCGGATCGATAAGCAGAGCCGATGATGGCATTAGTATTAATAAAGTATCTATTCCCTTACCTCGTCCTGGCATGTATACCCTCAGCACCTATAAAGGAGTTACTTTCTTCTTTACAGGATTGCACTACAAGAAATCAAACAATGATAATGTTTAATGAAAAAGTTACAATAAAAACACAACATTGGTCTCCTCCTGCACATGGTTAAATCACTCAAACTAAAATGCCGCGTCCTCCCTGCATCACGTGACACCTGCAGGCAAACATGACAAACACGCTGTGTGAACGCAGACGTCACCGGTTCCTTGCAAAACGCTCACCTCTGCATTTGCAAATTAATTGAAAGGGGACGCGGACAACTGGGTCACAAACAGCGCTCCACAAGACTAAAACAGACACAATGCTGCACGCGGCGCGTGCACCCAAATGAAAAGCGCGCTCAAGTATAGATGCTGCGTACATCAAAGCGCTTCTCACTTGCGGCTGTCGGGAAATAATTAACCTTCCTGAGACGCAGCGGCGGGGAAGTAGGCAGCCTCTCACAGCCACCACGAGATTAGGAAAATACAAAGTGCAGCTAATTGGGATAATAAAATCAATTTATCCGTGAGAGTTCCAGCCAGCCCGTAATATGAATTGTAGGAGGCCCTGGCATCCGCGCTGCATTTAAACTTGGGAAATATTTACCATCTGCATACAATATGAGACCTCTCTTATAAGCTCACACATATTCCAGAAATAAATGACTAACTTCAGATTGGAGCAGAGAGGAGCCGTCTGCTGCGCTGATAAAAAACAAGCTTTGTATTTCATGCTGTAGAGGAAAAAATGATGAAGCTTGTTACACGTCAGATACAGATACAGATACGGACTGTGTTGGAGATATTTAGGTTCGTCACAACTGCATAAAAGGACACGAGCCGGAGTGTAAATAAAACCGAGCTGTGCCAGTCATGTCATGAGCGTTTATCAGCGCGTCCTCGTTTCTGCCTGGCAACAGTGAGGAGAGGAATGACCGCGCAGCCTGGGGAGATGTTTAACATGACAGCAGGCTTCATTACACACACTACCTCCACTGGACGAAAGTCCTTGAGGAGCAAATGCATCACAGAAGTCAAACACTGCAGAGAGAACCGGCGACAAAATTTAAGAAAGCTGAGACCTTTGGCAATAAATGAGCATCTAACCATCACAAATGTCTCTCGCTGCAAGATACTATCACAAATCCAAATCAATCAGTGACGCTTCCTCTCCATCATCACCTAATGTCAGATTATTCTGCTTATAGGCAAAAGACAAGCTTGTGTCTGTTTTTTTTTTCTTTTCTTTTGATGGCTCTGAAAAGCTCCAGCAGTGCATATTCAGAATAACACAGAGAATAAAGAGCAGAGTGCAGCCAAGCAGAACGATGCAGAGTGAGCCGATGCTGCTCTAACGCTGAGAACATGTGCTGGGACGATGCTGCGGCCCTTCAGCACCATTAGCCCAGCCTTGGGGATCACGTGCGGGGTCTTTGGCCTTGGATCCATTCCAGCCCAAAGCATCCTTTTGATTCATCTGAGCTTTTTACAATCAGTAAACAGTAATTACAATCATTTTGTGATTGTGATGATGACTACGATGACGATGGTGGTTACGCAAAACAGGATTACCTAATATATGAGTATGATCAGCTGCCCGTCAATCTGAAGGTTTTCTGCTTTACTCATCTTAATGAAATGTCTGTTAACAGACTGGTGCTGCAGGCAAAGGCACCACAAACACTCACCAGGGATATGTAGGAATATTTCAGCTAAAAAAAACAACAACACTTAGATCCTGCAGTAGTCTGAGGAGGGTGAAGCCTGCTCGAGCACCTGCCACTCTGCCCCTCGTCAACGCACGTTTGATGGTTTAATGTCTGCTCGTGGCCTTTATCGAGAACGTTTCACAATAAGAAAACAGAATCATTGGATTTAAACAACATGAGCTGGCTCCTGTCAGTACAATGTCACCCATAAGTCCCGTCAGAGGTTTGATGGGAAAATAAAAAAGTCTAAATGTGTCGTGAAAGGATCTCAGATCAGAGTGTGTGATTGACCTTCAACCCAGAATCCTCAGGGTTCACGGTGAAGCCACTCTCTGTGCTCTAAAATACAACACACCTACGTGTTTCATTGCAAACAGTGACATGTTTGTGTTTTTCTGTAGGTTATTTATATTTTACCACCAACCACAACATTGTGGAACCAAGTTTGAGCCCGGTCTGAACCGACGTCAGCCAAACAGGATGGCATCAGTGTGTTAAAGTGTGTAAAGCAAACGTGCCATCTCGTGATTTTTGCACTTCTATTAGAAATTCATGTTAAACTTGTTGCATACTTTAATTTGTGCCTACACTGGCCGCAGATCTTTCACTGAACCGTTTGAAGCAACAATTTTAATTACTTCCCTGCAAACATGAGACAAAACCATGACAATATACACATATCGAGATCTCGAAAATGGTTTAAAAAGTAAAAATTAAAGCCCTGATTCTAAATTCTTTGGACAAGTCCGTCTTCAGTCAAAACTTAATTCACGTATACTTGAAGGGAGAATAACTGCAGCCGCTGCAGATTTAATAGCAGAGAAGCAGAGACTTTTACAGTACCTTTGCCAACATATAGAATCCATAATGTATTACTGCTTTCCATCACTTCAAATGCAAAAAAGAAAACTTTGAGTTAACTTGCTGCCGCCCAGGGCTTCATTTTGCAGGGTTTTTTTCTCACAGCTTTCCTGATACATCTTGTGCTTTGACAGAAAACAGATTGAGCAGAAGTGAGTTGTGGCTTTGCAGATCTTATGGGCTAAATCTTGGAAATGTTATTTACTCGAGTGCTTAAGAGGACACAGCAGAGCGTGCGCTGTCATTTGTCTGATTTGTCAGGATTTCTAAAGCGATGGAGTGAACGCTCGTGCGTGAGCAAGAATCCTTATGAAGCTGCCATCAAGCAGAGCAGGTTGCAGCACAGCGAGCGCGCTCAGCTGTCACCCGCCATCAGCGTTTCCAGAGCAATCGCAGCCGACAGTCTTTCTGCATTAAACATGAACTCGGAGCATAAGTGCACCGTGAATCCTGTGCAATTCACAGTTATGAAGAAAACTGACTCAAAATTGACATGCAGGGGAATACAAAGCAACATCATCCTTCTTTCACATTCAGTAGATCTGTGAAAAGGTAAATATTTACGGATTTTACCCTTTTCTAGTTCTGTGCAACCTCACATTAAGTATGTGTTCAATAGGTGAGACCCCGACGAGCTCTGATGACGTGGACGTGAGGCAGCAGCTGGATGAAACTAGTTTTGCTTTACAGTGAATTTAGATTGAACCTTCAGTCCCAATTACACTGAAGCTGAAACTTTTTCCTGATTTCTTTTTTCTTTCCCTTTCTTCCTTTTGTTCTCTCTCTCTCTCTCTCTCTCTCTCTCTCTCTCTCTCTCTCTCTCTCTCTCTCTCTCTCTCTCTCTCTCTCTCTCTCTCTCTCTCTCTCTCTCTCTCTCTGCTACCAGTCTAATTTCTGTCTGACATTGACTCGTTTTCTTTTCCTCCCTTTTCTTCTTCTCTTTTGCCCGTTTCCCTGCACATTGTCTTTCCTTCTCCGTAGCTCTTTCCCTCTCATTTTGCCTTTCTTTTTTTCTCTTTTCTTCCAATATTTTGCTCTTTCTTTCGCTCCTTTAATTCTTTCCTGTCCTTTTTAGTTTTCTCTTTCTTGCTCCGTCTGTACTCTTTTCTCCTTTCCTTCCTCTCTTTCTTATCCTTCATTTCTTTCTTTCTCGAAGCGTTTTAGCAGTAACTAGCAGAGACCAGTCTCCTGTTGAATCTGCACTGACATTTATTTCTTGTTTATCCTCCACCTCTCCGCAAAGTTTAATGAGATTCAACTGAGTCGTTTATACATAAACCAGCTAAATAAACCAGCTGACAAACCCAGCTCCCGCTGGAGCGCCTCGGCGCAAACATATTCTTCCTCTCCACCACTGGAAACTTTTTGTGTGGAGACCAAACTTTTAATGGGACTTTGAGGCTCAGAGCTCTGATCTTCAGCCAGCTCGTCCTCTCGGAGAAACCACGGGAGACTGAGAAGAGCCAAGGTATTCTGTACCTAATCAGTACTATTGATCACTGCAATTGATGACAGTAGATAAATGATCATCAGCAGCAGGATTTATCCATGACCTTTTGGTCCACCAGTCAATTTCTCCTAGTCCCACCCTGCTCATTAGATTACAAGGTTATCAGATTGTTCTGTTTAAGACCCAGGACGCTGAGGAACATATAATCCACCGAGGTGACGCCTCGTCATCAAAACTTTCATTAACAAAATCACTAAGTGATGCTTTATGTCTGGTTTTGATGTTTTAAAAAATGCATCTAACCGTTTTGGGGCACCCCGCTTCATAATTTGTCACAAAAACTTCTAATAAATTCAAACCATCGTATGGCACATTTACCGGTATCATAGCGAGCACAGAATCCACGTGCACCTGTTATGACTGACATCATCCTGCAGCAGATGAGCACAAAACCGGCAGAAGGCTTGAGTTCACTGTGAAACCCCACTAATCTTGCAGGACAACAGACTAAATTTAATCAGCGCTCGTGTGTCCCCCGATGCTGATTTTAAGGAAATGGACTCTAAGTTGGCGTCTACTCAGATGTTATTTCTAACCCTGATGGACAAATGCAGGACATGCAGCGAGGAAAGGGACTAACTGCAGATCTGTTCCCATGGTAACACGGACCAATAGATCTTAGCTGTTGACTGATGATGAAGATCTCTATAGGCCTATTAAAAAAAAAAAAAAAAAACAGCAACACCTACACACACATGCTGCATGTGCCCGCAGACACACACATGACACATACCAGATGGGAGTCAGCCTCCGAAACATCTTTTATCAATAATAAATGGAGATGAAAAAAATAAGGATTAAAACAAAACACACACAACTGGAATGTTTTCTCTCTAAAAAAAGCCTAAAACAGCTGAATGCTTGTGTAACCAGGTCACAGACAACGGCCAGAGAGTTAAGTCTCCTCAAGCCATTTTATAGAAAAGCTCTCTCTTAAGTGGCTCAGCGATTTGATGTGAAAGAGGATCCGTTTCTGAAAGTGAGCGGGCCATTTGCTCAGACATAACAGAGAAGATAAACGGATTTATTCCAAATACGTTGGCAAGCTTTATATATATATATATATATATATATATATATATATATATATATATATATATATATATATATATATATATATATGTAGTTTTAATACATTTGTGGCCTTCATAGGAGCACAGCGTTACCCTCAGACGGGACCATGTGCAGTGGAGGAATGTTTTAATAAGAAGATGCTGGTATGTCGTTATCTTCCAAAATCATTTAAAATGTCTCAGTGTGCACATCAGCAAGACTTGTATACTTATGGCAATATGAACTTATGAATCATTAGGTGTATAATTTAAATGTATGTAATTATGGGCGTGACATTGCATTTTACAGAGCTCTTTACAAAAACGTCGAGGCACTGGGTGAAATGCAAATTTGTTAAAAGAAAATGATGTAAAAACTTCTAAATGGTACAAAGAGTTGAATATTGAAACCAATACCTCTGTTCAACGTGACCTTTTCTCTTTGGAATAAATTATTCCTGGCATTACACCTCCCAAATGTCAGCACCCACCTCTACTCCAACCTGTGCTGCAACCCAAACTATCATAAATAAAAAGAAAATAAAAAAATAGCTCATGCATCTGTCATATGTTGGTGTCACATCCACAGATGACTGATGCTGACATATCTGTGCTGATAAAATGAAACCATTTTCTCCTGGTTAGTCAAGTGTAAAAGTATGTTTTTATTTGGAGTGACCTTTTATTTGGCTCTTACATCTCTGACTCTGGTCTGGAGCGTTTAAGTTTTATTTATGTTTTATTTATATTGCAATGTAATGGATTTGTAAAACAGCCATGTAGCATTGTGCATCCTGCAATAAGTCAGAACTAATGCGTCTGAAGAACTTGCCTAATATTAAATCAAACAGGACCCGGCAAGCGGCGACACCTGGGCTTCCTTCCGTCCTGACCATTGTGAAGCATTAACACACCTACGTTCCCTTCATAAAACCTGTCTGTTCACACTTAAGCCACAGCACTGCCATTCAGAGCAGTAACCAGGGCATCAAGGGGGTGCCTTGTTTTTGGTGAGGTTAAAATAAAACATTTTTAAAGGAAGGGTGGGGGGCATATGATAAAACGTCTTTGGTGCCCGCTTTTTCTTCTTCTTGGATGTCCATGAAGACATAGAGATCATTAATTATTCACGTATGTTGACTGTGACACGTCCCCTATGGATCTTTTCCGACGTTGCCTACCTCGGGGCTCAGCTCTCCGTTCAGGGGTAAAAACTTTTCCTCCGAAGCCAAAGAAACCGTCGCATTGAGCGCGCTGTGGCCGCGCAGCGACGCGGTCCGCAGCGCGCTCCACTCCAGCAGCGTGTTGGCAGACATCGGCGGGGGGCTCTGCGTGAGCGCAGGGAGACGGCGGGGTGTAAAATAAATATAAAATAATACGCATTCAGCCCTAAATACAAAAATGTGACATTTGAGCCGTAAAAGCCCCCATAGATAGAAACGCACCCACGATGGCATCCAGCCGCACAACAGAGCTTTTTTTTCCCGCGTTCTCATTTACAAGAAGAAAGACTTCAATTAAATCCTCCACACAATGATTTGCCTCATCGACTGATAGTAAATAACTGTTTTAATAAGGTCTAGCCAGTGTCTGAAACGATCCGATCCACCGATCATGTGGTGATTGATGTTCGTTTGTCAGATGATGGGGAACACAGCAGCACTCTTGAAGACGGGAAAGTAACAAAGCATCGGTGTCTTACCCTCAGCGGCCAAGGAGCTCCGCATCATCAGCATCAGCACCGCGCCGATGATCACAAGCCACCGGGCCAGCATCCCATCCAGCGCCCGCGTCCTCTGGCTGTTCCTCAGCGAGCAGACGGCCACCATCCCTGCATCCGAGATCCATACCAGAGAGCGGCAACTGCGGTCTTCCGTATCATCATTTACCTCTCCGATCCCGGGGCCGTCGCTGGCTCCCCTGGAGACAAGCGCGTGTTTGGGAGCCATTGGTCAACCAATTAATCCTGAATGGAAATCATCTAGAGGCGCTGCTGTGGTGAAAGGCATCCGATCAAGCTGCCACCGGTTCGGATGAGCAGGGCTCCGCTCTCCATGAGCCCGCCGAAGGCTGTGCTTAGTTTTTACCTTTACGCGTCTCACCGTGACCGTGTACACGCGCAATGTCTGAAGTCTGAAGTCCCTACTGCGACCACCAGGCGCTCTCCATCCCAGCTGCCGGATGCGTCAATTCACATCTGCACAGCCGGAAACAACAGGAGAGCTTTCCAAAATAAAAGTGTCCAACGAGCCGGGAAGCGCTTTGGCCCAGGTTAAAATGTAGCACGGTTAAGTTTGTTGAGGAGGAGGAGTTTGTGTTAGTTTGACAGGTAATTATTCGAAATTTGCATCCGTTTTACCTAATAAAAAACGAATAAATGAAACAAATATGTAACATAACGCTGTAATATAAAACAAATGATAACCAATTTAAATGAAGACACTGCTGTTCTAGTATTTCATCACTTTTTATTCACCACAGTTTTGTAGAGGTGCCAGTGTTTAACAACTATTGCTGCTTCATCTTCACCTCAACAGAAATGTAATGTTTGAAACAGTTTCCTTTTTCCTCATCAGAGCAATTAACTTGTCCGAATACATCAAAATATAAACATCAATGGTACCATGTTGCACACAATCTCTGTAATGATGCTCTGGTAAAGGGGACCTCATGAGGAAGAAAAGCAGTGGACCTTTAGCTCTTATGAGTCATGATTTTAACAGAAGTTCCACCTGTTTGTGTGACGCTGAGATCAAGCTAGAAAAAAAGAACTGAAAAGGTTCTCCTGATGAAACATCCTCTTCCAAACACGGCCTTGAACTTTAACCCCATGCTGTTGTTTTTGGCTCTTATGACACTCCAACAAGCTCCGCCAGCTGTTGAGAGGAGTACCCCAAAAAATAATACATCTGTAAAAAGGTTATTATGCAAAACTGAAAATAGTTATAAAGACATTTTTTGGAAAAATATGAACATTTATTAATATAGTATGTGAATTACTTTGTTTTCTCTATACTTTCCTTTTTTATGTTTTCTGTACTTTTTCTTTGTTGTCTTTTAAAATACAGTTTTTGCCTTCAATCTGAGGAGTATATGTTAAATATTTCCTCTATAATTTATAGCACATGTACACACGAGTGTATGTATCGGTGTATATTTGTATGTATAGCTATTTAAGCACATGTGCGTGTGTATTTTAAATCCATGCATAACTATATCTACCTATAACTATACCTATACTAGTGTGCAAACCATGAACTGTGAAAGTACACAACACACAATATATAATATCTAAAGAGATGATAAATGTAGGGTGATTATGTGCTCTCAAATAGATGTTTGCACATTGGTCTTTATTAAGAACTGCACTTTTTTTTTCTACTCCTACAATTAATATTTATATGTACTAGTTGACTGCATGTATATGCCGTTATATTGGTATACTTAAATATGTAAGAGCAGTTAAAGATACTTGTATGTATTTGATGACTATGTCACTTTTATATAATTGAGGTATCAATACTGCCCCCACAGCTTTGATACAGGCACTTAAATATATTCACAGTCCTACACACACTACACACAGCACACACACCAAAATTAAACAACTGAAAAGGCAATGCTCCCCCTGTTTTCTGTGTCCCGTTTGTAAATATCCAGTTGTCCTGTGTTTAAATGTCTTCTTTTATTCTAACACGACAGG
Source organism: Xenentodon cancila (assembly GCA_014839995.1). Classification (NCBI taxonomy): domain Eukaryota; kingdom Metazoa; phylum Chordata; class Actinopteri; order Beloniformes; family Belonidae; genus Xenentodon; species Xenentodon cancila. The sequence continues at coordinate 5,967,293 of CM026199.1, read as the reverse complement.
TTATGCCCTCATTCACACACAGTACGACACATCACACTGTCACCAAACTGCACCCATCACTGTCTTGTCTTTTCTTTCCTGCTCTTTCCTGTTCCACTCTTTCCTGCTCTTTCACGCCCTACCGTCTGTGATCTTAGTCCACTTTGGCAGAATTTTTTTTGCAGAATTTTTCTTTTCTTCTAGGGATAAATAAAATATGGCTAGACTGTCAAGTGGCCTGGTGAAAGAAACACTCACACACTGTTGCAAGATTAAAAAAATAAATATAAAAATGCAGACAAAGGGAGAAAAAAAACTACACTAGCGCTCTGCGTTTTGTTTATGTGTTGTTTCTGGGTGCCTACGCATCATCCAGAAATCACTTACTCTGCCTTTAAATATCCAAAACATTTTTCTGAACAAAGTTACGGCAAAACAGTCTGATCTATTGTAGCAGATTACTATCCAACTACAAGGCCTTTGTTACAAGTTTTATTCCATTTTGTGTGAAATACAACTGTAATTTCTGTCTGGGATTAATGGTTTCTTGTTACAACAAAATAATAATAAAAATAATACAACTATAGTTATATATAACACTTTTATACAATGTTACAAAGTTCCAAACACAGCAGCTGAGAATTTAAGCCAGACACTAACTTGAACCAGCACAAAAACGAATACAAAACTAATAAATTATAGAGCCGAATTACCTTAAAATAAGGTTTTGAAGGGGATCAGTGGGATTTTGAAAACAAAGTGAAATCCAACAGGGGGCCAGTGAAGGGAAGCGACTACAGGGTGGATGTGGTCACATGTTTGTTTTTTGTACCAGTAATGAGTCGTGCTACAATGTTTTAAATCAACTGGAGGTGACGGAGGGAACGCTGACTGATGCCTCAACACGCTGAATTACAGCAGTCCAGCCAAGAGGAGACAAAAGGATGCAGAACTTATTGTGACTCAGCTGACGCAAGAAATAAACTGATTGTAGCTATTGTCTTAAGATGGAAAAAACAAGACTGAACTGCATGTTAGACCTGAGCATCAAAACTAAATATTACTCCTCGATTTCTAGCAGTTTGTTTGATATTATCTTAGTAGAAACAACACAACCAACAGCGTTTTGGGGACCAAAAAGGAACAAGCTCTGATTTTCTTGTAATTGAACTTAAGAAGAACTTAAGGATTTAATGCAACTAGTACATCGCGTCTTCCAAATGTAGGACCTCTTCACAAACTTATTCTTTTTGTTCCCTTTCTTCTTCATTTTAATTTTCTTACCGGCTTACCTTGTAAGCTGGTAAGTAAACAATCTGAGAAGACATTTGATGCATTTGCGACAGAGACTTTGGCAGAGGCCTTGTGTGCATCTCAGGGAGGTGTTTGATGTCTGGGGAACGAGAACGCGGAGCCTCAGCGGATCTATTTCACCAGAATATTCTTTTGAACTCAGCCTGGAGAGAGATCATAACAATGAAACTTCTTTCAAGATTAAACTGGCTCAGTGCTACAGCCTGCTGTTGGTGGAGATAAATTCAGAGGGGCAACTGAATGAGCCAGTTGGGTCCAGAGGCCAAAAGAGATAACAGGCTTCTGGCTTTATTTCAAGACAGATTCTCAAATAAATAAATAAATAAATAAAATGACATGTGAGCAATAAAATAAAAGAGCATAAGAAAATGGAAACAATCCAATTTAAACACAAAGTAACTAAGAGATTTTAAAAAATGACCACAAGACATAGAAGAGCTACGAAATGATTTAAAATGATCAAAATGTGACACAAAGGTTGACAAAGAAACAGAAAATTACCACAAATGTATATGAAATTAAAAATATGACGCATGATGACCAGACAATCATTAACAACCAAATTGAGGTAAAGTGACCACAAAGACTGAACGGTGACGAAGAAATTAATTACCAAAGAGACATGAAACTGCCATAAGCAGATGCAAAATCTAAAATGAAAAACAAAATATCTAAACTGAAAGAAAGTAAGACGTAATGAAAAATAAACACAAAAAAACAGACAAAATCCAGAAATAAGAGAAGGAAACAACTATATGTGTTAAAATGTGACCTGAAATGTTAAGTGACAGAAGATAATCCTGCACAAAGACTGTGTGAAGAAAACAAAAGAGAAAAAAATCGGTATAGTCTATATAGCAGTTTTTAGGTCATGTATACAAATCACTCTAAAATATGACAAACTACTAGAACAACACGTATTTTAAATCTTTTCAAGTGGCCTTTAGTCTTATATACCGTAACAGGTTTTCAAATCAAACGTTTGTGACCAGTTAACGGTGTCGGAAAATAACATTTTTATTTTGATGAGATATTTTATTTCGGTCTTGTTTTAACAAACTGGGCCAACTTGATGCGTCTCCTGACTGGCAGGATAGAAACCGTCTCTGTTCTCGGCGTCACTACAGCTCAGGTAGATGAATTACCGCAACCTTTGCACAAGCTGAATACTACAATCACCCGCTGCATCATCAGGGGACTTCAAACTGCTGCCAGTGCTGCTCTTTCTGTTCGGAGTTCGGCGTGCAGCCTACGCCCCCTGCTGGCCGCCGGAGCCTTCTGCTGGATGCCGGCGCCCCCTGCTGGCCGCAGCGGGCAGTGGGGGACTGTCGTGCTACATTCAGGTCCGCTTTATGAACGCTGCGATTTAATTACTAAAAATGTGTTTCCACCAACTTACGCCAGTAAATGCATCACAGTGGCAGAGCTTTTTAAATGTAGTCGTGTCATTGCATAACAGGTATTTGTTAATGTGCCAAAAACGTGTGTCAAAATCCCGTTTTTACTTTATTTTTTTTTTAATTTTTGCTTCTGTCTTGTCACCAGATCTCAGCCCAACTGAACAGTTAAAAAAAGATTCTGAATCAACAGTTTATAAAACGCTCTCCTCCACCATCATCATAACAAACGTGGTAATGACGTTAACCTAAACTCATATTTGTCCACCATCTACACAATTCTGGATTCACATGAAATGATTTTAGCATTTGTGTAAAAGAAAGACAACAGTAGCTAAGGCAAAGTTTGTTTTTTTGTTTTTAATTCAAAGTGAATCTCGACGTAGTACACAATAAATTCAAAATTTGACACTCACCAATAAGAGTCACCAAGAAGGAACCCGCTTTTTGTGACAAAGTACATAAGGCTTGGTCACACTGAAACTCACTGAGAACTATGGGAGGGGGGATGACTGCAAACTGTAAGACACATATTATATCCAAAAAAAGATCATATTCCCAGTCCTCGTATTGTTGTATATTGCACAGTGCAGTTGCTACAAGTTACACTTGTGTAGCATTAGATCAATAAAACAAATCAAATAATAAAAATCATAAAGCCACACAAATCTACACACATTTAAAATGGTAACAGTTTAAATTTTACATCTACACGTTTGTGCCCAAATACAAAAAAAAAAAAAAAAAAAAAAGTTTACCTAATGATTGGATGATCATAGTATAAATCTGGGGAAGGTGATTTCATGTGATTTGATTCGTGCACAGTAGCCTAATGACATGTTGAGATGGATCAGCGTTTAATGATTTGATGGTTGTGACGTGCTTTTGCTCAATTATTCATGGTTGTTTTTGGACCTGTGTTGTTGCGCTCCATGTGAGGTCTGGATCCGGGGCTGCGTGACCCTCTGATGTCTGATGATCCAACAATCAAGCCTGAAACTACATGGAGATGAGATTATCTTTCCAAAGTAATCGACCTAAAGCAGTCGGGGATGGCGTAGGGGGATTACAGTGTGGAACATCACCTGTGCTGAGTTGACAGAACAGACAGAACTCACCAAAAGATGGTGCACACCACAAATTTAACAGAAAAAAACAACTAAATCCTGTGAGTGAAGCACACGTTACTGTGCCACAACACAAAAAACACAATTATAGTTGTAGGTGGCACTCCAAGCAGAACAGTGCATATTAAACAAGCACACAAAATACAACCATTACTTAAGTAACATAGTAAAAACCATTATAATGTAATAAAACTTTTAGAATAGGATGGGATAACTTTGGGCCTTAACCTTGAATATGACTGATGGATAAAGCATCTTGAAAGAACCCCTGACGGAAAAACACAAGATCTAGCAATGGTAAAAGCTGCATACAAGGTCATCTACATCCCAATCACAAAGTGAGAGAAAACGCTCTGTAGCCGACAGAAATGCAACACACAACACATTTGAAAACCAAAGCCAGGTGTCCCGACGTTCAAATACATTCACGGTGTGAGAATAAAGCTTTGCATTTAGGTATATTTAGGCCCTATTTTTAGTACTGCACGGTGTTCTTGGTGAATAAAAACGTTCCCTGACTTGTACTTTCTTAGGATTCAGTTTATATATTTAACAAACAAAAAAAATTAGTTTTTTTAGACCTCGTCTCAGTTTAACGAAGGAACTTTGGGGTTTCATGATGTGAAAGTGGAAGAAGATGATAATGACACCGACCAACGACCCCCCTCCCCGTCATCTGTCAGCCACTTCTTGAAGAAAGGCACTAATTGTACAGTACGAGGAGTTGCAAATACAGTCCTATAACGGAAAACAAAGCCGTGTTGCTATTAGGAAAATAAAGAAAACCAAAAAAATACATTAACACCACGCTGGTTACAGAATCAAAGAGATGAGCCCAGCCTACATTTGAAATACTGATGCTAAATATTCACACACGCGCACAAAAAACATACACACACAGCAAAAAGGAACAGAAATTAGAAAAAAAAAAAGAAGAAAAAAGTGAAAACTTATAACTTCCAATACAGCAGTTTACAATCACTTCAAAACAACAAAGCAAATATACAGAGGCACTAGCATACAGGAGAAGCATTCAAAGTACTCCATGATCAAAATAAAATCCACTTCTGTTTCATCTAGTTGCCAAAACTACAATACAAAGGAGAGAATGCAGGCTAGAAAGAGATTAATCCTCTAAATTCACAGCTACAAAGTGGCAGATAATCAGTACATAGCAGCTCATAATCTATACATTCCAAATACAGTTTGCCAAACGTCGCTAAAAAATAAAACCTCAACCTAATTTTCAAAATAGAGATCTCATAATATATTCCAATATTGACAACTGCAACAGTATGCTGGAGGTTGAAGAAGAAATATCGTAGACCATGCTTCAGAAATGATTAACGAACAGTCTTTGGTGCTGATTGGAGTAAAACGCCAGCTGACGTGACGGGTGGAGACGCGGCTCCACGCCGCGCTGGGGATAAAACAAAAAACAAAACGAAAACCACGGCTATGCATCCACCCTGAAGGAATGTATCAAAGCTGACAACAGTACTCAATACAAGGACAAAAGCTTTGTCTCAAACCCACGTTGCAACGATTACTGATACAACTCTAATACTCAAAAGCCCAGCAATGATACTTAAAGTTGATAGGTTACTTCAAACACTGAGAAGCATTATAAAGTAAAAACATAAAACATTATCATTTTTCATAACGTTACGCCACTCCTAAAATCTAAAACATAAAATGCATTTGTCTAGTCTAAATGCAAACAATATAAACACAGCAACCCAGAGTATCTAGATTGTATTGCAGTTATAGTAAACAGTGACAAAACTGTTATGAATTAAGTACTATAGTGAATAGAAATCATTTATCAAAATATGCAATCACCCTTTATGTACATAAAAAGCTAGTTCAGTCAAGCCCTATATGTGCAGCCTCTAAATAACCCATACTCCGAGTTAGAAAGCCAGCTAAAGTCCAACATTAGTCAATAATAAAACATACCCACATGCGCCGTCCCCATATTCAACCGTGACCACGTCTCATCCGGACTCTCAAGTGCTGAGAGGCCATTTAAATGTACAATCTATATGCTCCTGAAGTGACGTTGTGTATTCTAGTTTTTAAGGCACTACTAAGAGGCAGCAGAAAAGTCTGCCTGAAACGATGACAGGAGCATTAAATCTGGGTGAAAGTAAACAGGGATGGCTTAACAAACAGGTCTGACCGGCTCGCACGTGCTACAAGGCAACAAAGATAAAGGATAAAGGGAAGGAGGACGTTCCACAACCTGACGGCATCCACGCCACTTAATTTCCTGCCTTGAATTACAACTCATTTTTCTTAACCAGAAGCAGGAGTTAATGTGCAAAGGACACATTCTTAGAAAAACAAATTCTCATCTCCAAATGAATTCAACCACTCTTGTAAATGCTCGCTTACAAAGCTCTGCAGTTTCCTCCACTGGCTGACATGATTCCACGGGAAGTCTTTCGGAGCTCAAGTCTCTCTGACAACCAAATATGATTGACAAGTCATGATGTCAGCAAGTTTTTTTCCCCCCATTCTCAAGACAGCATAAAACAACTTCGGCATTGTTAAAATAGTTTTTTTCTTTATTCGTCCGTAATGATCAAAAGCCACTCCTCTTCCTCTCGTCTTGTTTTCATTCTTCTTTAACATAAATGTTCATTTTGTGCTCTGCTGCTGGGTCTGCCCACCCAGGTCGCAGCTCCAGTCCACTTCCCCTTACTCCTCCTCATCAGAAGGTAGTGCTGCGGTCCCACTCTGCTCCTCAGATGTAAGAGAACTGGGGGTGGTGGCTGAGCTTGGTGGGGCTCAGAGGGAAGCCTGTGTAAGCTGCTGGTGAAGCCATATAGGGGTGAGGAGGGGGCGGAGGGGGAAAGGGAGGCTTGAACTGGTGCGGGTGGTGGCCGTAGCCAGGCTGATGATGAGGGTTGATGGTTGGGGAGGGGAGGAGCCTGTGTGGGTGAGGAGCAGGGTGCCCGGGGTGGTGGGGATGGGTACTGATGCCTAAGGTCACCTGGTGAACTAAAGTGCCTCCTTGGGGGTGGGAGAGACTGTAGCCGTGCTGGAGGAGAGGAGGAGGGCGAGAGGGTAGGATGGTGTGGGGGTGGTGGGTGGTGGTGAGGTGGCCATTGGAGGGGTATGACAACAGGGTGTGTGTGGGTGGAGCAGCTGAAGTGTGTGTGGGGCTGCTGTGATGCAGATGTGTGAAGGGGTGCGTGTGGACAGTAGGGGGGATGTAGGCGTGTGGTCGCAGAGGACCAAAGTTGCCGTTCCACTCTTTGTTGCTGAGGTTTGAACCGTACGGCTGCACCTGAGAGGTAAAACGAGAGACGAAGACAATGACAACATGTTTAAACCCGCTTCTCCACGTCTTTAAGCAGCTTATGACTCTTGGATGCACATTTAGTTGCTAATTTGATGAGTGATTGATGACACAAACTCTCTTTCTGTAAGCAGCCAGAGCTAACTGCAGCTGGCTTATTTTGGTAAAAAAAAAAAAAAAGCAGAAAATTAAACAGGGTGGGGGTGGGGTTATATTGGCACTAACAAGGGCCAACAAAATCCATCACCGACAACTTTCAGGGTCGTCATCAACAATCGCAAGGATGAGGAAACAATCTTATGGGAATAATGTTCCTGGCAATTTCCTGCCTTGGAGCCAATATAACTTTTAAACTGCATCTCAAATACTTTAAATTTTAACTTAAGCTTGGTTAGATTAGACCTGCTTTAGAGATTCCTGCTCCTCAAATGTGCATCTCAGTAACTACACAATGTTTTTGAATAAATTTGCTATCAAAATAAAAGTAACATGTGTGATCCCAGCAGAAGCATAATAAATATGTAAACATATTGCCAAACAGCCACTTTATAAGATACACCTGGTTTACCTAATAAAGGGATGAGAGTATACACACCATCTACAGCTCTACAATGTATTCTTGTAGTGAAAATGTTAACGCTCTAGACATCCATTCAACCAAGACCAATTTTGCTTTTTGTCTAACAGGTAGGTTTGAGAGAGGTTTTTGACGAGAAATGCTCCAAGGACCTTTCCAAATTGACAATTTCTTATATACACTTGTGGCACTGAATGTTTAAAATACTAAAGAATATAACATGGTTTATTTGATGCACTAGATGTCACTAAATGTGCTCATTTCTTTGAACGATAACAGTTTTGGGTTTGACTGCATCACTTGACCCAAGTGACCCCGTGTGATGCAGCTGCTGATCTGCGGGTGTTTGCTTAAGGCGATTCCTCTGGAACGCTGTGACTGGTTTGGATGATTGATGCCTCAATGTCATCAGACAGTTCAGAAACTCCATTTATTCTCTCTGCTCCTAAGTTACTGAGTATATTTTACCTTTTTTTTCTGCAAACTGGGGGTCTTCTTACAGAAATCATTTCCATACATTTTAAAAAGGCATCAGCTTTTGTAAAACTCCCACATCTCAAACAGAGGAAGGGCAGGAACTGAACTGACCTGTCCAAATCCCAGAGGGTGCTGCTGTTGCTGCCGGGACAGAAGGGATGCAGATGGGAGGAGAGGGACGGAGGAGGGAGTGGTCTGCTGTCCTACAACGCTGCAGTGCCCTTTGGACTGGGACCAGGACTCTGAGACTGGAAGAGAAGAAGTCAAAACTTAAGTTGACCAACAGCATAACTCAATGTTTCCCTACCTGGTTCCTCAGGGCACACTGCCTTGTATGCTTTAGACGTTTCTGTGCTCAAACATACCTGATTGGATCACTGTTAGCTTGTCAAACATCTACACAAATCTGTCCATGGTGCACTGATTTGAGCCAAGTGCGTTAGAACAGAGAAACATCTAAAACATGCAGGGCAGTGGGCCGCGAGCAAAAGGGTTGAGAAACACTGGCATCAGTCAGGCAAAAACAGCTGTTATCTGCATAGTCCCAAAAAACAAAGTGAAGATTCACAACGAGACTTCAAACAAAAACTCACGCCACAGTGAGGAGAGGAAAAAAACAAGTTAAGATGTTGCCTCTAAAAACCCACATCAAAGTTCAAACATGTTTTACCATCAATGATTTGACCAAGATCTGGTCAGATGCAATATATCAATGTTACAAGGTAGTGAGCCAAAACCCAACATGAAAAAAGAAGCTAAGCCTTTTATGACCATATCATAACTATAATTTCCACTAGTATCAACAAAACCATCAAAGCTATCAGACTGTATTGCTACCATCTTTAATTAAGGGTGTAGTTTTTCAATTTGAGTGCAGGCTTCTTTGTTTTCACATTCAAATGTTGAGCTTTTTGTTGTGAGATGTTTGAGTCCGTTTGCAAATCTGACCCTTCTGTGACTCCTGTGGGTCTTCAGTCTTTTGTCCACTATGAAGACCCATTTATGATCCCTCACGTAGGTTAATAGGCACGTCCATTTCAAGCCTTCTCATATTGCCGCCCGCCTACTTCCATGGGTCTTCCACGTTACCTTGATTGTTAAGTCAATTCACCCACCAGTGGGCAGTGCTGAGTTCAGAGTTCACTACCGCGTTTTGACGCCAGTTTCAGACACTGGTTGAGTGTTGGAAATCCACCACTACAATGTTGTTTGCAACCACCCAAAAACACCAGAAAAAGTGGTTTTAGCATACATGGCAACGGTGGAGGAGATCGTGTTAATGCACGCTCTTAGAAAGAAACAAAGACGCAGCAGTAGACGGCGGTGGGCCGTTTGGCCATTAAATACATCACAGCGTGTGGACGGCAAATTCCTTTTATCTCCTCTGGTTTGTTCCTTTTGCTGGTCGCGTGTTAGCTATACTGCTCAACACTGCCCCCGCAGTTTCCAATGGTATTGCCTCATTTGCTGCGGCAAGCGGCAGGTCCGCAAGGGCCCTGAAAACGGACTAAATCACACGCATAAACGACGCAGGAGACGGACAAAAGGGTCCGTCAGTGTGCATATCCGTCTTCTGCGTGGAGTATAAATGAGCTTTGGATTGGACAAGGAGGATCAAACTGACATACCAGGAATACAAACAAATAGCTGCTTTTTGATTCACAGCACCTACTGAAACATAACTGGTTCCACTGCAAGACTTCTACACCACTGGGCTGAGAACATGTCCACTGAGACAGAGGAAAAATAAAACGAGCACAAACACATTAAGGTAGCAATTTAAACCCGCGTGTATCCAAACTGGGCCTCACCCAAGAAATTGAAAAAAGTACAGGAGACACAAAAATGGTTTCATTTTTGCATATGTGGCAAGCGAATAAAAGAATCTTTTCCAAACAGCATTGTAGTTCACTTCAAACCAAACACCATCCTCAGTCAAACACTGGTCCACCCTACGGTCAAAACACCCAAACAGAAACAGAGCAGTGTTGTATAAGCAGAACAGTGTGGTGAGGAGAAAAAGGACTTTTACACCGGAGAAACTAAACGCCACAAACACATGGCACGACATACAAGTGCCAGCTCATACAGTCAAGATCCAGCAGACCATCTGCATCTCCAGGAGGAGGCACGTAGATGTTTTAGACAGAGAACACAGATAGTTTGAGCTAGGAGCAAAAGAAGCCATCCATGTTAAATGGGAACATCTGACATTAAACAGGGGAGGTGGCCTGAGATGTCACTGATGCACAATGCAGACTTGAAACCTCCATCCAGCAGATTTCAGAACCATTACACAACCATTTGTACCTAGATTCATGCGTAAACAACCTACAGTGAAGAAAAGTAAAGGCCTACAGGAGTGACGGGACGTCACTGAGACTCCAAACACTTAAACTCCAAACTCTCCAACAGTCAGTTTGAACTGACAAAAACGTTTGGATGTTAGATGAAACATATTCAGGAACACAGAAAATAAAGTCCAGTTGTTGGATTCCAGTGTTTGAGAATTTCTCAACAGATGCGCTGACTTACAACGAAAACAATCTACAAGTCAATGATTCATTTCAGTCTCATTATAATTGGACCTCAATTCAGTCATGTCAACACCACTACATCTTCTATCATTTATGTCACAGTTTGTTAAATGAAATAAAAACAAACAGATTAGCCACCAGGATGAATATATAACTAGTGAAAGTTCAGTACTGAAGTGGAGCAGAACGTATTTGCAAGCAAGCAGGTATTTTTTGTGAGAGGACTGAATTTTTTTGCATCTCTCAAATCAAAAACAATGCTCTTAATTAAAGATAGGATACTCCAAAACAAACCTCTGAATTGTAACAAAAGCACAGCATCACAATAGCAGATACTGTATTCAACAAAGTTGGAGAAAGACAGATTGTGGGCACTCAGTAATGAGCATCACAAGAGAAAAGCTGATCCTGGGCTTGATCTGTATCAGTTTTAAACCAACATTTGTTGCAATAAACGTGAAAAGAAGAAATGAGGTAAAACTGATCTCAGATCAGTGCCTTGGGGCAACTTTTCCCACATGGTGACAATCGGCAGAGAAAAACCACTAAAGGCAGGTTTTAGCCCAACATCAAATGAAATGCATCCACCTTTCCCTCCATGTTGAGGAAACAGTGTCTTGGTTCAGAAAACACACTTCCTCTATTTTTTGATGGTAGAAAAAAGAAAAAAAAAAAAAAAGAATTGTTCAATGTATAAAGAATTTTTAGATGCAGCATTTTTAAAAGACAGGAGAGTTTAGCAAGCAACAAGAAAACTACTTTTCTTAAGTACAACTGCAAATGTAATGGTGGGAAAGCAATACAAGATGACTCGTGGGTTATGTCAGAATCATCATGGATGCATCAATGAGATATCAGGCTAGTGTGGTATGGTCTCTGCTGCTGTCTCTTGATCACCTGTCACAGCCTTTATTAGCCACTAGGGGGCGGTTTGCCCATACCGTTTCCATATGACCTGCAAAGCAAAGACCACCAAACAATAGGTGACGATATATGTGCGTTTGTTTAATGATCAAATAATCTAACCGAACCCTGCATTTTCATAAATTAAATCAATGTAAACATTTACACTGACCCGTTCTCTGGACACGCTCTTCTGTCCCCTGAGTGGTGGTTGAGCGCTGTACTCTTAGTGGTGGAACTATCATGGTCCTGATGCCACGAGGACTCCTGTCCTGCTTAGTAGGTGAAGGCAGTGGCGCTACCATAGCAGACAAAGCTGGCCGGTTGTTGTTGTTGTTGTTAAGGTAACGGTAGGTGTTGATGCCACTTGGGGAAGTTGATGTGTCCGATGCAGGAGAGCCCTCAACTGTGTCACAACCACTCTCATGACCATCATCCTCAGACATGCTAAATAGGCAGAAGGAACAGCTCATTAATACCAGATTCAAAATTAAGCCTTCCTTAAAATGACTGTTCTTTGATGCTACCTGTTGGGTCTCTTGCATGGTGAGAGAGAAGGGCTGGACTGAAGAGAGTTGGAAGCAAATGAACTGGTGCTGAGGCTGCTGTCGGGACTGCTGAGGGAACACACTCGCTCCATAGACACACTGGTGTTTTGGCAAGCCTCACACACGCATGCTTCTTTACACCTATGAAAGGAATATTCAGGTTTTCTTAGGGTCAAACTGTTAAAAGTCTCTCATGAGCACCAGTGTTGTGCTTAAAGGAGATGATTAATAAAAATGGTTATCTCAATATGACTGAGTAGACTTGAATAGGTTTACTGGCGTGACACTCACTTATTCAGATGACACCTCTGATGATCTTCATTTTCCACTTCATCCTCTGCATCGCTCAGATCACTGTGGATGCTGATCACGCTGGGAGGTGGGCTTGGTGTATCAGCCATGAGAACAGCCACATCTCGTTTTGTTTGTCTGGAAAGATCTACGTGTCTGTTATCACGAGGTACAGCCTCTTTGAAGCAGCTGACTTCCTCCTCAGTGCCATCATCCTTCTCATTTGTGTTTTGAATTTCCGGTTGCAGAGACTCCACCAGAACCGCCTCCACCTGAGGACGTGCTCTGTCTGCCACTGTCTGTCCAACAACAGCAGCCAATTTGGGAGTTCGACATGCCGATACATGGATGTTGCTGGGGCGGGACAGGTTCCTTTGTGTAGAATTAATTTTATATTAGATAAAAAAAAATACATGGCAAAGGGAGTGGAACAAAAAAGTACATCCTTTTTCAATTCTGAGACTTTATTTTACATACAAGAAAATTGTATTGTGTAATATAGTATGCAATTGGGAAAATGGTGAATCTACAACCTTAATGCTTCCACAGATATCCAATCTCAATTAACCAATGTAATATTGTAAAGAATGGGTCAATATTTTCCACACTAATAGGAGAGATTGAAAATGTATGAAGAAGTGATTATTTGAAGTCATTACTGCTACATGTGGTTGAACGAGTTACTGAATCATGTGTATAGTTCCACATTGATTCTGCATTTCTGCACCTTTATTGCTGAATGCCGTTTGTGGTTGTATTTTTATAAATGTAAATACTGCAAAGGACCACGCAAATATATTTATTTTTTAAATCATGTCATAACAGTACAACGGAAAGTAAACTTGAAAGAGGATGTACTTTCTTTTTCGCAAGACTGGTAGAGCAGAATCTGACCTGTTATGACCGTGTCTGTTTCTTTTATTGGCAGGCTGGGGCCACACAACATGAGCTATTCCGATATTGATTGGCTGATGTGCAGAGAGGGCTGGCATCTGATTAGTCAAGAGAGGTTGCTGCATCACTGCATTATAGTGGCTGCCGTGTGGATGCACTTTCCTGTTAAAAGAAGTAACATTTTTAAACGGTGCAGGATAACATAGTACAGTAAGAGTGGAACGGACAGAAAAGAACAAAATAATGCAAACTCTTCATAGCAAGATCAGTGAAATAACATGGACCTACAACCACTATTCTACTTACTAAACTATACAGTTTCACATAATGAGTCTTGAAAATAGGGATTTTCCCAGTCTTAGAAGTTGTATTACTTGTATTTTGGTGACTCACCCCCAGTCACTGAACCTCTGTGGGCCAGCTGTGGTGTCGTTGGTTAGGGAGGTAGGAGGTGGTGGAGGCGGGCGAGAGGGCGGAGGACCTACAGGAGTCATCTGCTGCCAAGCTGCTGGGACCAAAAGCTGTTGGCCCCGGCTAGACCAAGCCTGTTACCAGAACACAGTATGAAAATCCACACCAGCATGTTCATATCTGTGCACCAGATCAGCACTGCTCACTGCATTAAAATTTTGTTCAGCTCCAGCCATACACAACGTTAATAAAAGCCGTTTACCCACCACAACAGTGTAGCTGGTACTGTATTAACCTAGAGTCTTGTATCTGTGTGACATCACGGCAATAAGACACACGGTCATATAGATGACCACTGTACCAGGAACTACCACAAATGCAGCACAACCGTGCAAGACAGTTCTGAATCTTCAAATGTGTAGTAAAGTGCAAATTTAAAGCAGAGTATGAAGATAGATGTGGTGTGACAAGCAATTACATAATTATAAAATAAGACTCTGTACTCACAGGCCAGTGATAATGCTGAAGTGATTCTATACAGAGATGGCCTTTAGTTGAGTCTAGTGCCTACCTGAGCTATGACGCCAGGCCTCACTGGAAGGGTTTGTATGGGTGGGGCCTGAGTTACCATGGGGACAGAATATGCTGCTGGTTGATTAAGGTTACCTTTGGAAGAGAAAAGGAAAAAAAAAAAAAAAGTCCACTCACATTATTTCAGATATATGGAAAGTAATTTCTAAGGATATTTTTTGTGAGTGGGATTGCATGATGTCTTTATGAATCATTTTTATGTCTGTTCTGAAATTTGAGGTGCGAGTCGTCTCATATGATGTAAATTCGTCCCTCTATGGCCCTCATTCTGTGTAGGTAGCTCCGCATCACAATTGCTTCCCGATTCTCCAAACTGAGTAAAGAAACCACTGACTACTGAAGGAAAGACACTATCTAAAACTACAAACATCTTAGAAAAAAAAAAAATTATAATTACAGAGAGAATTTTTTTTAGATACCTTGCATCGTGGGAGGACAAAGATAAAGGGCTGGTGGAAATGAATCACTGCATCCAAACTGGCCATTCCCTGTTAAAGCTATCCCAGGATGCAACACTGATGGCGCCGACTGAGTTATAGACTGCATTAGAGGAACACAAGGAAGCAATGGCAGAAAGATGTGCGCAAGGAGACGGAGGGTGGAAAGGTGGGAAAACAAAAAAAAAAAAACAAAAAAAAAAAAGGGGGGGGGGGGGGGGGGGGGGGGGGGGGGGGGGGGTAAAAGCAAAATAAATAGATGGATTTAGATGAAGTAACAGGAATGATGAAGAAGAGCAACAGAAAGCACAGAGATTCAGGAGAGAGGACCACAACAATAAAATCCAGTGTACAAAATAAATTCAACAGTGACAGCTTTTTTACTTCAACTAAAGTGCATAGAAAAGGCTTGAAACTTATATAAAAAACTTTAACGCAGGCAGAAACTAGTCCGATCTCTCACCTGCGTGTGGACCGGTATGTTGCTGTAACCCAAAGGAAGGCCAGAGGAGGTGGTGGGGGGGGCCAGAGGGGGCCTTGAGAAATGAATGGTGTTCTGGTTAAGAGCATCAAAAACTGCATTGCTGGGCCGACTGTGGCACATGTCCATGATGCGGAAAGAGGACTGTACACTGGAGGGGAAACAAAGGCGTGAGAAGGACATTTGTATGATTACAGCAACAAGTGCATGATGTATTTACATCAGCCAACTGTGCAATGTTACATAAAACAGCACTGTAAGAAAAGCAAACACAGACGAGCAAGCCGACACACAGCTGTTCTGCTTACTGGTTACTGTGGGGGTAGTCCAGAAGATGAGTCATGTTGAGGAAGGGGTGATTTAGAACGTTAGTAGGAATAGTCCTGTCCTCTGCATCGATCATTAGCATGCTCTTAAGAAGAGAGACAAACTCCCGTCTGTCTGCCTTTTCTGCCTGCATGTCACCGTTATCAGGACTGAGCACCAAGTTCACCTGATATGAGCAGTGAAGTAAAAACACCAGATGAGCTGACACAACCACACATATAGAATACATATAGAGTACAGGAATAATTGAATTAATGAACCAACGCTAGCCTCTTAAGTGTTTCAAATTACATTAGGACAAATCCAAAAGTGACATGTATTTCTGAACAAGTAAATGTTGATTTGGTTTGTGTTTTATCCAAATCAGACTTACATGTGCTATGTCATCCAGACAGCTGAAGATGTACTTTCTGGCCTCTTTGGATTTAAGTCCCGTCTCTTTTTCATGTTCTTCCGTCGTCTGGGGGAGAAAACAAAAACAACGAAAAACAAAAACAAAAACAAAACAAACAAAAAAAAAACATTAACACATTCAATTACCTCTGGCATGTAAGGAAGTGCAGTATGGGTTTTTTTTTGAATTTCCCCCTCACATGACTGTTTCTATCCACAGACATTTTTTTCCATTAAAATTCTGAAATGAAGTCAGGAAACTCCATGCAAATTCATTTATTTAGAGGAAACCAAGCAGGTAGTCTAAACACTGTTTCCCTCAGGCTGCGCTGGCTTTGTCCTGTTTTGAGAAGCTAATGCAGCTGTTTCCTTTCGGAAGAGAACTGCCACTTAATACTGATTCACTACATGTACCCTCAATAGATCCTCCCTGGTACTTCACCTCAACTATTATCCTCCCTGTTAATCTGTCAGTCTGCATTTCTTCTATCCAAAGTGCAGAAGTGACTGTTGAATGTGTGCAGTTAACAGAAACATGTGCATTTTGTGTTTGCATATTGATTTGTTTGTGTGAATCGTATGATCTGAATAGTTACCTTTAGTCTCCAGGAGGCGTAGGGAGAGTCAGATTCTTTGGTGAAGAAACGCACGGTCTTGGTCCCCTTGTTGAGCAGCTGCTCAGCAGGCAGCCCCTGTGTCTGAGAGATGTACCGGATCTGAACAGAGCAACATGGAAGAAACACAGTTAAAAAGAGGAGAAAAAGGGAGGCAGAGGAAGGGATTGGGTGGAAGGATAAAAGAAACAGGAAAAGTCACAACTTCAGATACTGAATGTGATTTATTTTAACAAATTGCCAAATCAGTTTAGTTGAGCTCATGCACCGTGGTAATGCAGAATGGTTTACAGCCATTTCTGATTACTTGCAACATGGTTGCAGGGTTCCTCTTAAAGCTTCTTGCTGTTAAAGTTGTTAAAAGTAAGAGTTTTCAATCGTTACTGTCAGATAGTCATGTCTAATTGAGCTGACAATTGCTCTTTTACCATGCTTACAAACTCTTGTCGGCGACATCGTCACTGAATCAGTGTCATTCACATGAATCGAGTGTCGGAGAGAATCTTCGCCATAACGCATCTTTGGTGGAACGCCAACGTGTACAGGTAAGAGACTGCTGAACTGTTTAGCAATCTCTTACTGAGCCACTTGACGTCAAAGTTTATTATGTTGTGTGAGACTTACCTCAAAACTAACGCTGGTTTAAGTAGCATGAACAAAAGCCCTCATGTCACCATGTAATGGTACCGAATGGTAACGAATGATAATTGTGATTGGCTGCAAGGCTCAGGTGTGCGTGTTGCGATCCACCAAAAATGTGTTGTTGCGATGATGCTCTTTGAAAATACGGTTCACATGAATGATGGTTAGAGCTTTCAAAGCGGAAAACATCACAGCGTTTTCAAGATAAAAAAAAAAAAAAAGAAAAAAAGATTGTGTAACAATTTGGCAGTTGTACAGAAAACCAAATATATGAATGCATTTGTCCCATTTACTTCCAAATTATTAAAACCATTTAAGCCAACAGTGCAGTTTTAGCCATAATATGTATCAAATTGGTTTATTTTAAGTGATCGCTTTAACAAATTATACTACAAAACACACACAAATGTACCCAAGTATGCACAGTTGTCATGTTAACTCTACTGGCAAGGTATAGTTGAACCAAACACAAAAAGGACAATCCCCAACCCTGACTGGATCTTGTTTTTTGAGACTTTTCGCACTGCCAACCCTGACAGTAACCGTTTGGCCAGAGGCACACAGACAATGCTTTATCTCGTTTTCCATAAAGCCATCTGCAGTCACACCCCTGCTTTCAGGCAAGTTTGAAACATAATGAAGGTCAGGCTTCTATTAAAGTTATTTGTATAACTTTATTTTGACTGACTCCTGTGACGTTGGACATTAATAAACTTTCCAAATACAGATGAAATTTTACCCAGCAATGTCATTAACTAATCTGGTCTTTGTGACGAGTTACAACACTGCAAATGCGATATGCTGAATTAAAATAGTACAATAAGTTTTCAGGAAATTAGTGTGTGTGTGTGTGTGTGTGTGTGTGTGTGTGTGTGTGTGTGTGTGTGTGTGTGTGTGTGTGTGTGAGAGAGAGAGAGAGAGAGAGAATGAGCATACATGCACGTGTCTACAGCCTAGAAATAAACACACTGACTGACCAGAGGGCACTGGACCAAGATCTTGCTGATGGTGCACTGAATGCTAACCAAAGAGAGAGAGTGTGTGTGTGTGTGTGTGTGTGTGTGTGTGTGTGTGTGTGTGTGTGTGTGTGTGTGTGTGTGTGTGTGTGTGTGTGTACGCGCGTGCATGATTGTGCACACGTCTACCATCAGGCTTATGTTTATAAATACATTTTGCTGTGTAAAGTGGAACTGCAGTGAGCCTTGGCATAGAACTGCATGCTTTTGGGGGATTGATGTGTATGCGTGGGTGTGCAAGAGTGTGTCCTGGCATAGCCCTCTGATACAACAGAGCTGTCAATGCTCAACAAAGCCAGCATCTTTGATGACTGTTTTAACTCCTAGCAGCTGCTAGAGGAAGCACGGGACATTTCACATACTTCATTTGGCAGAAAAGGACATGCGTTACAGTTCTGGAAATTACTGCTGCCGAATAAAGGATACATTTAATTTTCTGCAAACAGATTAAATGCCTTGAAATGACAAAGTTTTTATATCTATCACTGCTATCTATCTATGACCAAATATTAATTAATCCTGTACTGGTCTGTGAATGTGGTGTGGGTCTTTTCCCATGCTCCCCCTACTTCGCCTGGGGACTCTAGCGAGAGTCCCAGTTGTGCGGTTTAGACCACACAACCCTAGGGAAACATAATCACACATTTTCAAAAACAATTTCCTGATTTACTCAGGCCAAATCAGTATTAGGTGGATTTCACATCGGATTTGCAGTTAGAGTCATACAGAGCGAGACAGACCATGAAGCAAAAACAAAGCGATACATCTTTAGAGGCTCCCCTTCCCTCCTTTAATCAGTGCGTTTGTGATACAGTTGCTTGTAGCTCATGTCTGTGTGGGAGAAATGATACCTGGTCATATTCCAGTGCTCCAGGGTACAGGGGCCAGCCCAAAAAGAGCTCAGCTATCACGCAGCCCAGCGACCACATGTCAATGGCCTCACAAAATGGCAGGCCCAAAATAATCTCTGGAGCCCTGTGGAGACAAAACAAAACAAAAAAAGCATAAGGCGACTCGCTATTGCCACCAAATCTGTGAATAAACAAGAGCAAAGCAGAATAAGTCGTTAGATCCACTGAGCTAAAGACAGATAAAACATTTGGTGAGACAACAACCGTGAGCAATAGTATGACTGCATGTGTCTGTTAAAAACAAAAACACACAAGCTTTGTGTTGCTTTTGTCCACAGAAAGCTTAAGAAATAAAGCCACTTTTAGGGCTTTTCCACCAAAGTGGTTCCAGTGTTAGTTTGGTGCTATTGCCAGACTTAAGACCAGCACTCGGCCTTTCGACTGGCTCCAGGGAAAGCACCGGCTAGGTGCCAAACAAAACGGTGCTAAGCTGGCCCCAAAACACTTGTGGGGCTAGATGTAAGAACCGCTACATCTCGCAGGGGCGATGATAATTGTAAACATCTAAAACTATGCGATTGCCATGTTTAAACAACCTCAGAGTTTAAAACGTACATCATGCCAGAAAATTCTGGATACATGCTGACTAATTTTATTGCAATAAGTGTACTGTACAGTAAACACAGGACTATAAAGACTCCAGAAATGTAAATGTCATTGATGCTGATGATTGAAACTTGCATGAAGTCAATTCCAGACTCCAAGCAAGATTTTTATGGCTATGATTATTGTCCATTAGTCGTGTTTCTGTTACACTTTTTCACAAAAGAATAGTAAAGTAAAAAGTAACCAGAGGGGGTTCGGTGTTTCCATTGAATGTTTTCTTTAGTGCAACTCGTAACTGAGTTCTCTGTCCGTGTCTCGTCCTGCGAGACTTCTTTTCAAAACAATGAAAAAGATCGCCACTTTGACAAAGGTGAACAAAAACAAAGCCCGTACGTTACGTAATGCAAATAATCAAGTAGTGCTTTAGTATTTTGATAACATTAGATTGACCAACTACACCACACCTAGTGCTGCCAGAGACATGCAAGTGCGAAAAAAGTGTTTCCATTACACTACAAAAAAAAAAAAAAAAAAAAAAAACCCCTCTGAAAGCATAAAAATGTTTTTTCAATATTTGGCATTTTTTGAATTAGAGAGGTTTCCATTACAGATTTTTATTTGAGATATATAGGGTTCGTGCTCCTGTTATGGATTTCCTGATTGCGCATTGGTGATGTAACAAATGGCGTAGATTCCAGGTTCTCTGGTGCTTTCCAGCCAGTGGAAAAGCAAGCCAGTTTATTCCAGAACCCCTTTGGAACTGGCTCTAGTGCCGGCAGCGACTTTGATTTTGTCAAGAAGCCGTATTTGTTTAAAATCTGGCTTCTTGAAGAAACCCAAAAATATCACCCAGAGTACAATATACCCACCCAAAATACAAATATACCAACTAAAGTCTGTGCATACACAATCTGCAAAGGCAACTGTGACCCTTCTATGTTTTCAATG
This sequence comes from Xenentodon cancila, assembly GCA_014839995.1. Lineage (NCBI taxonomy): Eukaryota > Metazoa > Chordata > Actinopteri > Beloniformes > Belonidae > Xenentodon > Xenentodon cancila. The sequence continues at coordinate 5,946,625 of CM026199.1, read as the reverse complement.
TTGACACATAACTTTTAGTATTCATATTGTTATCCACTCAATCCCATATTTCATATTCCACTGCATGGCACAATATGTTCTAACAAAAAGCAAGAAATGACAAATACACCATCAGCAATGTGTTCTGGACTTTGCCAATAACACAATGCAAATGTGACCAGTAATCTTGCAGGAGACGGATGAACTCAAGTATGAAAACAATGAGCGATTAGACCTGCACACAGCAGCTGAGCAACAGTGCTACAAATAGAAACCACCATTTGTGACAGACACAGGGGAAATAACTGTTGCCAAGCAACAACTGGACACCAGACCATAATGCAACAGTACCAAAGGGTGAAAAACAGGACCATCAGTCATACGCTCTTTGTGCATATGGCTTTAAGAGACTTTGTACAATTCTGTCTATTTCCATGTAAAAAATACAGTATAGTCTTGTTTCCCACAGGTCATGTTTTCTCCTCTGCCTGGCCTGAGAGAAATTACAGTTTGCTTATTTCCTATTGCTCTTTTGAGAGGAAGACATTCAGTTATGCAACATCAAAAAAGATCCCTGAGAGACAGACTGCTGCAAACGTTTACAGAACAACCTCATTAAAGCAACGTCTGAGACTTCGCATATGGTTTTCGAAGTTTTAAGTGGTGGATTTGCGCTGTGACAAAAATGCTGAACCACACAAAAAATGAGATAAGATTAAAGCCTTTTCTGAGAAAAATAAACAAGAATTAGGATTATAGGCTTTTACTTTAAATCTGCTTGGCACCAATCAGCCATCTTTGTTTTTGTTGCGGGTCACAGGAGTGGTTCAGTGAAACTGGAAATGTCTACATGTGCAGGAGGAGAGATGAATAATCAATCTGAAACAATGATTCACCCCCCAAGAGCTGCTTTTTTCATGCAGAAATGGCCATAGTAAATGCCATTGGTTCTGCACACTACATTGCACTGATCTGCGAGGATATTGCACATTGACCCCAACTCCTCTCCGCTCTCCTCAGAGTTTGACAGCTGTCTGACAGGCGTCTGCTGTCCCGGCAGCTGTCACTCTCAGAGATCAGCTAGAGAGCATCCAACAAACTCGTGGACTGTAAGGGTGTCCACTTATCAAAAAAATATCACTACGTGGATATAAATGAGGCGGTGTGCAAATTAGCTATAAAAGAAAGTGTTTGCCTTTTCCGCCAACTCCATCAAGATGTCGCCCCAAGTTAAAGCTGCTCCAGAGACCAAATGAATTAAACTAGACTGGTAGGAGTAAATTTACCTCTCACTGCTCTGCCTGGTGACCTTGTTTATGTGCTCGGTCTCTATGGCAGAGAACAGCATCTGTTAATTCGGCAAAGACCAGTCTGTCAGTATTCCCGTCACTCAGCCACTGAAACTGAACACTGATGGCGAAGCATCTCGTTTCAGCCGTTTTCTGGTGCAGCGAACAAACTTCCCACACTCAGTTCCCCCCTTCTCCTGATAGTCTGAAACATTTAAGTCGTCACTGCAGTCCCTTCATCCGTGTCCCACAGGCAGATCACGGCCTTTCAATGAAGCTAGCCAATGGCAGCGCACGAGGCTTGCTCAAAAGGAAGAGCGTGATAACAGACTGATTTTCTCCAGTCCTATACTCAGCAATACTTAATTGACGGCGAATGCAAAATGATCCCCCTGATTTGTTCTAACGTTCTTTGATCTCTTCCATTTATACTAGCATTAAAGATACTCCAACTAGCAACATCCACATACACTGAAACCTACGAAGAACAGAGCAGGTGTGAGTGACATCACACACACCACTTTCAACTTCTTCAAAGACAGCTGCAACCTTGTGGAATTAATTAGAAATACAAGATAATTTTCTTTATTTTAGGATTAATTGTATAACTTCTCTCACCCAAACTAAAAAGTAACCAAAAGAGACATTATTTAGGATTTCATGTTGGCTGCAGGTGATGGTCTTTACACGACTGGAACACAAATGTGATAAAAGGAAATGGGATTTAAGGGGACAAACAAACTAAAGAAAAGCACAAAGCACATGTATATTGCTGTTCAACATTTATACAGGCTACTGCAACACACTACACACACTACACAACATAGGATCCAACACAGACACACACACTATTTAGAAGGCAGGCTAGGTTCCAGAAATAACGAGTCACACTGGAGAGCAGCAGCTATGACAAAAACAAACACTGCATACTTCATGACAACAGGCTTGTGCTGTGTACAGCGAACAGAAATAAATGGCTACATACACTTATTGTATTCAGGGATGTTCATGTGAATCTGAATGATGTTAAACAAGATGTAATAGAGATTGGTGCCAGACACATGAGCCTGTGTGCTTTAACGCCTACAGGCAGAGCTGATCCGTGATTATCACATATCAAACAAGCCCAACAACATTACTACAGCTTACTTCATGAGACAGTGTCTCACATTATGCAAGACTGAGCTAAAATGCACGCGGCAGGAAAGGTGGTGGCATTTTCTAATGGGAAGAGAAAAAAAACTAAACAGAAAGGCTTTTTAATGCCTTAATTACTCAAATTGGCAAGAAAACTAGAGGCAGGTTTATCACCATGTTAAACGTATTCTTGCAAGAGCTCATATTACGCAGTAAGTCCTAAAAATTCATACATGGAACAGCAAGTGCAGGCTTGACTACCACAGTAGAGGCCATACCTGCCATAAATACACAAAAAGAAGTCAATTTCCTCTTCTCATGCCGTTTGGTGAGACTGCCACCAAACAGTCAAATCTATAAAAGTGAAACGGTGATCAAAACTACTTGTAAAGATCTTCTTAGGGTTCCTTCAAATTAATCCTGGCACACCTGTAAGTTTAACTTGATGACACAGTTGAGGAAAATGTCCATATGTATCTGTTACAAAGAAATCATGCCATAATAAAAGTAACTTGACACAACCTGTCCAAATCTGCAACCTTGTAAAGATGATAGCCATCTCCTCTTCCACCTGATCTGCTTAGCTGAATTATTCAGAGCCAAGTGCTCCATTTTCATTGTGGGTAGTTTTACGTCACCAGCCTCTGCAGGATGGAACAGTCACCTCACCAGGCCCTGCTGTGTCATGCTACCATGGCAACAACACTCATCCATGATGAGCACGAAAAGCTTTTGCCACAGCATTAAACCAAAAGTTCAAAATGTTAACTCTTAATAGTACTTTAAATTAGACAACTATCCAACTAACTGAGCTGGAATTCAGAAAAATGTAAAGCTGTATGTTTACAGCTGCAGGTAAATTTAAAAGTCAAAACAAACCACAGAGCTTACTGTAGTCTAAGCGAGGAGTTTGTTTACCTTTCTTTTGGATTCAAACTTCATTGCCAACTTAATTTAAAAAAATAAAAAATCTCACCACAAACTTCAATTGAATGAATCATTGCACATGGGAAAGTCTTCAAAATAGTATATTTTTATGATGGTCTAAAGTACTACTTCCTCAAATACACCCACTGCTTGATCTGAATATAAATCATGCATCTGTAATAAACATAGAATTACATATGATCAATAAAAAACAGAAAAAATATGTGTATAAAAAAGGAGCTTCTCAATGACTGTGGCTACTTTCAAAGTTACAAGCTCTACTTTATTTTATATACTTGTACTTATTAGCAAAAGCGTATACAATTGTTTTGTTTTTTTTACATCAAAAAGAAAAAATTTCAACACACACACGCGTGAGAATTTAAAAGTATGCAATTTTGAACCTAGAAATCATTTTGTAATTCGATCTTATATTTGTGTGTTTCCAAATAAATAAAGTAGGTCAAAACCTTTTGGTTTTGTTTTTTGAGGGCTTTCCAAAAAAAAAAAAAAAAAAAAAAAAAAAAACACAGCAAGAAAATTCATGGAAAATCCCAGATCTGTTAAAAAGACAGGACGCGTCCTATTAAAGAAAGAAAAACGTCCTACTGTGGTAAAGCCTGAGTTCTTCGGAACTTCACTACGGTAACAATACAGTACAGTCATTATCCAATATGACCACTGCAGACGTAAAGACACTAAACCCTGAAAACCACTTTCCTAACAACATGATGATCACACAAGATAAACTCTGTAAGAAACTTTGCTCCAGAGCTGAACATTGCAAAAAAAAAAAAAAAAAAAAAAAAAGTGGTTAAAATTCCTCCACATCAATGCAAGAGACTGATAGCCAGGAAATTACTTTACATTAGTGCTGCTAATGGTTTGACACCATATCTATTATATGTTTTCACACCATCTACATTAAAAAAAAAAAAAAAAAAAAAAAAAAAAAAACACCCTCCCAATAGTCAGTCAATTTTGTTACATTCATCTTAATTTAAACCTTGGTAAGGACTACGTGGTTTGTGTACTCATTTTCATATGGCTCTACACACAAAAAAAATGGAAAACAGCTATGATCTCATTTATATGGACATTTTTTTTCTAAAAAGCTAAACTATACGCAGAGCAGCACACACTGCACAAACCAGAAATTTCTATGCAGCATCAGTTAATGGAATATAAACAAACTCCACCAATCACAAACGCACAGTGGAGTAGATGTAAGAGGCACAGCAGACAAACAGAAATGACAGCCGAAAAAGTACCGATATACCTCGTTGCATAGAATTTCAACTTTATGAGGAAGAAACGGCTATGCAAAACTTATGACTAGAGCGAAAGCTGACCAGATGATTACAGGGTTTTGTGGCTCAAGCAGGTTTAAATAAAAATCGTGATCTATCAAATTTATTTTGTCAGAGAAGAATTGTGAAACAGTGTAGGATACAATGTGTAACAGACAATATTACCCAATCCCTGCATAGACTGAGGCACATGAACACACCCAGGCACACACAGGAATGTCTGAATGTTTTTTCCTGGATCTAAATGTGGGTTTTCACATACCACATTCTTCCCTAGTGTCTTGTGTACCGAATGACCTCCCCAAAATCCAAAGGCAACCCATTTTAATTGCACTATGATCTCAGTATTGCAAAGGCTGCTTAAAAACAAAAGACATGTGAAGGCATACTCATACACACTTAACCAAACCGAATGTAGAGTAAATCGGCTCGTTATGCAACAGCTATGGCTACACACTGAGAGTAGTCTTTCAAAGAGGTGGACCAAGAAGAAGATTTCCTACAGCAGAGGGAAGTTTTATACTGAACTACCGCTTTTCTTTTTACTCAGGCTTGCATTTTTTAATTTTAGTCTAACAGAGTGCTTCAGTACAGGAAGGTCAGAATTTCACATCCTTATTTGTATACCACTGCAGCAACTGAAGTAGAAATAACTGGAAAAGTAATTTGTTCCTTGCCGGGGTACAAAGTTGGCACTGAAAAAAGTCAAATGGGGACTGTGTGCAATGCATTAGTTGCACATTAGTTGTAAACTAACAGCATGTGTAACGGATTGCACAATGTTTTCAGACATTACAATAGTTTGACTTCACTGGCCTACTTAGTTAAACCCTAAACAGAAAAATTAAATTGCCGGCCTGCTGTCTTGTGGTAAATTTAAAAGGAACGTTTATCTTTCAAAGAATCAGGAACATCACTACCCTATGGGTCAACATTTCACAGCATAATTCCAAACAGAAAAGTCTGAAGTCAAATGTATGTTATAATTTGTAAAATCTGTCATTTCTTTTTAATTAAATCAGCTCCTTGACATCTAGTGCATCATAATATGAGATTATAAGTTTAAAGCTGAGTAAATTAACAAAGTGTGTTTGCACAATAGCGTTTTGTGAAGTTTACAACCCTGTTTCATAAGCACGTTTTCCCTCTTACTCTAACCCTGGAGACACGCCAAATATTTTATGACACTGTTCCTCAAACTTCCTAGTTCCTCTGCACATTACAAAGGTACGGTTGAGATAAGGGCGTAAAAGTAGAGAACGGCACAGATAAGTATCCATAAAAAAAAAAAAAAAAAAGTGTATCAGCAGAGGGAAAACATGTACGAAAAAAAAAAAAAAGAATGCAGCCAATCTGAGGAACACAGCTGTCAAAGGATATAAAGCGAAAGGCAAGATGTGGCACTGCTACTGAGAGCATGAGGTTAATACAGCCCATTTGAAATTACATAAGAACAGAGTTGGAATGAATACAGAAGGCTGAGGCAAGACTTTGCAAAGCCCTGTGGGAAACATAAATATATAAACAACCACCACCCATGGGACTGAGTCAGATCACTTTGCAGGCATATTGTGGTGAAAAATTGTGTTACATTTCCCATTATGACAGATCTTCCTAAAAATATTCTACCATGTGAATTTCCTTTTTGAACATTTTGTGCTATTTGACAGCAGCTGGGTGCCATTTGAGCTGTGAAACTGTTTTTCACAAAATAATTATATAAATCTCAATGACATTATTTAGGACACAAAAGTAATTGTGAAAGCTTAATTAAGATCAGTGTAAATGAGGATCTGTGTGCATCATTGGGGGAAAACTTTTGTGCAACCCCAAAAAACAGCTTTGAAAAGTAACGAGAAAAAAAAAAAAAATAAAAAATACTTGATCACGACGGACATGAAAAATATGAATAGATTTGTCAGTCAGCTCAAGCTTCAACTTAAAAAAGACAAGTGCTATACCAGGGCAGGTCATTTAATTGAAAATTAAAGAACATTTAGAACCTATAACTAATGTAATCACACCCACGGGAGCTTTTTTTTTTTTTTTTTTACTTTAAATCTGTTATTACTTTGCTCACTGTATGTTCATGTACATTTTACACATTTTAATAGTAACACATATTTACAGCAAAAACATTGTTGTTTTTTTATATGAGGTCAAAAACTGAAACAAAGCTATAATCATTCAATAATCATAATTGAGGTAAAATGTTCAATCAAGATATTGATTTGAGGTCATATCGCCCAGCCCTATGCTGTGCACCGTATTAAATGATGGATAATTGGCTTTGAACGAAAGACAACGCCCTCACCTGTAGTATCTTGACTGCAGATAAGTGGAGCAAACAGCCTTGGATACGTGGCTGGCTGAGCCAAAGTCAATGACTTTCACTCTGTACGGTTGCCTGGAGGGATCCACCAGCATAATATTCTCCGGCTTCAGGTCAGCATGGATCAAACCCAGAGACTTCAGCTTCTTTAGAGCTGTTGCCACCTGGAAAGATTGACATAATTAAAAAAGATGATTTGAGTATGGGCCTTGCATTTCTGCCACTATAATTAAGTGTGCTAGGCCCAAATGAGACACACTACTGAACATTTGTTTGCATGTGAGCATGCATATTACAGTTCTGCAAGAGCAATCACAATACCTGCTGCAGAATAGGCCTGATGATTTTGAGTGGCAGGGGGCTGAACTTGTTTTGCTTAAGGAAGTCATAGAGGTTTTGCTCAAGCATCTCAAACACCAAGCACGTGTGACTGCGGTGCTGAAAGCACTCCAGAGCACGCACAACATTGTGCTCCTCTGCATTCTCGCTGCTCAATCGGGCCAGGATGTCAACCTGAAAGTCCAGGAGTAAAATGAGAAACAGATTGGTTTTGGCTTGTAAAAAGGGCAAACATTGCTTTTTTGTTGTACAAAAGGAAATATCAATGTCATTTGAGTTGTTGTATGCAGTAATGCAATCATATAGAGCAGCATATTTTTGTTTCAGTCAACCCAGTTTCAGATTTTTTTGTTATAACCACACAAACTCACCTCAATTTGTCCCTGGCGTGCATAGGAAGGGTGGTTCTTGAGTATTTTGACAGCCACCACTTCATTTGTTCCTCTTTTCCAGCATTTCACCACTTGGCCAAAGGTTCCACGACCCAGAAACTCCAAGACCTCATAGCTGTTCTTCAGAGAGCACAAAACCTCATGCTGAACCAACTGATAATCACCATCTCCTGATCCGGTTCTAGCCACTGTAGCTCCTGCCACAACCTCAGTACTCCCTTTAGGCCTGATTTCAGTCCCATCAACACCAATACCAGTCACTGGCTCAGCCCTGTTCTGTTGAATAGGAAGAGTCCCCCCACCTCCTACTCTGACAGTGTCCGCAGTGTTCCCAGTGCTGGTCTGCAACATGGCCACAAGGGGAGGAAGTGAAGGCAAAGCAGATATGTCCTCCACTATCTGCATGGCTCTAACACAACTGTTGTCCTGCGGGTGCTTCTCACCTTCACTTTTTTTCTGTTCACATCTCTGAGTGGCACCTGTATTAAGAAGGCTGATGTGTCCTCCTCGCACTGGTACTTTTCCGTTTCTGACCTCTTCTTCCTCTGCCCTTACAAAGGCTTTACTCCGTAGCCTGCGGTCCAAGCCACTTCCTGATGGAATTCTGACAGTGTCTCTCACAAGACTCACTTCCTGTGGGCCTCTGCTCTGGTTAATTGACTGCTGATCCCTGATCCCAGCTGGATCTTCTTCCAAGCTCTCCCAGCTGCCCAACCTCTGTATTCCAGTGGGCTGCAATGGCCACCGCTCAGTTTCACCAAACTGTAGTCCCCTGTGCAGCCTTCCTAATTCAGCACCAGTCGAGGATGGGGCAACATTGTTGGGATATGCAATACCGTAGTTGACTCCAATCACATAGGTCTTGGGCGGAGGTCGGTGCTGAAAGGCTCTGCTGGTGTTATTACTGCGGTGGATTTCACCTGTGTGTATGCTGGTACCACTGCTGCTGGTTCCTAAGGCACTTGTCTGAGCTGAGTGCAGGAGTGTTGGGTAGACCAAGACTTGTGAGGCCATACCTTAAAATCACAGGAAGAAGAAAAAAAACAAAACAAACTACATTTAACTTTCAAGACATAGCAAAGCGCACACAAGTTTATGTGGTGGTTAAATATCACCATGGAAAAACAAAATGTTTGTGCTCCTAATTGTTTTTTTCCAATCTGCTTAAAAAACAACAACAAAACACACACACATAAATGGAACTTAAATAAATGGTGAAAATCAAGAGCATATTTCTTTCTTGCTATCCTCCAAATAAAAACTGTGTATGATTAAAGGCAGTCATAAAATGTATCAAATCAAATACAAAATGTCACCCTTCCTGGAAAGGGGAACGAGTCTGCTGTAATGGGAGATGGGGAAAGCCCAGTGTCCTGTCCCTGCACGCTACACTATTAGGTCAGTTTCACGCAATGTAGAACCTCAGGGTACAGAACATAGTGTATTGGAGGGTTGTACACCTCAGCTAATCCATCTTAAAAATACACCCATAATTCAAAATTGACTCACAATAAAATTCTTGTTTTATGAGATGCTACCAGCCTAACGATAAAGAACCAAGTAGTTATGTCATGACAACCAAACCACATTTTTAATATTAGTATGCACTAAAGAAACAGATAGCAACAAATGAAAAGCTGAGGTAACGTTATCAGAGGCCACTATGAGGTGCGGTCGCAGCTGTTTGTGCTTACAATTTAAACACCAATGCAGTTAAAATTATGCAACCAAATTACTTTCTGTACCAATAAAACAAAAAGGCAAATTTCTATGTGCTGTCAGATTTTGGATAACGATATCAAATTTGGACTGGAAAATAGTTGGGTTTTTTTAGATTCTTATTTACAGTGCAAATTTTGATGACAGCTTCAAAACTCTGCCAACACTGACTAGTTTCACTCTGTTCATTTGAATTGTTCGACCAACAGGATTAACACTGAAAGCTTGACAGACACTGTACGATGTCTTTACTAACACTATACAATTTAATCACCCTTCTTGAAAGAGTGGAACCCTGTGACCACTGAAAAGATCAACATTTTAGATTTATTGAAGGAGCTCAGACAAACAGTTAGACAAACAGTTAAAAACAAAAACTTGTTTTTGTTTCCTTTTCTTTGTATAATTTTAATGATGCACCAACTGCAATTTTCTTTGCTGATTCCAATTTCTTTTCTTAGAACTATGATCGACTGCATACATTAACTTAAGATTTGTTGACACTGGACACGTTCACAGTGATGCCGTTTTAAACGTTAGACTAGTAGACTTAGTATAGTGTTAGACTAGTTTAATAGTATAGTTCCAGTCACTTTATTTGAATCTTTGGTACGTCTAGAGTAGCTCTATGCCCAGCATAACTCCAATAGGCTGTAATTATTCCAGACTGGCTTAAGGAAAAACGAGATGATTCCGCCACAGGCAGAGTTCAGTTGGCCAAGTGTCTTATGATTGGTCAAATCCCTGCAGACCATAACCGTATAAGTAAATTCTATTTTATTTTATAAAGATCTTGCAACCTAAGGTCTGTTGAACTTTACAAATCGTATTTCTTGTGACTTTCGTAAACAGGCTCTGCTATAACATACTTTCAATCCATTTTATGACATTGACATTATAACATTGCAGAAAAGTCCTAAAACGTAGAGAAACATAACACGGCCCATTAAGTTTAGTCTCAAACGTTTTGGTTTTTGTTCAACCACACGTTATTTTTACTTTACAGATTGTTTTCTCTGCTATTTATGCTGTACTAACAATAAACAACTTTGGGGATGGGGGAAAAGAAAAGTGGAATTCTCAATATAAGCTGATGCTTTTGCTTTTCCACTTAGTGACACTGACTGCATTTCAAGTGTTTTTCCTTTCTGAACCAGAAAGGCACTAAAACATGTCACACAGAATGGTTCATATAACTTGCCTTTTCTGGACAAGAACTAAAAAAATACATGATTTATATATATATATATATATATATATATATATATATATATATATATATAGTGGCCACTATTTAGAGCTATTTGCTTTTTTTCCACTAATAAAACATTAGGCATGCATTTATAAACTTTAGAAATCCATAGTTTCCAAAGTCCCACCCAAGTTTAAGGTTTATCTTTAATTCTTTGTGAATGTTCCTCCTGTTGCAGCAAGTTGTTGCACAATAGTAACGTGCAGAAAGCTGGCAGAAACAACTAAGTTTACCAGCCAAGATTTCCAAACAGAGCCATAAAGTGTGCTTTGCTTCGCTTACATTAGGTATTTGGTGACCTCAGTTTTCAAGCTTGATCATACAAGTGTTCATGAAGGTGGTTTACTTGAGCAGAAAATTTTGTTTGACAATAAAAGCTGGCTGTGAGATGACAGACTTCCAAACTTATAATGCATATGTGCACACAGGCTCAGACAGGCAGAGAGGTGTGCCTCAACGTCAACATTACCAGAAACACGCCTAATTTATTCTGACAAGCACGGCCTATGAGTTTTAAGAAACTACTGACAGTAACAAACATTCACTTAACATTACTCAAAGTGAAAAACTGGACAGTGGCAAACACTGTAAAGATTACAGTGATAACTCTCAACGAGCAAACTGGAGTGTGTAATTACAATTCCAGCAGCCAACATTTTCTAGAAACATAATTATAATTCTCTGTTGCTGAGTACAGGCCACCTTCCACAAAGTCAGAAACGACTTTTTAAAATCAACCATTACAACCACGCACATCTGACGTATATCAATAACAATTCGCTGATGCCTCTGACATTCATACATAAATAAATACTGGCAACACAGCAAAAGTGCCACCACCATATGGCCAAAGTGGTGTAAATATGTAACCCTTAATATACTTGCTCTGTCTTTGATGAACAGTCGCCCTGTGTCAGCTGTTACACCTCCTGCCAATCTAGGTAGCCTGATATCCCACCAGCGACGGGATCCAAGCCTGAAATGGAGATTACCATCACAGGCCTGTTTGCGTGTTCAGCTGGCGGGCGCGCGCGCGCGCGTGTGTGTGTGTGTGTGTGTGTGTATGTGTTTTAACAGCTGCAAAACACTACAGTTTGCTACCGATCAATCCAAATGACAGTTAACATATGGGAGATGAAGGGAAGGGTAGTGTGTGTGTACGTGTGAGTTTGGGGGATGGGCAACACCAACTCTGACACCTGTTGAGCCTACTTTTGCGACAGGCACATAAACAATCGTGGCGTTGAGTCAGATGGATAAACTTGCTCAAAGTTACTTCAATAACCACACGACGGCATCGCGTCGCGCGTGTACAAAAGACGAGCCCCATGACGGTCTCCTGAACGTAGCGCTGACACACAAAAAAACAACAAAAACCCCCGAACTCAGCACACAAACAACTAACTTCATATTTCACGGCCCCGACTACTAATAATTTGTTGTCAAATAAAGGTATTAAGCGCTGGTGCTGCCAAACGGACCCAACTGAAGTTAGCAAACAAGCTAGCTACGCAGCGAAGTAGTCCTCCCGACTGCTGCGAAACGACAAACACCAAAATAGCAACGGGAAGTGTCTTGGACAAAGGGTTTTTAGTCATAGGAGGGCACATACCTTCAGTAACACCAGTAAATCGCATCACCCACAGCGTCAAAGAACAGGCAAGCAACAAGGACTCGTACCACGGGCGATCCCTGCAACGGCGCTGGCGCTGCCACTGCTGCTGCTGCCATCTTGTTCAACGACGAGGACACACCGAGCGACTTTTCGCACATTTGAAGCTCTAAATTACGCCAAAAAAACAGCTATTATAAAAACCAGTTGTGTCCCATTATTTCTAGAGCCGTGTCAGGTTTCCTCAAACGCTGGTCTCGTGTCTATTCGAGACCGGGATCCGTGTTTCTAAACTTTTGCATGTCGCTGCGCCTCGTCGTCCCCGACGGAGAGAGCTCCTGGCGGTCGGCCGCTGCTGCTGCTGCTCGGTAGCTTGTTGCTTCCTCGCATGTGTGGAATGTTGGGGAGGGAGGGTGGGAGGGGGCGGAGCCGGGAGGGAGGATCCGAAATGTGTCGCGCGACGTCACATTGACGACTGAGGAAAAACATTTGGCTTCCATCACTGGCATGGCCATTAATGAAAACACACTTTTCCCCCCACATGGATGTTTCAGCTGGAATAATCGGCCTATTAAATACGAAAACAACTCCTTTCTTTTTTTCAATTATGGTTCAATCACAATTTAATTCCAGTAACGCATCTACACAATGATAATGGAAATTTGATAAATTATTCTGCGTTCATCCATACGTTTGACAATCCTGGAACTCTAAAAGGAATTTGACATTGTAATGGATGCCATTCCTTCTGGTATCTTAACTCTGATAAGACGGGGTGGAAAACTGTTTGTTTACTATCTCTGGACCCCACATTAACCTCAATGGGTGATATATGCTTCTCTGTCTCATGGAAAAACAACAGTTGTGATATTATATCGTTATTCCAAACAGAAATAACCCCTACCTTCTCTGTTGTTCGATATACAGTTGTTGTTTAATATACTGAATACTGTTTATCTGAACTCAGCATGTGGTTCCTCCCATACAGAAAAAAAGAAAAGAAAAGTAAGTAGGTGTCTTACAAACTGATTCACAGATACTACCCTGACAAGCACTGTCTGCCAAAGTTTAAGAAATATATTTGTGTACTTAATATGTGGGTGTGAGGCTCAGACAAGAGGCAGCTGTTCTGGCATTGTCCCTTTAGTGTCACATCATGGAATGAAATAACCTAGTACGTTTGCACCAAAGGAGCAAAAACGGAGCCTCTGGAGTGCAGTGATTTTTATGGTAGTGAATGCACTCCGCTGAATGAAACATGGTGCATTTAGAGCAATTAACACAAGATGTCAAGTGGTGGAATAATAAGGGCACTGAAACACTTTTTTTGACAGGGATGCTGAAAGCTCTGGAAATTTGCATGTATTTGTATATTTTCTTTTAAACCATTTACTGTTTGACAGCACCAAAGGGCATGCCAACTTTGAGTTGTAGGAGGGAATATTGACATTTAATCCTATGATGATGAATAAAAGCACACGTGTTACCAATAACATTAAGCAATAATTATTTACAATTCTCTCATTATTTATTTATTCCTGAATTATGAGAATTTACCCAACACCACTTAGAAGTACCTTGCCCATAGACATTTCAGGCCCCTCCCCCTTGGCTCCGGCCCCTCCCTCCCTAACGTTCCACACATTTAAGCTGCAGGTAGAGTTAAGGTACGAGGGAGAAGGAACACACGCACACTGTGTTGAACAGTCTATTTCCCTTTCCTCATTGTAGCTGGGGCAGTGAGCGGTAGTCAGCTGCTGCAGTCACCGAGCTCACTAACCACCAGTGTTTTCTGTTCTGTTGCACAAACATGTAAATTAGATAATTGACGTCTGTTTAGTAAACAAATGTCTTTGCATTTCAGAAACACAGCATGCTAGATTTGTGACAGATTTTACAAACCATATGAACTGCATGCTTCAAAGCAAATCCATGCGTTTTTCTTCTTACAGTACAGGTATTTCGTTTCAGTTCAGTGCAGACTTAAAATAGATCTTATTTAATAGCAGTTAATAATAATCATTCACTTAAACATTAGCTGTTGCAAAGTGGGACTCTAGTACTGATCTACCCATTTGTTTATAAAGCCTGCAATGCAATTTTTAAATGTACCCATTTCTTGTTTCACATTCTTTCTGAAAAGTCTTCACGTTGGAGCCGTGGCTCCACCTGTTGCCTGATGTTTGTGTTGCATGCAATAAACTATTAGGACATTTAACGCACCATCACATTGGTAACTATATAACTCCTTTCCAATAATTGTGCAATGAGTTACTAATTAATTTCAATATAAAGGCATTTTATATGAAAAGGAAAGCATTAATTGAGAATTTCTCTTAGTTGCCTTTAATGCAGCGCAAAGCTTGACACTATATATATATATATATATATATATATGAATAAATAAAAGACATGGCTGTTTGCAACAAAGCTTTATTGGCATGTTCCATGAATACCTAAAGACAAATATCAGTGAGGTTGACACGATCAGTCAAGGGTGTTATTCATTTGGGGCATGATGACATAAAGCTCCCTAAAGTGGAATAAGAAAACACAGATAAAAATGTTCCAACCAATACTGTGGAAAACTGATAGGATGGTAAAAATGTCATACTTAAAAGTAGAGTGTCTGTCAAAATGAAATAGGCCAACATCTAAAAAACCATCAGCAATCAATAACTTATCAATCTATGAAAATAATATATAAACAATGGCATTTACAGTTGTAACAGTTCAAGTTGGTCCTTAATACCAGTCTAACGTCCCTTCAGTGAAATGTATTTGGATAACCTTCCATGTATCTATGAAACACTGTAAAATATTGAAATACTGCAGAACCGTGTTTTCAGCATATACTGCAGCTAGAAAAGTTATCACACCTCACTTTTTTTTCCTCTTTTTTTTTAATTTCAATTAATCTGTTTTGAGATCTGAGCTGGATGTTGTTTTGTAAAACGGCATAGGATTTTAAGAGTTCATTTCTTAACATGTGATTTTGATTGGACAATCATTGAGGCTCAGTGGTCTTTACATTTATGAAGCTACATCAGGGAGCACATTATCATATCTTAGCAACATGGACTGAAACCATTATGGGATATAGCCTACCTCAGGTTTAAAAAAAAAAAAAAAAAAAAAAAAAAAAAAAAAAAGTACCAAACAGCGCTTCTGCTCAACTAGCACAATTACAAAGCTGTAGGGCCTAGTACACATTATGGTGTAAAGATGTTTTTCTATCCTCTGCGGTGCCCTATGTTTCTTGTGTAAATGACAGCATGCAGTCTTATGTTATTGTGTTTATTTTCTGTAACTTGTGTGCTTTATATATCTAAAGTTGCATCACTAGCACCGAAAGCTGTGCCGATATTGATTTTTAAAACCTTCCTACGATCTGTATTTATTTATTTAATTTTTCTCTGCAGGGAATCCGTTTCATGTGAAAAGAATATTTTATCAACTGAATTACCAAAAAAAAAAAAAAAAAAAAAAAAACCTCAATAACTATAATCTATAATAGTAAAAGTACTGATGAAGTTAAATAAAAGTCTCAACATGTGAATTACAGTGTATTAAACAAATTGTGAGTAATTTTTGGAGACTCACAAAGGCGAGTTCCAGTCTACACACAAATGTCAGTTTGAACACATGCAGGAAAAAAAATGCACATCACAATCCTAATTTTCTTTTTTTTTTTTTGTACCTTTAACCTCACAGATCAGATAAATCTGTGTTTGAAGAGCTTCTGTTTCGGTGCAGACGAACAAAAAAAGAAAAAGAAGCGTGCACACTCACTGGTCAGCATACATTTGCATGTGGAATTTGAGGACTTCAGTTTTTGGCGGAAAGAGTAAAATAATCTTTGTGTTGACTGAAAAATGCATTTATGAGTGCCCAAAAAGTCACACAAAAATCCTATGTACATTCATTTGAATATACTGTATATCTGTGACCATTTTAAGAGGGATTGCTCCCTACAGATCCACCAATCTGGAAATGTTCAGCTGTGGCTCAGAGCTCTGATAAAATACTTAGTATATGTAAAAGTACAACCAAATATAGACTGCTAATGTTAACTGTTCTCCATCTCTGACACTTGAAGAATACAGTTTCACAGAATTGTATTTTTCACTTAATTTCTAATTAGACATTTTAGAGTTTGTTTGTTTTCGTATTTGATGTTTTAAACTGTTTCCAGCTACGTAATGTTTGTGGGAAGAAGCACGCTTATACTCAGGATAAGTAACCGTAACAAGCACTGTTCAGTAACCAGGTACTGACTAAAACATAAAAGCTGACACAGGTATTGAAACCAGCTGTTAAGACACAAGTTTACGCAAAGATGGCTATCGAAATGGTCCCAATTATGAGGTCTGATCTTTCATGAAATAAATAACACTGGGGGTAAATGTAACTGCAGTGGTAGTTTTTTTCCCCCTTGATCAAGTAAGTTTAAGGTGCACTTTCCGCAGAGCTAGCTCTCCTTACCGATTACAGATCAACTCTCTCTCTTCTCTACGTCCAACCAAACTGTGACTAGTGAGGGAAACCTGCAGGACTACAGCGCGCACTCCACACTACTTATACTCCATACTATGGCATTTAAGTCTCTGTGTTGGGTCTCTCCACTGATGTCAATACTTGCTGGAGGATCTTTTGATAGAATGGGGAGAAAACCAGCTTGTTGTAATTGACAAGGCGACTAAAGCGAACAGCAAGCTCTTTAAGCTCCCTGCTGATGGGAGCCAGACCTCCTGGAAGAGGAGGAGGGGTTTTGTGTTGACTGGACTCCAGGGCAGCCAAGAGGTATCTCTGAACCCGAGAGTCTGTGAGAAGACAGGAGTTTTAAATCAACGCCAAGTAAATACAAAAACATATATATATATATATAAATAACCCTTTAGGGATGTAGGGACACACAGCATGAAACAATGTTCTCACCCATCAGCCTACGGACTTTGTTGTCCGGCTGGACGACGGCTGAGATTTGCCCCTTCAGAGTGCTTGTTCGGTCAGCAGAGAACGGAGAGAAGCCATGCTGGTTTAAAGAGCGGCTCAATTCAACACACACTTTCTCAGCGATGATCATTAAGGCCTCCTGCACATCAAAAGACCTGCAGCAAGACAATGTGAGGCATTAGGAGAAATTTCTAACATCTGAGCAAATATAGTTTCTAAATGTGTGATAAATAAAAAGTAATAGTGAGACAAAAAGGACTGCTGCTCGGCATCGTGTCACGTTACATTTCTGGCATCAGCTGTCTTCTGGGTCCCTACAACTTCAGAATCTGCAGAGACCGTTGATCATTGTTTTTATTTGTTATTATTTTCATTTTTATTTCTCCATCTTCTAGTCTTTCTGTACAGCTAAAGCAGCAGATTTGTGCTTCCTGTTACTGTTTGTAAATGGAGCGATTCAAACGTGACCCCTCTTCAGCTGCACTCAAAGTAGCAGCTGTGTTCAAAGGTGTAAAACTCAGGAAAAAAAAGGAAATAACTTACAATGGGACAAATGTAAAAGTCCACGTTCTGTCCCCAGATACCCTCTCCTGATTATTCGTATAAAGAATAATCAGCAGCTCAGAGACCGGGCTGAAAAAAAAAATGCATTCAGTATTTTTGGAGAAATATTTGTTACTTACGACATGTGCATGTCTGCAAGCATGACACTGATGGTATTTTTCAGGGTCTCCATCAGTCCCGGCAGGCCTGAAATGGCCTCTCCTGTGGTAGTGTAGACAATGAGGAGGAGAGAGGAGAGCAGGACCAGCAGCTCAGCCTCCTGCTGCATCTCCTGGAATCGAACCTGATCCATCAACACCGTCTGGACAGACAAGGGGGCGTTTCATCATCATGAGAAATGATGATGAAAATCTTAATCATGACTGACTACAGTTATGTGAATTAAATTATGAGTCTCAGTAGTTACTATGATATCATTTAACATTCTGCACAGTTTCTGTAGCTTCCTCTAACTTCAGATGTTTTGACATTCGTTTTTGTGAGCTACTGAAAATGTTTCAGTCTGCTCTTGATAAAGCTTAGAATATCTTTCATTTAATTTTCAAAAAGAAATTAGGGACAACATAGAAAATGTTGTAGAAAAAATAATCTAATCAGGTTTTTATTTTGTCAAATTCATTTCATTGTTTAATACATGTTCATTTAAAATAAATAGTTTGCTGCATTAGTCTAAATCAAAGGACCAGCATTCACACAACAACAAGCCAGAAACATCTTTGGATTTTATCGTCTTATGGCCTGAAATGCAAAATTGGAGATGTATTCACAAATTAGATTAAAGTAATGGGTTCATTCTGTCTTTAAAGAAATACATTTTTTCCTAGCATTTTCCATATCATTTACACTTTTTCTGGTTTATGTTGTAAATATTAATAGGCAGAGTGGATTTTAGAGTTTACCTCTGGGAAGGGATCTGAAGTGTGGTCCCACCTGAGCAGGCGAAGGTATGCATGATTATGGACATTGAGGGGGACAAGTGAGGGAGTTTCAGGTGAAGCAGCACAACTACCACCCTCGTCTGCTTCTCTCAGGCATTTCACTGTTTCTTCAAGCCATTTCTCAGTGTAGTCTAAGGCATCTACAGAGGAAATAATAACTTTACACTTCACACAACTGCTGGATTATCATATAAAGAAAAAAAAACAAGTCAGAGCCTTCATCTGCCAATAACAGACCTTAAAACAAGCTTTTTTAATCTGACTTACGGTTTGTAGTGTGTTTGAGCCACTGATGGCTGCATTTCACATACAGGGCTCTTCCACCAATGTGGTTTCAGTTTAGAGTGATAATTTCAGACTGAGAACCAGTGTTGAGCCGGCTGTGAGGAACGCACTGGTCCAGAGCCAGGGAGACTGGTGTTATGATAGGCCCCCAAACCCGCATGGGGTGGATGCAGGAACCAGTTATGTTAGTGGCAAGAGGCACGAATAACTTACCCACTAAAACGCTGTTAGTCACATCTGTGTCAAGCTAGTAATAAAGAAATGAATGAAAAGGAATTAAAGAATGGGGACTAAAACCAAGCATCAGTGGGTTTTGGAGGAGACCCCTCACTGTGTGACAGCAGCAGCAGGAGACCAACATTAAATCATTTAAAACCAGCTGTCTGTGTTTGTGAATGCTTCCAAACGTGCTGCAAAAAACTGGATTCAGTCACACAACAGCTGCTTTCAACTGAATGCAGAAACAATGGAAAAATGCAAAAACAATTTGGATCTCACACAAAAACCGAGGGTTCGTTTTGTACGTAACAGCGTTCAGAAACACAGGTCAACACGTGGAAGCTCAGTGTTACTGAACGCTGTCTGGAGTGCTGCAGGAGGCATCTCTCACAGAGAGACTTTTAAACTGAGTGTAAAAAGCTGTTTAGATTGTGGTTAAACATTACTGAAGGTTTCAGTATCACACACTGGCGTTTAATGAATCCTGCACCAGGGCAGCCCCAGCACCAGCTTTAAATTGGTTAAAACAAAAAAAAAAAAGAGTAATAGATATTAAAATGTTTTTAATGTCATGTCCCGACATGAGTAAAGCGTAACATGATTAATTTGATTTAGAATAAATTCCTTACTGGGTTGCTTCTCCAAGAACTCCTGGAACTTGTTCCTCTCATACTCAACTGACTGCTGCATCAGATGAGGCCTGATGCTGCTCAGGGCAAAGTTGGCCATGTCCACCTTCATCAGGTCCAGCACAGAGAATATGGCCCTGGAGGGACAGTGAAAACAGGTTAAAGAGAGGTGACGCAGTGGTTGAAAATTAAATAGGCTCATTTTTGGAATTTAACTAAAAGTGTTTTCAATTTTTTATTCACTATCAATAGGCATGCATTTGTATGTAATAGCTGTTGATCAACATTTCACATCTAACTATAAGAACTTCACTCCACAACAAGCTGAAATGTGCAGAATAATGTGGCAGAGTGAAATTACTTAATCTAAAAATAAAGTCTGGGGCACACAGAGCTGATAAAGATCTGTCTCCTGTCCTGTGGCTTACTTCAGCAGAGGCACAATATCAGTGATCTCCTTCAGCTTATTAACATCCTTGTCCCTACAGGGGGCACACAAAGAGCCCATCATCCCAACGATGAACTGGGACAGCCGGCCAATGTCCAGAGCTCCGTTTTCAGCCTGCTGCTGGATCAGAGGCAGATCCAGAACCTCATCAATGCGGGAGCGCAGGCGACCGTGGCCTGGCAGCAAGAAAGACAGCAGTGTCTGGAGGACAGGACACATGAGGAAAGAATTAAGAACAAAAAAGGGTTAAAATTGGCGGAAAATAAGCTCCTTCAGCCTTTAACTTGTGAAACAGGAACTACTGGAAGATCAAATGTGGAGAAAGGAGCAGTTTCTAAAATAAGACCTCAGCTTTGCAGCATCTGTTGGAAGTCTGTTTACACGGACAAATGTTTGTTCAATCCATATCTGTTCAGAGATTCCTTCTGATCTGCTTTCTGGAAGCTAAATAAAACAATCTGATAAGGGGTGTGTTTACACACCTTAAACATTTAATCAAAATGTGACTCTTCTGACAAATAGAAAGTGGCCCTTTTGCCAATTTCTGTCTCTTGGAACAGATAAAAGTTGTCAAGTTAATTTTGCTTGTTCAGAACTTATCTCTCTCTTTAAATAGAAACTGAAAACAGCTTCATAAAACCCAAACGTTCTGGAAAACTGTCCTGAAGAAAGTTAGTTTCCACAGCCTCTGTGGAAACTATCTATGAGCTAGATAATATTTCAGAGGCTTTGCCTGCAGCTCATTTTGGCCATTGTCACAAACCAAAATTATTTTGGATACCACTAAAACCCCCAAACATTGCAACATAATTCCCAAACTTCAGTCACCTTCACCAGCAGGTCAGTGGCCGTCAGGGATGTGCATTTATCGGTAACTGATTGTTAAGAACTTTTTCGATGCGCTGAACTTTAAGACTGCAAAATGAATTTTTAGACTGTAAAAAAAAATGGATGAAGCATTATTTATTTGCCCCATTGGTTTACAGCAGAATATCCTGTTTCACATGTTAACTCGACGGCAAAATCAAAAATTACGGTTGCGTTCAGCAAACATTGGGTTAGTACACACAGCTGGAAAATGTTCATGAAAAACAATAAAATGAAAAACATTGTTCTTTAATTCAATTCAATTTTATGTATATAGCATCTATTACAACGCAAGTTGTTTTTAGATGCTTTCCAGAGATCCAGAACATGAACCCCAAGTAATTATTTAATACTCCTTGAGTCGCCACCTTATTGTGGTGGAGGGGTTTTGCGTGTTCCAATGACCCCAGGAGCTCAGTTGTCCGGGGCTTTATGCCCCTGGTAGGGTTACCCAGCACAAACAGGCCTTAGCTGAGGAGCCAAACAAAGAAGCAGCTCAAAGACCCCTATATGAAGATTGAGACAAAGGATCACCATTTTCCTTTGCCCGGACATGGGTCCACCCTGGAGCCAGGCCTGGGGTTGGGGCTTGATGGCGTGAGCCTGGCGGCCAGGCCTGTATACCTTTTCAGGCACAGCCCGAAAAAGAGACGCAAGTCTCCCTTCCCATGGGCTCACCGACTGTGGGAGAGGCCACAGGGGTTGGGTCCAGTGTGAGCTGGGTAGTGGCCGAAGGCGGGGACCCTGGAAGTCGGATACTCGGCTGCAGAACCTGGCTCTAGGGACATGGAATGTCACCTCTCTGGTGGGGAAAGAGTCCAAGCTGGTGCACAAGGTTGAGAAGTTCTGGCTAGATATAGTTGGATGCACCTTGACGCAGGGTTTGGACTCTGGAACCAATCTCTTTGAGAGGGGTTGGACTCTGTTCCACTCTGGAGTTGCACTGGGTAAGAGCCATCATGCAGGGGTGGGCATACTTATTGCCCCACAGCTCGGTGCCTGTACATTTTGGTTCACACCCATGAATGAGAGGGTAGCTTCCCTCTGCCTTCAGGTGGGGATAGGTCCTGACTGTTGTTTGTGCTTATGCACCAAACAGAAGTTCAGAATATCCACCCTTCTTTGAGTCCTTGGGTGGGTGGTGGAGAGTGCCCCTGATTCCCTCATTCTCCTGGAGAACGTCAATGCTCACGTGGGCAATGACAGTGGGACCTGGAAGGATGTGGCTGGTGTGCAATCGCTGCTCCTCTGCATCGAGAGGAGCAAGATGAGATGGCTTGGGCATCTGGTGAGGATGCGTTTAGGACGCCTCCCTGGTGAGGTCTTCCAGGCACGTCCCACTGAGAGAAGATCCTGGGGAAGACCCAGGACATGCTGGAGGGCATATGTTTCTCAGCTGGCCTGGGAGCACCTTAGGATGCCCCCTGATGAGCTGGAAGAAGTGGCCGAGGAGAGGAAAGTCTGGGCTTCCCTGCTTAGGCATCTGCCCCCGTGACCCGAACTCAGACAACGGGTGTACTGTATTTTACATTGTTGTATATAATATTTATTATTTAAATTACTAAAGATTAATCAATAATTGATTGTAAATTTTCTCAGTGATCGAAAGAGTACATTTCAATCTGATGAAACCTGATGACATCTGTGGGAAGAAATCCAAACCTAAAGAGACCCAGTCCTGCAACCCGTAGAATCCAAAAGACCATGGTACTCCACAAGACCCTCAGGTGGTCTTTATCCAGCCCCTAACTGGTCAGAGGTGTTTTAGGAGAACAAGGAGGACCTGCATTAAGCCGTATTAAGCATATGGTTACACTACGGCTGATTGGTTAGTTTCTCCTGAAGTGTAGCAGAGAGAACTGCTCACCAAAAACTAATTTCCCTGGTTCTCACTGCTCTACCAAAATCCGAGAGCCTGTGGATATGCCTCTGTCACAGACTGGTGGGAGAGAGTCATCTTCAATCACTTTAATGATCAGAAATAGAAGTTTACAACTTTCCGTTGATCTGATCATACATTCATCCGTTAATGAAGAGACCAGACAAAGCAGATAAACTGTTATGTTTTCTTTCTTGTTAACCCGATTATTAAAATGTTTGCATAATACATCTAAGTTAAAAGAAAATTTTCTTTTAGCAGGGTTGAAACAATAATTACACAAACTCTAACCTCTTTTATCTCTGCCAGAAGCTTGATGGCGTGCTCGTATGATGGCGGGTCCTCCTTCAGCTGAGCTTCCAAGCAATCCCAGAATGCTTTGTGCATGATCTCCTTCACCTTGCGCTCCAAACTATACCAGAACAAAAACACCACTTCTAATTCTGAAGTAAGACTGAACCCACTAAAAGGAAAAGAATCAAAAGACATGACATCAGATGAATCCTCACCTTCCTTCAGGGAGTTCGGTGGGTTTGACTTGAAAAGCCTGGTTGACCATTATTTCATGAGCCAAAGCCATGTTGGTGACTCCTTTGGCCGTCTCCATCAGCTCTTCCACAGAGACAAACCTGGGGGGGCTGGCTGTGAAGATATATCAGGTTTTATTTGTACAAATTAAATGTCAGCGTTACAGAAACTGAAAATCACAAAAGTCATTCAATTGAAGATCAAACAGCTCTTCCGCTGCCAACAAAGTGGACGTGAGCTCATCTGCAGAGTGCATCATGTTTAACTTCCAAGTTTATTTAGAGTGAAAGGACCTGATTAAGATGCACTAATCACACAAAGCCACTCTGTAGTACTTTCACAAAGATATGTTCAACAAATCTCTCAAGATGAAAAGCTTCTGATATTTTGCCTCAATTAATCCAAGAATGGAGTCACTATGTTCTGCTCTTGTTGATAGTCGTCATGCCAAAGCAAAACAGAATCTAAACTAAGTTAATTGGGCTAAAAAATTAATGACTGAGCATCAAGGATGTTTACAGAGGAACTGTGGGAAGGCAAAAGCAAGTTTATTTATATGCGTTTTACACACTGCACAAGCATAGAACATAAAAAGTAAAAAAAAAAAAAAAAAAAAAAAAAAAAAAGGGAGAAAAAGGGAGAAAATCAGGATGCAAGAAAATATCAGAAAATATACTGCATTAAAAAAAGAGAAAAAAAATTGAAATGGAATTTACAGTTTTAAAGAAAATAGAGCAGATAAGAAAACAGGTAAACAAATTAAAGTGTAGAAGCTTCATTAATGTTCGGAAAAACCTATGTTGCTTGAAAGTCCCTTTCACAGCAACGTTTAAGCCCCAACTTACATTAAATGATGTTTATTTAGGTTAAAAAAAAAAAAAAAAAAAAGGAGCAAATGATCACAAACTCACAAAATTTGGTCACAATATGGTTCTAAATATTGGCAAAGTTGCAGAGACAGTGTCAGCTGAAGTGGCAGTAGTTTCTAGAGTCAGACAGTCTATATTATGTTTAACAATTCAAAGATTCCACTGGAATTATGAATAAATTAAAAAAAAAAAAAAAAAAAAAAAAAAAAAGTACAACAAAAACCTACTACAGAGGCACACTGTAAGATTTGCTCTATTTTAGTGCTTCTCCTTAAAGACAGTTTCAGATGGGGAAGTATCCTGCATCCTCCTGCTCCACATTTTATTTGACCAAAACAGACAAGAGGGTCAATGAAGCTGCATATTTTGCTCTGAGGTAACCATGGCAATAGTAATCAATCGGAGCCTGGTCTGTTTGAGGGCATGGTTTCAATCACTAAGAGTATCTTCACATTGTATGACAACCAGTTAGAAATACTGTTCTTTGTGCTTTTAGTACAAGAATAGAAAAACAGCAACACATAGGAGATGCTGAGGCTGTTCCCGCTGCAGACACCCTAAGAGAACACATCTGCCAGAAGTTAAAGATAGTCCCCGTTTTACATAATTGTCTGCTTGATTTAACATTCAAAATGAATATTCAAAATTACGCAATGCAACAATTAACTTCTATGAAGATTGCATATGTATAAATGTGAATTTGAGTTTAAAAAATAAAATTTAGGAATTGAGACATACTTTATTATAAAGGTCCATAAAGTCCAGAAGGTCCACCAGTTGTGCTTTCTTAACATGAGCATGTATTGCAAACAATATATGTTAACAAACCACTACTGAAAGAATTAAGGTGTTAAAGTGTGCAAACAGGGGGGTCTGATTAACCCACACTGCCAAGAGACCACCTTTCAGGAGATAATCTCACATTCAAAGACGGTCACATTGCAAACACTTTCATGAATGTCTGAGCCTCTCACATCATCGGGCCTGCACATCTAAGCCTGCATCCGTGAGCGTTTTCTTAACAGCTCCACACCCTAAGACAGAGGAAATATTAAAGCACTGATCTTCTGCCAACACACATTAGCCTCCCAGAAATAATACGACAAAACTGAAATATAAGCTGAAACAGAGGCAAGTTATTTTTCAGCTTTTGTGTATTTTGTATCAATAACATCTGCTTCAGTAGCTGCAAGCACAGACCATCTAAGCCTGGCACACACATAATTTATGACCCATGAGAGGAGGAGGAAAAGACAGGGTTTATGCGGGGGTTACTACTGTTGGCATTGAGAAGTAGCTTAGTTTTGCTGCAGATATTTGACGTTGTTTTTTTCAAGGTAAGATGATGCAGATGTAGCTGGAGGGGTCGTCTCCTGTTACAGCTGCTGCGTCACTCACAAGCTCAGAGTAATAAAGAGGAGAAATCTTAATCCAATTTACTCTTGGAAATTTTCTGAAACAATTTGATAAAACTTACACCAAAATAAATAATCATTTCTATGGCAAACCTTTATAGAGGATTACAGTTATGTAAGAAAAACTGCTGAGCTTCTTATGCTTTTGCAAATGAATAGATATTATTAAACAGCACATAACTTAGGAGAAAATAGGACATGAAATACACAGTGTGGAAAGTTAAAGAACTGCAGAGGTCAGGCCATCGGAAAAAGAGTCCGAGTTCACATAACTTTATAAATAACACTTGTTTGGGATGTTTAGACAGCAACTCTGACTTTGCTCATGTTTTTTATTTTGACTTTGCCAAGCTATACATAGCACTAGTTCAAAACCTCCTCATTTAACTCTTGATAAACTTTGAAATTAGATAAAACATCAATGGAAACCCAAAGATTTCTGGGCAAGGCTCCAAATGATTCAAGATCCTAATGAAGCCTCTGTTCTGAAACACGGGACCAGAAAGAGAGCGAGCACTGACTCAAACAGCTCTGCTCTTCACCTTGTGGGGTGTTCCCTCTGTGAGGACTTGGGGTGTTTGCCCTGACCCTCTTCCTCACGGTCTCCTCAGAGACCTCGTGCGCCCCCTCATCCTTGGGCTCTTGGTCTCCTCCACCCTCCACCCGGTCCGCCTCCTTCGGCATGCTGGAGTCTGCAGGACAACAGGTGACACGGTTGGTTAGAGCAGCGATCTGCGCTGTTTTTAAACCGTGAAAACCACTGGCGCTCTGCAACAGCTGCATTTTCCAAGCTGCGCGTGCACGGATGCAACACAATGCGGTTGCAACTGTACGATATTGGGATTTTACTACTGTGTCAAAACAGACACAGACGTGATTGTTTGTTTTGGTGATGCTCAAATCATGACATCATCTCCACCACTGGTGGGGGTGGGGGGTTAAAAGTGGTAAACACAAAAGATTACAACGGAGGACTAGCCTGGCGGGTCACACGTATGTCCGTTGGGTCTCGTGTATTACTAACCTCGTAGTCGGCAGGACAAAGATGAGAGGATGAGGATGAGCGAGCAGCGGGGTCAACTTATCTAACGTTGTTAGTCCTCGTGAGCGCGACTGTCAACAGCGAAGCCGTACGACGCTGCTGCTCCTTCACAAGACTCACTTAGCGCAGTTATTACAGCTGCCGGTTTGTTTGCAACTTCCTCGCAGCTGAATACCTTTTCTACAAAAGGAAGGCGGTGTTTCTTCCTCATAAACCTGCTTTTATTTATGTCGTATCCTTGTTTCTACGACGGCTTACCGCTAGGCAAGCATTCTCTTCCGGTATTGGGTGGGGCTATGGTACGTCACAGCCGAGCCCCCACCTTCACAAACTCACGCACGGGCTTTATTTGTAAAGGTCCGATAAAAAAAAACATTTACTTTTTAAATTAAGTCATAAAATGATTTAACCATGTTTTAACAAATATCTTGAACATTTTTGCATGATTAATAATTGCATGTAGAAGTGTAATGTAACAGTAATAAAATAAAAAATAATCGACACTATTAAAATAAAGATGAAACTTGCAAACCATTATGGGCCTTTTTCATAGTGCTCACTATTGACTCTAGCTCAGGATGTGACATCGGTTCAAAAAAACAAAAACACACACAAGCAACAGCGTAATTAAAAGTCAGTCCACATTAGGCTTTAAATTTTGGCAAATAAAGTTTCAGAAAATACAAACATACAAAATAACACACTGAAGAGAGCATCTGTGAGATCCTATAAACTTCAGTGAGCTGAAGCAACATTAAAAAGAACAGTGGTTCGAAATTCATCCAGTGTGAGAAACTGATATGTCAGTTCATATTTGAAGTTATACTGAAAGAGGTTTTACAAACATTTCTACAGTTAACATACTCCTTTCTGCATTTTGGAAATTATCTTTGTTAAATTCTTTTTGTAACTTTGCTTTTCCATATCGTTTTGTTTTTATTAGTCAACAGTACCATTCTTGCCTTAGGATAACTTTGATCCATTTTAACTGTAAACTACTGTACATTTCAAGACAAGGTGCCCTTGGACAGCGGCATGATGGATGGGGGTCAGCACAGTTTCACCACAGTTGGAAGGTACCTGCTTAAAAATACTCCGTATAGGAGTTGCACGTTTCACTTGTGGGATTTCAGTTGATACTCTGGCTTTTGCCCACAGTCCAAAAATAAGCATCTTAGATTAATTGGAGACTCCTGCTTAACTAGAGGTTCCAACAGACCACCATGACCCTCGAAAGGGAGACGTGAACAAGACATATTGAATGTTTTCTTTTTGTTTTTAGTAGGCTCCATGTTGGTTTTTAATGGGATGGCCCACTACGATGCTTTTTCAGGGCATGCTTGGTTTGAAACCAACCAAACCCACATCCAAGTTGCCTGTGGGCAAATGTTTTCAGACATGTCTGACAAGTTGTATCACTGTTTTGTACTGGCTGCAATATTACATTTCTTGATCAACCTAATAAAAAAAAAAAGAAAAAAAAAAAAAAAAAAAAAAAAAAAAAAAAGAAACACCACAAGCCAAAATACCTTGGTGAAATATTCAAAAGGTAGTCTGTGCTGGAGCTTTGAGACTAAAGCTTTTCCATGTGCCTTAGAAGTCAGCAATATTGAGGAATAAACCTTTACGAAGGAATTTTAGTTACTAGAGTCTGACATTGAATAGAATAACTGTCTTTAAATAGTGGAATCATGTGCCAAGATTTCCTGGAGAGAGTTACGATGCAAAAGCAGCAAACAAGGCAAATATATACCAGAGAAGCTACAACAAAAACATTTTTTAAACGGAAGATGACTGGGAACAGTACTTTTACTCAAACCATTTAACAGGAAGACAGCAACAGTTTATTTTAATTTTGTTGACCAACACACATACAAAAATACAGTAGCTGCAGGCATCTATTGTGTTCATATTTCAAATTTACAATTTCCACATAGATTTACTTTTATTTAATAAACGTGCCACTGTAAAAGGAAAAAAAAAGGTAGAACATTTAAGGCTACCGTACATGTTGCATCAGCTTAAGGTATCCATTTCCACACTGGATTTAAATGCATTAGTGTCGGGTGAGTGTCCGTTTTTGACTCCAACTTGGCTGGATTCAATTTGTACACTTAAATTTCTGCATGTCTGCAATGTTAGACTTCCCTTGATACGGTTTTGCACGAAAGAAAAAAAAAAAAAAAAAAAAAAAAAAAAAAAAAAAAAAAAAAGAATAGTCAAAACATAATCTATAGACAATTGTGAGACTATGATTTGAGAGAATAAACCAAATTTTCACTTATTTATAGCCAACTGACGGCAGAGTCACCAAAGTACTGATTAAATAACTGTGGATGGGCTTGGTTAAACTGTCTGAGTAGGCGCTTCCTCTCCTTGTCCGAGAGCTTGGTGTCCAAGTGGATGGTATTTAGGAGTGCCCACAGTTCCTGGTTCGTGGTCTTCTTTGTAGAGTCAGCATAAGTCCTGTTGGACATCTGCTGAGTCAACGGAGAACCTGAAGGACAGAGAGGCAGCTCTGTGTAGCAGAGTGTTAAGTTTAACTCTAAACCACCCACATTTGGGACTTTGAAACTGCATTAACTGGTTTGTTTTGGGAAGCGGATGTCACATGTCTGCATGGTTTTGGTTTATTGAGTGCACTCCTGCTGTCCCGACCAGGATTTTATCATGATAAAACAACCAATTTATGACTTCATAGAAACCTGTAGTAATGAAAAACATCAGTAACATCACCAAATGAAATATCATGGAAACTATGTTTTCATACCAAAATTAAAAATAAATAAAGCTACAACCTGAAACAGTTGTGAGATGTCATCACGTTGTTGAGCTAGAACTTTCAATGTAATTTGAGGAATTAGTATGTCAGAGTCTGCCTTTTAAGTTTTACTATCAGAAAGGAAACCTGAAGTTTTGTTCCATTTATATTTTTGGGCTGTTGCTGCATTGAGACTTCATCTTTTACCTGTCGCGTCGGGATGTTGGCCCTGCGCAAGGCTGGCCAGCTTCTCACTCACTCCTTTGTGGAGGGCACCTGGTATCTGAAGCACAGAGAAGGAAGGGTTGGCACGAAAATGCTTTCATTTTTGGAAATCATGCAATAATAAAAGTTACACTTAAACCAAATATGTTATTTTTCCCCTCTGACAATTTTATACTGTTCCTTAAAGCTTTGTTAAACTCATTGTTTTGTACAAGAATGTGCTTAGTCTACCTTTTTAAGTGCAGTTGAATTTACTTATTTAAAAAAGGGAACTCAATAACAGACCCCGTTTAAACATCGTATTAACATGCATTTATGGATCCATAAAATCTTGAGCCCTAAATGTAATGCTTGTAAAGTCAATTAAAAGTATTGCATTCTTGTCGGTGGTCTAACACAATGACGACATTATCTGGATGTAAACAATGTAGATAATTGCACCTAAAGATTTAACGGCTGAAATGGCATAGACAGTTAAAGATTCAGAATTTCTTCAAAAATTAAACTCAAATCATTCCTTTGCAAGGTAGATGAGTTTAGCGTTTTGCTGACATGCTACAGCAGAAGTATAATTTACTCTTCTGCAAACAGACTATAAAACAATAGACAAAGCATTAGGTCACATGACCCACTGGTTTCGAAGCCCATTTTTCTGCGTCCAGGACGCAGCTTTGTTGCATCGGAAGCTGACGGAACCTCACCCACCGTATGGCAATAAAAGTTAGCTTTGCTCCCAACCCCCTTCAGCCGAATCCCACCAAATATCTCCAGAGTTGCCATCAGATGTTTACAGTGGTATATACAGTTTAACAAGTTGCCTCAAAATTAAAAATGACAGTCGCGTTCGGCCGACTGAAGTTGGGTGATTTCTCATGCAGGTCGATGGAGATTAAAAGTGATTCGTTCTATCGGCCAGTCAAGGAACTGCAACCAATTTTACATGACACTCATCCCGGAAGTTCAAATGGTTGGCGTTTGTTCCCAAATTATTAGCAGGGGGCGCAATTCATTGTAGTTCAAATAATTTGCTTCTAGAACAGGGCTGCAAGACCACCATAGAAATTGAAAGTAAACATGTGAGGGACCATTGAGTCAGCCTGTAGTGGTCAGTCGAGGAACTGAAACAAATCATTGCTCTTCCTCAACTTGACTTTAGAGCAAAATGAATGTAGAATAGAGACGTCCCTTGATTCACACATGACCTTAAGTGACATCCCATTTCTAATCCATAGGGTTTTTATATGACGTTGGTCCAGCCTTTTCAGCTATAACAGCTTCAGCTCTTCTGGGAAGGTTGTCCACAAGGTTTAGGAGTGTTTATAGGAATTTTTGACCATTCTTCCAGAAGCACATTTGTGAGGTCACACACTGATGTTGGAGGAGAAGTCCTGGCTCTCAGTCTCCTCTCTAATTCATCCCAAAGGTGTTCTGTCGGATTGAGGTCAGGACTCTGTGCAGGCCAGTCAAGTTCATCCACACCAGACTCTGTCATCCAGGTCTTTATGGACCTGCTTTGTGCACTGGTGCACAGTCATGTTGGAAGAGGAAGGGTCCAGCTCCAAACTGTTCCCACAAACATGGGAGCATGGAATTGTCCAAAATGTCTTGGTATGCTGAAGCATTTAGAGTTCCTTCATTGGAACTAAGGGGCCGAGGCCAACTCCTGAAGAACAACCCCACACCATGATCCCCCCCTCCAAACTTTACACTTGGTACAATGCAGTCAGACAAGTATCGTTGTCCTGGCAACCACCAAACTCAGACTTGTCTATCAGATTACCAGATGGAGAAGTGTGATTCATCCCTCCAGAGAACACGTCTCCACTGCATTAAACACTGAATTGCACTTGGTGATGTATGTTTTGGATGCAGCTGCTCGGTCATGGAAACCCATTCATGAAGGTCTCTGCACACCGTTTTTGAGCTAATCTGAAGGTCACATGAAGTTTGGGGGTCTGTAGCCATTGGCTGCAGAAAGTTGGCGACCTCTTCACACTATGCACCTCATCATCCGCTGACCCCAGTCAGTTTACGTGGCCTAACACTTTGCGGCTGAGATGCTGTCGTTCCCAAACTCTTCCATGTTCATATAATACAGCTCACTGGAATATTCAGGAGCGAGGAAATTTCACAACTAGATTTGTTGCACAGGTGTCATCCTATCACATGGGTAAGCAAATACTTTTGGCAATATAGTGCATTTACAGTCTGGTTCAAAAAAAAGCATTTGTCTCAATTGTTTGATTTCACAGCCATGATAACTGAGGGTGTCAAGAGATTTGTTATAAAGCGATGCCTTTATTCCCAATATGATTGATGTCGTCTCAGCCAATGGCCAGCTGTAATCACTTCCTCACCCGTAATCGCCATGATGCGCTTAGCAAAGCAACCACCCATTTATATGAACCCAGCCTTGGGTAAACGTGACTGTCCTTTTTGATTTGCCCATTGAGTCAAGATGTTAAATGGTATATCCTGCTGTAAACGTCTGACAGCAGCTCTGCAGATATTTCGCCGTGGTTTGGTGAAGGAGCAAAGTTAACTTTGACATACAATGTGCGTGTTTCCATCAGCTTCCAACGCAACACGGCTGCAGCCCGCGAGAAAAAGAACCCAGGCTTCAAAACTGCTCTTCAGAAACCAGTCGCCTAAAGCTCCATCCACCGTTTTATACACAGTATAAACAGTTGGTTGCATAATGAAAAATTTACGATTTAGAGCTTAGGAAGTTTAACGCATATGGGATATTACAGTTGTGTCTGAGGTTTAAGTTTTGCCTTTTCTATTTTGAGGCTCAAGCATCATATAAAAAGGCAACTAGTAACCCACTTCACTTCAATTACTGAAAAAAAAAAAAAAAAAAAAAAAAAAAAAAAAAAAAAAAAAAAAAAAAAAGGTGAAAACCACATTTATGAGAAAGCCCAGATACATTCTAAGAGCATTTGGTTACCTTAAAAATGTCCTTTACGTTGCTTAGCATGAAGACCAACAGAAGGTCCTCTTTATCCCTCGAGAAAGCCCTGCTGTGTAGTATTGCTCGCAAGAACGACTTCCTCACTGCCAGCTTGTTCTCCATCTACAGATACAACAGTTCGCCTTTAAAACGGTCTAATTACAATTCAAAAAATGAATTTTTCTGGTAAGAATAAACCAGCAAGCCCCCACCTCCTTGTCCACTTTTACCCCTTTTGGATCAGCTGCCAGAGACATGAACGTCAGCAGCTTGCGAAGCTCCTCTCTGCCGTTCTGAGGCAGCAGCTTCAAACACAGCTGCAGAGCCTCCAGAGCCTTATCTAGCTTGGCACTGACTTTAGAAAGAAGAAAGCCAGAGAGGGATGTTTACAGTGAGATGAAAAGATCAACCAGATGAGAATAATTTCGCTCGAACAACCAGAGGGAGGTTTTTACCCAGCAGGCCAGTGATGGCCGTGTAGATGTCAGTCATATGCTGTGGCAGCAGCGGACGCTTGCTTGTGTTGCTGTAGTGTCTGACCAGAGTCCCATACAGCAGCAGCTTACACTGCACCAAGCCAGCCTCAGAGAGACCAGTCTGCTCATCGCCGTTGGGACCTGCAGCGGGAACCATTTGTATTTTCAAAATTAGACACTTAACAGAGTTTGTATGTAGCGCCTGTGTCAGTGTCAGGATTATTCAAGGTAATCCAAGTACAAAAAGCACTTCAGAGGTGACGACACCAACTCCCATCCAAAGAACTTGCCTCCGTCTTGGCTGCTGCTACCCACTGGGTTTTGGTTGCAGCTTTCTCCATCTTGAGGGAAACAGTGAGGCAGCTCCCTGCTCAGCTCCACCACTGGCTGGTCAGGGAGGAAGTCCAAGCAGTCCAGAGCCGCACAGAGCCACTCATCTTCCCTAAGAGAGGGAATATAGGATATTTAAAAAAAAAACAACTTTAAAATGAGACAGTATTATGTTGTTTTTCACAAGTTGACAGTCTCCTAAGGTCTTAATGAAATATCTGAGACACGTTTTGGCCAAACTGCTACAGAGCTACAGATCCCCATCCTGAGCAAACACGAGGCGACTACAGAAACGGAAAACTCATTTGTGTCTTGATAAAACACTGGAGGTTAATTTTAAAATTGGCTGCTTTTAAAAATTGTTTAGATACTTTTTATTCAGTTGGAGGTGGAAATGCTGTTGACACTGAAGATGCAACTAAATTGGGGGGGGGGGGTCAGTTAAAAAGTCAGATGTCCGACCTAACATTGCATAGTGTTGAGCATTATTGGTTGTAAGATGGATTGGGTTATTTGCAAAAGGCAAAGACAAAAAGGAGCGGAAGTAGAAGAGAGAAAAAAAATAAAATAAAATCTACAAAGTGCTCAAATAGCCCCACATTGTGTTCAGTTTTACTCTTTTTTCTTATGTTTTTTCTGCTGCACTGATTATAACATTTTCATTACTGTAAACAGTTGAAGAAAAAAGAAAAACTAATACTACAAAGACTTACTGTGTCTAGCCCTGTTGTGGCAAATCACAACCTTCGTCTTCTAATTTGCACGCGTAAAGTCATTTGCTGCAGTTTGAAAGTCAGACATACTGAGAGTTCCTGAAGGCCTTGAGGATCTGTCTGTCCAGGTGGTTGCTGCTGTAGATCAGGTCGGGGTTACCATGAGCCATCGGGTTGGCTGGAGGTGGGGAGGTTGGGCTGAGGGTGCACTGAAGCACACCTTCCAGTACGGGAAGCTCGACCAGGCTCAACAGCCGGAGTAGGGTCTGCTCCTGCCACACCTCATCCACCACTGTGGAGTAAAAAGAAAGAAAATAAGTCTCATGTCCTCCGGAATGTGAAACTGATGCCAGGCCATGCTGAATTTAGAGGACATGGGAGGAATTGTGATGTTCTCTCAAGTGCTTCGGTGTGCATTAAGCGTCAAGCGTGGACTGCAGGAGTCATTTCTCAAAAGATTAATATTAAAGCAACTGGCAAAGCAGAAATGGATAAAACCCAATAAAAAAGGAACACACAGGCGCTGCATCAGTCCTGTGGTGTAACTCAGACGTCTAAGCTGTTCATCTTTAGTTTAGCCAAACAAAAATAAGAAGGTAACCATGACAGCAGACAGAGGATATTCCTCACAAGATGGCACTCTTGCTCCAACATTCAAGACAGCCAGATGCACCTTATGTTTCTCTTTCCAGTTTCATTTGGTGGGGACAGGGGATATTAATGAACACTCGTACAAATGTATGACATTGTGTAAATGCGCCAGATTGAGCAAAAAGACAGTTTTTTAGAAGTATAAAACAACTACACACACAGTACAGTTACTACATTACAGTCCTGGATAAAAATAATCTTCAGACTTCATATATGCTCACAGACTTGTTTAATTAACCTTTTTTCATTTTAGTCATTAAAAAAAAAAAAAAAAAAAAAAAAAAAGAAAATAGTAAAGTTGCTCTGCTGAATTGTAGCTGGAAGGGTTTCCAACTCATCCAACCTTTGACAGATGAGACATTTTGACCTGTGATGGCTCATCTGAACTCCACCTCACAGTCCCCTCTGAAGGCCGATCCTCAGCAAACCAAGATTTCATCGTTTTTCCACCAAACATTCCTTCATTAAATGTCGAAATGTCTCTTGACGCATTTCTAACCAAAGTCAGACCCTAAGCCACGCTTCTCTACAACTAAGATGTCTCTTTGTGCATTGGTTTCACAGCATTGGTCATCCTCCTGCCTGCAGTGCTTCATTGCTCAATGCAGAGGACACTGATATAATCAACTCCCTGGAAACTAAAAGAAAAACAAGTTCTCCCTCAAAATAATCTTGTGTGTTTCAACACAAGCAAAGAGACAGATGGTGACGAGAGCATAAGAGTTCACATGATAAATAGGCTTACGTGACTGTGGCAAAGCTGAGTCTATCGGCACTCTGCTCGGACTCAGATGGTCCTCGACAGGCTCCAAATGCATGTCAGCAGTGAAACGAGGCTCCAGAAAGCTGGCCTTCCCGGGTGTCTCAAGGACTTTGACAGGGGTGGACACGTCATGTGATCCAGTGGGATGCGTATGCTCTTCTAGTCTGAGAGGCAAAACACAGACAGCAGAATGCCACAGCTGATCACAGGATGGTGCAGTGTAATGTTTGTCTAATTCAGGCAGACTTCAACATATCAATACGAATTTTGAAACTGGTTAATCAGAGTATTTAACTGATGTCATGCAAACGGATCATCTTAGAGAGAGAGTGGTACCTGTCCGGAGCAGCAATGCAGAAGAGTTTCTGGATCCCATTTGCAAGCACGCCTCTCTCCAAATCATCAACAGACAGTGTACATTCCCCAACAAACCTATAAACCATGATGCCAAAATTACCCCCCTAATAAAAAAATAAATTTAAAAAACAACAGGAAAGTGTGAATTTCCAAGGATGCCAGAGTATCCCTCTGACCTATAAAGAGCACTTTTGCTGTCCTGAAAGACATCACACTTCTTGCTTTTGCCAAACACTTTGGTTTCCACGGGCTCAAACACGTTGCACTCCAGCAGCGCCTGGCACACACACACCACTTTGTCCCGCGACACACTGGCACCTTAGGTTTGATCAAACAGAGGGATTAAAATGCTGACATCATTGGCACAAAGAACTGGTGATTAAAAGTCAAAAAACAGAACCATCGAATGAGAAGGGGACCATCCCATCTTTTGCTGAAGTTTGAAACCCACACACCCTCAAAGCCCTTGGCATGCGTCATGTGTTTAGCCAATACATCCACAGCCTCTGAGCCGAGGAAACAACTGCTGTAGGACTTGAGGTGGACCAGTCTGCGCTTTACTGGTACAGAAACCCTGAGGTGGGAAATGAGGCTGCTCCACATGAAGGAAGACTGAACAGGCTTGGGGGCTGCTCCAGGAGCTGAGATGCACAGAAAAACAGTTTCTCTCATACAATACTTTACAGAAAACATGTGGAAGGTAGTGAAACATATTTAAAGAAGGAAAATTATATAGAAAGAGAATATGAAGGAAAGTTAGGGCGTTGAAACAGAAACAGGGCAGATTGATAATCCATTAATTCAGCTGACAAAACTTTATTACAGTTTTGATGTTTTTTTTTAACTTTATATTGCTTAAAAAGAAAAGATGACACCAGATGTGAGGTAAGGAGATCTCAGAGCTTTAGATACCAAGAAATCCCTTTTAAACCGCGTGCTAAAGTAACTCACCTGGAGGACGCACGCACAATTTCTCTGCAAGATTCAACGCCGCCGCTCTCTCCTTTATTGTAGACATGTTTATGACGGATGGAAAAAAGCAGCAGGGACGCAGTAAAAATAAAACTAAACTAAACGATAAGGGGGGGTGGGTGTACAAGCCCCACGCACAGAAACAGGCAGGTAAGTGCAGCGTCCACATGCAACCGCTAGATGGCAGCAGCCACAAAGTGACGTAGCAGCGGGGTTTGGTGACTCGCCTTCTGGCTTAAACCAACGGGTTAATTTGAGTGGTTTTAATGGCTGGACGGACGCAGCTCCACTGGTCCCCTCGTCGCCGACCCTAAACCATTTCTGCAGGCGTCGGCAGTCACGTTTACGTGAGTGTAAAGAGCCACACATCAGCAGGCCCCAGGCGGACACCACCAGCCTGGACACAAAACAAGTGTGAAAGTCCAACATCGGTCTCTTTTTCAGAAACAGCGATTCGTTTCAGATACGCATTGGTTATACTAAAAAAAAAAAAAAAAAAAAACAAAAAAAAAAAAAACAATAAAATATATAAAAAACACTGCAGGACAGATACCAAACTATGCTAATGAATAATGCTAACAGTTGGCTAAATATACATGCACATCCGATTAGAAATTAAATTAAAATATGGACTTTGTGACACTTTAACATACTTCATAATGATTTAACATTATGCACCGTTTTGATCAAAGATTTTTTTTTAAACATTAACTTACCTTTTTAGTAATTAGTCCTACTAGTAAGACGTGTGTTAACTAAATACGGGCTTTTCTGCAGTTGTGCGATTACAGCTTTTTGAGCAAACAGCAGCATTTATTTTTCTAAGTGTAGTATTTTTCCTTGGTCACGGTACATTTAGGGTATAAAGACAAAAGAAAGTGAATTAAACGTTATCGTTTAAGCCGACAAACGTAACGGACGGTACTGCCCGTCCGGACCTGAAGCGCCGGGCTTCGTTAATATCGAGTCCACGACCTGAGGGGGGCCGTTTTGATCGGGACCTAAGTAACACAAACGAAGACTTCAGTGTCACGTCTGAAATTCAACAAAACCCACGTGACACAGCCTAAATCATTATCGATAACAGACACGCGCAGACCTCCGCGCCACGCTGATCCGTTCATTTGAATCAGGTGCGTCAAAGCAGGTAAACGCCTGAAACGTGCGGAGACGTGGCAATGCACGGATGTGCACGACTCTGCACGGGTCTGCAAGGATGTGCACGGGGGGGGGCCCTGCTGTAGGACGTTTAATGAAGAAATGAGGCAAATACTAAGTGAATGTGAAATAGATTCATGTCAAAAGCAGAATAGTAACCTAGAAAGGATTGTTAGATAACCACACACAATAAAAGCAAATAGTCTTCTAATTGAACCATCCAACCATTATCTATACCCGCTTTATCCGTTTCCGGGTCACGGGGGTCTGTCGGAGCCTATCCTGACGCATATCAGGCGAAAGGCAGGGGTACACCCTGGACAGGTCGCCAGTCTATCCAGGGCCACATACAAACAACTAATCACACTCACACCTAGGGAGAATTTAGAAAGATCAATTAACCTACACTGCATGTTTTTGGACTGTGGGAGGAAGCCGGAGTACCCGGAGGGAACCCACGCAAGCACGGGGAGAACATGCAAACTCCACACAGAAAGACCCACCGTGCTGGGAATCCAACCAGGAACCTCTAATTGAACCAAATGGAGCTTAATTGAGCATAACTAAACTCTAAGCACGTAACTGCTACTATAGTTTTTTTTTTTCTTCTTTTTGGTTTTGTTGCATTTGATAAGAGAACTTGAGATAAAACTTGAGACTCCTTAAACTCATTCTGTACCTTGATCTCAATACAGTATATATAATAATACACCAATGTTCACTAACACATATATTTTGTAAATAATTTTAGATGTATGAATGGGTTGAATCTCCATATGCTCCACGGCTCTTTTGTACAAACTGGGACTCTTGACTTTAACATGTTTTTCTCATGCACACACTAGTTTTGGTTTCTGAAAGCATGTCTCAAACGCTAAACATATCTATCCATTATAAGCTAAAAATCACAAAAAAGTTTTTTAAAAATAAGTTTCAAGGTTGTAATGACTCATAAAGGCCACTGCATGTGAAAATGACTCCATAAAACGAACGCTTCACTGAACATATTTAGAAGCATAGTTTTATGATTTGTTGAATTTAATCAAAGGTTTAACGACTGGTGGTTGGATTTCAAAGTGGATCAGATTTCAGGGATATAAGTTTAACTGTATAGTAACAGAGCCAAGTTGATGGTATACATTCAGTAAGGGCATTGTGTTGCTCAAATATGCAAGGTTTTTCCCTGACAAAATAGTTTACATTTCAAGAAACACAGCCTAAAGTTTTGTAAATGTAAACTTAACCGACAGCATGTGCACTAATGCGTCACAATATCATCACAAAAGCTGGCTTTTAAAATGTACTTTATTAATAACCAGGATCGTCCCTCCAATTTTCAACTCGTAGTTTAACATTTTAACATCAGAACTACAGTACAGTTTCCTCTTTCTTTCAATAATCATAATAAATATTTGGAATTAATGATATCAGGATAAATAAAAGAAGATAATGCTGAATGGAATATGTGTGAATACATATCCAAATAAAGATGTCATAATGGGTAGTTCAAATAATATCAAAAGAATATTGATAATTGCAGCACATATTTCTGTTATGCAGCACAATGCAATATTTATTTTCTCATCAGCTATATTAAATTTGTCTTATAAATACGTTTACTTCATGTTCCGATGACGTAAGGTTGAGAACACTGAATGTTGACATGTAGCGTGTTCTTTGTAATAAAAAGGGTTATGGAAACCGCACAGCTGAACTTCTTTAGTCCTGACTCGTCACACCCACTGAAAACATTTTGTGTTGTATAAGAAACTGAAGTGAACTAATAATATAATGAAACTGAGCTAATAATCTCTTACATGAAACAAGAAGTTAAAATGATTTATTTATCTTATTTTTTTTATCGTGGTGGACACAGGACAATAAGGTGTTAAATAAAAAAGAAGATAGAGAAAAGGGGGGGGGGCATTCTATTCACTATTGCATACCTGAGTGTTTGAGGGTGTAGGGGCAGTATTTAAAAAGTTATCTATATAATAATATGCGTCAAAGTATTTAAGTACTCATGCATGTCCACATATATCGGATATGAGGAGACATATATGCAGTTAACTAATACCTATTCATATTCATTGTAGGCAGAGAAATCAATAAGTCATTTGTACATCTATGCGGCATACATACACGCAGTCACACACACATATAACAAAGATCAATGTGTGGACATCTATGCACCTTGCTGTGCATGTATGTAAGATACATACGCACAAATACATAGCTATACATACATACAAATATACACCAATACATTCATGTGCACATGTACACGTGTGTGTATATATATATATATATATATATATATATATATATATATATATATATATATATATATATATATATATATATATATATATATATATATATATATATATATATATATATATATATATAGAGAGAGAGAGAGAGAGAGAGAGAGAGACATCCACATACACATATAGATATACACAACATACACACACATACACATATATATATATATAATCAACAAATCCATTGT
This sequence comes from Xenentodon cancila, assembly GCA_014839995.1. Lineage (NCBI taxonomy): Eukaryota > Metazoa > Chordata > Actinopteri > Beloniformes > Belonidae > Xenentodon > Xenentodon cancila. The sequence continues at coordinate 5,905,824 of CM026199.1, read as the reverse complement.
TGGATCCCATCGTCACCGGTCATCGCCCCCATATTCTCCCGGCCCCTTGGCCAACCCTAGCCCCCCCGAGAGGAACAGGCGGCCGCCTGCCCCATACCCCCTTCCAAATCAAACCATTACCAGCTAGGGATTTGACAGGCCCGAGGAGACATGGGTGCGAGATGCCCCCGGATCCCCAGGCAACCCAATGTAACGCGCCCCCGCCAAGCAAGATTGGCGTGCCGTCGATGGTCCGCCAGTGTCGGCGCTATGCCACACGTCCGAGCCGCCACAGCAGTGACACCAACCTCCCAAAGCCGACCAGCACTGGGCCGGCAAAAGTTAAAGTTAAAATGATTTAAACTGGAGCGATTGATCTCATTGGCTAAAGAAGTGTTTTCAGTTTGTGGTTAAATGTATGCATGTAAACAAAAAAATGAGGCAATACGGTTTTAAACATCTCTCTCGTACATTCATAAGATTTTTCTGGCATAGAAAAAAAATTGATATAATTGATCTGATTTAACATTTAAAGCACCCAAGAAAGAAAATGACATTTTTAGACAAGTGGGTCCTTACTTAAATGTTAAATTAGTTTTACAACACTGTCCAAAATTTGCTCTTGTTCTGTCTAATTACTTTCTTAAATCCAAGGTTATAAAAATAATCAAATATAGTGAAAATGTTAACATGAACACAACGCATTTATGCTGCTTTAATGTTTAGCTGTACTGTTTTAAAAAAAAAAACACACTTTTTTTTTTTTAATAAATGAAAGAATGAAATAATTTGAGATCATCAGTTAAATTTACATTTCAGAGCTGCTGAAGCTTTTTGGAAACAGGTTTGGACACCTGGATCACTAAATCCATCACTGTCAGTTCTTCTGACTCCCTCAGTCGCAGTCTCACGTTCACCCTCATGTCGTGTACACGTGATGTATTCAAACCATCACTTTGACCCCCCCCCCCCCTCCTCGCACGCGCGCCTCAGCCTGGGGTCACAATGTTATTTTATGATAGTAGCCAGTTCTATCAGGGATCATTTAATTCCCCAGCATGATTGATAGTAGCACAGTGTAAATGGGAGAAAAAAAGGTCTGTTCTATTAAGAGATCAGTGGGTAGTGGAGACCTCCCACTTATATAGTTATATTTCGCACTCTGTGTGTGTTTGTGTGTAAGTTGTAAGTGTCTGCATGCCGTTCACTTTCGTGCTCATTTTGAGGGGACAGAAATGGTTGCAAAGGAACATCCACAGGTCAAATTGAATAACCTAGATAATTTAAAAAGCATTGACAGCGCAATTTGTCCACTCAGTGTTATTGCTCTGACCCCTATTAGAGTCAATGGGTAGGTTCATTTTAACCTAGATGGCTTATCATGATGTTATCCCCTCGCTGGGATGGAGGTGGTGTAAAACAAAGAGAGAAAGAAAACCTTTAACGGTCATTTCAAAGGCATTACGTTAGATCCTAGTGATTGAGAAGCATTATGAGGCTTTAATGTTCTAGGCTATTATTCCCACTAAAATCATTTAGCAGTAAAAGCCACAGATGAGGAAGTAATATAGTAATTAAGTGAAAAAAGCAGAGGATTACCGCTTATTAAATAGGCCATTCTATTCAGCTTTTTTTAGCCAAATGTTTTTTTAACCTCAGTTTGCAGGCAGAAGAGGCCCAGCGGGACCTTTGGCTGACCTGAAGCAGCACGATGGATTTCGACACCGACTGTGGGACACTCCCCACCCACACCGCTGTGAGTGACAACCTTTGACAGCACAAGACAAAGTGCTTAATGCACATTGCTGGATTTGTTTGTCTTTCTCTCATTTTACAATCAGAAAATATGCTTTTAATCAAAAGGTATTGTAGTTTTTTCCTTTTCTTCTAAGTTAAAAAAATTTGTTTCTCCACGTTTCATTATGTCTGAGCACTTAAAATTCAAAATTCTTCAAATTGGCAAAGCAAGAATTCATACAGCTAATAAAATTAAACAAATTACTGCGGCCTAGATATATCGCATCATCTTTACATACTGTAAAGGTGACAAACCTGATTCATGGATTTGTTGACTAGTCTATGCATTCATAGGCTTGATTATTGTAACAGCATCTTTACAGGTCTGGATTATAATAACAGCATCTTTACAGGTCCACCTAAAAATCAGTCAGACAACTGCAGCTCATTCAGAACTCTGCTGCTCCAGTTCTCACTAAGACCAAAAAAGTGGACCACATCAGTCCAGCTGTGAGGTCTTCACACTGGCTGTCTGTCCGTCAGAGGACAGACTTTAAAGTTCTGATGCTGGTCTGTAAAGTTCTGAATGGTTTAGGACCAAAATACATCAGTGACCTCCTGACCCAGTATGAACCTTCCAGGTCATCTGGATCCGGTCTCCCAGGGTTCAGGGTTCCCAGGGTCAGAACCAGACATGGAGAAGCTTCCTTCAGCTTCTATGCTCCACATGTCTGGAACAAACTCCCAGAAAGACTCAGATCAGCTGAAACAGTCGGTTTATTTAAATCCAGGTTGGAGACTCACCTGTTCTCAGCTGCATTTGAATGAAGCTCCAAATCCAAAACTGTTTTACTTTTAAGCTTCATTTTGAAAACATGATTACATTTTAACTACTGATTTGATCTATTGTTCCTTTTTCTTTCTTTATTTTGTTGACATTTTAAATCACTTTGTGATGTTTTAATGTGTGTGTAAAGCACTTTGAATCACCTTGTTGTTGAATTGGGCTGTACAAATAAACATGCCTTGCCTTGCCTTGCCTTGCCTTGCCTTGCCTTGCCTTGCCTTGCCTTGCCTTGCCTTGCCTTGCCTTGCCTTGCCTTGATAGTTCGTGTCTTCAGAGTTGATACGTTATTTGTTCTTGTTCTGTTTGGGGGATCCGCATTGGAGCAGGAGCCGTCGTTGTCCAGCTCTCACTGTCAAACAGAAAGCGAAGGAAACGTCCTACTGCAGCTGTTGGAATTTAAATCTCATCTACTCGAGGCTGTCGAGGAGCTGCATATTCGAAGGGTAAAGTAGCCTTAGTAACCAGTGCGGTCATTGCATCAGTTTTCATATCCATTAAAGACAAACAGTGTTGGCCCAAAGACAAGTTTTATTTAATTTTGTTTTGTTTTGTTTTGTTTCATTAGTGGCCCACCTTACAATGCCCTATATACAAGACATATATATATATATAACAAAACTATATAAGCTGCTTTCTGTATTTCCCACACATTTATATTTATATGTACGGTATATTAGTTTCCATACAGTTGCAACCAGAGGTTTTTATGTAATTTAGAAAAAGACAAACTTTTTTTTTCCATGCATGAGAGTGAAATTGACAATATTTTTAAACTATCAAAAAGTATCGGCCCATCTGCCTTGACTCGGATACAAACTCAAGTGACGTCCCATTCCCAATCCATAGGGTTCAATATGACGTTGGTCCAGCCGTTGCAGCTATAACAGCTTCAACTCTTCTGGGAAGGTTGTCCACAAGGTTTAGGAGTGCGTTTATGGGAATTTTTGACCATTCTTCCAGAAGCACATTTGTGAGGTCACACTGATGTTAGACGAGAAGACCTGGCTCTCAGTCTCCTCTCTAATTCATCCCAAAGGTGTTCTGTCCGGTTGAGGAGCACCAGTCTTCACTCCAGAGAATGTCTCCCCTGCTCTAGAGTCCAGTGGCGGCGTGCTTTACACCAATGAAGCCGACGCTTTGCATTGCACTTGGTGATGTGTGTCTTGGATGCAGCTGCTCGGCCATGGAAACAAATTTCCATGAAGTTCTCTGCTCACTGTTCTTGAGCTAATCGGAAGGTCACATGAAGTTTGGAGGTCTGTAGTTATTGACTCTGCAGAAAGTTGGCGACCTCTTCACAATATGCACCTCAGCATCTGCTGACCCCGCTCCGTCAGTTTACGTGGCCTAACACTTCGTGGCTGAGTTGCTGTCGTTCCCAAACACTTCCATGTTCTTATAATACAGCTGACAGTTGACTGTGGAATATGTAGGAGCGAAGAAGTTTCACCACTGGATTTGTTGCACAGTTCCACGCTGGAATTCACTGAGCTCCTGAGAGCGACCCATTCTTTCACAAATATTTGTAAAAACAGTCTGCATGCCGAGGTGCTGGATTTTATACACCTGTGGTCACGGAAGTGATTGAAACACCTGATTCTGATTATTTGGATGGGTGAGCGGATACTTTTGGCAACATGGTGTCTCCAAAACACAAGATCTTTGTTTCCATGTGCAGTTGCACACTTAAGTCTGGCCTTTGTCATTTGGTTTTGGGAATGTGGGACATGTGGAATCTGGAAATAAAATAAATCTTTTTCCCTAAATTAAAAAAACAAACAAAAAACAGCTTAGCAAATGTGCACGTCTGACAAATAATAATAATAAAATCTAAATGATATGGAACAAGAAATGTCATTTTTAAAAGTGTGTATAGTCATTTGGTTGCAACTGCAACTGCAGAAAAAGATTTAGATTTTTATATTTGGATTATTGTAAGTGTTTTTGTGTTTTGAATTCATAAGAAGATAAATGCATTTTTCAAGGAACGTTTGAAACTTGGGACCTTCTGTGTATTTTCAAAATTGCTGACTTTCATCTGAATTACATCACTTGTTGCTGATTAGAACGACATCCCCGATGCCTTGCAGGGTGTCTAACGACCAGTGTAATTTTGTAACGATATCGGAGGGTTTGGCGTTATAACGTCTTTAAGGCAAACCCTCTGGCAACCTAGATAAGAGCAGGCTGAGTTTAACGCACATTCAGTCAGGATTGGGGTCACATAAGCCATTTAGTCTCTGACCAATGCATTTAGAGTAAATATGCTTTTGAAGCAGTAACTACAATGAAACAGCTTTTCCCCCTCTAGCAGATGCTTTCAAACTGAGAACACACTCTGAGTGTACTTAAAGGTTAGGGGGAGCAAAAATGGGATGTTGGTCGTTTGTTGCCATTTCATTTTTATTGTTAATGTCATGTTAACTGAGACACAAACATTCGATGTGTATCTGATCCTCCTCGGGCCATGTAGCGCTCTGGAGTTGTGCTGTTCATCGGGTGGAGGGATTAAGAAGCGAGAGGATGTCATGATTGCGCCGGACATTCCTGAGCAGGTCAAATTCCAGCGCGTTTGCTTCCCTTTCTGATACAGCAGGACGCGCTGCTTTAGCTGATAAAAATGTGGTTTATGCAACTTTAAAAGGAAAGCAGTGACAGTAAAGATGTTTAGTTGGAAGAGAAACTCCTTATGCTGTTAATAAAGATTGTGCCTTTAATGGAACATTTGGGAGTTAGATTATCATTAGATGAACGGAAAGGAGTGTAAACCTTCATTTAAATTACTAAAATGACATGAATCAATGCAGGTTTAGGTCATAATATATGTATGCAGCAAAAAGGATTAAAGTTAGTCAAGAGGGCAAGAAGCAGCATCAGAATAAAGAGCTGTTTTAGACCTCTGACCAGACTCAGAAATGTCCCTCTGCTGAAGTGATGGCGTGGATGGGGTGGATGGCGTGGATGGGGTGGATGGCGTGGATGGAGTGGATGGCGTGGATGGCGTGGATGGGGTGGATGGTGTGGATGGTGTGGATGGCGTGGATGGCGTGGATGGCGTGGATGGGGTGGATGGCGTGGATGGCGTGGATGGCGTGGATGGGGTGGATGGGGTGGATGGTGTGGATGGAGTGGATGGCGTGGATGGGTTGGATGGGGTTGATGGCGTGGATGGCGTGGATGGGGTGGATGGCGTGGATGGGGTGGGTGGCGTGGGTGGCTTGGATGGCGTGGATGGGGTGAATGGGGTGGATGGCGTGGGTGGCGTGGATGGGGTGGATGGCGTGGGTGGCGTGGATGGCGTGGATGGGGTGGATGGCGTGGGTGGCGTGGATGGCGTGGATGGGGTGGATGGCGTGGGTGGCGTGGATGGGGTGAATGGTGTGGGTGGCTTGGATGGCGTGGATGGGGTGAATGGCGTGGGTGGCGTGGGTGGCTTGGATGGCGTGGATGGGGTGAATGGCGTGGGTGGCGTGGGTGGCTTGGATGGCGTGGATGGGGTGAATGGCGTGGGTGGCTTGGATGGCGTGGATGGGGTGGATGGCGTGGGTGGCGTGGATGGGGTGAATGGTGTGGGTGGCTTGGATGGCGTGGATGGGGTGGATGGCGTGGGTGGCGTGGATGGGGTGAATGGTGTGGGTGGCTTGGATGGCGTGGATGGGGTGGATGGCGTGGGTGGCTTGGATGGCGTGGATGGGGTGAATGGTGTGGATGGCGTGGGTGGCGTGGATGGGGTGGATGGCGTGGGTGGCGTGGATGGGGTGAATGGGGTCCCGACAGACAAACCGAGGCAAGAGGGACTCCGTTGGAGGAGGGGCGGTCATGGTCTCTGCTTCTAACGCATGCCTATGTTGTCATAAATATCTAAGTACCGATCCAGTTTTATAGAAGCGGAGGCCGTGAACTCCTCTCCTTTTGTGTTTGTTGCCGTTTTGCTGGAAACACATTTTCCGTTTTGACTCAAAGCTGCTTGGATTCAGATCATTCTGGTCCCAAACTAACGTTGACTTTTCACCGATTAATAACAATAATAACACACCAAGACTTCTTTAACGTAAGAACTCACATCTTGTAAAACTTTGCCCAACTAAACTATCAAACACGCCACATTTTAATGCCAGTATAGTTTAGTCTTTCTTGTTTTAATGTCCACTAAAAGGTAGCCATTCAGAACAGCAATTAAAAGCGTCGCGGATCATAGACTTTCTCAAAATGAATTAAAATCATATAACTTGAGTGATGTGTCAGGAAAAGATTTTGCTGCCCTAAGCTATTAGTTCATGGAGTTGCCTGTTTTGACTTGCATGTTTCACCAGTTTTAATACATTTTCAGCAAAACTTTACTGTAACTCTTAAATATTCATTTTTCTTCAGTCAAAAATAACAGCTTTTCCTCCTGTATTCTCTCCCTCCCCTGTTTTCTTTTCCGTTTCATTCAAAATGTTGTGCCACACTGGTAGTGTGCTTTAATAAGAACTTATAAAATAAACTCATCGAGTGAACCTGCTCCCACATGAACATAAAAAAGTCCCATGGATATAGAGAGCAATTGATTTTTTTTTTTTTTTTTTTTTTGCCGGCCGTCTCAGAGGGATGAGGGAGGATAGGGATGGCTTTCCACAAATATCACCTCCCCTCTAATGTTCCTCTTTAACTCTGTGCTTCTACAAAAGACACAGAGGTCTGAACTACAGGAAACTCAAAGCAGTTTGCAGTTCTGGCTCAACTCCAGAGAGTTATCTACCCATAGAGGGGGAGAGAAAAGGGATATTCAGTCTGCATTATCTCCACTAGGACCGCAGGCCTCAAGCCGTCACCCCATTTAAATGTACTGACTTGTTTAATTTAGCAGGTGTCTTTGACTTTTATGTCTGATTGTTAAGTAGTTTAACTAATGCTGATTGTCATTTGTAATGAAATGTCTAACTTTCCATGGTTAGGATGCAGAGACACGTTTGGAGGACCAGATCAGCAGACTTGTGCTGGAAAAGCAGGAACTGGAGTGGGAAAAGGTAGGACATGGTCTCTTACACTAACATCTCCCAGCTCTTCACACCTGCTTTTTATTTTATTTCATTCTTCCAGTGATGACTAAATTAATTAATCGCGTTCAATAATTTCTTCTTTTAAAAAGGATTTGGTTCAAAATCAGTTGGAAACGGAGCAAAACCAGCACACAGAGGCGCTGGCCACTGTGAAAAAGCAGGTATGTTCTGGACCTTTTCATTGTAATATCGGAACAGGACTTCTGTTCAAATCCTCTAAATAATTTATCTTTCTCTGCTCAAGTTCCAGGTGAAATTACAAAGCAGGGAGCAGGAGAAGGTATGGAGGGCTCTTTTCCCCAACATGTGAAGAGACGAGTCGGAGCGCTGTGTTCAGCAGCGTAGTAAATTCACTTGGGTCTTGGCCTTCACAGCGGATTCTTTTGTGCTGTGCTCTGGTATTTATAGCTTTTGGTGACACTCACAATAATAATATAACATTTCAGGGGAAATACCAGGTCACCGCTGAGTTAAAGGACAAGGAGATTAATAACTTGAAGGAAGAACTAAAGTCACTGCAGGTACTGCCATGTACGTCTTTCTTTCTTTCTTTCTTTCTTTCTTTCTTTCTTTCTTTCTTTCTTTCTTTCTTTCTTTCTTTCTTTCTTTCTTTCTTTCTTTCTTTCTTTCTTTCTTTCTTTCTTTCTTCTCAAATGCAGATAGGCCTATTTGTCCCATTCTTATTTTCTATTTATTTATTTTTTAAACAATAAATAAATGGATAAAAGCAGATATAAATATATCAAAAAGAGTCAGCTTTATTAGCGTTGTGGCTGCAGGATGTTGACGTACAGGCCCGACTCGGCCTGTTTCGGAGCGCTCCTGGGTGATATACGGCCATCAGCCCGCTTCACTGCCCTTTAACAGCCCAGCCATGTCACACAGACAATAAAGACCCTTTTTGATATTCGATCTGGCTGATTCTATCTTGAGTGTGGCGTTTGGCTCAAATGAAGCCCATTCATGGTTAATCTTGTGATGCGGTTCAGTGCAATTCTTTAATTTAACACATTTTTACATGAATGACAGTCATGATCGAAGTGCTTTAATTGCCCCATACCTTGACTGTGAATGGTTCAGTTAATCCACAATTAAATCTAAATGATTAATCACTGCATGCATTTAAAATGCATTATTGCCATTTTAATTGCACACAGCCTTTTTTTTTTTTTTTTTACATTTTACACAAATGATGAGCATATTAAGCTCACCCTTATAAGATTTTCCGGTTATTTTTAAATAAACTTTAAATAAAACTTTATATTGTTCGTCTGAAGTTTATGATGGATTTTTGTTTCTATTTGGTCTTGAATATTTACTTATCTGGTTAAATTGGCAGGCAGAAGGAGTCGGTCTTTAAAAACACACGCTGACTCTTTATTACATTAAACATATCCAGATTATTAACGAACACTGGCTGCTTATGAAACATGAGTCCTAAAATGAAAAAAAGGGACACAAACCAGGGCCCATTTTAAACATATCTACTTCAATATAGCTCTTTCCTTTTTTTCAAATGAAACAATACTTTTAATATCTGACAGATAGATGATTTAAGTCCTTTGATAATAAATAAATATACGTGTGTGTATGTAAAGATATTTATTGTTTGCACCTTTTGTATTTGTTGCTCTCACCTGTTGTTTTCTATTAACGTCCTTGAGTTATTGTGACACAGTATAATATTTGGACGTTGTGCTTCTGGGGGAGGTTTTAAGATGAGGATGTACATTTCTACATGTTTATTTCATTTATCTAAAATAGTAATGTTATATGTTCAATAACATTCATTCATGCAGCATCTGCAGATCGGTTCTGTTTTTCTGGTTCTGTCAGCCGTGGTATGGTACCAGCAAAAATATATTTTTAAGAAAATTGTTTTTTTATAGTTCCGGACCAAATTAAAATAGGGCACTTGGCTTTTCTGAAGTACAAAAATGATGGTAACAAAATCTGCTTTGATCTTCTGGAGTCTCAAATGAATTCTCAGAAGATGAGTCACTGATTTTCTTTTATTGTTGTTACACAGTTACTGAAGTACAACTTGGAGAAGAAATCAAGTGAGCTGGTAAGGAGGGACTTTTCAATTTTTACAAACTGTTGACAGCGAACCGGTGGGAGTGGAAAAAAATGAAACGAGGAGGATGAGGGACTGGTGCTAAGCAGAGGTGGGCTTTGGAGGGAACAGCTCATCAGGAGTAACAGAAAGGGAGTGGGTGACACTTTGAACTGCCAGCGCAGCAGAGAAAATATCTCTATTAAAATATTTTATAACTGGTCCTCGCTCAGTTTAACCTTCTTTGCAGTGGCTCAGCAGAGTGAAAGGGAGTCGAAGAGCGTCGGCGGATTGGAGAGTTAGAGACAGGAACACAGTGGAGCGAAAATTATAGAGAAGGGAGTAAGAGGGAAGCGAGATAGGGGTAAAAAAATCAACTTGATACAGACAATCAAAATATAATGGCAGTTTGAAGAGCGATAAAGTGCTCTGAAGCATGAGCTGAGTTGATCCCGTCATCCCACTGAAGGAAACGGGCAATCACCGACTTGGACAAAATGTGCTACCGTCTTTTGTTTTCTCTTGTTTTTTTGCTACTTTTGAAACGTGAATTCACCACGATACACAAAAAAATCCACTTTACACTAAATTTTCTTTGCATGTTACTGTACATTTATATTTGTTTAGCCATGGATGGATAATTATTAGCACTGTTACACTGGTGTGGACTCTTTATAACATTTGACTTAACACACGTCATTAAAACTTCACACAAGTTCTAATAACAGATCAACATAGCTATAACGGGGATAAAAAAGACAAAAATGCTTGAAGAAATAATATGATCGGGCCTAGTATTGCACACATGCTCTTTTTCTTTTCTTTTTTTTCTTTTATTTTACATTAAATAAATTTTACATTAAATAAAGGTACGCATTTTATTAGATGTTGTAATTGCCTAATACTAAGACATTATGATCATTGTTTTCAGATTTTTTTTATGCTTTTACACCAAAAAACGAACTTTTGCAGGCTTCTGTATTTCCGATGTTTTTTTGTGAGTGAAATATGGGTTTGTGAGATATTTAAATCATTGCATTCTGTTTTTATTTACTTTTTACAGTCTTGACTGTAGTGGAAATGAGGTTGTACTGAAACATTCTCTCCATAATAGTTTTTCTTCATAATTTTCTCTTCAGTAGAGTGGGCTCATCGTCTATGTTAACTGCTACCCCGTCACAGGAACAGAAACTAGCTTTGCAGAGTCGGGCAAAGGACACGCACCTGAACCAGCTGGGGGAGGTGGAGAAACGATTCAGCGCTCTCTCCAGACAGTGTTCCACGGTCAAGCAGGCTCACGAGGAGCTCGAGCAAAATGGTAGTGTCATGTCTTCAATGTCATGTTTTTCTTCTTATTGTTATCATAGATTTTGCTACATGCCGACTCGAGACTGGGATGTGATGCTTGTAGAATTTCAGCATTATTAACTTCATCTTTTTGACATTGTGATTTTGCGGTTTGGATCAAGGTTATACTCGGATGTCTCTGGTATGTTTGTTCAATTGCTCCTAACTAGAGTTAACTGTGGCTGTGAGGTCAGTCTCAGAGGTCAGCGGTGAGGTTTAAGATGGCGCTTGGGTGGGATGATCAGGGTTTATGTGAGCGAGGAGTAATTCCTGCATGGCTGACACCGAATCGTGTCCCGCTGATGCCCAAAAGGGTTGATCCAAACTACTATTTGACAGCAGCTTTACTATCTAGAAGACTGGAGAAAGTTAATTAAAAAAAACAGAATGAACTTATCCCAGTAACGATTACCTGAAGGTTGATAAAGGTGTAATTGTCTACACTTAGTTTTTTGTCAAGGATCCACAATAATGACTGGAAAGTCCATGTCTGTGTCTTACAGGCAACTGTACTTTTTCTTTGCGTGTTCAGTATGTCTGATCGGGGACGTTACAAGATTGATCATAGTCATTATGAATGGGTGCCACCGCGGTTGAGTGTGACACTTCCTATAATCTCTTAATTGTGTGTTGGTCATTAACAGCAGAATTAGATGTAGTGCTGTTATGTAGTGATGCTTGAAGCTGATTTAAGTGTTATTCCTACAGTTGATGAGGCCATGAGAATAAATAGAAAACTGACCGCTGCCAATCAAAAACAAGAGGCAACTATAGTGTCGCTAAAGAAGGTATGTAGACATCATTTTCATGTCTGACTGTGCTTCACAGAATGAATGTTATGCCTGTTGGCACTTTGAGTTGATTTTTGATAAAATCATTAAAAAAAAAAAAAAAAATTTAAACAAAAAAGAAAAAGCTACTTTGACCACTTAAAAAAACTGGTCTGACTGGAGGTTTGCTTCTGTGGACTGTCTCACAGGAGTTGGATGAAGTCAGTAACAGGCTCCTTAAGGTCAAGATGACATCAGCCACACATGATAAGACCCGCAGTCCAACAAGCCGGGAGCAGCATGTCCAGGAGCTGCAGCTGAAACTGAACCTGGTAAACACACAAAGACTTTATACGCGTTCCGCACAAACAAATCAAATCCAGTTATGGCTGAAAAGCTTGAAATAGTGTTTTCTTTTAAAAGTTCTTTCTTTGTTTTCATAGGAAACTGAACTGAACAGGAAACTCGAGGAAGAGAACGCTGTTGAACGAGCAGAAAAGCAGGTAAGAAGCTACATAATCTTACTGGAAATCAATGCCGTTTATTGGCCGTCTTTTTCTGCCACTACGAGTTAAAAATGCAAGCGTCTGGCCGATGTGTGTCTGCGTGCATGTTGTTTAGGAGCTGGTGACATCATTGCAACACACCCAGCAGCTGCTGCTGAGTCAGACGCAGGCGGCGAGGAGAGCCGAACAGGAGCTCCAGACCCAGAGAGACGTGTACCAGGTCAGAGCCTGCACTGGTTTATCCACATGTCTGCATGCACGCTGCACCGCTACCGACTTCTCTTTCATAACTCTCACTTTCTCTTTTTGATGTGGTTCAAGACATATTATTATGATCTCAGATATCTGCTGTGCAACCTGGATCATTCATTTAGAGCATCAGCAGGTGGGGGTTGGGAGTATGTTTCAGAATTGATTAATTAACTACTTAGGGTAAATATGAGCTTAAAAAAACAACAACAAACTATGAATGTGAATATAAACATGTCTTGAAGTGTAGCTTTTAACTAATGCATAAGAAAATACAACTCAATGGCGCTACGACACAAGTTCAGCGTTCCCAGTCTTTGCAGGCTCAGGTCCCTCAGGATGCAGAACTGGCAGGAAGTCAGACGTGACAATCAGTGTAAAGAAGGCTGCGAATTTTTATCATAAAATACTCACCAACAGGCTCTGACCTGTACACGTCAACATCATGTTCACCTGTGGAGGCTGTAGGTCAAATATCCAGAGCAGGCTACTGGACAAATCTCACGTCACCTCGGAGTCTTCAGGTAAACTCATAATCTCACAAAGTCAGCCGACGCAGATATTGGAAGTGCTCCCCTTTTAAAAGAATCCCCTTGAGACCCGGGCATAGAGCATAATCGCTGCAAAACTGCTGAAAAACTGGACCAACGGCACTTCTGCACCCGCGGCGACCCAAACTTTGGAGAAAACCGCTGTAGAAACCGTCAAACTGTAGTAGGAGAGAAGCGGGGCGATAACGAACTTCGAGTGAATTTGTGAACCCAAGCTGTCTACTTAGGGCTGTAGAGACACGTTAGAGGCATTATCACTGCCATCCTTCAAATGTTGCAACTGCACAGAAAGCTGCCCAACCTTTTTATTTGAGTTTTTTCAAAACACGCAGGATTTTCTGACAATGTCTCAATAAAACACTTGATTTGTTTTAGTGTGAATGATTGAGTGTGAATGATACTGCGGGGAGTTGTGAGTTGTGAACGTTTGATGTTGGTTTGAAGTTGGTTTATTTTTTCCTTTTGGGTCTGCATATCAGTTTAAAATAACAGGATGTCGTTGATTTCTTCTGGTGAGGGTCCCACACTTGTGTGAAATTTTTCAGGGTCTGTTTAAATGATTATAGAGTAAATTTATGCAAAGGATTTAATTAGTAATGGTCATTATTACTGCTTGTAAATTTGCTGAACATAGTGCTGTATATCACAGTGCGTACATCGGTGAATACCATCCCCTCCACAGCTGAATGATGGTGTTTTTTTCACCCTTTATGGCTCTGCAGTTTATTGTTCTCTTTTCTCCACTTTACACCCCGTTTCATTTTAATTCTCCCATTCATTCATTTATTAAAATCATTATTAAAATGACACAAGCCAACTGATTTGTATATAACCAAAAAAAATAAAAAATAAAATCCTCACTCTCCCATTCCTGTTTAAGACCTTCTGTTAACGTTAAATAAACACATAAAAATTGAGTATTGCATTAAAATCTTATGGGCAATTAATTTTACTGCAGGCCCTTCAGCACAAACATGAAGCGATGCGAGAGAAAAGCAAGGCGATGGAGGATAAAGTGGCCCAACTGATGCAGGACTGCGCTGCCTCCAGAACCAGCTGGGACAAAGAGGTAGGAGAAAAAACAGTGTTTGGGAACGCTGGCGCCATGTGGAAGCATCGTGGGACAGGACACATGCTGCTAAGTGTTTTCATACAAAGGAACGTGAAATCATGCCACCGATTTTTTAAAAATATATATTATTATTTTAACAGAAAATGATGCTACTAGATCAAATGAAGAGTGAGCAGAAAGAGCTGCGAGCAGTGAAAGAGGCTTACGAGGACCTTCATCAGAAACGCGCTGACCTGTCCCATCAGGCCAAATCCCAGGTCCAGCACGCTCATATTTATTTATTTATTTATTTATTTATTTATTTATTTATTTATTTATTTATTTATTTATTTATTTATTTATTTATTTATTTATTTATTTATTTATTTATTTTTATTACTATTCTTGTCTTGTTTGGACATCGTGCACACGATGTATGTACGACACACACAGAAACTGGACCTCTGCTTTTAACCCATCAACTAGTTTCACTAGTGAGCATCAGTGCTCACTGCCAGCATCAGCACCCGGGGAGCAATTGGGAGTTAAGGGAGCTCAGTGAGGATGGTGAGGACCTGGGTCCTCCACGCCCAAGCCCACCGCTGTCACCACTAGGCCACCACTCCCTATTCAGAAGTGCACCGTTCCCAGCGGCACTGCAGTACCGGGTTGATGCGTGGAGTGATCGGAGCGAGCTCCTTTTTCACTTCCTGCTGCCAAAAATCTGCTTAATACATCATCCTCAAATAGAGGACATATCAGATATTAAACTGATAAGAACAGATACTACACTTGATCTTAGCCAAACCTTAACCTAATGTACATGAAAGCAAACATGAAAACACAAAATGAATTAAGTCTAAAGTGAGCAGGTAGATACCTGCAGGCACGAGTGCCAGAAATTCAGCTAGATAATATTTTTTCAGGATTTTTTCACAATCAAATTCACAATCAAAATCATTCAGAAAGCAAAAAACTTTAAAACTGTAATAAAAGCACTTTTAACCCTTTAATTCCCTTTAATAATACAACCCACAACCCATGTGAAGTGGTGATTATATATTGAAATTGAAAACACTTTCAATTTTGTGTCTAACAAATTCCAAAAAACATTTTTTTCTTATTATTATTAATACATTAGGTAAGTTCTTGTATTTTTTTGTAGTTTTATTTTCTCAAAATATTTTATGTTTCTGTAAAACTTCTTTTTTTCCCCCCGTTTTTTAATTTATGGGGGTGTGTGTGTTAGTAATGATCCATTCTGCATAGTAGGATTAACACACTTTTTGCTGAATAAAGGAAACACTGCATCATTACCAGATGAGTTCATTTTTGGTTTAGCAGATTAAAGACAGCTGTTTTTTGTGTTCCTACGCAGCAGTTTTCCTCAAGGGCGGAGGACGCCAGAGGTGGGGAAACTCTTGAGCCCGTTTTCAGCTCGGAGCAGACTGGTCTCATCCATCTGCAGCCCTTGGTCTCTCAGGCTCGAACCTCGGACTGTCAGGAGGACGCAGGAGCCGTCTTGAAGATAGCTGCCGCCAGAGCAAGTGGAGGTCAGCCAGCTAAATGGAAAAAAAATAAATACATTGCTTAAGATTTCATAATATTAGACAGAATTTACAGACAAGTTATAAGGCAATATACACTATATATATTCTCTTTGTTTTTACAGTTTTTTTCTGAACATGTATGTGGTATTTTTCAGAAGCGGGAATGGCATATCGTGGCCAACAATCACAAACGTCTGAACAGGTCTTAGATCATACAGAAGCATTCAGCTGCCCGCCAGCGACGACCCTCCTGTCCAGCCGCCGTGACGACTCGCGATTAACCTCAGAGACCAATGTTTCGAACAAGCTGTTCAACAACCCCGACACGAGTGAGAGCGATCGTAATATCGGTTCAGATGTAACTGAGGCTGACGATGGCCTCCAGATCAAAGTCGGCTGTGTGAGTGGTACCACAACGGCGTCAAACCCTCGGTGTGGGTCTCTGGGTGGATTACCGTCCACAGAAAATGATGAAAAAAGGAGCAGAGAGATGAGTGAGAGCCAACAGGGAAGTGAGAAAGATGGAAAACAACAAAACTTCCAAGTGCATGAGGAAGCAGGTCCAGAGCAGCAGGACGGCGGAGGATTTCAGGAAGACGTGAAGGATGGAAAAAATGGTGGAGCAGAACGAGCTCTCGTAGCACAAACAGCAAACAGAACAGTCACGCGTGAGGATATGGAGCGGTCAGCAAAGGAAACAGGCGAGACCAGTAAGTGCCAAACAGAAACGAAAGATAAAGCAGATGGAAAAGTAATAGATGGAGTGAAAGAGAGAGGACAGACAGCAGAGCACACGTCAGAAACGCAGATACCAGCACAGACGTCGACTGATATCACTGGAAGGAGCTTTACACGGCCGGTCAGTGACTTCGTGGACACGGAGTTGCCTTTGACTGTCTGTGAGCCCACAGATTTCTCACAAAATCCCTCTAAGAAAGTGACTGAGCGTGTTAGTTCAAACAAAGCACGCGAGGCTGATGAAGAAGAACAGAAAGTCTATTCAGATAACCAGCAAAGCGTCTGGAATCGGCCAAACTCTGCCCCTCGAGAGGTTCATCCTCGCTGTCTTGATGAGGACCAACCTTTATGTCGAGATGCCAAGTCAGATAACCACCAGTCAGGAGAAGTTAGTCTGAGTTTACAGAAACCAGCTGAGGAGAAGACATCCAAGGGAAAAGGAGATTTTACTGATGAACCTTCTGAAATCCTCAACCAGTTGAGCATATGTGGCTCACAGACATCATTAGCTGCTCAGCCGGTCAGCACCACCAGTGTACAAGAATGGGAACCAGGGCAAACACTAACACAAACATGTGAGCCTCCAGACTTCACTGCCGTCATGAAGCTGGAGGCACCGAAACCGGTGTCTCGCAGTAAGGAGACCTCAGTGGAGAGGAGTGGGCAGCTGGGGTCTCTGGACGGTCAATCAGATGTCCACACATGTGAAGACAACACCTGTGACAGCAGACAGGCAGCTGCTGCAGCCTCGCCTCTGAAAGAAGACGCACACTTTGAAGTGGAAACTGGAAGTTGTCAGAAACACTTGAAAACCGACAAACTAGAAGACAGAGGCGATGAAGAGGCGGACGAAGTTGAGCCTTCTGTTCATCCGAGTCACGAAAACGGCGACGCTTCGGACACCAGCAGCTCGACACGCCGCGGACAGCCTGTCAGAGCGATGAGGATCCATGATGGCAGAGGGTCGTCATCAACCGGCAAAACGACCTACAAGTCATTGTTTGAGTGGAGAAAAGCGTTGAGCTCCAGATCAAGTGTGGATCGCTCTGTCTTGCATCAGTTAACCCAGGTATGACAAAAATAAGTTTTCTGTTCCTGGCCAGCTTTAGTCCAGCTTAGCTTCACTCATTTCAAGTAAGAGGATTTTTTTTGTTTGTTTTTCCAGGGAAGTGCGTCTACAGCTGGAGCTGATGGAATACAAGGAAATCAATCTAATACAACATCCACATTCATCCAAGCAAAGCACGACAAAGGTGAAGGCCCAGATATTTAAGCAGCATCGTGAGCAAGCAGGACTCAGACATAGTGAGATGGTTGTGCATCTGCTGCAGGAACTGACCATCAACGATAATGACTGATTCTTATTTATTGACACTCTTGTCACCTCATTCCTCTCAGTCCCCTTGGTGATGACCAGGGCGTCAGATCTGCTGAAAGCCTCTCGTGTCACTGACCCTGCAGCTTCCTCGAGGAGACGGCAGCGGGGAGAGTTGGAAGAAACCGAAGAGATTTGCCAGGATGCAAAAGCAGCACATACGGTTAGTCGGCATGAAGTGCAACTCTGAGGACATTCGGGTCATTACTTATTCCCAAATTGTAGAAATGTCTGGCGTTTATTGCTCCATCCAAAATCATATACGGTCGTGTTCACATGGACAGTACACCTACGGTCAGCTCTGGAATTTCATGTTTTAGTTCTTAACCTGCAGTGGTCCTTTTTATAAGGTCTATGTCAACACGCTATATATATCAGTGTGGAGCATAAGGTTATTTCTAAACTGTTTGAAGTACATCATTTTAGAGAGAAAACATAATTCAGTACGGTCAGACTTCCCAGCAGCGACCGTCTCAGAGCGTGGGTTGCTCAGAAACACGACGAGGATAAAAACAAACAGGTCTGGTTTCACTCGTTTTCATGTTAAATGTTACAATTACAAAGAGGCTGAACGTGTGTGTGTTCTTTTGAAGTGTTGCCAACATAACAACACAACGATGGGGTAATATGTCCCGTGATGCTGTTCATCTGTGCTTCTGTTTGCCTAATCACAAGATCCTCATTATTATTATTATTATTCTGTTAATGGCATGGTTAAGATGCCCGTTCTCATTCACACATCACCCAACATAACATCAGCTGGTTAAAGATCAAGATTTTTGTTCCTTAAATTCTTCGTTTCAGGTGATATACGGCGTCTTTGCGGACCCCGAGGGAAATTTGTGCTCAAGCCTGATGGATTTGCCCTTTTACGTTACACCAGCATGTCCTTGAAGGAACTAGATATTAAAATAAATTAACAACATTTTTGTGGCCCATAATCTCAGAATATGAGAGCAGGTTTGTATCTGAGCTCAGACCGGCATATTTATCAGCATGCACAGAACAGCTGACAAAGATTTCCGCGTCCTTTGTCTCTCTAAGTCACGTTAAGTCAGGTGTTGAGTGAAAGGACGTAGGTGATGAATGCCGAGCTCATGGAGGCTCGGTAACAGCCAGACGTCGAACAAATGACCTGTGGACGAGAATCTACCTAATGATGCCTGGGTTTCGCTCCTCTCTCACTTACTCAGTCTTTATTTGTCTCAATCTCTCTCTTCCACTCTCACTTCATCATTTATCTCTCTCTCGCCGCAATTTTTTTTCCTTTTTTACTCTTATTCTCTGTTGTCACCGTCCCCGCTCTGACATTCTGTGTTTTATACAATCCAGGTGCTCGTATTTGGGAGGGCGATAACGCTTGAGTATGAAACAGGGGAGCGGTCCGATAGTTTAACAAAGCGGCGGTGACGGCCTTCATTTTTGGAAACGTCACGCAGAGTTCAGTCGGGGCCTTGTTTCGCTCTCCGGCCTGGATACTGTTACATGTCTTTTGCTACTGGTTATTGCTTTGTTTATCAGTCAATGTTGCACGCCCTCAGGAGGCGCTGAGGCTTGAAAAACCTTGACAGGCCTTGAACTCTTTTCCCACAAGCAAACTATAACACAAATAATAGGTCTTAAAAGTGGATTTTCAGTCATTTATTTATCTTTTTTTTTCTCTGTAGGACGGGAGGGCTTCCCCATCCGTCGGCTCTTTTCTGGTCTCAGCTGTCTCCAGCACTGGCAGCCTGCTCTCATGGCAAACGTCCTCATGGTGAGTACAAAGATGTGCAACTATGAAGTGAAAGTGAAACTTAGTCATTAGTCTCATCTGTAGATCGGTCACACTAAGTGATGCAGCTACAAAAACAGCGAAAAATAAATAAATAAACGATATGGAAGGGTTGACCAAATTCAGTCCATCCTAAAAAAGTTTCATTAATCTCAGAGAATGTGTTTTGCGCTGGTATGCGAGTGCGTCAGTCAGCACGGCGGTAACTGAAGCGTTATGGTAGAAGGTCATAGCTGTGGGCAAGAATGACCTCCCGTAGAGGTCTGTATTGCAGCAAACCCTTAGAAGCTTCTGACGGAAGAGGTTCACCGTGTTATGTTGGGGAATAAGTGAAGTGTATCATCCTGTTCAGTCTCTTTAGGGCAGTGACCGCTATGCTCCTACCTCAACAAATGACTGCAGATTAAGTTGCTCCTGCTCCACAGACTTAAAGACGATACGCAGCCTCGGACTGCAAATGCTGAAGGACCTAATCTCCCTGAGGAAGTACGGCCTACTTTTCCCCCAGCGTTGCCTCATCGGTCCGGTTTATTATCTAGGTGAACACCCACGTATCTGTAGATCTCATCTTTAGTCCTGAGATCCCCACTCGTCTCCTTCGTCTGGTTCAGTGACTGAAGTGCTTTTTGCCACGTCATCCCGCAACGCGTAAAACACAAAAAAAGTTAACTGTAGGCGACCGCTGACCTGCACGACTGACTGAGGACGTGAGATGAGCAAAGCTGTTAGGATTTCTTGCAGTCACTTCCCACCGCCACGGATACAACCAGAGGATGGATCGTAGCTCCTTAACTTTTCCGTTTGACCTTCCAGTGTATACAACAATGTAAAGTGGAATTCAGAAGTGTTTCTATCAGGTGGGACTTAAATAAATTTGTGACTAATTCAGCTAGTTCCTTCTTTGAATCAGGTGCAGCAGATCTCCCTCCGCCGCTGCAGGTCCCACTTCAGATCCGACCCCGGGACCGTCCTGCTCTCAGGAGACGGAAGATGAGCAGTCGTCGTTCAGAGCTCAGATCTCCAAAATTGAACAATTCCTCAACAGTGAGAGGCTCCGAAGAAACGATGCTGGTGTCCTTTTCAGCTGTTTTAAATGACAACAAAAGTTTTTATTCCACACGCGTGGTTTCGGCGGTGCCTGTTTAAATATTGTGACAGGTTACTTTTTGATTGCATGTACGATGATCTCCGAGCTGCATGGTCGCCGCTCGGTTCCAGTTTAGTCTGTGTTAGTTGGAACAACTGAGTTCTTGTCTTAAAATGTTCCCTGTTCATTAAACCTTTATAGAAATATTTCTATGTCTTCGTTTAGTGTTTTTCTACTGTTGTTTTGTTGTGAAATTTGTGTTAACTGCTGTTTTACATTTATATTATTTAAAATGACCACATACTTTTTGGTAAGTTTGTTTTAAAATGCATTGGCTGCTGCCAAAATTCAACCATTGGCTGAGTCGCACATGTAATTTTCCAAATGTTTTTTGTGGGAAAAAATAAATAAAACAAAAGCAAAAAAAGAAAAGGTTCCCATCAGTTATCAGGGAGTTTGCCGGCATCCGGCTCTTGAACTGTAATTCCAGTCCACACAGGTCAATATTTATTTTAAAACGCGAGCCGACAGCCAGATTAACGTAGAGCAAGAGCTCTGTGGCCAAGTAGAAAGGCCGGGAACAATTCAAATGCTAATTGAACACTAATTAACATGAAGTAGACGCTCGGGGCGGCTCGTCTCCGAGTGTTAATTGTGGAAGCACCTGTGGTCGGCATCATGTTGTTCCTGCTGCACCTGCTGAGGGCCGTTACAGGTGAAAACAACTGGTTCCACTGTGTCAACATCTATTAATGTTCATTAAGAGAGAGAACAATTAAGAGCACAATTAGCACTAAATACCCTAATTAACATAAATCAGGAAGTGAACACGGAGTCCAATTAACACATTCTAACAAGCATCTCGTTAACTTTATGCTCCCTGTGTGGAACATAAAGGGAATGAAACAGACCACCGGTGCCTGGATTCCCGTTAGTCTGATTGATATTTACAGTACGGATCCGTCTGTAGATTCACTTCATATTTGATGTCCCTCATTAGATTTTATTTGGAAGAGACAGCTGATCTCACATCAGGCGAGTGACAAATCTCACTTGGTTTGTCTTTCAAACTAATCAAGTGACAAAATACATATATGTTGTTGTAATGTAATTTAGTGTAAATACTAGAGTAAAAATACGGGTTTGTTCCTTCAAGCTGATGTGTTATTATATGTGGCACCATTAGATTATTAATATTTAAGTGTCAGTCTGTAAACCGCATTTAATTGTGGTACTTTTTATACGCAGGGACCCCAAATCTGAAAAATCATTAAATGAAGAGTGAAGCCACGGAAGAGTTAAAGTGGAAAAATGAAAAGTGTCCAGCTGACCTCCGTCTGCCGGCCCGTCCCTCCTCAGCAGGTTCTTCTGTTGGAGGAAGTCGGCTGTACTTGTCGCTTTCTAATATATCAGTACATTTACTTTGTTATTTTCCAGCAGGGGTCGAAAAACTTTGTTAATATGTCACTTCTTAAGTATTTGTCTCATAATTAAATGTACTGCACAGAGCTTTGAAAGTCAAAGAGCAGTTCACAGATGGCTGCTTATCAGTAAAATAAAAATCAGTTTCTTAAGAAACCAGATGACACGATGTTTTCAGAGCTCACTGGACTAGATGTCTTTGTTGTTGGACTGGGGAATGAAAATAAACTTTAGACGCATAACATTTCTGTTTGCACATCCACAGCTGTCCCGATTAACTTGATGAAGCCTTTAGACACCTTCAGTCCTTTAAGCTTTTGCAAATATTCCTCGTGCACTCTAATTTTAAGGGTGCTTATTTTAATGGTAGCACAGGGCCTGCGCTTGATCCATCTTACTACACTTACTGATAATGAATACGCCAGGATGTTAATGCCCTCATAAAGAAATCTGGAGCGTTTGACGGCCGAGCCCACCACTGCTGACCCTTATCCTCACTGGGAAGGGAGCGGAGGGGAGGAGAAGTAGGGGAGTGTAGAATATAAAGGACTTAATTTCAATACACTCACGTACGCAAACACATACACATTCTGAATTTCTCTCGGTTTCAGTTTCTCCCCTCGTTTTTTGCAAGCACATACACACTCCTCAGTTATGAAGTGTTAGCACTTTGAAACAGTCAATTACCCTCTGGCCGGGGAGGATACCTGCTGTTAATTACTGCTCACCGTTTTATATGGGAGAGTAAATAAAGGGACCGCTGACATTCACATTCCATCAATGCGTCCCCCAGCACCTACTGTATTGTCTGCGTGTGTGTGTTATATGATGTACAAATAACCCTCAAGATGTAGGAAAAACATTTTGTAGAGGATCTGTGTCCAAGTTCTCCAACCTGGATGACCACATACGAATCGTTGGTCGCTCTAGTCTGAAAAGACCTACTGAAAACAAAAGAAAGGAAAAAGCAGTCCTTTTTTTTGGGGGGTGGGGGGTTCTCGCACGTTTACCCACCGATCCTAGTAAAATAAGCCTTTTTACAAATGCACTGTTAGTTAATCGTGATCAGTAGAAATAGAGACAAAACTAAAAAGTAAGCATGGTTTTTTTTTTGTTTTTGTTTATCCGGTAGTGCGGCCAGGCCCCTCTGATGCAATGCAGAACTACAGAGGAATGTCTGGCAACACGAGACTAATGTGTTCTGAGTACAAAATGGTTGTTTTCAAAGCAGCTGCTGTTTCCAAGCTGTGAAGTAAATGGCTCCTTTGTTCTGGTGCTCTGATCAAAGTGACCAAGTAAGAGAGGTGAAGTGAGGTAAGAAGACTTTTTCTTTTTTCCATATTGTCTGGACTCATGTTCACTGGGTGGGGTTAAGACAACACAGTTTTCTGGTTATTTAGGGCCACCTCCGTGGCCAACTTTGGGAAAAGATTTGGTGTTTGTGAATCCAGTTCCAACTTTGGCTTTAACTTTTACTTTTGCAGAGCTGGTGGGAAAGCTGAAGTGAGCTGATACTGACCCGATCCATATATGATTTTGTCAATTGACTCACCAAATTCATGGTCATCTTAAAAAAGTTAAATAAATAAGCATCTCTGTTAAACTGTGCCATTTCATTTTATGCATGTCCTCATAAACATGCATATAAAGAGAATCGATTTACTATAAAAACATATCAGACTTACCCTCGAGGCGGTTATACACCTGCTTTCTGCTTGTTAGTATTCGGCATTTCCAGTTGACCTCTTACATCAAAACCACATATAAGTCACGGGTGTAGCTGCTGGTGGAGAACCGGAACCATAATGAATAGTGAAATGGTCAGAATTAGAGCGCGATGCAGTTTGTAGGTCCTGTGGGTGTCCAACTGTTGACATTTAAAGTATGTAGTAATGCAGAATTTATTTTATTTTTTTTTTAATTTTCTTAAACTTCATCTAATGTACTGACTGATTCATAACAAAATTCCCTAACGGCCCTTAGGATTACGCGAGTTAAATGACTTAAACGAGTCCAAACAAGCAATGAACAAGCAATGCTCTTTTTTTTGTTTTGCATGACTGTGCTGCGTCACCATCCCATGGACAGAGTGAATGATTTAAAAAGAATCTCACACTTTGCACTGATAAAACCCACTAAGCACATGCAGAAACGAACAGCGCTTCCGCTTCCACCCATCCTTCCTCAAATGCAGAGGCCCGTGCAGTGGAGACAAACAGAAGAAGTCACAAGTTTGAATTCAACTCTGATTTACAGCCCAATTTTATTGAAATCCTGTACACGAGAAGGGAGGAAAGCAATATATTTGCCAATCCTCCAGTTAAATGGGTCTCACCACCTCTAAACATTGTTGAATATCCTGAGGTTATGGGGCCATGTTTTGTCATATTATACCTCTTTGCTTCAAAAGCCATCACAGTAAATCTGGCTGGGAAGTCGTATTAAATGGTGCAGTAGATGTTTGCTGAAACAGAGGCTGAGTGCAATCCTGGCACTCAAAGTGTACTCTGCAGTATTAAAGTGAAGAAGTGCAGCTGCTCCTTGAGCCCTTGTAAAAATACTTAAATGAGCAGATGATTATGGAGAAAATGGATTCTGCTCCTCTCAGCTGACATTGCACTATTGTATTTTGTCTTCATACCTGGTTAAATACACTTTTTGGACCTTAGTAGTTGTATTAAGAGAAAGAGAGAGAGAGCTACAGCTCTCATTGTGTGAGTTTGAAGATTTTTTTTTTTCTAATAGAAATTGCATGCATTAATTTTCACAATAAGATCAACCAGTTTATTGGCGTCAGTAAGAAAATAGTTGTACAGTTTACGAATAACAGTTTCTTTAATTTGCCTTTTCATTTCATTATCCCGGTCTGGGACACTGGTGTTGGAGTTGTCATCAGCCGAGAGGTGGGATTCACCCTGTGCACGATGATGGTCAACAAAAATGATTTATTATGCACATTATTACAAGATTCAAAGACATTTCTGTTCACAACTGTGTAATAAAACATAATGCATAAAAAAGATGCATCCTTCTACATGAAGTTACCATTTCTCTTTGTGTTTGCATGGGTTTACTCCAATAGTCCAAAAACATGCACGTTGTGATTCTAAAAAAGAAGCTCTTATTTGTTTCAACAAGACAAATAACGTTCTGCTTGCATTATAGCCTCATAGCTCTACAGTGTGAGTCCAGACTAGTCAGCTCTTGGAAATGTGGACTTTTTATGATGCGAAAAATACGTCAGAGACCTCAAGCTGTTGAGCAGCTGTAAAGTTACATCAAGGAAGAATGGAAGGAAAAAAACAAAAAGAACAATCATCTTCACAACTACAGCAATTCCTCTTCTCTGTTCCCAGATGTTTCCAGAGTTCTGATGAGCCGATGAAACTTCCAACTTGGGATACGTATTGCAAACATAAAATTCAAAATCAACAAACTGTATGTGTGTGATTTATCAAAATAAGGATTTGCCTCTGTTTTACCATCTGTGGTGTTGTTTTGTTATCATTTTAATTAACGTTATGGGATTTAAGTCATTTTGAAGTATTACCATCCTGCATGCTGCAGATTTAGTAAATAAACTTTAGGGGCACTGTGTTTACGCCTAATGCTCTGAAACAATTTAATGCAAAAAAAAATAATACACCTCAGTGGAAGTGCTTTTGCTTTTTCCCTTTTCTGCCTCTTCACCGATTTGAAGTGAAGCTACGTGGAATACCTGCGAGGAGCTGCAGATTCATGTGTGTTCATATGAGCAACAGGCCAGTGAAGCATCCTTCCATAATAACACGTTAGTAGAAATTAAAGGAACGTGCACATTTAGACTTAAATGTTAGCATTTTACTCTTTCACTTTGTGTCTCTTATTGGAAGCATAGTTTGTCTTCTACGGTTTCTATCTCAGCACAGTTTTACTGCCCTGAAACCTCACGACGATGATAAATAACAGACTTCACCTTTCCTTCGCAGGGTTTAGCATGACTGACTGCGCTCCTAGTCTCTCTGAGAGTGTGTCCTCAGCTGTGAATCACTTGTGCTGAACTCACAACCGCTCTCGCACGCACACACGCGCATGCATGCACGCTCCTTTAAGCTTTCACCCGCGTCGAGTGAGGAGAGAAGATCATCTCTGAAACGTTGCCCCGCTGTCAAAGGTTAGCAGAGTTGAAAGGTCACCCTGCGCATCATTTATAGACTCTTAAATAAGCCTCGGCCTTGTGTCGCAGCCAACTCTCCCTTTCAAACAGTTATCAGACTCTACGAGTTACGAGTTATCTTTCACATGCATGAGTTTGTGTGTTGAGAAATGAGAGCAACGGGGAAGGAGAAAGAGAACATTGTGTGAAGAAGAGGAGGTGACGCATGGCTGGGAGACTGAAAGAATACCACAAACGAAAGACTTGAAATGGGAGCTACAGACTTTTAAACTAGAATGTTTCCTCATGTCTTCGTGTCTGGGTCTTGTTCTTGTTCTCTGATATAATAATGTTGATCTAATATTTAAGACATTGATCAAAACTGTTTGATCAAAACAATGATGTTCCTTTGAAATCTGAAAATAAAGGGATTGCACGTAGTGGATGCGCACCGGTGTGTCCACTAAACAAAAACACAACAAAAGAAAACAAAGTCTGAGTAGACCCACCGACCAGGACGATGACAAATCATTTTATTTAAGGTCAGTATGCAAAAGAACAACTTTCTGTGGCAGCTTGTGAGTCCGAAGGTCAGATCAAACTCTCACACTCTCAGACACTTCTACCTATTTGCAGCATTTCAGGCTTTTTGGCTTTTCTAAGTTAATTTAATCATTTCCTATACCGACATCATTTTTATCAGGGGTCATGGGACTGGGTGGGAGGGGAGGTTTCACCCAGCTGTCATCTGCTAAGAGGCAGGGTACACCTAGACACGTTGTCAAAGGCCACGTAGAGACAAATAACCGTGCTCACTCTGACTCGCACCTAAGGTCATCGCAGAATCACCAATCAACTTAATATGCACGTTGGACTGGGGGGGAAAATTCAGAGTATCCAGCTGAGATTTGACGTGGGAACGGTCTTTCTGTGAGTTCAACCGCCAGTGTTTTAACAGACGTAGCTTTCGCCTGCTTTGCTTTTCTGATTTTCATTGATCATGATCCTTTGAAATATAATAGCGTGGCTTGGTGTTGTGACCACAAACAGAAGGTTTTTAAGCCTGACTTGAAAGTCTCCGAACTTGGTTGGATCAGACGAGTCCTGATGGGTTTTTGGGAACTAGTCACTGGTCTGAGCAGCTCAGGGACACGTCGCCAAACCATTTCCAATGCCGCTAATTTACGAGGAGCTGTCAGCAACTGCAAATCCAAGTGACAGCCAATGAGAGAGTGAGGCATGCCTGCAAGACAGGGATGCTTGTGTAACACCGGGGGAAATTCAGTGAGGAGACAACAACGGAGAAGATGCACACCAACAAAAAGTCAAAAAAACAAAAACCAAAAAAAAACAATAGTGGTGCAAATGGCTTTCATACTTACTTCTCTCCTAGGTGCAGCTCTGGCCAGCTTGACCAGCCGTGGTTGGTATCTGATTGTGTGACCGAGTCATTGTGAGTTTGTGGGTTGTGTGAATCTACTGGATATCGAAAATTGACTCCTCTGAAGCTGCATATCGTTGGCTTTGGAGAGCACGAGTCCCTTGAAACCCCTGAAGAATAAATTTTTCCGCAACTACTCGAGCAGGGTTTAATAAATTATCATAGCTTTTTTTTTTTTTTTAAATACACCTGCCCGTGACTTAGACCAAGTACTTAAAGACAATACTGTAGGCCGTTCAACAATAAGTGACACATTTAAAGGGGCTCCAGTCTCGGTATAGACACAGGCATAAATACTGAACCAAACAGAGGTGAAGTGACAGATAAAGAGGCCGGTCATGTCTGTGATACTCAGTGGACTCTGGCTATAACTGAATCATCCTCCATGGAGGACCACCATGGTGGCAGACATACGTTTCTGATTTCCTGGGAAGGCTTTAACTTCTTATGGGTACATGGTCCTCCCACAGACCAACACTGTCACTGATGCCTATATATCTACAAGAATGTGTGTGTTTTTGTGTGTGTGTCTCTGCACATGCACCATGTCCAGAAGATGAAGCCACTTTGTTATTGATGGAGTAAAGGCCTAAATCCCGGGTCTGGGTCACACATACGCACATGCTCAAATGCACACACACACTCGGTTAGGTGTTGGCCTGTGAGTCCCTCCCTCGTGGTTGGACCGGTGGAGAGCTCTTTTGCATTCCAGCAGATTCCATAAACCTGCCACAGCCACGATCTCTGAATCTCTGTCTCCACAGCTGTTCCTCTGTCCTGTTCTCTGCCTCTCGTTGTCTCTAAATCCAGGTTTTAGCGTATTTATGAGTGCATTTTAGTTTTCAGATGATTTAGAGATACAAAGACCTACATATATCAGGCAAACCTCTGAGTTTCATATATACACATCCACCTTCCTCTAAATCACAGCTCGGAGAAACCTGCCAAGCTGCATTCTGCTACAAATGTATTTAGTTCCCAGATTCAAAATGTCAGGGATCGGCGGGCCCCCAGCAACCCAATTGCGTTCATCTTCTTTTGACACGGGGCCATCGCTTCTGCCCAAACATAACGGCTGCAGCATTTGACCTTGTTTGCAAAGATTTTGTCATGTCAGGACTTCTGAGGCCGAAACTAGGAACCACGCGTTTGTGGAACGACGTTCAGAGGTGTTTCTGAATTTTGAATAAAGCACATTCACAACGTAGAGATGTAGTTGGAGTGAAACCATTTTTTTTTAAGTTTAAAGCACCAGGAGGACCATGTTCAGGACCCGCTGCTACATTAGTCATTATTATATAAATGCCTGGCCGCCCGGTGGAGTGGTAGGTAGCAGGTTTCTTCGTCCAAATACAGCTGGGGCCTTCCTGTGTTGTGCTTCTCTACCTGTTGGTGTGAATTTGACTTATTTCAGCTTCCCTCCACAGCCCATAAATCTGCATGCTCGATTAATTAGTGATTACACAATAAGATTGTAGCTGTGTGTATTTGAGACCATGCATGGTTGTTTGTCTCATGGCGACAGTCAACGCAGGCTCCCTGCTGCTTAGCTAAGCATCATCCTGGGATCCTTCCCGGCCTCGACAGTGGCCGACCCAGAGCCAGTCACGGCAGTCTTCTAGAAAGGGAAACAGCAAAACCAAACGTGCTATTTTCTCTAAAATATGGACATTTTAACAAGGAGGTCAGTAGAAACGGAGTCATTTTGCAGCCAGGTACCAGGGGTAGGTCCAGTTGGCAGTTGGTGCACACACTGACACCACCACCGCAGCATCAGCATCTTCCCAACTTCAGGGCAGACAATCCCAGATTTACTCCTCATTGTCTGAGCTCTCACACCGACCTCTTGATCGTCTTTGAAATCCATCTCACGTTTTCCTAGATCTCACAGAAAACTGTGACAGACTCGATGCAGTAATATACTCTTCACTTCATTCTTGTAAAAATGAATTTTTATTTCCGATCATCATCAGTCGGTGGACTGGTAATGTGCCGTTCAGGCAACCGCTGCCAGCGCATCTCTTAGCTTGTCACAAGCTGTTTTAGTGACCGCCAAACACACTTGGCTTGTTCTCTGTGCGAGATAGATACCGTGAATTCAACAAAAACCTTACACAGGTCTCATTTCAGAGGTGTTTGTAGAAAAAAACAAGAACTCAGGAGCGCAGAAAGTGATATGATCATGATTAAACATGGACAAGTAGTCCCACTGACTGGCTCATTAAGCCCTCTGATACATCTCAGCTCTATTTGTTTTGATAATAAAGCAGCGACACAGATGAATGTTTCTCTGTGTTATGATTCCATTAGCAGAGGCAGTGTCATTTTCCCACTCTTTGTCCGTGGCCTTTGTGGTTTTCCATGGACTGATCGTCTTGGAGGTTGACCGCCTGCTAACCAGAGAGAACCTTCCCAACTGGACGCGTCTGGATGACCCCCTGGTATGCTGAAGGGGCAGGACCCAGGAGATAAAGAGTGAATAAAGAGACAAAACAAACACAACCAAAATGGACATTTTACAATCTCATTGGAGAGTAATATATTCTCTGTCCTAACGTGCCACAGTTTAAATCCAATCAAGGTCAAAGATATAAATATTAAATGAACAGGGACAGTAGGCCCTATGAGAGACTGTTTAAATTCCCTGTGCACGTGACCGTAATGGTCGAACGACTGCGACCTTTCTTGCGGCTTTTTGAGCACTGATATTACTGCTGCAGTTTTTGAGATTAGAGAGCAGAGGGTTGTTCAACAGTGTGTATTCAAACTAAAGAGATCCAGAAAGTGACTTTTTACTTAGTCTCAACACACTTAAAGGCCACATTAGCCACCAGTGCAGGTTACACTTGAAGTGTGTAAATCTAAGCAGTGGGCCAATGTCAGGGCAAAACCAGTAAGTCCGTAATCAGGACCAGTAGATCCCAAATCAAGCTCCAAGCCAAGAACAGAATTCCAACGTTGACCCTTCAGTTTCTGGTTCAACCACAAGTCATGCAAGAACGTCCTGAGCCAAGGTTTAGTTCAAACTAACCATGTCTACATCCTAACTTCTACATCAGAATGACTATGAAATACAACTTCAGAGAAAGCCCAAGTAATTAACCAGTGAGTTTCAGATCAAGTCCCGTGTCAAGACAAACAGGTCCCAAGTGCAGTATTCAGCCAAAACAAAGTGAAGAATGTCAGAATGCAACTAAGCATGTCCTGAGAAGACAAGCATTTTCCAAATCAAGACCCCGAAACGTGTCAAATCAGGTTTTTAATGGAGACCTGTTTCAGAGAAAATCCCATAGTATGTTTTGGGAAACCAAAGAATTGGAAAAAAATATACTAAGGTGCACTTATACACAGATTTTCACATTTCTTTACAGTACACACCACATTCACCTGTTTAAACTTAGACTCAAACAGCTCTTTAATCATAATACATTCAGCTCTGTCAGTCTAACACTGCGCACCAAGTGCACGTTGTTTGGGATTCAGAGACTTGTCCAAAGACAACATGCAACTCTGGAAACAACCTGCCCTGATGCCTGGTCCACGGCGGTTTCTCCCATTTCAGTTTTCTTTAAACCTCTGCAAACCCACACAAGGAAAGAAGTTGTTTACTTGATCTGGGGGACATTAGTTCTGGCTTTTTGCTTTTGCTTTATGTTTTTCTTTCATCTCTTTTTTGTTCACTCTAAGGTAAGGTTTATGTACCTAAAGCCTATCAGCCAAAGTAGGAAAAAGAGGATTTTTTTGGAGTAATATACAGTCTGTCAGAGCCGTGGAATGCCCCCTACACATGTCAACATACTACAAGGTGGCAATGACATCGCACTCTTTTGGCTGAGAGATATTTAGGTTACACATATTCAAGGCTGAGAAATCTCGACAGAGATTTGTGGTTTCTAATAAATTGGCAAAATGTTTCTTGGCTGCTTTGACTGGCTGGAATATCAAGTCCCAAAGTCACCCTGTCAAATTCCCAGGTCAACCCACCGTCAACACCAAGTTTCATTCTCTATAAGCACTCGTAAGGAACAAAGGGGATGATGTCAGGCCTTAAGAGTGAAAACAAGAAGTCAGAGCACAGCAATGAGACGTTTATGTTAAAGTCAAGGCTTTTAAATTATAGCAACTTGCAGAACACCACATGAGAATGGCATGTTCCTTTTTAGGAAATATGCCAGTGGGTTACCTTTGCTTAGATGTCAAAACAATACATTTTGACAGAAAGAAGAGACAAAGTCATTTACTGTTAAAGATATGATGCAGCTTTATCCTGAGATGCAAAACTCGTTTTTCATGTCATTGTTGCTTTGAATAGTCTGACCTCAGACTCGCACTGTGGGTTGTTATGGTTGCATATTACTCACCACAACACTGCGCATTTAGCGAAGGGGAGCCTTGCAGCGAGGTCTCCTACTCCTGTCAGGTCGTAGACTTGCACAGCCCAAATGCAGAACAAATAGACTAGAAAAATACATTTGTTTCTGCTGCTAGTAGGTTTCTCAGGGAGTAAATGTGACTTGATGTTCTTTGTCATTGTCTGATTTTATTTTTTTTATTTTTTTTTCATGTCATGTAAGCTGCTGCTGCACAAAAAGGTTCCAAGTGGGACAATAAAGAACTCTTGATCTTAATCTTGACAGTAGTTGGATAAAAGCAAAAATGTTCTCATGCACAAACCCTCACAGACTTCTTGATGCCTTCAAGATGTCACGCTTGCTCTTTATTTGTCAGCAAGTTTGATGTTTTTTTAAATTCACAAATCCTCCTTCAGATGATATAAAACAAAGAAACTGTAAACGGCACAATCCACTCTGCTCTGAAACGTTTTCCCCCCTCTCCTTTATTGTAAAGCCAAGGATTGTTTTTCTAGTTTTATTTTTGAAGATTGACATTCAAATTCTGTTGAGCAGTAATTATAGAAACGCTCCAACGTCTGGTTTGCTGACACATAAGGGTCAGTGCTTTGATTTACCCACTTCCTGTATTGGTACCCCTGTTTTTTCCTGCCTTTAATGGGTTTTTTTTCATAACAGCTGAGCATTTTTCACTATAGATAACAGTTTTTGGTACATTATCAAATTGACCAGTTATGAACTTTGCATTTATTCAGAGGTTGCTTTCATTGAATTTATCAGTGACAGTTTTTAGTGGGCAACAGTTTTTGATAATTGATACAGTGATGGATAAAGTACTTTAACCCTCAAATAACTATTTGGAGGGAGTTAATAATGCGAGTCGATGGCAATCTGTTAGTTGCTGATTGATTGTGTGCGGCCCAGCCTGTAAATGACCTGTCACATGGTTGGAAAAATGAGGTCAAATGTCATTAGATTCTGATCAGCCGAGCTCCTGCCCACTGCCACTGTGATCATCTCTCCCTGCGTGTGTGATAAAGACGGACCTTGTTTGTTTATTCGTGTAGTTCTTCATGTCGGAAGTGAGGGCGGGCCGTCGTCCAAGAGAAGCATCTGCAACCAGAAATAGAAGATTGAGATTTGCCGGGGAGTTCTGATGGAAAGAAAACAGAAGATAGAGTTATTAGTGAGAATGTGTCCTTCCGGGCTCCACGGGTAACTGCTCCACGTATTTACAAGCAAAAAAGGTACTGCAGCTTCCTGTTATCAAATACTTGTCGCAGCGTGAGGTGCTTTCAGACTACTCTAAAAATAATCCATTATTACACTTGATGAGTGAACCCACACCCCACCGTCATCATTCCCTGTCAGCCCATTTGTTATTAAAGTGTTGGAATGTGTCTGGTACTTCATCATGATGAGCGGCGCTGAGCGGTCACTCTGCAGCAGGAGGCCTCAAGACCGGGGTACGTCCTCAGCCCCCCTCAACCCAAACACACTACAACAAAAACAACGGACAAGACACAATTTCAAACGAGTCTTAATACACCTACGACCTATTGTAGTGGGACACAGTAACAAAAAAACTAAAAAACAGCCAGAGGGGCAGTCCAAATGGGCTGTCTGAGCACACAGAGCTGCATCAGACCCGAATCCTTTACAGATCTTCTCCCTTTTAACCGTTACTATCACAAAGATGTAAAAATATTTCACTAAAGACAATTGGAATTCGGGGCAGCACGGTGGCTTAGTGGTTAGCACTGTTGCCTCACAGCAAGAAGGTTCCTGGTTCAATTCCCGGCCTGGTGGGTCTTTCTGTGTGGAGTTTGCATGTTCTCCCCGTGCTTGCGTGGGTTCCCTCCGGGTACTCCGGCTTCCTCCCACAGTCCAAACACATGCAGGGTAGGTTGATTGCTACTTCTAAATTCTCCCTAGGTGTGAATGTGAGTGTGATTGGTTGTTTGTATGTGGCCCTGGATAGACTGGCGACCTGTCCAGGGTGGACCCCTGCCTTTCGCCTGATATGCGTCGGGATAGGCTCCGACAGAGCCCCGTGACCCGGAAACGGATTAAGCGGGTACAGATAATGGATGGATGGACAATTGGAATTCAGAATTTGCATAAAAATTATGTAATTCTGCCCAGCGTTCCTGCAGCTGTAATTTAAATTTTTGTAATAGGATTCATTGCTGTAATTTAAATTTTTGTAATAGGATTCATTGTATAATAACTTCATTTAAAAACAGTAACGAGCATCTAAAGCTGAATAGAAAGATTATTATTTCCCTCTAAAATGTAGTGGAATGGAAGAACAAATGACCATAAGTGGAGTACAGTTACCTCAACATTTATATTTAGTTACTTTTAGAAATTACAAAATACATGCAGGTAAATGTAAAAATAAAAATTCAGGTAAAAATCCTAGAATGGTGGTAGCGTGTTGCAGTAGCTCTGTTTATGATGTACCGTTCTTTGCAGCATGTTCAGAATTTTTTTTTAACTGGGAATTTGTTTCTCAATAAAAGACTTATTTTTGAAACACGTTTTTCATAATAGTTCCCATGGCAGCGCCTGACTGAGCTTTTTAAGACCCAAGTAACACCCAGATCCAAATGGGATGAAGAGAAGACATTGGTGGAGACGAGCAGGAGTGAAATCATCTGAACCAGTGCCTGTTACCTGCTGACACTGCAGGTGACATCATCACATCAGCAGCACCATTCATGCAGATCAGTTCGTGTATCGTACTTTTTGCCTCATGACGTCACCCCTTCGTCCCATGGAGAATCTATCATCTAGTTTTGTCACGGAGATGCTGATGCTGATTTATTTCATTTGACTGTTGTACTGCCCTGGTCTTCTGGAACTCGGCTGCTGGTGTTGACGAGGACCAGAAAGCGGGCTCACATTACATCGGTCCTCAAATCACTGCACTGCACCCCCTTCTTGATTTTGGATCAATATTCAAGTGCTTCTAATGGTTTTTAAAAGTCTTAATGGTCTTGTGCCTTCTTATGTTACTGATTTTCCTTTATCTTATGAACCCTTGAGGACCCTGAGGTGCGCCGGCATTGGCCTTCCCTGGTTTGTGGTGGGCTCCATGCACCCCCCCCCCTACACCAGCGGTGTTGTCCCTCTGCCCACCTGGGGGGTGGGTTGTGGCCTGCTGCCAGGCAACCTGGCCCACCGCCTCCTGATGCAGATGCATTTTACTGTACAAAAAGTGGGATATGAATAGTTTGCTTTGATCTGTAGTTTCAGAGGACTGAAAACAGTTTTATTCGAGGAGCTGGAAATCTTAAGTAGCTGGAATTGTAGCATGTATCCTCCTTGTGCCTGTCAGTCGTCTTGTCTCTGTTTACAGTGACAGATTCGTTAGGATCTACTCACTTAGATAATTATCATGCCGTACCACCTGGTGGTGTTATTAACATATTTTTATTATTTTTTCATATTTTTCATATTTTTTCTAATGTCTTTTTAATCTCTTTTTAATTTCAACCAGTAAACCCAACAAACACACACACACACACATGCACGCACGCACGCACGCACACACACACACATGCACGCACGCACACACACACACACACACACACACACACACACACACCTCGGCTTGATTTCTTTGTTTCAACATTTGTTTCACCTGCTCCTCCGAATCTGTTTGCTACTTTACTGAGCTGGTTGACTGAATCTGGATGTTATCTACCTGTGACAAGGACAAAGTTACGTCACGGCCACTTATCAGTCCAACACTTGTTGCTTTGGTTTCATTTGCGTTTGATATCTTTTCCCCTTTTCTATCCAGTCTTCAACATGTGTTTGTGGGACATATACCTACATTTTTCAGTATATAGACTTCGTATAGTAGAAGATTTGGTCATAGAAACGAACCTGTTGTAAGTCTGTTATTTAATCTCTAACAAGAGTTCCTTTCTTTTGTGAAGTATTGTTGAATTGAACTGAACTGAAACCAGAATCATCCGTCTCATCTGTCTCTAACTGACAGTTTGTGATCATTGTCCCGATGGACATTC
Organism: Xenentodon cancila; assembly: GCA_014839995.1. Lineage (NCBI taxonomy): Eukaryota > Metazoa > Chordata > Actinopteri > Beloniformes > Belonidae > Xenentodon > Xenentodon cancila. Next base: position 5,869,775 of record CM026199.1, on the reverse strand, counting down.
ACAGTGTCATTTCACAACGGAGATTTTAAATCCGTGTTTGCAGATTGGTGACTGAACATTGTTGTGTAGTTCAGTGTCATCTGCTGCCACTTACGGATCCCGCTTACAACCGCGGATACACTGTAAATCCCCCTCGGTTTCAATATTTGAAGTATTTATATATCAACAGGATTTATACAGCAGTTGAAAACACTGGTTGACGTGGCAACGCCACAAAACATGTAGAAATGTTTAATTTAAGAAACGTGCATGAGCAATATGAGGACATTCGTTTTGAGGGAAAACAAAATAAACAATGTTCAGGGTTCTTTTGTTTCTTTTTGTGCATCTTGGTCCTCAACAGGAACTCTAATAAATAACTTAACCATTTATAACAACTTTGACAGCTCCGGCTCCTGTTGCTACTGAGTACTTACCCAAATTATATCATCTATATTAAGCAAATGGTAATATACTATCCATGTCTGCTTTCAGAGCCCTCAGTGACTCCGTTACTCAGTCATCTCTTTATTTAAGTCTTACATGTGACATTTCTCAGAGTAAAATAAAACATCACTTTTTATCATTATTTTCATTATTGTGTAGAGGGTTTTCCTCTTTCTCTCGTACAATTTCAGTAATTCTTTTCATTTTTTTTCTATTTCTGTCTTGGCAGCACCGCCGTCGCCACGCAGTTTTCATATCCCATGCTGACCTTCACTCAGTTACTTTCATGGTTCACACTTTGTGTCGTTTCACTCCTGACTTGGCTCTTTTATCTCTTATTGTGTTGCGTTTCATGTGGTTAAGGATGCAAGTGTGAGCTGTTATCACTAGTTAAATTACCTGGAAAAGAGAGTCAAGTCGAGTTTTTCTCAGAGGCAAACAGAGGTCGATATCTGTAGATTTATCTCTCCCTATATTTAGTCTGTGTTTTACCAGACTCTGCTTGTCAGACAGCAGTCAATTGTGGTCATGTGTGTTTATTAAAATCAGTTTTTCCATTTTTTTTCTTAAATCCTACTGTCTGCGTGTTCTCTGACCTTTTACAAACTCCAGACATACCTGCAAATTCTTCTTCTTTCATTACCAGTGTGAGCAGAAAACATTAAAAAACCCCATAAAAATCAGGCCATAGTTAACAAAACATTTGACGAGACACTGATGAATTACAAAGTCTTTGCAGGCTGTTTGAGCATCAGACTATTTCTGGCAAGTTAAATCAAAGACATCTCAAGGGGGTCGGATGTTTAGATGTATTTTCAGATTTACATTAACTCACGTCTGCGGCTCCAGATAGTGTCGGGTGGACTTGGCCAGATGTCACGAAAAAGCATTGATTTGTTTCTCTGCGATTCCACGTACATATACTGATTTGGACAGTTGTTCTGGTTTCTTCCCCCCTCCTGAGACAGAGATAGTATCTTTGAAGAATTAGCCAGAACATAACTTACGTCAAACTTACAGTCAGTGTTACAATAGTACAGTTATTATTCACATGTTACGGTCATAATGCCAGATGTATTCTATTTTATAAATGCATTTCTAGGACCTTTGCACAATCTCATAATAAGATAAAAAAAACTTTTTTTTTACAATAAAAGAAGGATAAAAAAAAAATATCCAGTGTACAGATAATTATACAAAAAGTGTTATTTAGAAACTGTGGGTGTTTTTAAATTCAGTATACAATTAAAATTAAAAGTGTCTGTATTATTTAATGTCAGGATTTAGAGCAGGAGTAAGTGAGTTTATTTATATACTACTTTTCACAGGTTCAAAGCCACAAAATACTTCACAAGCCACACACACAAAAAAAGATAAGACACAGGCATAAAACAGCGGAGTGTCAAACTCATTTTCAGCATCGTGGCTTCCCTCAAAGGGTCAGCTGCAACTTTAAGACTATAAATGGCATCACTCCTCCATACTGTAGAACTGCCTTTGTTTTTGATTATTATTCATTCAAATTACAAATACTGCATAGGCACTTGCAAAGATGTAAAAACGCATCTAAGCTCATATATGTCTCTTATTACAACGTACATCCTTTTAGACATTTTTCAGGTTAAGAAAAGCAGATGACCCCATCGATCATAGCTCGAACGCTTCAAGTAGACAAATATCATCAAACACGAGTTATAAAAGTTTCACTGCTGCGTCACATTTGGCTTTTACGAACATGTTTTGCTGTGACTGCAGTCTGGTTTTTAATTCTTTCTTACTGAAGCACAAACTTACCGTCAGTTTCCCGTCTTTCATTAAACTGCTTTCCATCTGCATCGAATTCTTTTCTCTTTTTGGGGGGATTACTTGTAAAGTATTTCTTAATTCCACTTGTCAGAGAAAAGCTCAGCTGATGCAATTCAGTGGTGGAAAGCCGTCAATTTGTGGACCAAAATCGAGGTGCATTGTGGGAAACGTAGTCTCCGGTCAATTTAAAGTCTTGCTGCTTTAGCAAAGGCAGGAATGATCGTTTAATCCAACTGTCCTCAGGCTTAGTTTTAAACATGATTTTTTTCTTTGCTTATATATGATAATGTCACCTGTGTAATAATAAATCATCCCATCCATCCGTTTTCCATACCTGCTTATTCCTGAGGTTTAAAGCTGAGGTTTTAGTTACTGTTTTGTGTGCAAACTTGTCATGTTAAGCAACATTTTTGATACTGACCAGTTGGCGTCTTTTGTTGTATTTGTCTGCTTGTTGAAACTCAACATACTACAGGTTTTTGTTGTTACATTTCTGAGTTTTACGCAGACTAGCTGCGTCCTTCTTTCCTGGTTTAAGCTTCCATGAAGCGGATCTATTTCTTTAACAGAAGCCGGTGGACGATTCTGGTGTCTGTAAGTGTACAGGTTCAGTAAAATGTGATTAAGTGTGATTTCAAGTTGCCAAAAGTTTAATTCATCTTTGTTAGCTTTTATTAAAGTTAAGTTAAAGAATAACATTTTTCATAAAGTGCAGAAGAACCATTCTTGTCAGTGTGGACATCGTGCACACGCTGTATGTACGATGCACACCGAAATTAGTCTCTGCTTTTAACCCATCAACTAGTTTCACTAGTGAGCATCAGTGCTCACTGCCTGCATCAGCGCCCGGGGAGCACTTGGGAGTTAAGGGCCTTGCTCAGGGGTCCCCAGTGATTTACCATTGTGGCCAGCCCTGGGCTTGAACCTGGGTCCTCCACGCCCAAGCCCTGGATTGGTTCCTGGATTGTGTGCACCCCCAGTCCCACTGCCCCAGCTGTTTTTTTACTGGATTGACAGAAACATGTACACTTAGAGCCCAATTTAACATGGAAATACTCCAACTGTCTGATTCAGTTTGGTAATACCAGAAGCTCTTCTCTCTTCATAATCTCCCCTCCCTTCTCATACCTCTGAATGGGCACTTCATATCACTTTATTGTTTTTCTTTTGAGATTTAGACCTAACACAAGACACATATTTCATTCCTTCCAACTCTTTCTTCTACATCTGGGATCAAAGCTTTGCCTGCCAGGCAATGTGGCAGAGAACAGTTTTTAAATTCAAATTAACTGAGGCCCATTACCCATATGTTCAGCTTGTGTCTTTTTAGATTATACTGTTTTACTGGTTTGATTACGAGAGTAAAGCAAAACAGAAGTGATAGAGAATATTGATATCAGTCGGCATGCTGTGGGCCAGCTGTGTACCGCATAGCTCATCCCTCCTCCTTCATATCAGTCAATGGCTCAGACGGGAGGATCTGCAATGGAAACACACACACACACACACACACACACACACACACACACACACACACACACACACACACACACACAATCTCTCTAAATAGAGCTTGTCGTAAATGTCTTTGAACAGAAGAAAGGAAAAAGCTGAGGGGGATAAGAACCCACCCGTCCACTGCATGTGCAAAAACAAAATATTTCCCAGGTCACTGAAATCTCTGTGTTTCTAGAGAAAGCGGTGGAGGTAAGCTTGTCGAGTTTTCATTTGAAGATAATTTGTTGTTCATCGAGCAAGAATGTGTTTCATTGGCCGTAGGGGCCATCAATCTCTGAAGCAGATTGTTCAACGCCGAAGCCTGAGCGCTCCTCTGGGATGAGAGGAGTGAGAGGGTCGTTCGCTTTGTGCAAAGAAAGAAATGAAGCACAAACAAGAGAGTGGAAGCGAAGAGGACTGAATTAAGCAAGCCGCTATCCTGTCCCTCCTGGTGCTGCTGGCTTATTTCTCAGCCTGAGTCCCATCAGAGATCAGAAGGCTTATCATGATGGATCAGAGCGCATTTATCAGAAAAACACCAAGCAAAAGAAGCAAATCTGTCTCAGTGTTCAGCAGGCAGCCTCATCAAAGCGGATTGTGAGGATCGTGTTTGATGGTATAAATGTGTGCTGTGTGTGGACAAGGAGGACCGGACACTGGATTATCAAATACACAGCACAGAAAAGCTTTGATTTCAGATCATTGTTATGTTTCTTTGATTAAATGAGCCCTTACTGTTTTTGTTATAGACAGTTGCACGATCGTGTATCCCTTTCGAGGCAGAGCATCATGTTATGTAACCATATTAATAAAAAAAAAAAGAATACTAAGCAGGAAATTCCTTAAAAACCAACATGCAGACAGAAGTATGTACTGTAAAAACATTAAATAATGCCTCTGAAATTGTCATGATAAAGTGTTCATCTATGAACAAAAGAGAAGGTTCTGATAAGTTGGCAAAAAGAGGGGTCTTCATATAAGTGGCAACATCTGTTTCTTCCATTTATTATATTGATTCATTCACTTTTTCCTTTGCCTTTGCCTGATGGTTGGGTTTAAAGATAACAGCTAATGTCATGTGACAAACTAACTTTGCTCTTTTTCAGTTCAAACAGGACATAATAAAGATTAATCAATACATGAGAAAGGCAGCGTTTGCTTTGCTCCATGCTGCTTTGTTGCTTCTTAACTATGAAAGAGGAGTACACTTATTCACTTTTTACCAAAATGTCCCTGCATGTTATCTTGTTTTTTTTTTTTGTTAAATAAATGTCATATTTTGTTGGTCGTGTGAAGTACCTTTTACCAAAGTTTAAAACCTGGTTTATAAATCTGTATTTCATGTGTTAGGGCCAGAAAAGATTATAATCAGTGTTTGACACATAACTTCATAATTTAAATAGAAGTGGAAAATGTAGAAGTTCAGCTTAACCTACATGCTGTGTTGAAAACTGATACCAAGATTGAGTTTACACTGAGGGAAAATACCAGTGTGACTGTTTTTATGTGACTGTCGGCGATGCTCCTCGGTGACGTTGCATCTGTGACGAGCGAGCTGAGCCAAAAGTCAAAGCGATCCGTTAACCAGTCGACCTACGTTCCCTTACCTGCCGTCACGAACTGTGGATGGTGACCTAGAGAGCAAGATCCTGGATACAAGCAGGTGGAGCTAGTTTCCTCCGCAGGGCGGGTTGCTTTGTCACGGCTGCAATCAAACATGGAGGAGCAGCATTCAGCTTTTACGCTCCACAGACCTGGAACGAACTTCCAGACGACTGCGCGGATGCTGAAACCCTCAGTTCCTTTAAATCAAGGTTAAAAACTCATTTGTCCACAGCTGCCTGTGACTGAATGTTAATTCAGTAAACCATGTTAATTTCATAACTACACTGCAACTCCAGCTTGAGTCTAACTTTGCTTTATTACGCTGTTGCACTGTAATTCATAATCTTTCTTTTCTCTCTCTCTTTTTAGTTTTCATGTTATCATCATGTAAAGCCCCCTGACTTGCCTCGTTGCTGAAATGTGCTATACAGATAAACTTGCCTTGCCTCAAAGTTTGTCATACAGAGCGTTTCTATTCACGGGATGTTGTTACATCACAGATCCATATCAAAGTGGAGTGATCTTGCTTCTCTTTGTCTCCACCTAACTTCACATCATACTGCATTTACTACAGACTGTTACAATAATCTCAGAAAGATGCCCACTGTGGAAGATGCGATGGAGTCAAGACCAGTGTCAGACTCCACCCTTCAGAACTGGCTGTTATTAACAAAGCTGTAAAGACATGGTTGAAAAGGGTACTTTTGTTGTGAATCCCTGTGATTATATTTTAATTAAATCATGTCACAGAAGGGTTGTGACTAAGCATCTATATGTTAGGACTTCTTTTGAGTATAAAATATTGGGGTGAACGACTGGTTTCAGGTTAGAGTAAAGCTTAAAGTAGGTAACGTTACAGTAAGAATTTCATTTAAGTCAGTGTTATGTATTCTCTGTCTACTTTGTGTCAGTCGGCACATCTGCATGAGTGTTAGCACCCACTTGCACATGAACTCTTATTTCCCCGGCTCTTGTTGACGGCTGAACAAAGTGGTCTAAGGCAGCGCTCCTCTTCATGACAAGCACTTTTAACACTGCTCTCCTCCCACCTCCCTCCCACTCTCCTCCCGCTAACCTCCCTCTCCTTCTCCCCGTGTTCCTCGCGGAGTTGAAGAGTTGAATCGCGGGTCAGCAGCTCTTCGCGCAAAGAGCCAGACTAGATTTCCAGATGGTGAAGTCACCATCTTTCTCTGCTCATCATTTAAATCAGATAAAGTCTCAGTCTGTCACACAAACACACACTCATGCATGCACACAAATAAAATACACACTAAATGAGCCACCCTGCGCAAACTACACAACGCACACTGCTGCTCTACAAGAGTCTTCCTCCTGAGTGTTAAACAAATTGAGACATGTCAGTGCAGTAATTGGTTCAAGAAGAAGCGCACGATGGGAAGAAAAGCGCTAAGTAGACACTTCCGTCATAAAGGGGAAAGCCCACTTTAATTGTGATACTTTAAAGCTTCAGGCAGACTGTGAGTGTCTTACTGCGGCAGTTTGCCAGCATCTTTGGTCTGCTGAACACCATGTGTCGTCAAATGGTGGAAAAGCAAAGGCCAATGGGGGGAAAAGTGTCCCAAAATCATATCACGTTAAAGCTGGAGGGCTTGTTTGAGAAACAAGATGCCTGGACAATGTTGAAGACTGAATTCAACCAGCTGTTTGCCACAAAAACATCTGCACCAGGAATTCTTCAGAGCGTATTTTTGTGTTCGTGCTCAAGTGCGACCTGCTTCACGAGATAACAATAAAATCATTTAAGTTCTGGAGATGGTTGTTACAAATAAATACTCTAAAGGTGAAGTTGTGTGTGTGTGTGCGTGTGTGTGTGTGTGTGTGTGTGTGTGTGTGTCTTTTTGTATGTTCGTGTGTTGCTATGACAACATGGCCACTGGCAACCAGCACCAGCAGCATCAGTTGGAGTGAGATAACCTGAAGGAGGCCTGACGTCTTATATCAGAAACGGTGGCATTGCTCAAGGACAACACACACACACACACACACACACACACACACACACACACACACACACACACACACACGTGTGACTGGAAGATATGAACTGAGGAGAGGGCTCGAGTACAAATGCACACAGACTTTCCTGCTTTACGTCAGATGACAACATAGAATTCAACAAGCTGATTGATTTGAAGTGTCAGCTTGTTGATTAGCCTCCTGCTTCTAGAGAACAGTTCATCCTGATCTACCAAACAAACAACATCTGAAATGTGAACATTTCTAAGTGCAAGATTTACATCTGACGCATGTGGGGCCGACAGTCTGCAGTCCTTTATGTGATGTTACTTGCAAAGTGTGAAAGTGGAGGTTGGAGGTGACGGGTGTATTCTGATGTACGAGGAGCTGCGGTTTGTCTAGTGACCCTCCATGAAGATTCGCTCATCTTCATTTGCTGTGTGTTAACCTGAATATGTATAAAAGAAAGTATGACTAAAAGTAGTTTTCTGCCATTTCCTCTCTTGCAAGTAGGGAATGAGGCACTCCATTACTTAATGGAACCTGTTTCTGTAAACCACTGCTGAGAAATAGATGCTTAAAGGTTACACATGCAATCAGTCCTCTAAACACCCTGGAAAACAAGTGAACTGTCCAGTTTTTAGGGAACAGTCGGTCATGAAGCCACACACGGCTTAGGTTTTTGTCTCAGATGGAAAGATCTGCAACATGTATTGTGATATACTCAACTGCTTTGATTTTATTCTTATTTTTTACACAATAAAGACAAGATTTGCAACAATTTCCACTTTTTAATGACAAATACTATATAAATACAAAAATAGTAGTAACTGACACATTCTGACAAATGTTTGGGCCTTAGAACCAATAATTGATCATATGATTGTCTGTCTCAAAGAATTATTCTTCATTAATTAATTAATTTAGGCAAAATGTAAAACCTGAAAGCCACATATATATATATATATATATATATATATATATATGCATTTTGATCTTCCAACAGAGTAGTTTCTTGTTTGTTTTTTTGTTTTGTACATGAGTGTTTGTGAGAGTGTGTTTCCTTCACTGTCCCTCTTGACAGTCTACCATATTTTATTGACTCCTAATAACCTGATTCTGTCATGGAGGACTAAAATCACAGACAGCGGGACATGAAAGGGCAGGAAAGAGAAGACAAGACAGTGATGGTTGCGGCTTGGTGACTGTGTGATGTGTTGTAGTGTGTGTGAGTAAGTGTGTAATGAATAGGGATTGAATAAAAGTATAAACATTTTAATGCATAGGGCAAATGGACAAACAGAAAAAGACTAACAGGAAAGGGGAGGGGCATTCCCTCCTAATTTTATAATTAGTGTGTGGAATGTGTGCAAGATGCATGTAGTATGTTGAGTATATTTAAATGTCTGTGTTTAGCCTGATGGGGGCATGAACACTTTATATATCAATTACATAAAGTAACATGTATATATGACTTTTGGACATAGACATGCATGTACCTTTAAAATGCTCATACATATGTAAATATATCAATATGAACTTGTATTTGTGCAGCCAATTATACATTATACATACATAATCATATATCCATTTGAGTGTATATGCATATTAATTAATGGTGAAAAAATGGTGCATTCTTCAATAAAGACAAACAAATGTGTTAACACCTATTTAAGAGTACATCCTACGTTTCTTATAGATGTCATATATATATATTGTGTGGTGTGTACTATATAACAACTCATGGTCAGCACACTAGTGTAAATAGCTATATTTATTTATTTATTTATTTATTTATTTATTTATTTATTTATTTATTTATTTTTTAAATATATATACTTTTTATTATAAATTTATTTATAAATGTTAAATGCTAAACGAATATTCTCAGCTATAGCTTTTGGAAAATAATATTTACAATAAAGACAGGAGGCTTTTATTTAGCGTTGAGCTGCAGAGCCACAACAAGATAATAATAATAATAATAATAATAATAATAATAATAATAATAATAATAATAATAATAATAATAATAATAATAATAATAATAATAATAATAATAACAATAATAATAATAATAATAATAATAATAATAATAACTTGTAAAGCGGTTTAATAGAGCACACAGAATTGTGGGTTGTCGGTTCTTCTCCTGCTCCGTGAGGATCATCCAGGATGATCTCTGCTGACTGCTAAACTGGTATTCTCGTTGGATCCGTAGAATTTGTAAGTGCATGAAGGCAACCATCGATGAGAGACTGCAGAATCAAAAACCAATCGTTTATGCAACCACAGTTTTATTTTATTTATTATGAAGCAT